>CM053026.1:283098770-283698770 GCA_028564925.1 Lithobates sylvaticus
CATGTTTCTTCATGCGGGAAGAGGCCAGGGCAAGCGATTTTTGGGTCTCTCTCCAGATGGACGACAGCTCTTGGGTGACCTCGTCTACAGCGGGGACTCCGGAAGAAGTGGGGATGGGTAGGGGGGGAGGAGGATGACAGCCGTAAACCACAAAGAAGGGTGATTTAGAGGAGGACTCAGATTCTTTCAGGTTGTAAGAAAATTCGGCCCAGGGTAGGAGGTCAGCCCAGTCGTCTTGACGAGCAGAGACAAAGTGTCGCAGGTAGGCCCCAAGGATTTGGTTGACTCTCTCCACTTGTCCATTGGACTGTGGATGATAGGCAGAGGAGAAGTCCAGCTTGACTTTCAATTGACTGCAGAGAGCTCTCCAAAACTTAGATACAAACTGGACGCCTCTATCCGAGACGATGTGAGATGGAAGTCCATGAAGACGAAAAATCTGGAGGAAGAAATGTTTAGCAAGTATAGGTGCAGAAGGGAGGCCTGGAAGCGGGACAAAGTGTGCCATATGGTAGTGTGGCCGTGGGAAGGAGGAAGGTCCGTGATGAAGTCCATAGCTATGTGGGCCCAAGGTCGTTCAGGCACAGGCAGAGGGTGAAGAAGGCCAGCAGGCATTTGATGAGGGGTCTTGTCTCGGCCTGTACGAAGTCCGTCACATCCTTTTTTAAGGAGGGCCACCGGTAATACCTGGAAATCAGTTGGAAGGATTTCTTGATTCCAGGATGACCAGCGAGATGAGAGGAGTGGCCCCATTTGAGGATCTGAAGACGAAGACGTGGAGGGACCAAGGTTTTTCCAGAAGGAACTTGCAGCAAGGAGGCAGGAGCAGAAGAGATCAGACACTCAGGGGGTACAATGTGTTGTACAGGAGACTCAGACTCGGAAGAATCGGTGGAATGTGATAGGGCATCAGCCCTGACATTCTTGTCTGCAGGACGGAAATGGATCTCGAAGTTGAAGCGGGCAAAAAACAACGACCACCTAGCTTGGCGTGGGTTTAATCGTTGGGCGGATTGGAGGTAAGAAAGATTTTTGTGATCCGTGAAGATCGTGATGAGGTGAACGGACCCCTCAAGGAGATGTCTCCATTCCTCAAGTGCTAGCTGTAAGGAAACGTGGGAAGTGTAGAGTTACCCTTCAAGATTTAATAGTATTGTAACATAGATGTTTTTCTGTCTTTCTGTAGAAACTCACTGTAAATTCTGTTTATCTCACACTCACACATTTCCATAACAAGTTTTAGTTCTCATGGCTTCTAGTAACGGGTCTGCTTCCCATAACAAGTATGCTGTTTTGTACTTCCATATTATCAAAACATACTGAGAATCTTATCAAGGACATATATTGCGTGAGACATTTTTAGAGTAAATATTATGTTGAGTCCGAAAGAAGAAATATTATGAATCTTGCAGATCAATATTGAATTGTATAACAAAATGCTTAAATGGTTGAATGTGATTGGTTGTTCAATTGCGTTCTTCCCCTTTTTTTGTATTGTATATGCTCTGTGAAACGGAAGTAAAGGCATTCTTTATCAAACCTCATACGGTGTATGGTGTCTGATTATCTGTCCGGACAGACAGGGTTTTTTTTCCATTGACCGCCAAAGTCCAATTGAGGGAAAGAGGGGCTGATGCAGAGGGGCTGATGCGGAGGGGCTGCAACAGAGGACCTTACAGATGGTACCAGAATAAGTGGGGTACATTACAGGTAAGCTTTCTTTAAAATTACTTGTTCAAAGTATTTTTGAACAGCTTACTCTGTCAATGTTATAACCCGTTGCATTATAGCTCTCAAGGCATAATTGATTAATTTATTTTGATTAGCTTGCCTGAGAGATAGGGACATTAAACAGGAATGCCTGCTGCCTAATTTGGGGCCAGGGTTCCAGGAGAATTTTAATACAGCTCGCTCATAGATAGGAATGCCTGCTGCCTAATTGGGGGCCAGGGTTCCAGGAGAATTTTAATACAGCTCGCTCATAGATAGGAATGCCTGCCGCCTAATTGGGGCGCCAGGGTTCCGGGTATTGTAATACAGCTCGCTCATAAACAGGAATGCCTGCTGCCTAGGTGGGGCCAGGGTTCTGGGTATTAATATAAAAGAACCGGTATCAGGTATCAAAATATAGGGGACAAGGATACTTGCTAAAATTGCCCAGGATCCCTCCCATATATTGTATTAATACCATACCATAGCAGGTTGAAAACCTTGTTTTTAACCAGAAGGACTGGTCATTGGAAACCCCTAAATCATTTAAACACTTAATGTCAGGACCTTGTCCTAAGTGTTTTTTGGCAGGACGCTGCCCAAATTGTGTAACAAGCCTATTATTTGTGTATAAGGGATCAAATACTTATTTGGTTACTAGTATTCCCGGAGGTTATTACCAGGTTTAATATACATAATAGTTTTGTGTTCCAGGAGGGTCTTTGATACATCGTGACAACAGGGACGTTGTAACATTTTTCTGGGGTAATACATGGATTGGTGAGGCTAACTTTTGATCAAAACATGCTATGTGAATAATTCCTTTTGCCACTGACATCTTTTGCGCAGGGGAAGTCAGGTGCAAATTTTGGATATTTTGGCGTTTTGCCAACAAGGGTTCAAATGCTAATATCTCACCAACCGTAACGGATAGTGGGGAATTGTTTGCAGCATTAGTATTACAGCAATTGAAAGTACTGTTTAAACCTGTTGGCACTTTGCCAAGAAATTTGAAATATAAATAAAAATTGTTTGGTTATAAGAATAAGGAAAGTAATAACGTACAAAGCTTGCTTATAATCAGGGGAACCTCTGGCAAAAGAGAGTGTTTTTTGGCATTTTGCCAAGAAATAAAAACTTTTAAATTTCAAGACGCTTTAAGTGTGTCATAGGTACTATTGAATGTGAAACGGGTAAAGAACTTTTGTGGCTTGTCCTAACTCATTAACTGTATGTTCTGCAGCTGATGTGTATAAATAGAGAATAAAATAAGATAAAGTATAAGAATTGTAAACATGGGAAATCTGCCGGGAAAGGGAGGTTCGGAAGGTAAGCCGGATCAGCCCACTCCTTTAGATTTCGTGTCTGGAAACTATGGAACATATTATACTGAACCATTCTGGAAAAACATATTGACCAGAGCACATGCTCTACAAATTGCGGGGCTAAGTGAGTGCGGACCATATTCTGCAGAGAAATGGGAAGAAGTCACTAAAATGTGTGGCCAACATAGGCAGTATAATTATCCACCGTTTCCTTATGATAAAGAATATATGACTGAATGTTATAAAATGTGGTGTAAAGCATTAAAAGAGTATAAGAAGCAATTCCCTCATCCATTAGAGAAGCCTCATCCTTCCTTAGACAAGCCTCCTAAAAAAAAACAACACTTGCCTCTGCCCCTGTCCAACCCCTTTGTTATGACATAGAGGATTCAGAGGATTATGTGCCAGTACCTCTGCCACCACGTGCTATAATTAAAACTGATAACGAGGAAAAGCCAAAAGGAAAAACTATATCCTTCACTGGAATTGACTACAGAATTGACTATGAGAGATCCAAAGGTGATCCAGGTAATTAAACTGGTCGATACTAAGTGGCAAACCCTGACCCTGACCCCCCCCACAGTTTGTGGATGATGTAAAGAAAAGGGCCTCCTCCAGATTTTTTTAATACCAAAGGAGGACTATTCGCCCAGATCTCAGGGACTCCTATCCCCATGCTCCCAGCCTTTGATAATTCCGCATTGCAAACACAAGAATACCCAAATCAAGGCTGTTTTCATTGTGGAGACCCCTCCCATTGGAAAAAATATTGTCCGCACAGAAGAAATACCCAGGGAAATGGACAGGGTAGGTTTCAAAGGAGGGGCTGGGGTATTTCCAGAGGCAGATATCAGCGTCAGCGTAATTTTCCCAATTATCAAACACAACAATTAACCTTCCCTAGTCGTCCGGGGTTGGTTTTGGGGGATGCCGTGGGGGATGCTGGGGGGGCTGTCCACAGCCCCCGCCTAGCCGCCAAATGCAACAAGAATATAGCCTGTAGTCAAGATGGCCTGGCAAGCATAGCCCGCCCCTCCACCCCCTTGAGAACATTGTAGAATTAATTCAAATGGATTGGCCAGGGTACAATGATGACAACCCTCGCAATAACCCCTTTCATCGACATCCATAAGGAGTACCCGGAGCAGATTCCCTCCTTGGTAATGCATTTCTTCTATTCCCACTGGAAAACACTTCCGCAGGTAGTCCTTAAAGTTGAGGGATGGGTGGTATGTTTTTTAGTGGACACAGGGGCTAGCACGAGTTGTCGCAATGACACCCGTTTTGTTAAAAAAAAAAATGTTACATTTTACACACAAACATTTGCCATCCTCACTGACTGCCCCTTATGTCTAAAGGGAAGAGACCTCATGTCTTCATTAGGGGTAATGTTAAATTTGACCTACAAGGGGGAATGACTGCCAAATCAGCAACATGTGACTTGACTATGCCAAAAAGAAAAAAATTACGTTTTACTTTATGACCATACAAGCAGCATTAGAGACTCACCCGATATGTCCCTACTTTCAAACCAAACATCATACCATTCTTTCAGAAACAATACCACCATCATGCTGACGAAGTATAGAGTACACCACAGATCACCACATACATGCAGAAAGGCATTCTAAAACCCATTATCAGTCCCTGGAATACACACATGCAGTAAAGAAAGCCAGCGGCGAGTGGAGGCTAGGGGGATTTGAGGGGGGTGAACAAATGTATTTAACCACTTCCACCACTAGCCTCATACATCACGGGAATTTTTATAAACATCCCCGCTTCCTCCACTCCAACTCCAGGGTACTAGACTTTCAATGCTTTCTTTAGCATTGATGTTCACAAGGATTTCCAAAGGATCTTTGCCTTTGCCTGTTTGGCTCGGGCCAACTGACTTGGGCCCGTCTTCAAGACTTTGTGGACAGTCCTGCAGCATTTTCCATGGTGTTAGGACTAACCCTGGATGACTGGGTGCTCCCACAGGGATCAGTACTCCTGTAATATGTAGATGACCTACTGTTATGTAGTTAGAGCGGGGCACAGTGTGCAGAAAACTCTAAAAGCCTGATGACTCACTTATCTCTTAAGGGTCACTTGGTGTCTCGCAAAAGAGATCCAGTGGTGCGGGGAGAGGGTGGAATACCTAGGATGTATTATCTCAGGCGGGACCAAGCAAGTGTCCCCAAAAGGAATCAAGACTCTGACCTGTCTCAGCCCCAAAGATAAGGCAGCGCTCCTTTCTTTTCTTGGCTCTATTGTCTACTGCAGGCAGTGAATCCCAGATTGTACTTTTCTTTGATCCAATCCTTGCACCCCTTTACTGCAGCCACTGCCCCCCAGGCAAGTGTTACACTGAGGAAATGACACAGACCTTTGCAGTCTTTGGCCAGTGCTCCAGCACTGGGTTTACTAGATCATAAGAAATCCTTTGTGCTTTACTGTATAGTCAGGGAACCTGCGCTGGCTGCCGTACTGGCCCAAGCGCATGGTACCCACTACCGACCCGTGGCTTATCTATCCAAAAAACTCCCCATTCAGATACAAGGACTGCCAGCTTGCCTACAAGCTGTTACTGCCTGTGGCAGTAAACATGACAGTAAAAAAAACATCCAAAATCACTTTAGGAACTGATACTACATTGTACACAACACATACTGTAGTACACCTTTTACAAAACATCAGCGACTTCAGCCCAACAGGCAGAGCTCTATGCTATGACACATGCCTGTCAATTATTCAAAGGACAAAAAGTAAACATTTACACTGACAATAGATACACTTTTGGGGTCTTTTGGGCCCGCGGGTACAAGACAGCGGATAATAAGCAAATCTCAAATCAAATCTGGGTAGAGGATTTATTAAGTGCACTCCATTTACCCTCAAAAAACAAAAAAAAACAAAAAATTATTAATGTCATAAAAGTAAAAGGTCATTCCTATGACAAATCTGATATTACTAAAGGAAACAACTTAAGAGTCAGCAGCCAAAATTATTGTTTTCTACAGATTTTTCGTCCCCAAGTTTCCCAGCCCGAGCCAGAAGAATTGTCTGACATTACCTGTTGGGAGTCACATGGTTTGACACACAACCCGGACGGCTTGTGGTCAAACAAGGAGGGGATCATAGGTATTCCAGAAACAGTAGCTCCTTTGGTAAGAAACCCCTACAGCAACTTGCCTAACTTGTGTCCAGAATAATGTTCAGGGACACATAGGCCCATTAAAAGACTTACAGATTGATTTGACACACATGCCCAAACAGAAAGGTAATATCAAATATCTTTGCGTAATAATACTCCATTTGGAAGACCCGCTCAAAAAGCCCCTAAGATAGGCGAGGAATCTAACTTATATTCCTTACAGGAAGAGTACGTGAAATATCTGGTAAGTAGCCCTGCTGAAACTTATGACAAGGTTACTGTCACCTTTCTTCCTCTTTCCACAGAACCAACACATCCTTTCGTCCCGGGGGATAAAGTACTGATCAAACAACTTGCAGTCCGCAAACAACCAGGCCCCCGTCTTCCAAGGTCCATTTGAAGTCCTCAATGTCTCCAGGACAGCAATACTGACGGATCAAAGCCTGCAATGGATCCATGCATCAAGGTTGAAGAAGAGCCCACAAATAAAGGAGACAGGGAAGGAAATGGAGGAGCCCCACAAGAAGAGACTCAGCCACTACTGTCCCATGCCCCCTCTCACAAAACCCCCAAACCATTCTTACCATAGACTTTCCCCGTGAGCCAAGAAAATGCACCACCTGGACAGTCTTTCTTTTTTCAATTGAAATGACCATCACTGTATTCTTACTCTTATTTTTTGGCTTTATGAGTTGGCTAAACTCCTCGTGCGGGATGGGGGAGGGTACTGTTGAAGTGAATGCCAGAGCAACATACATGGAAAGGAGTCATACTTATCCACAGGCCGACATTTAGTCCCTGTGGTTGGAAGGCCTATCACCCTAGAGCAGTTACTAAATACCACCCAGGAAGTCCCTGTTATAAACACCACTCCCACGGGTTAGCTACTTTTAATATCCTGGACCCTGATGAAAGGATAGGTAACAGGTCCCTATATGACATATGTAAATGTGTAAGGGGATCCAACAATCCACGGGTTACTGAATGGATAAATAGCACACACATGGACAGCCCCTGGATAAGGCAAGGTGGAGATGGAGATTCCCTCTTTGGGGGATTGGATGTGTTTAGTGGGATTAAGGTCAAAACTTAGCCCCCCCAAAGTGGTTCAAGCCCCTCATGTTCCCCACGGATGGATGGTCTGTTGTGGACTATGGTGCCATACCACCGTCGCTTACCCTATGGACAGAAAAACTTCAGGTTGGTGTACTATTGTGGAAATGATCCCTCTAATGGGGACCACAGGGTCAGACACACTTGTGTCCATGAAACCTGCCCACGGTCACCTTGAATTTGGCAGACACAAGAGGGAATAAACCACTTGGTGGGACAAAATTTTTGCATCCTTCGGTGGGGTGGGCGTATACAATGCCCTCACAAAGGTAGATGGATTTGGGATGTTAATGGACTCATGGATGAATGCCACAGCAATAGATATAGGATTACTCAATGAAGAACTTAGGAAGGTATTATTTGAACAAGAGGTAATTAAACAAAGGCAAGAAAGAATGATGATGGTTCTTACAGGGCTGTGTGACCTAACCGGGGATAAAACCCTATGCTGCACATACATGAACAATCTTACAAAGCCGTCTGAAGATTTAGAAATCCCAGACTATTATGACATTATTAGAGGTCACAATGAAGAAAGGGCAAAATTGCAGAACCAAATGAGACGTATGGGGGACTCATGGAATCCCTTTTCTGGTGTAGGAGGATGGTTCAGTTCTATTTGGGAAAACATTATGAATTTCTTTAAGAAAGCGGGTATGATACTCCTCATGATACTTATTTTAGCTCTGGCCGTTTATGTGACAATCAAATTGGTGTTCTACCTGATAAGGAAAGTAGCAAAATCAAAGAACCTAGTTGATAAGTCTGAAACAGCCATGACCATGTTCAAGGCAGGATATAGGTGGTACAATGAGTGATCAGCGGAGACTTCTTAAAGTCTCCTATGATCAAAAGGAGGGATTGTAAGGAAATGTGGGAAGTGTAGAGTTACCCTTCAAGATTTAATAGTATTGTAACATAGATGTTTTTCTGTCTTTCTGTAGAAACTCACTGTAAATTCTGTTTATCTCACACTCACACATTTCCATAACAAGTTTTAGTTCTCATGGCTTCTAGTAACGGGTCTGCTTCCCATAACAAGTATGCTGTTTTGTACTTCCATATTATCAAAACATACTGAGAATCTTATCAAGGACATATATTGCGTGAGAAATTTTGTAGAGTAAATATTATGTTGAGTCCGAAAGAAGAAATATTATGAATCTTGCAGATCAATATTGAATTGTATAACAAAATGCTTAAATGGTTGAATGTGATTGGTTGTTCAATTGCGTTCTTCCCCTTTTTTGTATTGTATATGCTCTGTGAAACGGAAGTAAAGGCATTCTTTATCAAACCTCATACGGTGTATGGTGTCTGATTATCTGTCCGGACAGACAGGGTTTTTTTCCATTGACCGCCAAAGTCCAATTGAGGGAAAGAGGGGCTGATGCAGAGGGGCTGATGCGGAGGGGCTGAAACAGAGGACCTTACTTAATGGCCAGTAATTCACGGTCTCCGATGGAGTAGTTCTTTTTAGGGGGAGAAAAGGTCTTGGAGAAGAAACCACAGGTGACGTTCTTGCCCTTGGGGTCTTTCTGAAGAAGCACAGCTCCTGCTCCCACAGAGGAGGCATCGACTTCCAGGAGAAACGGTTTGCGAGGATCGGGCCTGGACAAAACGGGTGCAGAGGCAAAGACAGATTTGAGGTGGTTAAAGGCCTCCTCAGCTGGAGGGGGCCAGGACCTAGGATTAGCATCCTTTTTGGTTAATGCCACAATAGGCGCAACAATGGTGGAGAAGTGAGGGATGAACTGGCGATAGTAATTGGCGAAACCAAGGAAACGCTGGATGGCCCATAGTCCGGTAGGACGTGGCCAGTTCAAGACGGCAGAAAGCTTCTCCGGGTCCATTTGGAGACCTTGTCCAGAGACCAAGTAACCTAGGAAGGGAAGACTGCAATGTTCAAAGAGACATTTCTCTAGTTTGGCATAAAGATGGTTCTCCCGAAGCTGTTGGAGCACTTGACGGACCTGAAGACGGTGTTCCTCCAAGCTGGCGGAAAAAATCAGGATATCATCCAGATAGACAATAACACAGGAGTATAGCAAGTCTCTAAAAATCTCATTCACGAAGTCTTGGAAGACCGCCGGGGCATTGCATAAATCGAAGGGCATGACGAGGTACTCGAAGTGTCCGTCACGGGTGTTAAAGGCGGTTTTCCACTCATTGCCTTTACGGATACGGATGAGATTATATGCGCCCCGGAGGTCCAATTTGGTGAAGATTCTTGCTCCACGCAAACGATCAAAAAGTTCAGAGATAAGGGGCAGCGGGTAGCGATTTTTTATCGTGATCTTGTTAAGACCACGATAGTCAATGCAGGGACGTAAGGAGCCGTCTTTTTTGGCGACAAAGAAGAATCCAGCTCCAGCAGGGGAGGAAGACTTGCGGATGAAACCTCTTTTGAGGTTCTCCTGTACGTACTCCGTCCTAGCTTTAGTCTCCGGGATGGAGAGAGGGTAGATCCTGCCACGGGGCGGCGTGGTCCCAGGAAGAAGATCGATAGGACAATCGAAGAGTCTATGTGGCGGCAAGATCTCAGCTTGTTTTTTGCAAAAAACTTCAGCAAAGTCCCTGTGAGGCTTGGGGAGACCAGACCGAGAGGTAGCGATGAAAACTTGCCTAGTGGGTACCGCTTTGAGGCATTGCCTGTGGCAGGAGGGACCCCAACTTTTGATGTCCCCCGAGGTCCAGTCGAGGGTAGGGGAATGTAGCCGGAGCCAGGGTAGGCCCAAAAGGATCTCAGAGGTGCAGTTGGGCAATACAAAAAAGTCTATCTTTTCATGATGGAGAACTCCAATTCTCATGAGGAGAGGTTCGGTGCGGTAACGCACGACGCAGTCCAGATTTTGACCATTTACCGAGGTGATAAAAAATGGCTTGACAAGACGAGTGACTGGAATATCAAATTTGTCGATGAGTGAGGCTTCAATGAAGTTTCCTGCAGAACCAGAATCCAAAAAGGCCACGGTGGAGAAAGAGGACTTCTTGGGCAAAGAAAACTTCACTGGAACAGTCAGACGTGGAGAGGAAGAGTCCACACCTAGCAACACCTCTCCCACGTTAGCTAGGTGCGAGCGTTTCCCTGACGCTGAGGGCGGATAGAGCAATCCTTTAAGAAATGGTAATATAGGCACAGATTATGGTCTCGGTGGCGAGTCCTCTCTTGTGTGGTCAGGCGTGACCGATCTACTTGCATAGCCTCCTCAGCGGAGGCGCAGGTACGGGTTGCAGAGGATTCTGGAAGAGAGGTGCCAGGCGAGGAAACCGCCTGACGCGACCAAAGTCCTTTTCTTGGCGTAGCTCAAGGCGTCTCTCGGTATAACGCATGTCAATGCGGGTGGCCAGCTGGATGAGTTCAGACAGAGTGGCAGGAATTTCTCGAGCAGCCAGCACATCTTTGACGTGGCTGGATAGACCCTTTTTAAAGGTCGCGCAAAGGGCCGCATTGTTCCAGGAGAGTTCGGATGCCAGGGTGCGGAATTGAATGGCGTAATCGCCCACTGAAGAATCTCCCTGGACCAGGTTCAGGAGAGCCGTCTCGGCAGAGGAGGCCCGGGCTGGCTCCTCGAAGACACTGCGAACTTCAGAAAAGAAGGCTGGAATAGAAGCTGTGGCAGGATCGCCACGGTCCCAGAGCGGTGTAGCCCAGGCTAGGGCCTTATCTGAAAGCAGGCTAACCACGAAAGCCACTTTAGACCGTTCGGAGGGGAACTGGTCAGACAACATCTCCAGATGGAGGGAGCACTGGGATAGGAACCCTCGGCATAGCTTAGGATCCCCATTGAACTTGTCAGGAAGGGACAGGCGGACCCTAGCAGCAGCAACTCGTGGAGGAGATGTAGGAGCTGGCGGTGGAGACGGTAGAAGCTGCTGTAGCATAGCAGTCAACTGTGCCAATTGCTGTCCCTGTTGAGCGACCACCATGGTCAGATCCGAGAGGCTTGGCAGTGGGACCTCAGCAGGATCCATGGCCGGATCTACTGTCACGTTCCGGGTATGGCGGGGAACAGGAGGTGGATCCCCTATGTCAATGAGGCGATAGCACGGGTTGTATTTGAGGACCGGTTCTAATGTTGCTACTGGTTTTCACCAGAGCCCGCCACAAGGCGGGATGGACTTGCTGCGGCGGTAGCAACCAGGTCGTGTCTTCCAATAGCAACTCGACCCCACTGACAGCTGAGACAGGCGCGGTACACAAGGATAAGGCAGAGGCAAGGTCAGACGTAGCAAAAGGTCAGGACAGGTAGCAAAGGTTCGTAGTCAGGGGCAACGGCAGAGGTCTGGATACACAGTAGGAGCAAACACAAAATACGCTTTCACTGGGCACTATAGGCAACTCAAGATCCGGCAATGACAGGAAGGGGAAGTGGGTTAATAAGGGAAAGGATGTAACAAGATTGGGCCAGGCACCAATCAATTGTGCACTGGTCCTTTAAGAGAAGCAAGGATCCACGCGCGCGCGCCTGGGGAGAGGAGGCGAGTGCGCAGATGGAGGTAGGCGGAAGAGCCGACGGGGACGAGGCAGCAGAGCGGGATGCGATCCACGGGCGGACCGGGGGCGCCGCGTGGATCGCATCCCAGAGACAGAACAGTGCCCACGGCCAGGGGAGCTGGCCGGGGCGCTGCAGGAGGACAGACGCCGTGAGCCCTCCGGGATGGACGGGGCACCCGGAGCGCTCGGCGTTACAGTCCCAAGCCACCTTGTCGAACGCCTTCTCCGCGTCGAGTGATAAAAAGAAACCTTTTTGGGTTGAGGTGTGAGAGAGCCAACGGTGGATGTTAAGGGCTTTGATGGTGTTATCCCTGTCTTCTCTACCAGGGATAAAGCCAACCTGGTCCAGGGAAATCAATTGTGGAAGAAGAGGGAGAATGCGATTGGCAAGGATTTTAGCATATAATTTCATATCCACGTTTAAAAGGGAAATAGGTCTGTAGTTAGAGACAATGGTGTCATCTTTACCAGGTTTAGGTATCAGTGTGACATGTGCCTCCAAGAGGTCACCGGGTAGTGGGTCGGAGGAAGCGAAGGAGTTAAAAGTAGTGGTAAGATGGGGGGTGAGAATTTCATGGAAAGTTTTATAGTAGCTTACAGTCAGCCCATCCGGTCCAGGGCTTTTGCCCGGTTTGAGCTGTTGTAAGGTAGTCCTAGTTTCCTCAACAGTTATAGGTTCATTCAGAGTTGCAGAATCTTTCATCGAGATTGGGGGCATGCCATATTGTGTTAAGAAGTTGGATATCGTTTCCTGTCGGTTAAAAGCTTGGGCGGTCATATCAGTCGGCGATAGGTTATATAGTTTAGAAAAATAAGAGATAAATTGTTTAGCAATGCCTTCTGGAGTTACATGTGTAGTGCCAGTAGGGTCAACGATCTTGTGTATGGTTGTCGACGCCTTTTTGTGTTGTAGTGCCCTAGCTAGCAGTTTTCCGGATTTATTGCCGAACTCGTAGAACAATTTTTGCGTCAACATATATTTGCGCTTAAGCCTTAGTTAGTTCCTCTCTAAGTTCATCTCTAGCTTGGAGTAGGTCTAAAAGAGTTTGGTTGGCAAGAGAGGCCTTGTGTAACCTTTCCAGTGAGTGAATTTTAGCAGATAAAGCGGCGATGTGTTGGCATCGCAGTTTGTTTCTATGAGCGGCTATGGAGATAAATTCTCCCCTAAGAACACATTTATGTGCGGCCCAGGTCGTTGACCGGGTGGAGTCCTCAGTAACGTTCTCACGAAAGTAATGAGTAAGTCGAGAGCTAACCTTCTGCGTAATCTCTAAATCAGTCAGCAAAGAGTTGTCTAGACGCCAAATCGAGTTTGGCGTACGAGTAAGTGGCATAGTCAGTGTCATGGAAATTGGATTATGATCGGAGAGCACCATAGGGTCTATCGTTGCTTTAGTAAGGAGTGTCAGATCGTTCTGGGAATAGAAAAAGTGATCCAGTCTAGAGTATTTATTGTGAGGTGTGGAATAAAACATGAAATCTCTGTCGTTCGGGTGCAGAGTGTTAATTCTTGGAATTGTTTTTTAATGGCTCGTAATGCTCTATAATGTAAGGACGAAAAACCATTTGAGGAGTCTTGAGTAGGGGTGAGAGCTACATTAAAATCCCCACCAACAATGAGAATGCCCGAGTAGAATTCAGTGAGCAGCTGCAGTGTTTCTCGGAAGAAGGGAACTTGTCGTTTGTTGGGAGCGTAAAGGTTTGCTAGTGTGATTGGTCTGTCGTATAGTGTACCTTTAAGAAAGAGATATCTACCATTGACATCCTGTTTGATCTCAGATATTTTCAATGGGCAATTTTTAGACAGTAGTATGGCGACCCCTTTTGATTTTGAGGCATCAGTAGTGGCATGATAAACAGTGGGAAAATGGTAGTTGCGAAGCTTAGGTATGTTATTGGAGCGAAAATGAGTTTCTTGTAAGAACGCTATTTGTGTCTTGTCTTTCTGCAGGGTATAAAGTAACTTCAATCATTTCTCAGGAATATTTAAGCCTCAGACATTTATTGAGCAAAATTTCACCTGTAGATTGTGCGGTCTGGCAGGTGGAGCTGCTAGTCCACAGGAAGGGTGAACCGTATCCGTCATGCTACCAGGTAAACAAGGAACATGGGCTTATTGCTTACAGTAGTAGGGACAATAATATTGATAGAGTTTGGGAACGTTGTAGGGTAGGAAGGGGGGGGGGGGTGTGAGGGAAGTGTTAAGCTAGCCTATTCCACTGTGAGGTAGGCTAGAAAGGTACAGCGGGTAATCAGTGGGTTTAGTGTCAATTATAGAAAAACGAACCAGTCCACTGCGCCTAACAAGATACTAACGTAAATACATGGCAACACCGTCGTTGCCTCCCATTGCGGCATATGGAAGGAGATAAAAGTGGTATGGGTTCCAAAGATCTATTAAGCAGTCCTCTTTAGGCACATAGACCTGTACAGCAGGGACCAATAAAGGGGTTTACGAGGTCGATCAATGGAGAGCAAAGTGTAACCTGATGGTGCCAGTAGGTAAAAAGGGTAATGCCTAGGGAGAACTGAAATATACAGACATACATCCTATATAAAGGTATGCTTCCAAAAAGCTGCGTGAGCAGAACACAGTCTAGAAGGTGTTGTACCAATCTACTAGTGAAAACCACGTCAAACAGGTGGAACCACAACATAATGTCGACCGTAATAGAAATGAATAATGTCAAACTGATATGTAGACCATAAGGGAGATCATAACGCTGAACCTGTATTCTTTAATAACGATAGAAGTTCCCCTGTCCCAGTATCCCATTTTCTGGGGGAGGGGGTAGCGCACGATGCATACAATCGAAATGTGACTTCCCATAAATTGCAGTAGTAGAGGAGACCTCAATTGGAAGGTGTGTGGAGATAGGGGTTGTAGGGTAGCTCAAGGTGATATGTCCAGCAGTACCTATATGGATGCTCATACAATTTTGGAGCACGTCTTCCAGGGCAGTCACGTGGGTATCAGGAAGGCATATAAAACGAATCAAACTGTTAATCGACAATCTTGTTTTTAACTAGCATGCTTCTGTTCTATCTCCCCTGAGGTGCATGCAAAAAGGTTGTATAATATTTGCATCGTCAGGTGTATGTTTACAGGAGGTGCCACGGCAGCTCATGATAGACTGCACCATGTGTATAAGTGGCGTACGATCAGGAGAATTTGGAGTTTTCAGGTAGTAAGCATCTAAGCCGCTATATCTCAGTGACACCATGTGAGAGCCCCCTACACGTACATTAAGACTAGACGTTACTGCATTATCTAGTAGGAGCCGCCCCCTATAGCCATCCGCCTTACTCTAAAGCCCCATACACACGGTCGGATTTTCCGATGGAATCTGTCCTATCGGACAATGTTGTCGGAAATTCCGACCGTGTGTAGGCACCATCGGATTTTCCGACGGACAAAGTTTTATCTCCTGCTCTCAAATTTTCCGACAACAAAGTCCTATCGGACTTTTTCCGATCGTGTGTAGCCTAGTCCGACGGACAAAGTGCCACGCATGCTCAGAAGAAACTCTGTGACGGAAGCGCTCGGTCAGGTAAAACTACCGTTCCTAATCGACACAGCACATTCGTCACGCTGCAATGTTAAAATTTCTTTAATGCAGCGCATTCTCTTTTTCTTTACAATGCAAGAAGAATGACGTGTTTTAGCTGCTCCTATTCACACTCACTTCTCACAAACTTATTTATTTATTCTTTTTCAGGATTTATTGGCTAGATGTTTATTTTTAGTCAGATCGTAAAAGAAGGTTTGTTATATTTTTTGGATGATTTGTCATTTATTTTTATTTTTTTGGAATACATATTTTCTTTATTATTTTTTTGGATTTTTGAGGGGGGTTGTGTGTCTCAACTTAGCAAAACAACATTATTAACATTTGTATTTCTTGCCTAAATTTACTAGGAGGTTGTTTGTTGTTGGTGCCCCTTGTTAATTGGACTTTATGATTTGTGAAATGTACCTGCCTACTCACAAATAAACTGTCATTGTAGAAAAGTAAAACACATAGGCAATGATTTTTTAAAATACCTTTATTTAGGTCTCAGCAACAAACCAAAGAGGAACGCAGCGATGGAGAAACTTGGGGAATTAGCAAAGCCTTTGACCCCCACGGCAGACATCATTTTTTTATGTTCAAAAATTGATGGCTTGAGGAGTACGTATCTTAATAAGGGAGTGCTATCTGGTCCTGAAGTCCAAAACATCTGGAACTGCAGCAGATGCCATCTAGGTCCCCAGGCTCTGGTCATACGAGAGGCTCCATCTTCTCTCAGACCAGACTGAATCCAGGTCGTCACTCTCTGGTCTTCCTTGCACGCTTCCTTGCACGCTGTGGCTGTGGTGCTGGTGGGGTGGCAGAAGGAGGAGGAGGAGGCGGAGCATGGTCACTATCGCAAACATGTGTGATTGTGGTCATCCCCCCAGCCATCCCCTTATTTAGGACCTTGAGGATGACATCCTCACATGTTGCGTTGCCCCGCCTCCATATCCTTCATTTTAGTGGCAACCAAGGTGCCAAAGGCCTCCTCGTAGGTGGGTGCGGCATGTAGTGAGGCTGAAGCCTCTCTTATCAGCCGGAGCGATGACTCTCCCACCTCCCCCACCCTTCTCGCCCTTTTGTAGGGAAGGCAGAGGGGAGGGACTTGGGAGACAGTCAGGCTTCTAGGCCTACCCACGTCTTGGCTGCCACTACCCACCTCTTGGCTGCCACTAACCCCTCCCTCCTCCTGACTGCCACATTCCACAGCCACCTCCTGGCTGAGGTCTTCCTGTGTATGAAAAAGGGACATAGTTTGAGTTATTTGTTCATCAAACACACACAATTTTCATCTATTGACTGTTGCAAAATGTTTACAAATAGAAAACCATACAATTCTCAGCCCAGCAGTTTAGATTCTTGCCCCAAATGGCTCCAACACTACTGTCCGTTGATATGTCAAACACGTTAGGAACTAAGCAATTGGGGATCCTGAATTAAGTGAACATCATTCATTTTTCACAAAAATGGGTACAAAACTACTATACCTGGCTCAAGCTGGGCTCCTCCACCTCTTCCAGACTGGAAGGCCCAGGTTGCTCCTCGGAAGCCTCATCAGGGGTGGCCTGCGTGGAAGGACGCGTGCAAGGAACAGTCGAGAGTGACTCCCTGACATCAGCCTGGTCTTTGAGAAAATGGAGCCTGTCATAGTACCAGAGCTTGGGGACATGGACCTGATCTGCTCCAGCTCCAGATGCTTGGGACTTCAGGACCTTTTTGCCCTCCCTGAAATACGTACTACTCAGGCTGCCAATTTTTATTCTTAACTTGTCAACGGTTGCCGTGGGCATCCTTGGCTTTACAAATTCCAGAAGTTTCTTCATCGATGCGTACCTCTTTGGTTTGTTGCTGTAATCGGGGTGTTTTGCCTGCCATAAAAGGGTCAATTCCCGATACTTATTAATGAAGAGGGGGAGAAAACTCACATCATTGAGCCCCTCCATAGTCTCTGCAAGACACAACACCACACCAAACACTATAAATAATGTCAGGCTAAACTCTGCTAATCTTCTCCATAAATAAGCCTCAAGGTCTAATCAGTCTAGGCTAGTTATGTACCAAGTTCAAATTGTACCTTCGTTCTAGCGATCGTCTCGTGCGTCAGCTTTCTCTTCCCTCGGCTCACAGATCGTCGCTACTTGGCTGTTTGGCGCCAGTTGGCCTTTAAAAGAATGACAGCTGCACATGTCAAGTGCTGTTCGTCTGCAGTTTGCCCCTTGTTTAACCTGCTTCTGTTTGTGTACTCCTGTTTACCTGATCCGGCTTCCACTTGACTCTGCTGCCTTCTCCATTCCTGATCCCGGCCTGTTGACTCTGCTTTGGACTGATACCTGAACACTGACCTCCTGCCTGTCTGACCTCTCCATTGCCTGTGCCCACTTACCTGCTTGCCAAGTGTATCCAGACCCGGCCTGCCTGACGACCCCTCTGCCTGCTCCCTGCATGCTGCATACTTCCAGAGTTGCTGATGCCATCTCGGGGTCACCCTGCATCCGGACCCTGCTCCACTGCCTGCCAGTCTCTGCTGCTTCAGTGTCCAGGAGATCGCTACTGACCAGCTACGTCTGCCACAGCATCCGTTCCAGGCACTCCTACCCCGCTGTGCTCATGGGACCACTGTCTCCACTCCAGTGGGCCCTGAACCAGAGCCGTAAGAGAGGCCCTCTCCCAGCGAAGTCAGGCTCACCACTCAGGTACCTAACAGTACGAACAGCCATGACTGAGCCTGCGGGAGAAGCCTCTGCCATGAAGGAGTTCTGCTCACACCTGGCAGCCCTCACTCAGGTGGTGCAATCCCTGCAAGAAGGGTATACCAGACTGGAAGGTCGAGTGCAGCAACTTGCTGACCCCAATGTTGCGGCTCCTATATCTCCGCAGCCTCCTGCAACACCTGCTACTCCTCCTGCGGTGATGATGCTGCCTCCTGAACCAAGAGTACCTGTTCCTGATCGGTTCTCCGGAGATCGTTCCAAATTCCGTGTCTTTCGCAACGCCTGCCAGTTATACTTTGCTCTACAACCCAGAACCTTCTCCCTAGAGGCCACCAGAGTGGGGTTCGTGATCTCTCTGCTGCAGGGCGAACCTCAGATTTGGGCTCATCACCTACTGGAGGGAAATAGCATGCTGACGCAGTCCCTCTCGTCTTTCCTGGAAGCCATGGCGCAACTCTATGAGGACCCCCAGCTAACCACCACAGCTGAGTCTGCTCTGTCTGCGCTCCAACAAGGCCGCAGAACGGCCGAGGACTATGTGACAGACTTTAGACGATGGAGCGCAGACACCCAGTGGAATGACTCGGCTTTAAGGCATCAGTTCCGCATGGGCCTCTCCGAAGGCCTAAAGGATGAACTTGCCCGAGTGGGCACCCCAGACACTTTGGAGGGCCTGATAACCTTGAGCATACAAATTGATCGTCGGCTCCGGGAACGCAGAGTCGAGAGATCCGCTCAAGTCCACCGTCCGGCTTGGATGACTGCAAGGGCTCCATTACCGGCTAGCCGTTACATGCCCGCTCAGCCAATGGCCCCTGCCCATCCTCTTCCCGATGCTGGCGAGCCGATGCAGCTTGGTCTCATGCGACCCACTCTGTCTCTGGAGGAACGTGCCCGACGCCGACAACTAAATTTGTGCCTGTACTGTGGTGGGTCCGGACACTTTGTGAACAGATGCCCGAGCAAGCTGCGTAAGTGCCTTTCGTCTATGTCAATCAGCTCTGCTTCCTTACCAGCCCATGCCACCCACATCTCTCTACCCCTGTCTTTTCAGTTCCTGGGAAGGACGATTCATACCAACGCCATCCTTGATTCAGGAGCCTGCAGCTGTTTCATCGATACCACCTTTGCCAGCCGGCACGACATTCCTCTTCAAAGGAAGGCCCGCGGACTATCCGTCTTCCTGGCTGACGGTTCCCGCATTAAATCGGGCCAAGTTGTCCAGGAGACCCAACCTCTGCTCACTATCTCTTCTCTCCACCACCAGGAACTGTTAACCTTGGATGTAATCTCGTCCCCCCTGTTCCCAGTGATCCTGGGCATCCCCTGGTTGCAGGCACACGACCCGACCATCAGCTGGTCCACAGGGGAGGTCAAGTTCCAGTCACCCTACTGCCTGGAACATTGCTTACACGAAGCCCCGACACAACCCGCTACGCTTCTTTGTCTGGACTCTGATACTGACCTGATCCAAGCGGTACCGGAACCATACCATGAATTCCTAGACGTCTTTAGTAAACGGGGAGCGGACTCCCTACCTCCACACCGCACCTATGATTGTCCCATAGAACTTTTGCCGGGGGCCGAGATTCCATTCGGGCGTATCTTCCCCCTTTCCGAGAAGGAACAAGAGGCCCTGAAGGCCTACATTTCGGAGAACCTAAAGAAGGGGTTTATACGTCACTCCACCTCACCCGCAGGGGCCGGCATATTCTTTGTAACCAAGAAGGACCAGTCACTCCGACCCTGTGTGGACTACCGGGAACTAAATAAAGTTACAATTAAAAACCGTTACCCCTTACCCTTAATACCCGAACTGTTTCAAAAACTAAGAGCGGCCACCATATTCTCCAAACTGGATTTAAGAGGGGCCTACAACCTGGTTCGCATCCGATCAGGCGATGAGTGGAAGACTGCATTTCGTACCCGTTTTGGGCATTACGAATACTTGGTGATGCCCTTCGGCCTTTGTAATGCCCCGGCTACTTTCCAGCACCTCATAAATGAGGTCTTCAGGGACTTTCTGGACATTTTTGTCATTGTGTACTTGGATGACATCCTAATCTTCTCCAGAACGCTTGAGCAGCATCGGGGGCATGTGGGCCGAGTCTTACTCCGTCTTCGTCAGCACGGATTGTACGCGAAAGCAGAGAAGTGCACCTTCGAGCAGCAGAGCATCCAATTCTTGGGTCTTCAGATCTCCCCAGCAGGCATTGAGATGGACCCGCAAAAGGTAACAGCTGTACTGGACTGGCCGGCACCATCTGACAAGAAGGGTGTGCAGCGTTTTGTCGGATTTGCGAATTTTTACAGAAAGTTCATCAAAGGGTTCTCGGCCATCATCTCACCAATCACGCAGCTAACAAGGCAGAATGTACGGTTTCATTGGGGTCCAGAGGCCCAGGAGGCGTTTGTGAAACTCAAAGGGCGATTTACATCCGCTCCCATCCTCAGTCACCCTGACCCATCTCTCCCATACATCCTGGAAGTGGATGCCTCTGAGGTAGCAGTGGGGGCTGTGGTCTCCCAACGCCAGGGCAATAACGACCTAATGCACCCTGTGGGCTTCTTCTCCCGGAAACTTTCACCCGCAGAAAGGAACTACGATGTGGGTGACCGAGAACTGCTAGCCATAAAATCAGCACTGGAGGAATGGAGATACTTGTTGGAGGGAGCAGTCCACCCTGTATTAATATACACGGACCACAAGAATCTCGAGTACTTAAGGATGGCAAAACGTCTAAAACCACGGCAAGCCCGCTGGGCCCTCTTCTTTTCACGTTTCAGCTTCCACATTACCTACCGGCCTGGATCTAAAAATGTGAAGCCAGACGCGCTCTCACGCATGTTCGACTGCCCTAAAGACTCCACACCTCCTGATACCATCCTCCCTGCAAGCAACTTTCTTCTGCTACAACCGGATTTACTGTCCCAGATCAGGGAGGCCTCCCTGAACCCGCTCCTTCCCCCAGGACTTTCACTAAACCGTAGAGAGGGGCTTCTCTGGAAGGATAGCCAGGTGTTTGTTCCCGAACCCATCCAGGTTAAAGTATTGGCCCTCCTCCACGATCACCCACTAGCAGGACACTTTGGGGCCCGAAAGACTCTCGACCTGGTGCAACGCACCTTCTGGTGGCCTGGTCTGAAGGAATTCTGTTCCAAGTATGTCAGTTCATGCCCAGTGTGCTCCCGAAGCAAGACTACTAGGGGCCGGGCCTGGGGCCTACTCAAGCCTCTCCCTGCACCTGACCGACCCTGGCGTATGATAACGATGGACTTTATAGTCGAGCTGCCCCCCTCTGAAGGTCACACGGCCATCTTTGTAGTTGTTGACCGACTCTCAAAGATGGCCCACTTTCTACCCCTAAGGGGAACCCCATCTGCAGCAGAGACGGCCCGTGTTTTTATCCGAGAAATCGTTAGGTTACACGGGGTACCCAAGAATATAGTTTCGGACAGGGGAGTCCAATTCACCTCACGGTTTTGGAGAGCACTGTGTGATAGCCTAAAGATTGAGCTGGCCCTATCCTCAGCTTACCACCCCCAAACTAATGGGCAGACTGAGCGCACAAACCAGACCCTCGAACAATATATTAGGTGTTTCACTTCATTTGTGCAAGATGATTGGGTTTCTCTGCTGCCCTTAGCGGAATTTGCGTACAACAACGCCAGCCACTCGACCACGGGACAGTCCCCATTTTTCGCCAATTATGGGTTCCATTTAACATTTCTACCAGATTTTCTTACAGAGTCCTCAGTTCCAGCGGTCCAGGACGCAGTGACCTTCCTAAGCCGCAACAACCAAATCCTCCAGGAAGCCATAACCAAGGCCTAGGCGGACAGTAAGAAAGCCTTTGACCAAAAGAGGAGGGGAGAGTTGAATCTGCAAATCGGGGATCAGGTATGGCTTTCCTCTTCTAATTTAAAGTTAACCTGTCCCTCTAAGAAGCTGGCACCCAGGTTCCTGGGCCCTTTTCCTGTAAAGAGGAGGATTAATGAGGTGTCCTATGGACTATGATTAAATGGAAGGGCTTCGGCCCAGAAAGCAATTCTTGGGAACCTGAGGACAATATACATGCTGGAAGACTAATTCGTGCTTTTTTCATTTCACACCCTGAGAAGGATGACCAACTGGGCACCCGGAGGTTGCCCCTTGTGGGGGGGCAATGTCAGGGCTCCACTTGCGACGTACGGTCGAATCGGCGCGTGCGCATGCGCACACGCGCCGCTGATTCGTCCGGGCGTCAAAACGAGGGTACGCGCCGGCGTACTCCTCAGGCGCGCGCGCGTGCGCAGTGAGCGCGGGCACGTGCGTCGCGGGCGCACACATGACGCATTAGCGCTGTTTGGCGCCAGTTGGCCTTTAAAAGAATGACAGCTGCACATGTCAAGTGCTGTTCGTCTGCAGTTTGCCCCTTGTTTAACCTGCTTCTGTTTGTGTACTCCTGTTTACCTGATCCGGCTTCCACTTGACTCTGCTGCCTTCTCCATTCCTGATCCCGGCCTGTTGACTCTGCTTTGGACTGATACCTGAACACTGACCTCCTGCCTGTCTGACCTCTCCATTGCCTGTGCCCACTTACCTGCTTGCCAAGTGTATCCAGACCCGGCCTGCCTGACGACCCCTCTGCCTGCTCCCTGCATGCTGCATACTTCCAGAGTTGCTGATGCCATCTCGGGGTCACCCTGCATCCGGACCCTGCTCCACTTCCTGCCAGTCTCTGCTGCTTCAGTGTCCAGGAGATCGCTACTGACCAGCTACGTCTGCCACAGCATCCGTTCCAGGCACTCCTACCCCGCTGTGCTCACGGGACCACTGTCTCCACTCCAGTGGGCCCTGAACCAGAGCCGTAAGAGAGGCCCTCTCCCAGCGAAGTCAGGCTCACCACTCAGGTACCTAACAATGTGCTAGCTCCCATCATGGTGGATGAATGACAAAGTTTTGGGGGTGCAACCACTTTACTAACTACTAAAGTGGGTGAGGTGAAGGGGTTGCACCCCCAAAACACGTCCATTGATCCCCATGATGGGAAATTGCACTTTTGAACATTCTAGGCATGTGTTTTACCATCTAATGCCCATTTTGATACCCAAATTGTGTGCATGTTCGAAATTTCAAGTTTCCAGGGGTGACACCCCATGTGATGAAGGCAAGATCAAACACACTTTGAACATATAGTCATGTCTGATCTTGTCTTCACTTTTGAAAGTTGAACTTTGCAAGTTCCTATGTTCAGTCTGTTATGTTTTGCTCCATGCCTGGTTTTAACAAATGCAGAATGTTAGTAAACAATGTTCGAAAGAACCAAGATCTTGTCAGTTTTGCCAAGAAGTTTGGAAAGGCACTTGCGAATGTGTTGTAAGTAAAATTTTTACATCTCAAAAATGTGTGGCTTCCTTCTTTAAAAACACAAAAGCATTATTTATGGCAAAAGTAAAGGATTTGGGGGGCAATGGGTGTTATTTACTAAAGGCTATTCCAGTTTGCACTGCAAGTGTATTTTCCAGGGCACTTTTGCACCTGCACTTGTAGTGCATAGTGGATTTGCCTTATGTAAATGACACCCACAGTGCTTTGTAATAAAACACGTAGCACACCATTTTTGTGAATACACACATTTCTGTCATGCTGATGAAAAGGTGTATTTTGGGTGTCAGTTATGCACTACAAACCTTCTCTAGACAAAAGATTAGGTATCACACACACAATATGAGAAGATTCTTTTTGGGAAGAAGAGACTGTTACCTCCTTTTGCCCAGAAAGTGCATTCCCACTGTTGAAGATAAAGGGCCGAAATTTTAAAGACAAATAAGCTAGAATACACCTACAAGAAACACAAGCAGGAAATGACAAGAAATCATAGGTCTGGTAAAAAAATATATTTAATAAAAAATGCCTCTCACACAGCGTCAGGCAGAGCAATGGCCCCCCTACCCACAAAGTAGTCCATATATTGCTCGCGGACCTCGCCGGCATTTAGAGGGGGCAAGCCTGGACGTGCTGCTTGAAGGGCTGTGAGGTCGGCATTGGAAGGCCTGTCCACATCTGGGCCAACGGGCACCACATAGTTGCTGTTATGTCTTTTGAGAAAGTTGTGCAATATGCAGCAGGCAACAACTATGTGTTTGAGTTTGTATTCCGCCAAGTTAATAGCCGTCAAAAACAGGCGGAAGCGGCTGGCCAGGATCCTGAAGGTGTTCTCCACCACTCTGCGGGCTCTCGACAGCCTGTAATTGAAGACCCTCTGGTCTGGGGTGAGGGTCCTCATCGGGAAGGGCCTCATCAGATAGGGAGTCAGCGCAAACGCTTCATTCGCGACAAAGACGAAGGGGAGTCCTTCAGCATTCTCCTCTGGAGGTGGCAAGCTCAGACTGCCACTCTGGAGTCGCCAGTAGAACTCTGTGTGCGCAATGGCACCACCATCCGAGATCCGGCCATTCATCCCCACGTCCACATACAAAAACTTGTATGTCGCCGACACCACTGCGAACATCACTACACTATTAAACCCCTTGTAATTATAATAGTATGACCCCAAGTTGGGGGGTGGGACGATGTGGACGTGTTTCCCATCAATTGCACCTCCGCAGTTAGGAAAGTCCCAACGGCTGGCAAAGTGGGAGGCCACAGTCTGCCATTCCTGTGGCGTGGAAGGGAACTGTGGAGTGAAACAAGAAAAAATAATTAGTCACTTTGCACATAAACATTGCAAGCAAATTAGACACTAACATCTTGGAACAAAATCAGACTTTTAAATTGTAACCTTGAAAGTATTTGCACCGCAAAGTAGAAGGTCCCCCTAGCAGATTACTCACCCCCATCAATCCCCCCACTTCTGATGGGCCATTGACAATAACTAGGGGTTTGGGGGGGGGTTTGGACAGGTAACCCTCTGCACTTCATTGATTGCCAAATGGCTCAATAATGTGTGCTAGTTTGGCCAGACCCTCCTTACTTAACACTATTGGCAGCCCACAGGAAAGATAAAAGAACATTCCAAATCCCCCCCCCCCCCCCCCCCCCAAAAAAAAGGGAAGCACATTTTGACATTCTGCAATTACCTAGCAAGCTAATAGGAGGGAAATAACCAAAAAAAAAGAGCAAATGGAAAGTCTGGAGCCAGCCCCTTGCACTACATGCTTTGCTGAATTCATCCCTAAATATGACCACTATAAAGAGGTAGGTTAATAGTGTGTATTGACCTTGGCAAAGCCAGCAGATAGAGGATTGGTAGCATCTGACAGAGCAGTTGGGGGAGGGGGTTCCTAATGAGTTTGGCACCCCCCCCCCCAAAAAAAAAGAAAAAAAAAAGGGGCTCTGCATGAAGTAAAACACACAGCAAACATTGGCGCATATTTTAGGGAGTGTTTGGGGGAAACCAATACTATGCAGCAGACAAAATACATTGCTTAAGTGACTAGGCCAAAGGTGTCTATTGGGCCAGAAGAGCATGCTGGGGAGGTAGGTGAAGGGAAAAATGCATAAAGGAAAAAAGGGGCACAGCAAATTAGAGCATATTGCAATCATGGTAATTAGGGAAGGAGGTCAAAAATACAAGTCATTAGCAAACAGAGCATACATAGAAGGGAATAGTAAAGGAGAAATGTTACCTTAATATAGTCCTCCTGCAGGACCTGGATTATGGCACAACAGGTCTCTGGAATAATGATTCCCAGAGCCTGGGGAGAGATACCTGTGGAGAACTTCAGATCCTGAAGGCTTCTCCCTGTCGCCAAGTACCTCAATGTGGCAACAAGCCTCTGCTCCGGAGTGATGGCTTGTCTCATGCAGGTATCCTGCCGGCTGATAAAAGGGGTCAGCAAAGCCAAAAGACGGTGAAAAACGGGGTCCGTCATCCGGAGAAAGTTCCTGAAATCATCAGGATTATTCTCCCGGATCTCACGAAGCAAAGGCATGTGCGAGAATTGATCGCGCTGAAGCAACCAATTCTTGGTCCACGTACTCCTCCTCGCTCTGTTCATGGACGGGTCTTGACTCAAAGCTAAAAGCCCGACACCAATTCCGCGTACAGCACGAACTCGGCGACGAGTACGTACGGGGAACATCACTCACAAACGGTCGACTGGTCAGAACGGACAAACAGAAAGCACCGATAAACAGCAAGGCCTTAAAGAACGAAATGAATACCAGAAACGAGCAGACAATAAGCAGTGAAAATCAAAGCGTCCTATATCAAGATATAGGCCGCAATGACCAACAAATGCGAACTGACTACACGCACTAATAAACAGATACGCACGACAAGCACAAACTGAAGAGCAGTAACGATCTGAGTCAGAAAACTGAGAAGCGCGAATCGTAAGTCCCCAAACTTCTACTAACACGCGATAAACACGGAATCAGCAGAAGGAGCCCAACGGGTGCCGGACGTGGTGCTGAACTTCCCGTTTCTAGTCTCGTGGAAGACGACTTACGTCACAACGTTCTTGAAGACCGTAAATTCCGACAACGTTGTCCGACTGTGTGTACGCAACACCAGCATCGGACAAATTCCGACGGAAATGATCAGACGGAACTAGTCATCGGAAAATCCGAGCGTGTGGACGGGACATAACAGTACAGTCTAGAAATGACAGAAGCATGTATGCGAGCAGCTATAACCTCATGTGGGGATCAAAGCGTCCAACAACAGACAGTCTTGAGGTCCGATCCCCAGTAAGTTATAGGGTGCAGAGTCTGATAAGAAGAAGGCAGCGGAAATAGGCACAACTATGCTTCTTCAGAACAAAGGGGATAGTAAAACAACAGCGTTCCAGTGGAGGGTACGGAGACAGTCCGGACATATGGCTGTGTGCTCCACGGAGGGTGGCATGTCGCAGTCACGATCCATAGCGGCGGTGAGGGAGTCCTCCATCTTGAGTGTAAGTAATAGTGCGCAGCAGGTAGTCAGTGAGAGGAGCACGGGCGGTAAGGAAAAACAATAAAGAAGAACGGTGAACAGACCGTAAAATCGGAACCATGTAACAAATTAGAAGTAACCTGTGCAGGCAGAACAGTGGGGTTGAGTGCAGGAATGTCACATCTGCTCAGAAATCCCGGGAGAGAGGAAAGAGCCATCAGTAGTCTCTTAGGGTTCTCCTTGATCTAGGAGAATCGGTCGGACTGTAGCCACGGTCTGCCTGGCAAGTGGAGCGTGGTCTGGAGCCCGAAGGGGATCTTCTCCTGGAATGCCAGGCATCTTGTACTTCCATCGGATCTCCCGGTGGCTGTGGTCTCTTGGTGGGGTACGGGCGGTATTCAGCATACCAGTTCGGTACGTCCACTAGGAGGATGTCGAGGGTACGGCAGAATTGGCGCAAATCCTCTGGTACTTTTAATAAGGCTGTTCAGCCTCGGTGTGAGGCAGATAGACAAAAAGGGAACTTCAATCTATATTGTATGCCATGGGTGCGGAGGGCCTCTAGCAATGGTTTCAAGTCCCTGCGGTGTTGCAAAGTAATAGAGGACAAATCCTGGAAGATCTGAACGGGTGCACCAGCATGTTGTAATTGATGAGTGCCTCTTGCCCGTCTTAGGATATCTTCCTTCACTTTGTAGTCCACAATACAGCAAATTATATCCCTCGGGGGATCAGTTTCTCTGCCTCTGGGGCGTAGTGCCCTGTGAATCCTTTCCATTTCAATATGAGTCTCCCGCGGCCTGTTAAGCAAATTGTTGAACAGCGCCATTACTTCAGACGTCAGGTGTTCTGAGTCAATGCTTTCTGGCAATCCTCTGAGTCTGAGGTTATGGCGGCGGCCGCGGTTATCGAGGTCTTCGATGTGGCGTTGTGTTTCTCTCAGCTGGAGTGTGTGAGTGTCAATCTTTCTGGTTGCTTTGTGGAGGACATTGTCGTGTTGTGAGGTAATTTTTTCCACATCGGCGGCCCTGTCAGTGAGCGTGTGTATGTCCACTCTCAGCTCAGGAATGGCGGCCGAGAGTGTATCCTTGATGTCTGCCGCTATGGTTCTCAGGTCTTGTATGCAGAGTTGGGGTTGTGGATAGGTGTCTCTGTCTCCAGACATTGCCTGAGGAGCAAGTTGGATAGAATTGGTCGGATCAGATACTGGCGGGCCGCTGTCTGTGAGGTGCTGTTGCGGGACGACGCCATGTTATGTAAACGGAACATCTCAGGGATAATCTGGCTCCCGTTACCCGTAGATTCTCGGGGAGAGCGGGATCTGGATGTAGAAGTGTGTCGGGATGCCGTCCCCATAGTGTCTTGCTCAGATGAGGAGCGAAAATCTCTGTTGTAGCTGATTGAAGAGAGGCAACGACGGGAGAAGGTGATTCAGGCAGCCATCTCCTTGCTCGGCCAAGCCACGCCCCCGCAAGTACTTTATTATGATCTTAAAACTGATGCCCAAGGATTCTACAGGCATTTTACCATTTGAGTTCCTGTACGGAAGGCAAATGAGAGTACCTTTAGACCAAATCTGAGATACTTGGAAGGGCAGGGTTGATGGCCCTGAGGTTTATGGAACATGTACTAAGGTTCTGGGACACAATGAAGACACTGATTGGGATAGTACAACTGTATTGCTAGAGAGCACACGTGCAACTTGGTTAAGAAGGTGTGTGTTCTACTCCCTGTGCAAAAAAACAAACTGCAGGCAGCGACGAATGGGCCATATACAATCACAAAGGGCCTGAATGATGTTGATTGTGTCATAAGTTTGAGAGAAGGAGGTAGAATACAGAAAGCATCTAATACAAAACAGCATACAATATGTAATGCCAGTATGCAGCTGTCCTGACCAGGAAAAGACTGACCCACTGTAATGCCGCGTACACACGATCGGAATTCTCGTCGGAAAAGCCTTGGATGTTTTTTCCTGACGGAATTCCACTCAAGCTTGTGTTGCCTACACACGGTCACACCAAATCCGACCGTCAAGAACGCGGTGACGTACAACACTACGACGAGCCGCGAAAATTAAGTTCAATGCTTCCGAGTATGCGTCGAATTGTTTCCGAGCATGCGTCGGAATTTTGCGTGTCGGAATTACCACAGACGATCAGATTTTTGCGCGTCGGAATTAGACCTGTTAGCTGACACTTGGGAGTTGGGGACAGACCTCAAGAGCGATTCACAACTTTTTTCTTCCCAAGAAACTCAGCCCCTGGAAAATGCTTGTGGCACATAGTGACCATCTTACAGCTAAACCAGGGATGATGCATCTTGCACTCTACAAAGTGGACACGTTCCCTCCCATCAATCTCTTTACTGCATTTAGCAGTAATTCAGAAGTACCATAGTGCCTGGTCATCACCAGTAGTCCTGGTCCCTAAAAAAAGATTAGACAACTAAGCTTTGTGTGAACTACAGGAAGCTGGATGTCATCACTGCTGCTGATGCCTACCCTGTGCTCAGTGTAAATAGGTTACATAGTTCCATAGTACATAGTAGGTGAGGTTGAAAAAAGACATCAGTCGATCAAGTCCAACCTATTTGTGTGATTATATGTCAGTATTACATTGTATATCCCTGTATGTTGTGGTCGTTCAGGTGCTTATCTAAAAGTTTTTTTAAACTATCGATGCTTCCCGCTGAAAACACCACCTGTGGAAGGGAATTCCACATCCTTGCCGCTCTTACAGTAAAAAACCCTCTACGCGGTTTAAGGTTAAATCTAATTTCTTCTAATTTTAATGAAAAAGTTTTATCGCTATTGTGGGGTCACCAGTGTGGTATTTGTAAATTGAAATTATATCCTCTCGCAAGTGTCTCTTCTCCAGAGAGAATAAGTTCAGTGCTCGTAACCTTTCTTCAAAACTAATATCCTCCAGTCCCTTTATTAGTTTTGTTGCCCTTCTCTGTACTCACTCCATTTCCAGCACATCCTTACTGAGAACTGGTGCCCAGAACTGGACAGCATACTCCAGGTGAGACCATAGTCTTGTAGAGTGGGAGAATTATTGCTTCATCTCTTGAGTTAATCCCCTTTTTAACCATTTGGCTGGCCAAAGACCAGAGCACTTTTTGTGATTCGGCACTGCATAGCTTTAACTGACAATTGCATGGTCGTGCAACGTGGCTCCCAAACAAAATTGACTTCCTTTTTTTCCCACAAATAGTGCTTTCTTTTGGTGGTATTTGATCACCTCTGTGGTTTTTATTTTTTGCGCTATAAACAAAAATAGAGCGACAATTTTGAAAAAAACGCATAATTTTTTTACTTTTTGCTATAATAAATATCCCCCAAAATATATTAAAAACTTTTTTTTTTTCTCAGTTTAGGCCGATACGTATTCTTCTACATTTTTTTGGTAAAAAAAATTGCAAAAAGCTTTTTTTGACTGGTTTGCGCAAAAGTTATAGCATCTACAAAATAGGGGATAGTTATGGCATTTTTATTAATCATTTTTTTTTTTACTAGTAATGGCGGCGATCTGCGATTTTTATCATGACTGCGACATTATGGCGGACACATCGGACAATTTTGACACATGTTTGGGACCATTGTCATTTTTACAGCGATCAGTGCTATAAAATTGCACTGATTACTGTAAAAATGACACTGGCAGTAAAAGGGTTAACCACTAGCTGGCTAGGAAGGGGTTAAGTGTGTCCTAGGGAGTGAGTCTAACTGTTAGGGGGCGTGGCTACGAGTGACACGTCACTGATCACCGCTCCCGATCACAGGGAGCTATGATCAGTGACAGTGTCACTAGGCAGAATGGGGAGATGCTTGTTTACATTAGCATCTCCCCGTTCTTCAGCTCCGTGAGACGCAATCCTACTCACGGAGCTCGCGGCAGGGTCACGCAAATTCAAAGGGACATACAGGCAGGGCCGGACTGGGAATAAAATTCAGCCCTGGAAAAAATTTCATACCAGCCCCACAGCATTATTATACCAGCGCAACAGCATAACGTCATTATTTTCTGGTTCAAGAAAGGGAAAACCATACATTTTAAAGCACATTTGAAGAGTGTATTATATATAAAAAAGACAGATATGAAATCACATAGGGATATATATATATAAGCAAATTCCAGTTAAAAGTGGTCAATCATCAAGGGGGACCCCAGGAACTCAGAACGTGGGGGGGGGGGGACCACATTCCGCAGAAAGAATATACTAAGGTAAGGGGGGGGGTTACTGATATAAGGGGAAAACCCTTTATATCAGTGCCCCCTTACATTATTGTACTCACTCCCCCCTTACATCAGTGACCCCCTTCAGACTGGCCTGGCGGTGCTGTCACTGACCTCCTCTCAGGTGCACCAAGCAGGGCTCAGTCAGTCGGCTCCAGCTTGGTGGCTCTGGTTTTATCCTATAGTCTCCTCTCCACAGTCCACACACGTCTGACTTCTCCCATGACCCCTATCCTGACGGCGCTCCCACTCTTGACTCCTCTTCAGACTCCCTCAGAGACTGCAGACATGATACAGGAGAGGAGATGGTCAGAGACTGCAGACATGATACAAGAGCTCAATGCAGCCTCACCAGTGCCCATCAAATGCAGCCTCACTGTGCCCATCAAATGCAGCCTCGCCAGTGCCCATCAAATGCAGCCTCGCCAGTGCCCATCAAATGCAGCCTCACTGTGCCCATCAAATGCAGCCTCACTGTGCCCATCAAATGCAACCTCACTGTGCCCATTAAATGCTGCCTCACTGTGCCCATCAAATGCAGCCTCATTGTGCCCATCAAATGCAGCCTCGCCAGTGCCCATCAAATGCAGCCTCACTGTGCCCATCAAATGCAGCCTCACTGTGCCCATCAAATGAAGCCTCACTGTGCTCATCAAATGCAGCTTTACTCTGTCCGTGAATGCGGCCTCACTGTGCCCACCATTGCAGTCTCACTGTGCCCACCATTGCGGCCTCACTGTGCCCACCATTGCGGCCTCACCGTGCCCATCAAATGCAGCTTTACTGTGCCGTGAAAGCAGTCTCACTGTGCCCATGAATGCAGCCTTACTGTGCCCATGAATGCAGCCTCACTGTGCCCATCATTGCAGCCCCTCCTGTGCCCCATGTCCCAGTCTGCAGTCCCTGTCTGTGGGAAAGTGTGTTGTTGATGCTCGGGTACAGTACCTTGCATGCCAGCAGGATATCCATGATGGCCAGCAGCAGGCAGGGGCTGTTCTCGTTTTGGATGGAGACAGTGTTCCTTCCAGAGGATCTGTTTGCTGTGAAATGGAGTGGTCCCGGGCCACCTGCACCTTCAGCCGTCCTCACTTTCCGGCCCCAATCAGCCTGTCCCCTGGTCCTGGGGAAGTGGAGAGCACTTGGTGGGAGCTGGAGAGAAGGGGGAGCAGAGAGTACTGGCGGGGTTGGAGAGCACATGGGTGGGGGCAAAGAGCAGGGGGGAGTGGAGATCACAGGGCTGGGGAGTGCAGAGCACTGGGGGGGCAAAAATAACAGGGGTGGAGAGCACAGGAGGCTGAGAGCACTGGGGGGGTAAGAGTGTGGGGTGGCGAAGAGCACTGGACGGGAGCTTGAGAGCACTGGGGGGGGGGGGGGGGCAGAAAAACAGGGCTGGAGAGCACTGGGGGTACAAAGAACAGGGGGGAGTGGAGAGCAATGGGGGGGGGGAGCTTGAGAGCACCCATGGGGGCCAGAAAGTACAGGGGTGGAAAGCACGGGGGACTGGAGAGCACTGGTGGGGTTGGAGAGCACATGGGTGGGGGCAAAATGCAGCGGGGAGTGGAGAGTACTGGGGGGGAGCTTGTGAGAGCACTGGTGGGGGAGACAAAAAGAACAGGGGTGGAGAGCATGGGGGTGGACAGCACAGGGGCTGGAGAGCACGGTGGGGGGTAGAGAGCACGGTGGAGGGTAGAGAGCACGGTGGGGGCTGGAGAGCACGGTGGGGGCTGGAGAGCACGGTGGGGGCTGGAGAGCACGTGGGGGGTGGGGAGCACGGAGGGGGCTGGAGAGCACTGTGGGGGGTGGAGAGCACGGTGGGGGGTGGAGAGCACTGGGGTGGGGGCTAGAGAAGGATGGGGAGAGCTGGAGAGCAGGGGGGGCACAAAGAACAGGGGTGGGGAGCATGGGGGGGCTGGACAGCACTGTGGGGGTGGGGAGAACAGGGGGCTGGAGAGTACTGTGGGGGGTGGGAAGCACTGCGGGGGGTGGAGAGCACTGTGTGGGGAGCACGGGGAGCTGGAGAGTACTGTGGGGGGAGCACGGGGGGCTGGAGAGTACTGTGGGGGGGGGGGGAGCACTGCGGGGGGCTGGAGAGCACTGTGGGGGGTGGGGAGCACTGTGGGGTGGAGCACGGGGGGCTGGAGAGTACTGTGGGGGGTGGGGAGCACTGCGGGGGTGGAGAGCGCTGTGGGGGGGAGCACGGGGGGCTGGAGAGTACTGTGGGGGGAGCACGGGGGCTGGAGAGTACTGTGGGGGGTGGGGAGCACTGCGGGGGGCTGGAGAGTACTGAGGGGGGCTGGAGAGCACTGTGGGGGGCTGGAGGGCACTGTGGGGGGGGGAGCACGGGGGGCTGGAGAGTACTGTGGGGGTGGGGAGCACTGCAGGGGGCTGGAGAGTACTGTGGGGGGCTGGAGAGCACTGTGGGGGAGCACGGGGGGCTGGAGAGTACTGTGGGGGGTGGGGAGCACTGCGGGTGGTGGCGAGCACTGTGGGGGGTGGGGAGCACTGCGGGGTGGAGCACGGGGGGCTGGAGAGTACTGTGGGGGGTGGGGAGCACTGCGGGGGTGGAGAGAGCTGTGGGGGGAGCACGGGGGGCTGGAGAGTACTGTGGGGGGAGCACGGGGGGGCTGGAGAGTACTGTGGGGGGGGGGGAGCACTGCGGGGGGCTGGAGAGTACTGTGGGGGCTGGAGAGCACTGTGGGGGGCTGGAGGGCACTGTGGGAGGGAGCACAGGGGGCTGGAGAGTACTGTGGGGAGCACTGCGGGGGGCTGGAGAGCACTGTGGGGGGGGCTAGAGAAGGATAGGGAGAGCGGGGGGGGGCAGAAAGAACAGGGGTTGAGGGAAATGTGGGGGGGGGGCTGGAGAGTCTGGTGGGGGAGGAGAGCACTGAGGGGAAGCACAAGGAGAAGGGGGGGGGGCAGTAAAAGAAGTTGGATAGGGGGGGATCAGCAGGGCGGGTCCGGGCTGCATATAGAGGAAATTAGCTTTCTATATTCCTCCATTATTTTTTGCGCTATAAAAGAAAAATGACTGAAAATTCAGTAAAAAAAAATGATTTTTTCTTCGTTTTTGTTATAAAATTTAGCAAATTTGTAATTTTTCTTGATAAATTTTGGCCAAAATTTATACTGCTACATATCTTTGGTAAAAATAAGTACAAATTGGGTATATTATTTGGTCTTTGTGAAAGTTATAGAGTCCACAAGCTATGGTGCCAATATCTGAAAAATTGATCACACCTGAAGTACTGACGGCCTATCTCATTTCTTGAGACCCTAACATGCCATAAAAGTACACATACCCCCCAAATGACCCCTTTTTGGAAAGAAGACATTCCAAGGTATTTGGAAAGAGGCATGGTGAGTTTTTTGAAGTTGTCATTTTTTTTCCCACAATTCTTTGCAATATCAAGATTTTTTTTTATTTTTTTTATTTTTTTTCACAAAATTGTCATATTAGCAGGTTATTTCTCACACACAGCATATGCATACCACAAATTACACCCCAAAACACATTCTGCTATTACTCCTGAGTACGGCGATACCACATGTGTGAGACTTTTACACAGCGTGGCCACATACAGAGGCCCAACATGCAGGGAGCGCCATCAGGTGTTCTGGAGCACCCAGGACAATTCTGACATTTCTCTCCTACATGTAAAAATCATCATTTATTTGCTAGAAAATTACATAGAACCCCAAAATATTATATATGTTTTTTTAGCAAAGACCCTAGAGAATACAATGGCGGTCGTTGCAACTTTTTATCTAGCACGGTACTTGCGCAGCAATTTTTCGAACGTGTTTTATTTGGAAAAAAAATGTTTTGTGCTTTACAAAAAACAAAACTGTAAATTTAGCCCAATGTTTTTGCATAATGTGAAAGATGAAGTTACGCCGAGTAAATAGATACCCAACATGTCACGCTTCAAAATTGCACACACTCGTGAAATGGCGCCAAACTTCGCTACTTAAAAATCCCCATAGGCTTTAATTTTGTTTACTGGTTACATGTTTTGAGTTACAGAGGAGGTCTAGGACCAAAATTATTGTTCTCGCTCTAACGTTCGCAGCGATACCTCACATGTGTGGTTTGAACACCGTTTTCATATGTGGGCGGGACTTACGTATGCGTTCGCTTCTGGCGAGCACACGGGGACAGGGACGCTTTAAAAAAATATATATATATTTTATTGTTCATTTTACTTTATTTATTTTAGTTTGACCCTTTTTTTCCCACCAAAAAATTTTTTGATCACTTTTTGGGTCACCGCTGACGAAGTCCAGGAGGACGTAACGTACGTACGGGGGAGAAGTTTGTCAGTCACTCGCTGTCTATCATTTTCTCCAGCGGCTTCGTTCCGCAATCTCTCTACATTGCTGCAGTGCGGGACCTTTTTAAACAGCAATTGTTCCCCATTTGCAGCTTTGAGCTGTTTTTTTATGCATATGTCCATAAGGCTTTGCTTGCTGCAGTTGTGCATATCGAGTGTACCTACAGCATTGCCTTAACTTTTTGTCAACTGCATAACTTATGTTATTTGCAGACACAACCATTTACCTTTTTCATCAAGGTTGTATTTTAAACTTCAATTTTAAATAAACCGTTTACCAACAGTCTACACTTAGAGTGTCCCCCCCTTCTTTTCTATTATTATATGCTGGGAGATCTTTTTTGCCTGGATCCACATTGCTTAGCATTGGGCTGTCCATTATATGAGGAGATCATCTGCCGGAGATCCGTCCAGTTGATTGGTCGTTTGCCCTGATTGGAGTCAGCTTCCCTTGGAATCAGACACTTCACCCTCCACTGAGTCTATGCGTATGTGCATAGCACATTTGGTAAGAGTCTCCATTTACCTTCGGTTGAGGATATCACCTTAAGAACATATTCTGTTTATTTACAGTCACCAGGGTGTTTTATCTACAATCAGTTATTCACTCTCTGTTTTATTTTGGACTCACAAGACATGAACTTTTGTCACTGTTTTTGATTATTTTTCATTATGTGTATTGTGTTTCATATACATATCATAATTTTATGATATCTTATTATTATTGTATTATTTTTGATTATTTTTTGATGCGCTGCACTTATTTTTATTTTTCACATTGTTATTTGAAGGATTCGTGATTGGCCTTTTTGGTGTTCAGCTTGCACTTTCACTTATTTTATTTACTTGTTTTTTGTGGGTTTGCGCTGATTGTTCCATTCTATTGATCCCCCTATTCAGGCACACAGGGCGGCTGTACTCACAGCCTCACAGGAATCTCTCCTGTGAACACGGAGCTGGCCGGGTCTGTGTTCAGCGGCCGCTCCGTAACACGGTCCCGCCCCCCTAGACCGGCTGTGTGATAGGTGGATTCTATCTACTATCACATGAGCCGGTCTAGGGGGGCGGGACCGCGTTACGGAGCGGCCGCCGAACACAGACCCGGCCAGCTCCGTGTTCACAGGAGCATAACAGGGGAGTACTGCAGCCGCAAAGCGGCCCCAGGGCAGGCAGCCTACCGGGAAATATCCCGGTATCCCGGTAGGCCAGTCCGGCCCTGCATACAGGTACGCCCATTTGCACAGCCATGCCATTCTGCCAACGTATGTGTACATTCGGCGGTCAGCAAGTGGTTAATGCATGACAATATTCTGTTTGCTTTGTTAGCAGCAGCTTGGCATTGTTAGGTGAATTTACGTTCAAATCTTTCAAAAAACTTAAAGTAAATAGTGGCGCTAAAATAGTGTCATAATATCCCTACAAACAGTGACGTGTAGTAAATATATGAAAAAATAAATAAATAAATAAAAAATATATAAATAAAAGTACAATACTCAAAAAACTATATAAACAAACACCACTTAGTGCTCAGTGATAATATAAATCATAAAATAAAGTGAATCAAATACACAAAAATGGATTAAATTAATGTGATCAATTCCAGTGATGGCGGCTTTTCTAATTGCCGCAAACTAAATAATATGGAAAAAAGTGACTAATAAAAATATTGTAAAGTCCACAAATAATTATTAACGTGCTTCAATTAATTCCAATCTTCTTAGTCCTTCCACCACACCGCTGTGATATGTGTCTCCTCTCCCCAAAAGAAACGCACTCACCACAAATATATGCCCACACTCTCGTGATAGGCTGCTGCGCATAAAGATCCCACCAAGGGAGGGGTTTAGTTGAAATTTCCCAACATCAATCGTGCAGCAGGAAAACTCCTCATGTAAATGAAAAAAGTGCTTCCAATAGTGTAAATCAATTTAAAATATTTATTTCAAATCACACGTAAAACTCCATAAAATCCACTCACATTTTCCCAAATCAAAGCCAGCAATGATAATATCACTCCACACTGCACTGCACGCTCCACTTTAAACCACACTTGTTTGTTGATATGGTCACGGCGGACTCGAGGTGTAGCACACAGGATCTGTATATCTCTCACCCTCTCCTTTAATGTCCTGGTGTCCACTTCAAACGGTCCCGCTCCTCCTTTGGCTCCCAGCGCTATAGTTTCAATAGTAATGACTGCCGCTTAGCCACACCCCCGACATGTTTCGTCATCAACTAGACTTAATCATGGGGTTGGCTAAGCGGCGCGACAATCAGCCTTTTATACCCTCCCCTCTGGCTCCCGAATTGCAGTTACTGCGCATGCGCGTATATTTCAACTTGCGCATGCGTACTATACATCTCGCGCTTGCGCACACCTCGTGTCCCCGCTCGCATGATGCGTGCATATCCTGCACCTTTTAAACATTATCTCTTACTTTTATTGAAAATGCATCTCATATCTACTCACATTGCTATTGCAGTTGTTTATATAGCAAAGCATTTCTACTCATTTATCACTTATAGCATTCATTATTATTACTGCAATGCATTATTAAGTGTAAACCGGCATAGATCAAAGTTTAAATAACATTTCCAATAAACACCTATATTTCTATGATTCCATTAATTTCCACATAGGATCAATGGATATAGTTTGTTGATTAATCCGGATTATTAAATACTATAATACACATTAACTGAATCATATTCCAAATATAAATCAGTATGCTGGCTAAATTATGTATTTCTTATGAGTGGGCTCTCATTATGTTAACTAAAAATTATAGGATAAAAAGTATATATATTAAAAAAAAATTATTTAAATAATAAAATACTTCTAAACATATACATAACTGAATATGTGTGTGTATAATTCCACACACATATATCATTATGTAATTTGGTATTAGGCGAACCTACATTGTGAACGGCTTGAGTATAAATTATATGGGTATCATTTTTATTAAAAATTCCTAATTTTTCAAATATTTAATCCCTTATAAATAGAAGGATTATAATATAAATGAATAAATAATTTTCTTAAAACATTCTTAAAAATGTACTGAAAAATTCCTAGAGAAAATCCTTAAAAAAAGTTTTTTAAAAAAAATATAAATTCTTAAAAAATTCCTCAATAGTTATTGATGAAACAATTGAGGTCTAACTCAATGTTTAATCCTCTCGGAAAAAGACATTTAAAAAGAAAAATCCATTTAGTTTCCCTCTGGGAGAGGTCTCTTACACGATTGGAGCCCCTCCATGATTGTTGTACTATATCTATCCCCACAAATTGTAGAAGAGTGGGGTCCTGTTGGTGTTTTTCCTTAAAGTGTAGTGATACACTATGGTATCTAAACCCCTTTTTTATATTGGCAAGGTGTTCAGCTATACGCACTCGTAATAGTCTTTTAGTCCTTCCAATATATAAATAATGGCTCTACTAGGACCCCCAGGTCCTTTTCCATCCTAGATTCCAACAGAGGTTCTCCCCCTAGTGAGTAGATTGCATTTATATTTTGCCACCCAAATGCATTATTTTACATTTTTCCACATTAAACCTCATTTGCCATGTAGTTGCTCACCCCATTAATTTGTTCAGCTCTTCCTGCAAGGTTTCCACATCCTGCGGAGAAGTTATTGCCCTGTTTAGCATAGTATTGTCCGCAAATACAGAGATTAAACTGTTTATCTTATCCTCCAGGTCGTTTATGAAAAAATTAAATAGGATTGGTCCCAGCATAGAACCCTGGGGGACCCCACTTTCCACCCCTGACCATTCTGAGTACTCCCCATTTATCACTACCCTTTGAACTCGCCCTTGTAGCCAGTTTTCAATCCATGTACTCACCCTATGGCCCATGCCATCGGACCTTACTTTGTACAGTGAACGTTTATGGGGAACTGTGTCAAATGCTTTTGCAAAATCCAGATACACCATGTCTACAGGCCTTCCTTTATCTAGATATCAGCTCACCTCCTCATAGAACGTTAATAGATTGGTTTGGCAAGAACAATTCTTCATGAATCCATGCTGATTACTGCTAATGCTACCGTTTTCTTTACTGAAATCTTGTATATAGTCCCTTATCATCCCCTCCAGGAGCTTGCATACTATTGATGTTAGGCTAACTGGTCTGTAATTCCCAGGAATGTATTTTGTCCCTTTTCAAAATATTGGTGCTACATTCTCCAACAAGCTTGTACCATTCCCATTAGTAGACTGTCATTAAAAATTAGGAACAATGGTCTGGCAATTACTTGACTGAGTTACCCAAGAGCCTTCGGGTGCAAGCCATCTGGTCCCGGTGACTTATTAATGTTAAGTTTTCTAAGTCTATCTCTAATTCTTCCCTCTGTTAGCCATAAGGGTGCTTCCTGATTGTGTCATGAGGATAAACCCTGCAGTTTTGGTTACTGAAACCTGTTTCCTTCGTAAAGACTGAAGAGAAGAATGAATTCAATACCTTTGCCATCTCCCCATCCTTTGTAACCAGATTTCCTTCCTCATTCTTTATGGGGCCAATATGGTCTGTCCTCCCTTTTTTTACTGTTTATATTCCTTAAAGAATTTATTGGGTTATTTTTTGATCTCCTCTGCTATGTGTCTTTCATGTTTTATCTTAGCCGCCCTAATTGCACCTTTACATTTCCTGTTGCATTCTTTGTAAAGTCTGAATGCTGATGATTTCTCAGCCTTGTATTTTTTGAAGGCCTTCTCCTTTGCTTTTATATGCATTTTTACATTGGAGTTAAGCCATCCAGGATTTTTGTTTGCTCTTTTAAATCTATTTCCCAATGGGATGCACAGACTCATGCCCTTATTTAATATGCTCTTAAAGCAAACCCATCTCTCCTCCGTGTTCTTTGTTCCTAAGATTCTATCCCAATTTATATCTTCTAGCAAGGTTCATAGTTTAGGGAAGTTGGCTCTTTTGAAATTCAGTGTCCTTGTATTCCCCTTATGTTTCCTATTTGTGTGATTTATACTGAAGCTAATTGACCTGTGATCGCTGTTTCTTAAATTGCCCTTTATTTCCACATCCGTGATGAGGTCTGTATTTTTGGTAATCAGTAGTTCTAGTACCATCTGACCCATGAAATTGTCCTACAAGACATTTAGGAACTGGCGAGCCTTAGAGGAATGCACGTTTCCTTCCGCCCAGTCTATGCCTGGATAATTAAAATCCCCCATTATGATGACACTTCCCATCCTTGTTGCTTATCCAAATTGTATTAGGAGGTCCGTCTCCCCCTCCTCCCTCAGGTTAGGGGTCTGAATCATACTCCCAGTATTATTTTCCCCTTAGTTTCATCCCTTTGGAGCTCTACCCATAAGGATTCCACCTCCTCCCTAGCTCCCTTAGGGATGTCATCTCTCATATTCACATATTATTCTTGATATACAGGCATACCCCTCCCCTTTTTTACCCTCTCTATCCCTGCGATAAAGGGAATACCCTTGAATGGTTGCCAGCCAATCATGAGAGCTGTTGAACCAAGTCTCTGAAATTTCTACAAAATCGAAATCCTCCTCATACAACAGTATCTCTAGTTCACCCATCTTGTCCGCCAGGCTCCTGGCATTGGTGAACATGCTACGTAGTTTAGACTGGTCGCATACTGTCCTCTTATTACTAATGACACCAATACTACCCTCTGGAATATGTTCCACGCTGACTATCTCTACCCCTGAACTCTCCCCCCTGACGCCTAGTTTAAAAGCCCCTCTAACATTTTGGCCATCTTCACTCCCAGCAGATCTGCACCCTCCTCATTTAGGTGCAGTCCGCACCTTCTATAGAACTGGCGACTGACTGAGAAGTCGGTCCAGTTGGCCAGGAACCCTAACCCCTCCTTACTACACCAGCTCCTCAGCCACTTGTTTACTTCCCTAATCTCCCTCTGCCTTTCTGATTTGGCTCGATGTACCGGTAGTATTCCTGAGAATACTACCTTGGAGGTCTTTTTCCTCAATTTAGCTCCTAAGTCCCTAAAATCGTTCTTTAAGACACTCCATCTGTCTCTGACTTTGTCATTGGTGCCAGTGTGCACCATGACAGATGGGTCTTCCCCAGCCCCTCCCAGTAATCTGTCCACCAGATCTGTGATGTGCCGAACCTGAGCGCCTGGTAGACAGCATACAGTTTGGAGCTTCAGGTCTTTGTCACAGATTGCCCTCTCTGTCCTTCTAAGAATTGAGTCCCCCCCACTCTCAATGGAGGAGTTCTTCCCCTGGCAGCAATGTCACTCAATGGAGCGTACTTATTGGGATGTTCCAGCCCAGGATCGGCTTCCCTGGCCCTTTCCCCTCTATCCTTCTTGACTGTCACCATCTACTCTTTTCTAGTGCCTGCACCTATTTCTCTCCACCCGCCTCTGTGCTGGCCCCCGCCAGCACCTGCCGGGTACATTCCCAGCTCTCCTTTAGTATGGAGGGACTTCTCAGTGCTGACAGTTGCTTCCCTATATCCAGAACCTGGGCTTCCAGCAAAACAATGTCGCATCTCCACACCCACCGGGCATCGTACCCACTAATTTAATGAGGATTGGGGATTATATCCTGTCCAAATGAACTAACTAGCTTCCTGACACTAATACTTAACACTCAACAATACACAGGTACTCACAGCTCATGTGCACTCCCAGCCTACGTGCACTCGCAGTCCACGTGCACTCCCAGCCCACATGTACTCAGATGCGCACACTCGCAGCCCACATGTACTCACAGTCCATGTGCACCCGCAGCCCACGTGCTCTCGCAGTCCACATGTACTTGCAGTCCACGTGCACTCGCAGACCACGTGTACTCACAGTCCATGTGCACCCACAATATTTAGGCGCTCCCAGGTAATCACAATACTTAGGTACACACAGTACTTAGGTACACACAATACTCATGTACACACAATACTCAGGTACTCCCAATACTCAGGTACTCCCAATACTCTGATTACTCACACTACTCAACAATACACAGTGTCCCCACTAGACACATTCAGTCTTTTCTGTTAGTTATGACTTCACTGCTCTGTACCTGATAAAACGCCCCTGCAATCTGACACTTGCAGGGCTTGTCAGCACCTACAGTCTCCCAGACTCCCCCGGTCAGCCTGCCTGAGGCAGATTTTGAGGGACCACATAGCAACAGGCATAATAAAGGTAAGTAAAAAAATTTGAGAGATGTCCAGTACTTGGGACACCAGGTAGGAGGAGGCACCCTGAGACAGGGAAGATCAAGGCAATCAGGGCCCGGTCTATCTATCAAATCAAGAAGCAGGTGATGTCATTCTTTCAGACAGGAAACTTGTGTGCAAATACAGTATCTTGGCTAAACCCCTGATTAAACTAACCAAAAAAAAAACTGCCAAAGCTGGTGTCCTGGATGTCAGAGTGTGAGAAGGCCTTCCAAGCCTTGAAGAAGGCTCCTGTGCTACAAACTCCACATTTCAAACATTGGTTTCTGGTGAAAACTGATGCTTCTGTCTATATCTTAGATGCAGTCCTTAGCCAGGTGGATCAGTCAGGAAAGTAACATCCCATTCTCTACCTGAGGAGGATACTACTCTATAGGGAATTAGAAATATGCTACTATCGAGAAGGAGTGTCTTGCGATCACGTGGGTGCTGCAGAACCTGCAATACCAGTATAGCCACAGCTTCAGTGATCACTGACCATAATCCTCTTAGCTGGGTAAACCGTGTTGCTGGAGAGAACAGCAAGTTAAATTGAAGCATGATTCTCCAGCAATACGCTTTCACCACAAATGTTTACCGTATGTAGCCCCCTTTTCCTAAAAATGGGGCTGTAGTGTAACGTTTTTGGCTGAGCTGTAAACAGCTGGAAGTGTATATGTGTGTCTGGTCGGGGACAGTGTTCATGATTTCTTTGGCCAAACATGTGGCTTAAGAAGTAATGAACACTGTCCCCGACCAGACGCACGTATACACTTCCGTTTTTACCATTGGCGTGAATCCTTATTCTGCATTGTATAGAAAACAATGCATAGCCGGATTATTCTACCATTCCTGTGGATGGGAGACTATCTGCAGGGACATGTCATAGTCCCTCTATGTGCTGATTAGACGCACAGAGAGAAATGAGCGTACATCCTTCCATAAAAGGCAGTTAGGTATCAAGCCGATAATGTCTTTGCAGAGTGAGCACATTCCCCCCAGACGAACGTCTGTGCATTGCACAGGGCCCTTCGCTGGCGGACATCTCCCCACTCTGCAAACACTTCTCCACATCGACAGGAGCTTTTCACTACAAATGGGTCTTGACCTGTGTCAGTCTGCCCCAGCCCGCTCTTTAGAGCGGGCAAAAGCAGAACTAACACTGGGAGACACTGTGACATTACATATTGATTACATCTTAATAACATTTCCACAACACTCCTGGACGTATAAAACAATAGAAACTATTATTGTACATGGTAGTTGATAAATAGACTATTAAATGCTTTGCTGCTACATAAAAACCTGTAGGAGAACAAATAGATGACATAGGAAAAATTAATTCAAATAAACATATACAAAAAATATATATATATATTTATACTGATTTAAAAACATATATACTAGAGGAATAAAAAAAAAATTCTGACAATAATCGTACAAGATTAAAACATGATTTAAAACATGATTTAAAACCAATCAAAGAAATGGGATCAGTAGACCCTATTAGTGCTGGGTACAACCCAGAGTCTCGCTTTAATCAGACATATATAATCACACAAGTTCCGGTGAATTAGCAATGCTAACTATAAACATTGGAGTTGAGTATTTAAAGAGGTGTGCCCACAAAAAAAATAACAATTTAAAAGTCAGCAGCTACAAATACAGCAGCTGCTGACTTTTAATAATCGGACACTTACCTGCCCCGGGGTCCATCGATGCGGGGGAACGAGACCCCCCCTCGTTCCCCGCTCTGCTCGCGGCGCTGGCATTCTTAATGTGTGCACCCGGCTTCACAGCCGGGCACCCACTGCGCATGCGCGAGCGGCGCCGTGCGCCGTGACTCGACGCTCACTCATCTGGGACACATGACAGGTCCCAGATGACTGTGCGGCGCCTACGGGAAGTGATGTCATTGCCCAGGCAATGAAGGTGGCAGACTACGAGGGACCCCCTAGCAACAGGCATTTAGAGGTGAGTAGAAATTTTATTTTTTGAGTGACTCCACAATGGAAGCACATGCATTCTGATGGATAGGTGGAGGGCAGGTGGACTGAAGGGAGCCCACCCCTTCTTAAAGGTACAGGGGCACACTGAACACCCAGCAAATCGCACAATGGCTGCAAAGGTGTCAGTGCGTTGCCTGACCAATATAACAGTAATACAAAAAAGGTGTCCACTACCCCACCTATAATTGGCCATTGCAGCATGTAGCATTGAAAGGCAACATATGATATAAACAAGGCCAAGGATAAATCCAAAGAAAGATCCAAGCTTACTCACCGACCAGCCCGCTGACAACTGAATCAACCTATCTAACAGTATGCGTTAAAACATGGGTTTAGTCTGCACACATTTGCAAATACATGCAGCAATGGGCAGTTATAGGTGGGGGTAGTGGATACCTGTCTTGTGTTTTTTGCACATCCATACACTCACTAGTCCACAAGTGTATGAGCATGTCCATGTGTAAATGCACACATGTGTAGTGTACACACACACACATAAGCGTACCTGTGGACCAAATGTGATCCTGGACCCAGAGTGGGACATGACCCATTACAATGACTTATCAACTAGGTTCTGTGATTTTGCTACTTTACTTATGTAGGACCAAATGTATACGATCCAATGAGAGGGGGTGGGCGGGGGTGTGGGGGTCAACGAGACGACGGACGTAAGCTAAGCTAAGCAGGGCGTGGGACTAGAGAGTGAAGAGGGGGGGGGGTGGGCCCACGGGTGCAGAGAGAAGGGGTAGGAGGGAAGAGGGGTTTGGCCGGTGATCAGGACGACGGGTGGGGGGGGAGCCCAGTTGGGGTGCGGTCTCGAGCAGGAATCCGGGTTAGTGCTGGCCACCTATGTTTCACTTTTTTTTTTTACTCTGCCTAATTCTTATATTTTTTTACTCCTTTTTATATTTTTTTTCTCTCTATTCCTCTATCTACTTTCTATTCCTTTTTTCTTTCTTATTTTTTTTTACAGTACACCAACCTGAAGTTTTTCTCGTCCAGAGGGGTAAGGACGGGTGTATGGCACCATAGTCCACAACAGACCTTCCATCCGTGGGGAACATGAAGGGGCTTGAACCACTTTGGGGGGGCTAAGTACCCTTAATCACACACACACACATAAGCGTACCTGTGGACCAAATGTGATCCTGGACCCAGAGTGGGACATGACCCATTACAATGATGCCCAAACTGAAGGGGACAGGCAGGGATAGAACCGGTACTTGGCTTGGGAGGGGATGGAGGGGGGAGGGTCAATGGGGAAATTTAAAATTCGGGATACATGATGACAGGACAAAGCTATTTTGGAGACCTTAAATGATGTATTGGGGGCTAAACCACATTATGCAGTTTGATCCCTACGTTAAGACCTTTAGGGGCGAGAGATCCCAGAGTGAAAATCCAGAAAGCCTCTCTTGTACATAATATTTTATGTTTTTTGCCACTATCTAGGTGTCAGGGATCGGTGTGACCAGAAATGTGTGGACTGCAATAGAGTGAACCAAACACATGTAAAGTATAAATAATATGATTTATTAAAAGAAAAGTAAATAAGCAAAAGTAAATGCACCTCCAATATGACAAATAATAAACTAACTAGCAACCAACCACAGTGACAAGAACTCTGATGCCAGATCCATATTTCCGCTGGGGTGACCGAAGTCTGCTATCCTGATCTTGGATCCCGGTGGAGGTTTGGATGTCCCAGACTGCAGGAAGCACGATCCCACTGCTGCCACCAATTTGACGGATCCTGTACTCAAGGTGTCCGCCGTAAATGCTTCCTAAGTCCTGGAACATGAGTCCAATGGATCTGGCTATAGGAGCCCCCAAGAACTAGACAACACCAGTCTTGGAGTACATCGGGAAACACCTTTATTTGACCTGTCACACAAATGTATACAGCCAGATGACTAAAACCTAACCTAATTAGCATGAGCTAATTATCTTAATCAACACTGGACTCCTTCATTAGCACATACAACAATAGGTGAAATACTCCCTAGAATCTGTGAGGGCCTGTAATCACAAGGCAAGAGGCTCGCATTCCGTCCCCTCCAACAGCCTCTGTCCCGGCTAGGTCTGTCACACAGGGTATATTGGGCTGTGGCCGTGGTTGCTGTGAGTGATGGAGAAAAAAGACATTTGAGCAGGCAGGTGTCTGGCATCAGAAATGGGTTGTTGCAAGCTGACTGGGACTGGGTGCAAGATATCTGACCATGCTTGTAATAAAGCTTGAACAAAATTCAGTTTACATGCTGTCTGTCTGACAAGTGACTACAAGAAAAAGAACCGCTGCTCCAGCTGTATAAAGATAAGGCTGATTGGAGTATCTTGCAGAGTGCTAGCCCCGGCCCGCCTTCATGGGAAACTTGAAAAGAAGAAAGAAATGGCTGCACATCCAGAACTTCTGATTGCCTTTTATTTCCTTCACTAAGATAACACCAGAGACACCAAACTGTGGTCACATAGACGCGTTTCACACATACATCTTGTGCTTAATCATTACTGATTTAGCACAAGATGTGTGTGTGAAACGCATCTACGTGACCCCAGTTTGGTGTCTCTGGTGTTATCTTTGTGAAGCAAAATAAAAGGCAATCAGAAGTTCTGGATGTGCAGCCATTTCTTTCTCCCGACAAGAGACTGCACAATCCACTACCACCTGTTGCAAACATGCTGAATAATGTTTAAAAAAAAAATGCAGAGTCATCCTCCAATAGCCACACTAAAGATTCTACCTGAGCCATACTGAAGGGGGGAGAAAAGTCATCACTGCCTTTAGGAGTACTGGATAAAGCTAACTCTGCACAGACTTGAATCAACGCCTGAACATCTTCAAACAAACATACTGCCCTGATCGACTATGAAATGTGCCAGACGAATGCATTCTAACAGCTGGTCACTGGTCCACTCCTGCAGTATCTGGGGGCAATATACTTTTTCCTCTGTCACCAGCAAAGAAAAGTATATAACCTCCTTATGATGCATCTTGCCAACAGCAGAGCCAAAATGGCTTCCATGTGCAGCCACTTCTGGTCAGGATTGGCCTTGGTATTATGTCAAGGACCGGTGTGACCGGAAATGTGTGGACTGCAATAGAGTTAACCAAACACATGTAAAGTATAAATAATATGATTTATTAAAAGAAAAGTAAATAAACAAAAGTAAACACACCTCCAATATGGCAAATAGTAAACTAACCAGCAACCAACCACAGTGACACACAACAACTGAATACCAAAACTGAATCTATATACAGATTTGGAATATAATCGTAACCGTAACAAGCCAGGGTCATACGCTGTGAGCAAGACAGGACAGGGAGGGGGTAACAAGAGACAGAGAGAGCAGGCGGAAGGCATCAGGCTGCAGGGCAGGGGTCTAGGAACGGATGCAGTGTTCAGGAACAAAGGATACAGGGTTCAAGATACAGGTTTGAGGAATTCAGGATTCCGGATTCAGGGTTCAGGGTACAGGGACACAGGATTAGCAAACACAGGTCAGGGCACAAGGAAACACTAAGGCAATGTGTGCAAGTGATCACCAGGTTTAAATATGCTTCCTGCCATCGGCATCAAGTGATGCCTGAATGCAGGAGATGATGTCAGCTCCTGACTGCCGAGATCCACCCGCTGGTGGATACCAAAACTGCAGCCCATAGGTCTGGGAGCTACAGTGCCACCAGCAGGTGAAACCTTTCCTGACAGTTGGTCCTTAGTTATGACCTCTATTTCAAAGACCCCTAAGCCATTGGTATTGCTATTGTGGACCTTCTTAAAATGTCGTGACACTGAGTAATTGCCCTTCTATATTGTAATGCTACTCCTATGTTCCCCCATTCTTGTCCTCATAGGTCGTGAAGTGCGTCCAACGTAGATGAGTCCACAGGGGTAGAGGAGACCATATATAACATAAGAGGTTCCGCAGTTGATAAACTACTTGATTTGATGACTTTTGCTGTCCACTCCAGTTACCTCATTTTTATGATGACACATACATATACAGTTGCCACAGTTACTAGTCCCACATTTGTAACTCCCTTTTTGATTAAAAACAGCGTTCCAGCGTTTGCTGAGACCTTTTGTTCTAATTTTCTTTACTCTACTTGGAGCAATGATACTTCTTAGATCTTTTGGTCTCCTGAAAACCAAATTCGGATATGGTGTCAGGCTAGTCTTTAAAATTGGGGCCTGTCTGAGTATTTTCCAGTTTTTCCTGAAGATTTTCTGTATTATAGGAACTTTGTTGTACCTGGTACAGACTCTCACTTGTGGTCGTTCATTGTCAACATCATGCCTTACAACTTTCTACACTTCTGAGGAGGTGTTCTCATAGAGCTGCAAGTATTTCCAAAAGGCTTCTTTGATATGTATGTCATTATATCCCTTTTCCTTGAATTTATTCTTCAAGACCAGTCCCCGCTCCTCATAGTCTTTCTTAAATGTGCAAGTCCACCTAAGCCTACAGAACTGACCAAACGGAACATTCCTAATCCATCTAGGATGATGATGACTGCGGGCATGGGGGTAAAAAATTCCCTGCACTTGGTTTGAAGTGTGTCCTAGAGTAGATCACTCCATCATCATCCGCCCGCAGTTCCAAATCCAAGAAAACTAGAGACTTCTCATCAATCACATGGGTGAAGGAAATACCAAATGGATTCCTGTAACAATGAACCAAGAATCCTTCTAGTTCTTAATCGGTGCCATTCCAAATAATAAGGATATCCTCTATATAGCGTGCATAGAGGACTAGGTTGCCCCCATATGGATTGTGTGCCCAGATGTATTGGAGCTCCCAGTATCCCATAAAGAGATTGGCATAACTGGGGGCAAACTTTGCCCCCATAGCCGTGCCCTTAAGTTGCCTGTAATAATTGCCCATATACGAAAAATAATTATGAGTTAATGTGAACTGAATACACTCATAAAAGAACTGTTCTTGTACAGGGTTAAATAGATGAGCTTCTGCCATATAGTATTCCACCGCTCTGAGACCAAACTCATACTGAATAGATGTGTATAGAGATGCTACATCTAGTGATAACCATCTGTAGCCTTTATCCCACGTATAGGAGGTTAGAATCTCTAGAGCATGGCCAGAGTCTTTGATGTACGAGGGCAAGCTGGTTACTAGGTCCTGAAGGAAATGGTCAATGTAACTGCCTAGATTACTGGTTGGGCTATCAATTCCTGCAATAATAGGTCTTCCAGGAGGCTTCTCCATATCCATATGCACCTTGGGTATATGGTAAAATTGGGGGACCACCAGATGTTTAGAATACAGGAATTGATACTTTATTTTTGTCAGGACTTTGTCCAATAGTGCTTTATCCAGCAGACTTTTAAGCTCACCATTGTATGTGCCAGTGGGATCCCACGAAAGTCTTTCATATGTGCTAGTATCTCCAATTAGTCTGAAGGCTTCCTCCAGATATTGATCCCTGTCTTGTATTACTAGGCCCCTGCCTTTGTCTGCTTTTCTAATGACGACTTCTGTGTTCTTTTTCAGACTACAAAGAGGGCCTACAATGTCCCCTTCTTGGCCCTTATCATATTTGTATCTTTTGGCACTTTTGGGAAATTTTGGGAAATCTCTGCAATGGAACGCAGATGGTGAAAAAAAAATCTGACGGGTTATAACCCTCCCTTGCTGTTTTCAAAATGAAAAAAAAAGTTTTGTCTATAGTTCTACTTTAAGGCTTAATGATTAGACTTTACACAAGATTTATCAAATATCTAGGTGGGCTTGTTCCTCATTGTTCAAGACATTCTGTTCTGACACAGATGAACACTGGCACAACCTACACTAAGCACTGTCAACACACAAGCATATCCTTTGTCTATAATAGGTGCAGATGTGCCACAGGACTTTGTCGGGTACAGATGGAAGGGTGTTCCTCTTTAACCACTTGCCCACCAGGCACTTAAACCCCCTTCCTAGTCAGGCCATTTTTCAGCTTTCTGTGCTCTCACATTTTTAATGACAATTACTCAGTCATGCAACATTGTCCTTTTTTTCATGAAAAAATACAGACTTTTTAAAAAAAACTTAATTTTTCTTTGTTTCTGTTATAACATTTAGCAAATTAATAATTTTTCTTCATAAATTTTGGCCAAAATTTATACTGCTACATATCTTTGGTAAAAATGACCAAAATACGTGTATATTATTTGGTCTTTGTGAAAGTTATAGAGTCCACAAGCTATGGTGCCAATCATTGAAAATGAATCACACCTGATGTACTATCTCTTATGACACTAACAAGACAGAAAAGTACAAATACCCCCCAAATGACCCCTTTTTGGAAAATAGAGGCATGGTGAGTTTTTTTAAGTTGTAATTTTTTCCCACATTTCTTTGCAAAATTATTATTATTATTTTTTTTTTAATTTTTTACAAAATTGTCATATACAGGTTATTTCTCTCACATGGCATATGCATACTTGCAACTACACCCCAAAAACACATTCTGCTACTCCTCCTGAGTATGGCGATACCCCGTGTGTGAGACTTTTTTACAGCCAGGCCACATACAGAGGCCCAACATGTAGGGAGCACCATCAGGTGTTCAAGGGACATAAATTACACATATAATTTCCTGACAACCTACCGCACTTTTGAAGGACCCTGAGCACAAGGACAATGAAAACGCCCACAAAATGACCCAATTTTGGAAAACACCTCAACACATTATTTATGAGGCATAATGAGTCTTTTGAAAATTTAATTTTTTCCACATGTTTTTGGAAAATGTGGAAAGAAAATGAAAAATTTTTTTTTTTTTTTTTTTACACAAAGGGGTCAATTTATGATATTTCTAACACACAGCATATCACAAATTACACCCCAAAATACATTCTGCTACTCTTCCTGAGTATGGCGATACCACATGTGTTTTACACAGCCTGGCCACATACAGAGGCCCAACATGCAGGGAGCACCGTCAGGATGCACACTGATGTGGCATGGATGTGGCACTGATGTTGCACAGAAGAGGCATGGATGGGCATGTATGAGACACGGATGAGGCATGGATGGGCTTGTATAAACCATGGATGGGCATGGATGAGGCATGTGCAGCACTGTCCCCGTAGGGCTTGCTGAGTGTTGACTTGATATGCCTCTCTCTGGTTACCTGCAGCTGGTTGTTAATGGTTCCAACTTAGTTGCCGAGGGTTCCCACTTAGTTGCTGAGGATTTCCCACTCTGTTGCTAGGGGTTCCCGCTTGGTTGCTAGGGGGTTTCCGCTTGTCCCGCCCTTCTCCCGCCCTTCTCCCGCTTCCTCATTACTCAATGATCAGTCAAGGGTATTTGTGTTTTTGTATTTTATTTTGGAACTTGGATAGGAGAATGAATGAGTGGGATACTCCAACTGGAACTATTCACAAAGGATAAGGACAAGTTTCACTTGACCTCTACGGATTAGTTAACAGAAGCAGAAACACTGCTTTGACCATACAGCCACATGTCCTGTCCACTGACTCTTCTAGCTAAAGGGGGCGGCCCTCACGCAACAGGCCCCAAAGACACTGATCTGTACTCACAGTAGGTAGAATCAGATCCTTCTTGGTGTCTCCCTTCCAGTCGGCTCTGCAGGACCTCTGGGTTCAGCTTCTCTCTCTCTCTAGGCCCCAGGGTCGACCACCCAGGGCCACATGCCCTCCTCTGCGGAGGAGAGGGCAGTCGCCCTCTCCCTCCTGGACTTTGTTCCCCAGCTCAACTAACTCTGAGCACTTGTACTCTGGCTTTATATACAGTATCCCAACATGCAATGCAGCACTTTCTCACTGCCAAATGTCAGGGCTGTAAGAAAGCCGGTGCACTCACTTGTCAGGTCCCCTCCCGCTGTCCAATGTGCCTCCCTATTGGACCAGTGGGGGACAGTCAGAACAAGCAGAGCTGCACCTGAGTACAATGAGCAGACCTAACAAATAGATCCTGCTCCCTGGTAGGCAGAGAGCACGCTACGTTTTACCTGACCAAAAACGTAACTCTCTTCTAGCACCTACCTAGGAGGGTGCTACACATGTATGAGGCATGGATGGGCATGTATGAGGCATGGATGGACAAGTATGATGCACGGATGAGGCATGTTTGAGGCACGGGTGAGGCATGTTTGAGGCACGGGTGAGGCATGTTTGAGGCACAGATGGGCATGTTTGAGGTATGAATTAGCACAGATCAGCGCACTCCAGAGACAGCCCACTCACACTGCTGCATTGGCTCCCTCCTCTCCTCACACATTGTACTGATCTCATGTGAGGAGAGGGGAGGAGCTGAACCGGACATGCGCCGGCTTGTTGACAAGTGATCGCTCCGTCATTGGACACGCTGTAGCCATCATTCGGCTATGGCCTGGCAGGCAAGTGGTTAAACTCATGCTATAACTGTCTTTCTAAAGAAGGCCATAGATGGAGTGATTTTTTTGCAGAAAATAAAATCGCTTGATTCCCCCATCAATACAGTCAGTGTTGGTGGGGTTATCCCTCCCGTGGAGCTGTTGTGTCCTCCTGGCAAGGGGGCACAGGGTGTCGTCCCGGGCCAGGAGAACACACAGTGAATACTGGTAGCGGCTATAGTTGCTGGCAATAATCACATGAAAAATCTGACAGGCTGGTTGTACTCAGGTTGATCAATTGATCAACTTGGGTGCAATCAGCCTGCCCATACATGGTTCGAATCTCGGCCGGTCCCTGCGGAACCAGCTATGGCTGGCTTAAATAGTTCTCAGGAGCAGGGCACTCTGTAGATGTGTTTTATTTGTACCATACTGTTAACTGCAACATTTGAGAAAAAAAAAATATTTGTAATTTTACATTGTGATATGTAATGCAATTATATGTGTAATTTTTTTCTTACCACACTTCATTTTAAATATTATTGCAGTCATTTTGTGCAGATACTAAAAATATAGTGACTATAAAGATGCACATATTTACAATGAAAATATAAAAAAAAATTATGTTACAATAAAACAAATCATTTTTCTTGATGCTGCTTTATAAGCAAATTCATTTAAACTCCACTCTAAATTCTCTTCAAGAAGTATTCTAAAAAGAAATTCATCTGAGAGAAATCTGATTCAACTTCCTATTTTACAATGTAGATTGGGCCTAGTTAATTATTAGAGCAGAGCGCCTAGCATTCCAGGGAGCAGATGTTGTGCACTGCATATAAAAGAAAGAGATTAAGTTCAAATGAATGCAAATTACATAGTGAAGACCACTATCATATGCTTTCAGTGGAGAGGAATTATACACTTTTTAGTGATATTTTGTACTGTTGCTCCAGTGCCATACACAGTGTCTTTTAGAAGCTTTCTCAGTTTGGGAAAATGGTACAAAATACATTTTATTTTTGCTTTTATTTAATTTAGACTTTGCATGTTACTTGGAGACTCACTATTATTAGCATAGTAAAGAGAGTAGTCAAGCCATTAAAACAAATCATTACCCATCTACAATTTTGTGGCTAACCTGCAACTCTTGCAGACATCTGGTGTCATATTTTAAAATGCCTAAATATGCATCTTATTAAATGCATTTGTTTTTGGACTTTGTTAAATATATATCCATTAATCATGAAAAACTGTCCTATTGTACAGATAAATGCCATTGTTTGGACTAGTTTAGGCTTTGTATTTTTCATTTTAGTTGATTTGTTTGCCTTTATTTAGCATAATGTATGGTACCATGCAGAAAATATAATATATAGTGCTTAAAGTGTATGTCAAGTTCATTTTTACATAAAACGGATAAAGATTAGAACCCCATCAGGAAGCTCTGTTAGAGAGTTTTACCTTCACTTTCTTTCCTGCTGACAACAGTTTTACCAGATCGGAAGTGATAAGAAAGTTGCAGTAGGGACACAGATAGTATGTTGCTAATGTTATTAGCACTGCAGCACAGGAGATGAAGAAAAATCTCTCTAATAGAGGCCCGGATTGACATTAGGGATGGGCTGATATTCGAGTCGAATGTAAGTTCAACTCGAACATCTGGTGTTTGCCGAATTCGTGGAAAATTCGCCCGATAATGCACAGCGAGATCGCAGTGCATTGACGACTGCTGATTGGCCAAAGCATGCACCTGACCTGCATGCTTTGGCCAATCACAGCGCAATTTCCTGTGAGAGCCAGGAGAGGCAGGGTGCCTTTGGCAAATCATGGCTCAAGTCCACGGCGGCCATGTATAGTGTGATAATAACGTGGAGAGGAGAACTTGACCTAGATTAGGCAGGTTAGTTAGTAGTGTGCAGGCAGTTTAGTGTGTGTGTGTGTATACATTATATATATATACAGTGCCTTGCGAAAGTTTTCGGCCCCCTTGAACTTTTCAACCTTTTGCCACATTTCAGGCTTCAAACATAAAGATATAAACTTTTAATTTTTTGTGAAGAATCACCAACAAGTGGGACACAATTGTGAAGTGGAACGAAATCTATTGGATTTTTGAAACTTTTTTAACTAATAAAAAAATGAAAAGTGGGGCGTGCAAAATTATTCGGCCCCCTTGCGTTAATACTTTGTAGAGCCACCTTTTGCTGCGATTACAGCTGCAAGTCGCTTGGGGTATGTCTCTATCAGTTTTGCACATTGAGAGACTGAAATTCTTGCCCATTCTTCCTTGCAAAACAGCTCGAGCTTAGTGAGGTTGGATGGAGAGCGTTTGTGAACAGCAGTTTTCAGCTCTTTCCACAGATTCTCGATTGGATTCAGGTCTGGACTTTGACTTGGCCATTCTAACACCTGGATATATTTATTTGTGAACCATTCCTTTGTAGATTTTGCTGTATGTTTGGGATCATTGTCTTGTTGGAAGATAAATCTCCGTCCCAGTCTCAGGTCTTTTGCAGACTCCAACAGGTTTTCATCCAGAATGGTCCTGTATTTGGCTGCATCCATCTTCCTCTCAATTTTAACCATCTTCCCTGTCCCTGCTGAAGAAAAGCAGGCCCAAACCATGATGCTGCCACCACCATGTTTGACAGTGGGGATGGTGTGTTGAGGGTGATGAGCTGTGTTGCTTTTACACCAAACATATCGTTTTGCATTGTGGCCAAAAAGTTCGATTTTGGTTTCATCGGAGCAGAGCACCTTCTTCCACATGTTTGGTGTGTCTCCCAGGTGGCTTGTGGCAAACTTTAGACGAGACTTTTTATGGATATCTTTGAGAAATGTCTTTCTTCTTGCCACTCTTCCATAAAGGCCAGATTTGTGCAGTGTACGATTGTTGTCCTATGGACAGACTCTCCCACTTCAGCTGTAGTTCTCTGCAGTTCATCCAGAGTGATCATGGGCCTCTTGGCTGCATCTCTGATCAGTCTTCTCCTTGTCTGAGCTGAAAGTTTAGAGGGACAGCCAGATCTTGGTAGATTTGCAGTGGTCTGATACTCCTTCCATTTCAAAATGATCACTTGCACAGTGCTCCTTGGGAAGTTTAAAGCTTGGGAAATCTTTTTGTATCCAAATCCGGCTTTAAACTTCTCCACAACAATATTACGGACCTGCCTGGTGTGTTCCTTGGTCTTCATGATGCTCTCTGCGCTTTCAACAGAACCCTGAGACTATCACAGAGCAGGTGCATTTATACAGAGACTTGATTACACACAGGTGGAGTCTATTTATCACCATCAGTCATTTAGGACCACATTGAATCATTCAGAGATCCTCGCTGAACTTCTGGAGTGAGTTTGCTGCACTGAAAGTAAAAGGGGCCGAATAAATTTTGCACACACCACTTTTCAGTTTTTTATTTGCTAAAAAAGTTTAAAATATCCAATAGACTTCGTTCCACTTCACAATTGTGTCCCACTTGTTGGTGATTCTTCATAAAAAATTTAAATTTTATATCTTTATGTTTGAAGCCTGAAATGTGGCAAAAGGTTGAAAAGTTCAAGGGGGCCGAATACTTTCGCAAGGCACTGTGTATATATATATATATATATATATATATATATATATATATATATATATATATATATACACACACACACAGTGCATTCAGTGTAGACTATATATACAGTGCATGCAGTCTATTGTGTGTATATGTGTGTATATATATATATATATATATATATATATATATATATATATATATATATATACATACACACAGTTTAGTCAGTGCAGAGTATATAATAGTGCATTGAAGTGGGTAAGGGGAACCCTATGACAGAATTAAGAAACAAGAAGGCATGGTGTCCCCTTCAAAATCCATACCAGGCCCTTTGGGTCTGGTATAGATTATAAGGGGAACGCCACGCCAAAAAAAAAAAAAAAATGGCATGAGGCCCCCCTCAAAATCCATACCAGACCTTTATCCAAGAAAGCAGCCTGGCAGGCCAAGAAAGGATTGGGGGGGAGGGCAGCGCGAGCGGGCACCCCCCTCTTGAACCATACCAGGCTGCTTGCCCTCAACATGGGGAGGGTGCTTTGGTGTCCCCTGCAAAGCACCTTGTCCCCATGTTGATGGGAACAAGGGCCTCATCCCCACAACCCTGGCCGGGTGGTTGTAGGGGTCTGCGGGTGGGGGGCTTATCGGAATCTGGAAGCCCCCAGATCCCAGCCACTCCTATGTGAATGGGTATAAGGGACATTTTACCCCTACTCATTCACCCAAAAAAGTGTCAAAAAGTAAAAACCACAATAGACAGTTTTTGACAATTCCTATATTAAAAATAAAAAAGTGTCCCACGATGTCCATCCATCTTCAATCATGCCCCCCGACGGACCCAAAAGATAGAAAAAAAAAAAAGCTCTGCCTCGATTGGAGGCCTCCCACCAACTGCTGTCTCTTGGCTGTGACAGCTGTTATATAGGCAGGGGTGAGGCCACCTGGTGACGTTACCGAGTGACCCCATCCTCTTATGACATCATGTGAGGTCAGAGGGGGCGGGGTCATTCGGTTACCTTAGCGGGTGGCCTGCCCTTGCCTATATAACAGCTGTCATAGCCAAAAGACAGCAGTCGCCAGGAGGCCTCCCAAGGACGCAGAGTTTTTTAGTTTTTTTCCCCTATTTTTCGGGTCCATTGGGCGGCGTGATTGATGATGGATGTACATCGTGGTTTTTTTTTTTTTTTTTAACAAAGGCATTGTCAAAAACTGTCTATTAGACATATGCGCCATCAATAAATTTATTTTGTTTTATTCCGTTACGTTTTGTATTAAAATGAATTTGTATTTCGTAATTCGTGTCCGAAGTTCAATTCGGATTCGTACAAAATACAAATTTTCGTTAGGTTCATAAACTTTTCGTAACAATTACGAATGTTCGTTATGATGAATTTATCATTATGAGGGGCTCCCACCATCCCTGTGCTGTGCCAACTTCCTGGGTTTTTAACTTTTAGGTATTTCGTAATTCGTGTCCGAAGTTCAATTCGGATTCGTACAAAATACGAATTTTCGTTAGGTTCATAAACTTTTCGTAACAATTACGAATTTTCGTTATGATGAATTTATCATTATGAGGGGCTCCCACCATCCCTGTGCTGTGCTGACTTCCTGGGGTTTTTAAATTCATCATAACGAATAATCGCAATTAACGAACATTCTGTCTGATTCTGTTGTAATGGAATTTGGATCCGAAGTTCGTATACGAAATTTCGTATTTCGTACAAAATTCGTATGCATAAAAATTCGTATTTCGGATCCTTATGAATGTACGAATTTCCAGAAAGTCGTACGAATTTCCGATTCGTATGAAACTAATCGCACATGTCTACTGTCTATTGTGGTTTTTACTTTTTGACACTTTTTTTGGTGAATTGGTAGGGGTACAATACACCCCATACCCATTCCCATAGGGGGGCGGGATCTGGGGGCCCCCTTGTTAAAGGGGGCTTCCAGATTCCCATAAGCCCCCCCACCCACAGGCCCTAACAACCACTGGGCCAGGGTTGTGGAGACAAGGCCCTCGTTCACATCAACGTCGGGACAAGGTGCTTTGGGGGGGACCCCAAAGCACCCTCCTCATGTTGAGGGCAAGTGGCCTGGTATGGTTCAGAATTAAATAGAAATGGAGTTCCGCTTAAAATCTATGCCAGACCCAAATGGCCTGCAGTTTTTTTTAAATTTTGGCGTGGAGTTCCCCTTAATATCCATACCAGACCTAAAGGACAGCCGTGAGCAAGTTTAAATGACATTTTTTTCCTTTAAAAATATCATTTTGCTGTGGCACTGTTGTGATGTACACGGATGCACCACTTTACAGGCAGACTAAGGGAACCCCTCCCCCCCAGGCATGATATTTAAAGAAATATTTAGGGAAATGTTAGGTCCTCTGTTAGGATTCTTTTTCCGCCTGTCTGTATCCCCACTAGGGAGATTCACCCTGTCTATATATCCTGATACTATTTGTCACTGGAATAGAATGGAAACCTTTCAGTGAGGACAGTGATTTTTTAATTTTTTTTTGAAAATCTTTTTATTGAGTATAAAAACATACAAACAGACAAACAACAGTAAACCTGCCACAGCTTTTGGACTAGACCCACGCAGGAGTCAGTGCCAGCCGGCAATTGGGCTGCTTCCATTATTAGTTTATTAGTGACATACAGCTATAGCACATCTACAGAAAAGAACATAAAAAAAACAACAACAACCTAGTGTTGTGTTGGCTCCTGCTCGATTGAAGTATCTAACGATCAGATCTTTCAGTGTAGACCCAAGGGACCATAATGGATATTAAATAAACCCGTATCAGAGATTATATCTCATAGATAGGCACCCAATGTAGCAAAATCACATCCACCCGTAGAGTGGTATTATGTATATGCTCAATCAGTCTGCGGTTGCTGTGGAGGCCTCCGCTAGCCATTTGGCCCACACTCTATCGTATTTTTTGGGGCATCCTCTATTTTGGTATGTTTCCTTATAGAGTGATAGTACTTTATTGAAATGTGTTTTCCATAGCAATATGGACGGTGGGGCACGTTTTTTCCAGCATAGAGTGATCATTTTCCTGGCATAGAAAACCAGGAGTCCTATCAGATTTCTCTCTGCGATCCTGGGGATCGGATTGCACTATTTGCGCGTCGTTGGGTATTATTTGGGCTTTAAACGCATGAGAGATTTGCATATAGCGAAATAGATGCTTGGGGGGTACGTTGTTTTGGGATACCAGGTGATTAAAGGGGTGTATACCCGAGCCGGTGGTGAGGTCAGATACCAGTTTAATATCACATTTGGCCTATATTTTGGGGTCCGGCAGTGTGTAAAAATGGGGTAAGGTAGGGTTGTTCCATAGGGGGGCGTGAGGGGAGATTGCATTCCGTGGGAACTTCTCAAGTCCCAGTCCCGCCCTCCATGCCTTCAGAGTCGTGCACATGGAGGTGGTCAAATCATACGGAGCCTTGGGACCCCGAAGGGGTAAACGTGTTAGAGCCTCCACAGAACGGACCACCGCAGCCTCCAGAACTGCCGCAGGGTTGGACGCGTTGGGGACTAGCCACCAAACTGCCGTGACCAGCTGGGCCGCCAGAAAGTATTTCTGGCAGTCCGGAAACGCCAAACCCCCCTGCGACACTGGACGCATCAGTGTGGACAACTTAAATCTAGGGGGATTTGGGCCCCAGAGAAAGGAGGAGAAAATGCGGTTCAACTTCGTAAAGAATGAGCATGGTATCCACTGTGGGGAATTACGGAATAAGTAAGTAAATTTAGGTATGATTTTCATTTTGATTAAGTTAATGCGGCCTAATAAGGACAGGGGAAGATTCTCCCAGGCTTTTAGTTTGGTCTTGACTCCTTGGACCACCGGGTCTAGGTTAAGGGGGATAAAGCTGGATGCGTCTCTCGAGACGCGCACCCCCAGGTACATCATTTCGTCTACCCATTGCATTTGGAGATCTGGCGGGGCTAGTCTTTGTGCTTCAGGGTCAATAGCTAGCAACTGGGATTTTGTAGTCCTGTTATTTTGGAGAATTCCGTTAATACTTGCAGCGCTCCAGAGGAGTCTGCATCGTTCAGAAATAGTAGGAGGTCATCCGCGTACAGAGCTACCCTCTCCTCCAGCCATGCTATTTTTAGTCCCTTTATGTGGGGCGAGACCCGCAGTGCCTCCGCCACCGGTTCCATAGCTATGGCAAACAATGCTGGAGAAAGATGGCAGCCCTGCCTGGTACCTCTGGATAGTGGGAAGGGGGGAGAGACGTCACCCCCCAGTCTGACGGCCACCTTCGGGGATTTGTACATGATTTGCAGCCAGGCAATAAAAACCAACGGAAATCCCATCCTCTGCAGAGTTTCCCAGAGCAATGGCCATTCGATCGAATCGAATGCCTTTTTGATATCAAAGGAGGCAACCGTTCTAGTGCCCATATTGTCATGTTTGGCCTGCAAGTTGGTGAATAGTCTGCGGAGGTTGATATCCGTAGATTTATGAGCCATGGACCCAGTCTGGTCTGTGTCTATAATGGAGGGCAGAAGCGGGTTGAGTCTAACAGTAATTAATTTAGACAAAATTTTGAAATCAACGTTGAGAAGTGCTATGGGCCTGTATGATGCGCACTGTTTGGGATCTTTGTTGGGCTTAAGGATTAGAATAATGTGCGCATCTGCCATGGAGGGTGGGAGCGCCCCCCCCTCTAGACATTGGGTATATAGGTCCGCCAACAGGGGGGCCAGAAGATCCGCATGAGACCAGTAGAATTCGACGGGTAGACCATCAGGTCCCGGGGCCCTCCCAGTTGCCAACATGTTAATAATAGCATGTACTTCCTCTGCAGTGATAGATCTGACTAGATGGGACCTCTCCTCGTCTGATAGCCACCCCAGAGCCAGGGGGTCAAGGAGAGGTGCCATCTCGCCAGGAGTCATATCCTGAGGGGGGGGTGGTACTGTAAAGTGCCTGAAACTCCCCAAGGATATCCTCCTGGGAGGTAATAGATTCACCTGCAGGAGAGATCAATTCGGGAATCAGAGTCATAGGGGTGTCGTGATGGGACATCATCGCTAGCATTCTACCATTTCTATCCCCCTGTTCAAAGCATCTCTGTTTGGTATGGAACATCTCTAAACGAGTGACCTCAGTGAGATGGAGATGAAGATCTCTTTTTGTGGACTGCAGCCGTTCGAAATTGGAGACCGAGGGGTCAGACCCATAAGTGGCTGAAGCCTCCTCAATCTCCCCTTCCAACCGTGCTGTGCTGGCTTGTTGATTTGCCTTCACCGCCTTAATTGCTGACATATAGTGTCCTCTAGTAAATGCCTTGAAGGTGTCCCATACTGTGGGAGGAGAGGATGACCCCGCATTGTGTTCCCAATATTCCCGCAATGGTTGAGGGGTCTGATTAGATATCTCGTCATGGGAGATCCAGTGGGCCCCAAGGCGCCACATGGAGCCATTACGTTTTTCTTGGGTCCGCATGGTGATCTTCAGGGGGGAATGATCAGAGAGTCCACTAGGTAGGTATGCTGCCTCCACTATGTCAGTTAACATAAGTTGATTTGCAAACACGTAATCAATTCTGGAGGAGGTTTTAAATGAGGTAGAAAAACATGAGTAAGCTTTAGTCTGGGGGTGTAACCACCGCCACACCTCAGTAACCCCTGCCGAGTGTGCCCACCCCAGCAGGTCCCCATTAGGGGACTGTGATGGTCTGGGCCTGTCAAGATCAGGGGAGAGGGTGTTATTGAAGTCTCCTAGGATTAGCAATTTAGCTGGACAGTACGGGGTAAACCTCTCCAAAATAGTGTATAGCAGGTGGTGGGATATAAACTCCTACAATAATATACCATTGTTGCCAGGCCGTCAATACCACAATAACAAATTTGCCATGGGGGTCTGTGTGGACTGCCTCAACTTTACACGGGTAGGATTTATTTATCAGTATTAAGACCCCCCTGGCATATGAGGAATACGTGGCATGAAAAGTTCTCTGAACCCAGGGCTTTTTCGAGGCCATCAGTTTACCACCCACCAAGTGGGTCTCCTGTAGGATCAGTATCTGCGGGTTGTGCGCCCTGACATACTGGAACATTAGTGCCCTTTTAAATTTGGAGTTGAGGCCTCTGACATTCCAGGATATCACTGACATCGTTCCCTGATCAGGTGACGCCATGATCCCAGGGGATAATTACTATCTGCAGGATGAATGAGTCCCACCTGATGAGTGTTTTCAGAGCTGGAGCCAACCACACTTAACCTATAGAAAACATAGAGAACAATACAACTTCCCAAGCACTGTGTGCTTTTCCTACCGGTACCCAGCACCCCCCAAAAACACAGGGGATGGCCCGGGAACCGGTCTATACCCAAAACTAAACATAACATTGTGCAGCGTTAACCTGAGAACTAGGCCACACTACAGTCCTCTGCAGCCCTGAGATGGTGCTGCGGGCTCAACCTATGGCTATTTTAAAGTCCCTCCAGATGAGTGGAGAATAGCTGGTCAATCAATAGACGTACAAACAAAAAAAAAAGGAAAAAGAAAAAAAGGGAAAGAAAAACTGTGGGGGGGGGGGGGGGTTAGTTCCTTCAGTGAGTTGTGTCCAACAAGGTAGCTCCGGGGTAGAAGGATATGGAAGGATCTACAGTGATCACAGGCTCTAATAAGGCGAGGGAAGAAAAACAATTAAACTAAAAAGGAATACTGCTGTCAGGGGTAAGGTTAACATACCAGCTTCTTGGGGTGGATTGGTCTTCCACCCAAAATAACGAGTAAGTCCTGTGTAAGGGGCTCAGGCATCAGCTAGCAACATTTGGTGATGAGACCCAAGGAGCTATACAACAGAACTGATGACTGGATAAACCACCCCCCTGAGCCTAGATTTGGAAGTAAGATAGAGGCTTTATGGTGGCTTTCAGGAAGCAACTTGTAGTGAAGGATAGCTTCTGGTGCTCACCGCAGGGCGTTCAGCCAGTCTTCTGCATCAGCTGGAGAGTCGAAGAATCTGACCGAGCCATTGTGAGGAACTCGGAGGCGGCTGGGATACATCATGCTGTACTTAATGTCCTTTTCCCGTAGGCATTTGCGGACGTCGTTGAAGGACTTCCTCTTACGCTGTAGGTCGGCCAAGAAATCTGGAAACAGTAGGATTGAGGAGTTGCCGTACGGAAGCGAGGGGTGTTTGCGAGCTGCGGAGAGGAGCCTGTCACGGTCTCTGAAGTTGAGGAAGCGGACCAAGAAGGGTCGGGGATGTGCACCAGGGATAGTGCGTCCCCTGAGCACCCGGTGGGCACGTTCAAGCACATGAACAGGTTGGGGAGATATCCGTGAGGCCCAGAAGTTTTTTGATTCCTCCGCAAACTCACCCGGTCGGTCTCCCTCCTCCCCCTCCGGGAGTCCCAGGACTCGGACGTTGTTGCGTCTTACCCTGTTTTCTGCGTCATCGGATTTAGCGACAAGCAGTTGTACTGTGCGTTGCAAGTCCGCTATGGTGTTGGTGTGGGTAGCTGTAAGATCTTCAGTAGCAGAAATTCTGGATTCTGATTCAGTCAGCCTACCCCTGATCTTATCCAGGTCATTCCTAATGAGATTACATTCTTCGGCAAGGCGGTCTATTCTCACCAACATGGAGGTTTTGCTTTGTTCAACGGCGGCCAGGATCAATGCAGTGACGTCCTGGGATGGCGGGGCAGGGAGAGCCGTGCTCGGGGAAGCCTCAGGCTCCATGGCCAACTCGGTCAGCAGGGCCTGCAGCCTCCCTATGAGAGAAGGGTCAGACTGTGCCTCAGGTGTAGGGGCCGGGCGGCCTGGCATGGATGAGGTTTTTGGCCTGGGAGCAGGGGGAGCAGATGAATAGAGGGTACTAGGGATAGACCGCAGGTTCTAAGTTGCAGGATGAACAGCCTGGAGAGGTGGGCAGCAGTCTCCCTCAGTCTCTCTGGTAAGCCCACATGCAGAGACAGACAAGTGGGAAGGGCTGTGCAGGAAAGGCCCAGGGAGCAAGGATGGAGGCAGAAGGGTGACGAGGAAGTTGGGCCTCAGGGCTCCTTAGCCAGCACAGTCCCCACCAGGATTACTGGGCTGATCCTGCAGGAAGATGGAGGGGTGATGGGATGGCCGAGGGCGCCAGCGTCCACGCTTCGAGTTTTGCTTCGAGTTCCAGGCGCTCCTCGGCCGGCCGGCGGTGTAGGAAAGAGAGGTGTGCGGCAGGCCTCACTAGGCCGCACCAGTCCAGGAAGGTGTCGGCGGCCTCGGCCGTGGAGGATCAAAGGCTCCCTGGTTGTTCACGGGCCGGACCCTCACAATATGGTCCCAAGCTGCAGTGGGATGGGTGGAAGGGGAGTCTGGCAGGTGATTTGAGCAATTGTTTGCCTTTAGGTACACGGATGGTGAAGGATTAACAATAGGATGCCGGGAGCTCCTCACCAACGGGTCCGCCGCCTTTCACATCCGGACACGCCCCCGAGGACAGTGATTTTAGTGACAACTATCCAAGAAAGGATTTCCCACCCTTTGGAGATATTTCCTCTCATTTCCTACTGTGCTTATGGGACAGAAAATGAAAATCTCCCCAATGGGAAACAAATGGCGTAAAAAACTGACAGGAATTTTAATTCTTCCCTATGCTATTCAAAACGAAATTCCCTTACTGCCCTCTGCATTCCAATGCATTCTTCCAGTACATTGTTCAGCAAGGATCGAGCACTGGTAATCACATTACATACATAGGCCTTTCTGCCAGTTTTTATCCGCCTTGCCAGATGATTCATCACCATGTGCAAGATATTTGGGAAAAAGCTAAGTTTTGGCCATCTAGGGACAGATATAACTATTTTAATCCTAACCAGTATATAACCCCTTCATTACAAGGCCATATTTCAATTTTCAGTGCTGTGATAGTTTTACTGCCAATGGTCATCAGTATTATTATTATTTTTTTTTTTTTTTTTTGACAGATTGAGGTTGATTTACTAAAACCTGGAGTGTGCAAAATCTGGTGAAGCTGTGCATGGTAGCCAATCAGCTTCAAACTTCATCTCGCTTAATTCAGCCTTGACAACAAAACTTGGAAGCCAATTGGTTTCTATGCAAAGCTCACTCTCCAGTTTTAGTAAATCAACCTCACTGTGCTTTCTTTTGGTGGCAAATAACCACTGCAGATTTTTTTTTTGTGTTTTTTTTTTTTTTTTTTACTATATAAAGAAGAAAAGACCCAAAATTATAAAAAAAATTAAATAAAAATGTTTTATTTAATTTCGGCTATAAAATGCCAGGACTTTGGGACTTTTAGCTTTGGGACAGGATCCCTTATACTGTAAATTAGGAACACAATTATTTTTTTAAGGGCTGCAGTGTGTGATTATGTGTTAACAAAAGGGGGTGATTTACTAAAAAATACATTTTCAACTTAGCTTTTGTTAACTTTAAATACTCAGTCATTGAAAAAAAAGTTTATTTTTAATGAACCTGATTGGCAAATAAGAATGAACACAGACAATGTTAAGATAAAACTAGGTTTTCTACTGTTTTCTACAATGATTGCTCTGATTTACTGTCCTTCAGACTTTAGGGGAGCCGGACTGTGGCCATTGGGAGTAGAAAATGTCCTGATGTCAGTGGGGAAAAAGTAAGGCCCCATTGTTTGTTTCAGTGGGAGTAATTGTGCCCCATCATTGGGGTCATTGGGAGTAATTGTGCCCCATCATTTTGGTCATTGGGTCCTATTGTTGGTGTCATTGGGGAGGAATAGTGCCCCATCATTGGTGTCATTGAGAGGAATTGTGTCCATTCATTGGTGTCAGTAGGGGGAATTATGTCCCATTATTGGTATCAGTGGATAAAACAATGCCCCAGGGGGGAGATAAAAGCAGGCAAAGGGCCGCATCTGGCCCCCGGGCTGCAGTTTGGAGACCACTGGTATAGACACGAATTAGAAACAAAGAAACCTTAAACAGTGGCAGCAGTTTGCTTTTTGTTAACCTTTTTGTGTCTGATATAAACAAAGGAACACCAAATAGCACTGTGCTAAGTATAAGTACCAAAATATCTTACTACATTTGTTCAAAAAGTCACAGCAGATCCCAAAAAGGTCAGAACTACCTTGACATGTCATGGCATTCCCTGTTTTTTAAGTCCTTCCATAAGTTAATTTGAATGTACCACTTGCATTTACAATGTCTCAGAATTTCTTTCTATGGCTTTTCCATGGAGTCATTTGAATCTAGCATGCCAGTGACGTTGTAATCGCTAACATTGTTTGTTGAACATTTCAAAAGTCTTCTCGAATAAAGAATTATTTGACAAAAAGTCACAGTACTTACAGGTATATAAATATGATTCCACTTGCAGAACTGAACTGGATTCACACCTATGCATTTTTAGTGCTTTTTGCAGATTTGCACTACAGAACATGTTCCATAGGAAACCATGTTAAACGGGCTGTAGTGAAAATCTGCAAAATGCAAAAAGCACTAAAACTGCATAGGTGTGAATCCAGCCTGAGATAGGGAATAGCTGAAAAAACAAAGGGAGAAAAAAGAAAGCGCAGAACATGGTGCAGGTTAATCCTTTTATTATAAATCGTAAAGAAAAAAATAAAATCATTGCACTCACAAATCTATGGGGTCAAGCAGGTGCTTCAGCAGTGTTACACAAGCAAAGGTGATACACAGACTTCATATGGCTGGTAAGCACTTCTCCTGGATCAATGAACCAGACAGTGGATGAATGGAGACTCTCAGTATATCGGCACCTGTGTGATACATAGGGAATCCTGGAAGCTAGATGGATACCTCCCACAGCAGGGCCATCCAAATCTTGCCCCAAAGATCTACCGCAGAGCAGAGTACAGCCAAGCTGCACACTCACTGGGAAAAGCCACACATACAAATATGGGGAGGCCGAGCAAGCACACGTTGTGAAGAAAGATACAGACCGTCCGCCCAGGAGAAATGCTACGTTACTCTAGGTTACCATGACAACACGTTTTGGGTGTGCTTCCTTTGTCTAATCTATGGCACTGATGAAAGGACCTCCTGTATATAACAGTTTGCCCCATATACATGTTGACCCTTTACAGACTTACAAGGTGCATATTTCTTGAGTACTCTATATTGACTGGTATAATTCTGACAAATGTAACTGAAGGCTACTTAGAAGTATACATATACCGCATAGAAATTTTTTATGTGCAATTTGATAATTAAATACATTTGTAAACAGATTAAAACTTGTATAATTGCAATGTGCAATCCTTACATCATGTTCTATACTATTTGAATGCATGGTTAATTCTACATGAATGTAAATACATATGTACATACAGTATATGACGATATAAAAATGATAATTTAAAAAAATCATAAAAAATTGATATGCAAAAAAATATAGATAATAATATAATATAAAAAAAATTGTTTGAATAGATAATATAGTATAATATTAATATCTATTTAAAAAACTGAAATATACATTCTATAATTAATTATAAAAATTATAAAAAATCTCCTAAAATCAAAATCCACTAGCTAAAAAACGGCTTAGTATGACTGTGACCTCAAAGATTTTGCAATATATACTGCCCAACAGCATAAAGACTATGCATATGGTAATAATAGAAGTACATATCCACTAAGGGAGTATAATAATCTCTTAAATGATGGTGCTAATCTCAAGTTGTTCAATGACTCCCCCGGAAGACATGCTATTCAATGTAAAGATCCAAAAGTCTGGAAAATCTTTCCGCTACCAGCATATACATGGGTATTGCTTCAATACCAAATGATATCGAACCCTGTGTGTCTTTGTTGTGATGTGTAACAAAATGACATAGCACGCTATGTTTGTCACTACTTAAATAAATCTACGATGCTCATTAAATCTGGTGCAAACTGTACGGATGGTGTGGCCCATGTAATAGAAGCCACAGGAGCACTTCAGGCCATATACTACAAACTGTGTGCTACAGTTGATAAACTGTCTGATTTTGAATGCTTGGCCATCCTTATCTGTAAAGCTTTTTTCCCATGTTGAATAAACTTGCAGGCCTTGCAGTTTGTCTTGTTGCACTGATAGGGACTTTTGATGTTAAAAAAGGTAAGAATGTCTTTTAGTGCCTGAATTATGACTTTTCAATTTACTAGGTGCAATCAGAATCAGAATTCTTATTTTAATGGGGTATCAAAGCAGACTGATGACAAATCTCCCTTTAACAACTTTGGGGCCACATTTATCACCAAGATTAACAGCCAACATTGGTCAATCAAGACTATCATGACTAAACCTTGACCCATATTACTAAAGTAATCGGCTTTGCAGAAAGTTTGATGCACCTAGTAAATTGAAAAGCCATAATTCAGGCACTCAGACATTGTTACCATTTTTAACATCCAAGCTCCTATCAGTGCGTCAAGAATTGTAAGGCCTGTAAGGGCAAAAAAGCTTCACAGTTCAGGATGGCCAAGCATTCAAAATCAAACACTTTATCAACTGTAGCATATATGGCCTAAAGTCCTCTTGTGGCCTCTATTACATGGACTGCACCATCCGTATGATGTGCACCAGGTTTAGTGAGCATCGTAGATTTAAAAAGTAGTGGTATAGGGACCCGGTCTCGGTTCACAGGATGTTTCCCGGTGCTTCTGATGTCTGCTGGCGCTGTCACGGAGAACAAGGAACATACCTTCGTATCTGGTGGGAATGTGCTCAGATTCACCCCTTCTGGAAAGGTAAATTCGCGATTTATAATGAAATGTATGATATCTCTATAGCCCTTTCCCCTAAAATAACCCTATTGTCGATACTACCGGAATCAATTAAATCCCAGAAAATCAATCCTCTTAGGTTTTTTCTATCAGCAGCCCGACAATTGATCACGAAATACTGGAAATCTGAGGCAACTCCCCCCATCCATAGGTGGATCACCATTCTCAATGAGATTATGTTAATGGAGGAGATGCGTGCCAGAGAGGGAGATGACTGAGATAAACACAAGGTACTGTGGTATGTCTGGGTACACTACTCTGCATCGGATAGACCAGGGATCCTCAAACTACGGCCCTCTAGCTGTTGCAGAACTACACATCGCATGAGGCATTGTAAAACTCTGACATTCACAGACATGACTAGGCATGATGGGAATTGTAGTTCCTGAACAACTGGAGGGCCATAGTTTGAGGACCCCTGAGATAAACTATTGAATAGAATTACTAAAGGATGAGCTGAACAACAACCTAGAATTGACAGCCGGAACAACACCTGTGTAGATGGTCCAGATGTCTTGATGACCTCACACTGGTGAACGGCCTTCTAGCCATCTGAGCTCATCCATGTTGTGGAAAACTACCAGTCGCGCTGAATGTATATCTATACCCCCCCACCCCATCTTCCCTTTCTTCTATTTCCCACTTTACCCCCCCCACCACACCTCAGGTTTATGGTAACTCTATATACCTGACTACTTACATACGTTACACATCTGAGATATTGATTGCAACCTCTACAGTATGATACCTGCATTTTATAAATTGATTCTATGTACTGTAAATGTGGCAGCGGCTTTCAACCACCAATTATATATCACCTGTTTTTCTTGTTTCTGTAACTGTAACTGAGTAGTGACAAAAATAGCGTGCCACATAATTTTGTTGCACATCAAAACAAAGACACACAGGGTTTGATATTATATGGTATAGAAACAAATACCAATGTATATGCAGGAAGAGGAAAGATTTTTCATACTTTGACAGAGGGAGACATTGTGGATCTTTACGTTGAATAGCATGTCTCCTGGGGGGCTCAACAAAGAGCTTTGGATTAGCACCATCATTTAAGAGAATATTATACTCCCTTAGTGGATATGTACTTCTATTATTACCATATGCATAATCTTTATGTTGTTAGGATGTACAGTATATTGCAATAGCTTTAAGGTCACAGTCATACTAAACAGTTTTTTGGTTAGCTAGTGCATTTAGATTTAAGGAGACTCTTCATAATTTTTGTAACTGATCATAGATTTTTATATTTGTATGTTTTATATAGATATTAAAGTACAGGGGGTCCCCGGGTTACAAACAAGATAGGGACTGTAGGTTTGTTCTTAAGTTGAATCTGTTTGTAAGTCGGAACAAGTACATTTTTTAAGTGTAGCTCCAGCCAAAAAAATCTATTTTTAAGTTTTTTAGATAACAAAGAGAAGGGTTAACACCCCTGTAACATTTGTTTTTCTGTCTGTGCCCCTGTTCAGAAGATTTCACTTCACCTTCTGTCCCAATGACAATTGGATTTTGAAAATTTTGGGTTGTTAGGGAAGCATGGACTGGTGATAAAGAATCAGTGGAGACACCTTTTTCCCATATTAACTCTTACAGGAGTGAATTTCCCTTCCTAGGGGTGGATTTCCTCTCACTTCCTGTTGTCTCCCTCCGTTTGTAAGTAGGAGTAGTTTGTAAGTCGGATGTTTGTAAGTCGGGGACCCCCTGTAGTTGTAAAGACAGAAGTTTTTTTTTTTACCTTTCTGCATTTTACCCTACTGCATTACTTGCCTTCTGCATACAACTTTCCCCCCAGCCCCCGCTAAATACATACCTGAGCCTGATCTTGATCCAGCGATGTGTACAAGAGCCAAAGCTCCCTTACCCCACATTGGCTCAGCTGCAGCAGCAGGAACCATTGGCTCCAGCCGCTGTAAATCAGAGCCAGTGATGAGGGAGCAGGGGGTGGGTCCATGCCCTGCTCTGCCCTGTGTGTCTTATGGACACACAGAGCAGGACTCGGGAGCGAGTATGCACGAGTACCTCCATAGCAAACAACTTGCTATGGGGGCACTCGGAGGGGGAGGAACCCAGAGCACCAATCGGGGATCCCAGAAGAGGAGGATCAGGGCTGCTCTGTGTAAAACAATTGCACAGAACAGGTAAGTATAACATATTTGTTATTTTAAAACAAGCTTCAATATTACTTTATTATTATTATTATACTTTACTATCTATTTAAATACATTTTTATATTTATAATATAATGTATATTTTTGCATATCCATTTTTTATGATTTTATTATGATTTTTATGATACTTACCTCTATATTTGTACATTACAAATGTATTTAACCACTTCAGCCCCGGAAGATTTGGCTGCTCAATGACCAGGCCATTTTTTGCGATACGGCACTGCGTTGATTTAACTGACAATTGCGCGGTCGTGCGATGCTGTACCCAAACAAAATTGATGTACTTTTTTTTCCCACAAATAGAGCTTTCTTTTGGTGGTATTTGATCATCTCTGCAGTTTTTATTTTTTGCGCTATAAACAAAAAACAGTGTAAATTTTGAAAAAAAACACACAATATTTTGTACTTTTTGCTATAATAAATATACCCAATTTTTTTTAAAAAAAAGCGAATTTTTTCCTCAGTTTAGGCCGATATGTATTCTACACATTATGGTAGACAGATGGGACACTTCTGACACATTTTTAGGACCATTGACAATTATACAGCGATGAGTGCTATAAAATGCACTGATAACTGTGCACAGTAAATGTCACTGGCAGGGAACGGGTTAACATTAGGGGGCGATCAAGGGGGTTAACTGTGTTCCCTAGTGTGTGTTCTAACTGTAGGGGGGTGGGAGTGACTGGAGGAAATTACAGATCATTGTTTCTAGCTAGTAGGAACTCACAAAATGTCTCTCTTCTCCTCACAGAACAGGGATTTGTGTATTTACACACACACACACACGTCCCTGTTCTGGCTCTCGTGCCTGCGATCGCGCATGGCCGGCAGTCATTGCTACCACCGGCCACACGCATCGGCACCCCTGCAGTGCAGCAGGCACGTGCGTGCCTGCTATCCCACTTAAAGGGACCAACGTACAGCTAAGACGGTTCGCCTGATCGCGCTGACCTGCCGCAGTATAATGACGGCGGCTGGTCGGCAAGCGGTTGATGCAGAGTTCCACCCAAAAGTTGAACTTTCTCTCGTTGTACTCCTTTCCCCCCCTCTGGTGCCACATTTGGTACCTTTCGGGGGGAGGGGGGTAAATACCTGTCTTTCACAGGTATCCTGTTCCCACTTCTGGGAGCCTCAGCCGCGGATATTTGGGTCATCGCTGGGGCTCCCTCCTCCTCCTTCTCTAGCCATCGGGCCAGTAGGAGAGAGGAGCGCATGCGCAGTAGGGTTCCCGGCATGGGGCCGTAAGGCTACACTGCCAGGTTCCCTTACTCGCAATGGAGGCATGCACCCGTCAACTGATGAAAACATCAGCTGTGGTGCTGTCATCGCTGGACTCCAGGACAGGTAAGTGTCTGATTATTAAAAGTCAGCAGCTGCATTATGTGCAGCTGCTGGCTTTCAATTTTTGCAGTGGTGGGCTGACCTCCGCTTTAATTATCTAATTGCACATAAAATTTTGATATGCGGTATATGTACTGTATATTTAAGTAGCCATCAGTTACATTTGCCCCTATTATAACAGTCAATATAGAGTACCATTAACACAGACCACAATACCCCCCCACCCCGTCCCGGGGGAATACACGGGATCCATGAATATATCATATTCAGAAGGAGAAGAAAAAAAAATCTGCAACAATATATCTACTCATAACCAAAACTCAATTCGTGCAACACATTATTCAATATAAAATTAGGAAGGAGGCTTTACAGAGCCCTATTACATGTGTCAAACAACAACAAAAAACAAATGAAGGAAAAAAAAAAAAAAAAAGATTGATTTTAAATTAATATTATCATGTTTCATAATATTTAGTGCTTTTATTCAATGTAACCTCTCCCTTCTACTTCTTAAAATAAAATATTTATTCCTCTCTTGTTTTCATTTCAATGTTTCAATCCACCCTTCTTTATGTGCTTAAATTAAGTGTTACCTATCCCATGTCTAATTTATTACTATAAATTATTCTCTTCCTTTAATGACATCAATTATCTTTCCACCGTATTTCCCTAAAAATAAATAAAAAATAAATAACCCCCCCTTTTCCCCTCACCAGATGCACCCTTCAGACTATCCGATCCGCAGCGCAGCACTACTCCCCGTAGAGTTTAATCTGCCCCTATTTCTGAGGAGTAGTACAGCCTGTGTTCTTGATCTTCGGTTAATATTTAAAATACTGCCATTGTGAACCTTATTTACACCTTAAATGTATTTAAATGTTTTAATCATGTCTCCCTTTAGATTTTTTCAAGATACATATTAACCTCTTCCCACCGGCCACATGCATATATGCGGCCTCTTGGCAGGTGGGCTAGAACGTCGAGAGGCTGCATATATGCAGCCCTATGTAAACACAAAACTGTGTTAAGAGCACGTGCCCTGCGCCCTCCCAGCACAGTCACCGGCGGGGACTGAAAATCTCCTGATGCATACTTGCGATCGGGTGATTTCTAACCATGTGATCGCTGAGATCACAGCGGTCGAATAACCTGAATGCCTGCCTCCCAGCATCTAGTTATTAAAGTTATTAAAGAGTCGAGGCGGCGGAGGGAAGGGGCTAAGTTCCTACAGTTGTGTCTGATATGTTATGCATTGCAAGCTAGGAACTGGGAGATAACAAAGGAAGAGTGCCTAGGACAGTTCTGAATTTAATATATGATTAATTGCATATGATCAATTAAATAAAGGGATGACTATTGAATAGACAAACTTTTAGAACCTCTGTGAATCCAAAATAGTTAAAAGTGGTTGTAAAGGCAGAAGGTTTTTTACCTCAAGGTAAAAAAAACCTTCTGCATGCAGTTCCTTCTTAGCCCCTTCTTATGCCGCGTACACACGAGCGGACTTTCCCGCGGGATTGTCCACCGGACTAGAGTCCGCCGGACAGTCCGATCGTGTGTGGGCCTTCGACTGACTTTTTTTCCCAAAAGTCCGGCGGACTAGGTTTTAAGTTTTGTTTTAAAATTGTCCGCTGAACTTGGCAGTCTGGCGGACAATACGGCCGTCTGTATGATGGTCCGGGGGACCAAAAAGGACGCATGCTCAGTAGCAAGTATTTTTCTAGTATTTTTCTTTTTCTAGTCCCGTCGTACGTGCTGTACGTCATCGCGTGAACCGCCGGACATTTAGCGTGATCGTGTGTGGTCAAGTCCGTTCGCTTTCAAGTCCGGTGAAGCCCCGCTGGAAGGTTCGGCGGTTTGTCCGCCGGACTAGGTCCGGCGGACATTCCTGCAGCAAAGTCCGATCGTGTATATGCGGCATTACACTTACTTACCCGAGCCTGACCTCAGTTCAGCGATGTGCACATGAACAGAGACTCTTTTTGCTCTCTTTCTCCTCATTGGCTCAGAGACAGCAGTGGGAGCTCCTGCTGTTGTCACTCACAGCCAGTGACAAGAGAGTGGGGGTGGAATTGCTATGGGGGCACTTTGGAGGGGATCAGGGCTGTTCTGTGCATAACCATTGCACAGAGCAGGTAAGTATGATATGTTTGTTATGTTAAAGAAAAAAAAGTCAACATCATTAGAATCATTTTAAGGAAGCAATTAGAAACAATTCAAATTGGCATCATGTATTCAAATGGCAACAACCCCTCAAACAAATATATAAAACAGCAGCAAATAGGGTATACAGTTGTCAGTTGGTAAACAACAATACCAAATGCCCTTTACTGGGGTTGGTCCTGAATTAAACCCTTTCCCTGCTGGCCAGTATGTTGGGGCCTAGATCCAGTGCTCCATTAAGGTGCCTGCACTGTGTCCCAAGCAAACAAAACTGTTCATCTTTAATAGGGTGCAGTGGGGTTTGGTCAGCAGCCTCTAAACAACTCCTGGGATGACAGCTGGTCTCCCTCTACTTTCCTTCACCAGCTCAGTGAAGTCAGCGGCAGCTGCCTTTTCCCTAACAATCAGTCGGCAGCACCAGACAGCAACAGTGGCGTTCTCATCGATGATCAGTTGGCAGCACAGTCAACAACATTGACATACTCCCCAACAATCAGGTGTTAGCAACAGTGACATTCTTAGGTGCCAGCATGTTTGCTACTCTGCCTCTGTGTCCTTGATGCAATAGAAAATGTTCTTCTATTAGGCTGCAGCATGGTCTGTCTCCCACAGTGCCCTCACCACATCTGCTTCAAGCCTGGGAACAGACCTGCCTTTTCCTCTCTACATAGATCTAGTAATATTGGGATATGCAGTCCCAGAGCCAATCTGTAATACAGGCTAAATCTGTCTGGGGACTACATCTCTCACAAGGCATGGTTTCTCCCAGCAGGCTTTGTCCTTCCCAATAAACAACAGCAATTCACCTTTCTCTTCCTCTCATGATCCCAGGTGATTGGCAAGGCTTTCCTCCAGCTCTCTCTGTGGCTGCATATAGCCCTGCAGATGGTCAGTGCTCTGTCTCTCTGTCCACAGCCACTCCTCTCCTTAACAGCTTAAAGAGAGGAAATGAAGTGTAGGGAAGCACTGTAAACTGGGGGCTACACATTACTGTGGGTGAGCAGGTAAGGCATTCAGTGGACCCGTATACTAATGAAAATGCAGCCACCGCCAGTAGAATCAGAAAAGTGTGCTCCCTATTGCCCTGAATTCTGTAGTGTCTGTCCACCAGCATCAGGCCTGGTGTTTTTATAGGTGGGTAGGAAGTTTTTTTTTTTTTTTTTTTGTGCTTACCTTTACATATATTTAATTCTCAGGAAAACAAAATTAAGTATGTTCTGCAAGAACATTAATACACAGAGAGAATTTTATAGATGTTAGATGTGTAAACATGTGCCAAAAGGGAGTCCCTGCCACATATTGTTTAACCACTTCAATACCAGGCACTTAGACACCTTCCTGCCCAGACCAATTTTCAGCTTTCAGCGCTGTCGCATTTTGAATGACAATTGCGCGGTCATACAACACTGTACCCAAACAGAATTTTATAATTTTGTTCCCACAAATAGAGCTTTATTTTGGTGGTATTTGATCACCTCTGCGATTTTTATTTTTTGCGCAACAAATAAAAAAAGACAGAAAATTTTGAAAAAAAAAAACAAGTTTTTCTTTGTTTCTGTTAAAATTATTTGTAAATATGTACGTTTTCTTCTTCAATGACGGGCACTGATATGGCTGCACTGACGGGCACTGATAAGGCGGCACTAATGGGCACCAATAAGGTGGCACCAATGAGGTGGTACTAATGAGGTGGCACTGACGTTCACTGATGATGGGCACTGATAGGTGGCACTGATGGGCACTGATAGGTGGCACTGGTATGCAGCACTGATGGCACTCATAGGCAGCACTGATGGGCACTTATGGGTGGCACTGATGGGTACTTGTGGGTGGCACGGATAAGTGGCATGGATGGGCACTGATGGGCATTGATAGGGGGCACGGATGGGCACTGATAGGTGGCATTGCTGGACACTGATTGGTGGCACTGATGACACTGATTGGTGGCATTGCTGGGCATCACTTTTTTTTATTTGTACATAAAGGTGCCAGTCAGTGCCCATTTGTGGGCACTGACTGGCACAGATTGGGCATCATTTGCACATGTGGATGGCCAGGGGGTACATACCTGGCCATCCACATGTTGCCCACTTCTCTGGTGGTCCTAGTGGAGTCCCTGGTGGTCCAGTGTGGGTATCTGAGGGGGGGCTGCGCTGATAAACAATCAGCGCAGACCCCCCCTGTCAGGAGAGCCGCCAATTTGCTCTCCTCTACTCGCGTCTCTCAGACGCCAGTGAGGAACAGCCGATCACCGGCTTTTCCTGTTGACATCGTGATCAGCCGTGATTGGACATGGCTGATCACGTGGTATAGAGCCTTCGCCAGAGGCTCTTTACCGAGATCAGTGTAGCGGTATGTCAGACTGACACACCGCTCCACCGATCGCCGCGATGCATGCTCCCACGGGCGCGCGGTGGCATGTTATCCTGAAGGACGTCATATGACGCCCAGTCAGGATAACCAAACCACTTCCTGGACGTCATAATGCTATTGACCGGGCGGGAAGTGGTTAAAGGGTAACGCAACTTTTGTGCAAGAAAAATAGCAAATAAAGAAAAAATAATGTAGCGTATACAATTGGAACACAAGTCATATTGTAATTGAATGTTATTTAAAATTACCTTTCCTTTTCAATCAGCAGCCGCTGTAATTTTCTAAAAATGCAATGAAATGTGGCTACCTGGAGTTGTTCTGTACACAGAATGTGTACTGACCACCCCCAGAAACAGAATTTCCTGCTTGTGTGATTGGCTCACCAAATTTCCCAGAAGTTTACATTAAGATATAAGTCAGATTTCAGGCATCCCCTGCAACAAAAATTTCATTTTTGGTGAGATATTTCCAGTAGGAACACGTCTAAAGGGATGCAGGCCCAGGAGATTTCCACATTAGTGCTCTGCAGCTGCACAGCTGACTGATAATTATGAAACCACTCCCATTAGACCCACTCAGAACAGAGGCACAGAGGAACAAACAGGGATTTCCTCAGAATAACAAAAGGTAGAAATCTGCAACAAAGTTTGTTATAAGCCTTGCAATGTACATAGATCACCAGGGGAATTTTTTTTTTCTCAGCAAAAGTGGAGTTACGCTTTAAGTAATAGGTTTTGACATCTTTTCATCCAAGACTCATATGCTGCCTCAAGAAAGGGATGCTTCAATAATAATTTATTGCTGTAAAAATAAATGTAATTCTTTTCATCATTATCCAAGAACATTACATTGAAATAAGTTAATATATTTTAATGGGAGAAGAAAAGGAAAGCTACAGTATAGCAGTTCTTTGCTATAACGAAAGCGATTTCATCCTTTATGAATCCCCTTCCACATAAAATTAATCTAAGGAAAATGATTGAGAAAATAGTAATATGAGGTTCACGTTAACATTAAGTTTAAGTAGAGTAATAAGACAAATATTCCGGCGATATAACCACAGGGGTGGGTTGCACAGTGATACCACGCTAAGTGGTTAGCACTTTTGCTTTGAAATTCTGTGGCTCTGGGTTAAGTTATGCTCTCTATGATTCAGTGCGTTTCTTCCTGGTACATTTCCTTCCACAATCCAAAAATATACATCAATTTAGAATTGGCTACAATGCGTGTCTGTATGACTGTACTCTGGAAAATGAATTACTTCTAAGTTCTTTTAGGGACAGTTATTGATATAAATGAAGAATACATTAGTACCATGTAAATTAATGCAAAAATATTACCTTGTTATCTGTAGGATGGTAAGTTTGATTAATTTGCTGTTACTGATGATTTACAATCACTGGCCACTTTATTAGGCACACCTGTTCAATTGCTTGGTAACACAAATTCCTAGTCCAATTACATGGCAGCAACTTAATGCATTTAAGCATCTAGACATGCTGAGGACGACTTGCTAAATTTCAAACCGAGCATCAGGATGGTGAAGAAAGGGGATCTAAGTGACTTTGAACATTGCATGGTTGTTGTTGCCAGACGGGCTGGTCTGAGTATTTCAAAAACTGCTGATCCACTGGTATTTTCACACACAACCATCTCTAGGGTTTACAGAGAATGGTCCGAAAAAGATAAAATATCCAGTGAGCGGCAGTTGTGTGGAGGAAAATGCTTTGTTGATGTCAGAGGAGAATGAGCAGACTGGTTTGAGATGATAAAAAGGCAAAAGTAACTCAAATAACCACAAGTTACAACCAAAGTATGCAGAATACCATCTCTGAATGCACAACACATCGTACCTTGAAGCAGATGGGCTACAGCAGCAGAAGACCACACTGGGTGCCACTCCTGTCAGCTAAGAACAGGAAACCTGAGTATTGTTGCTGACAATGTCCATCCTTTTATATACCGACAGTGTACTCACTGATGACTACTTCCAGCAGGATAATGTCACAAAGCTCAAATCATCCCAAACTAGTCTCTTGAACATGACAATGAGTTCTCTGTACTCCAATGGCCTCCCCAGTCACCAGATCTCAATATAATAGAGCTCCATTAGAATGTGGTGGAACAGGAGATTTGCATCATGGATGTGCAGCCGACAAATCTGCAGCAACTGCGTGATGTTATGTCAAAATTTCTAAGGAATATTTACAACACCTTGTTGAATCTATGCCATGAAGAATTAAAGCAAAAGTGGGCCCAACCCGGTGCTAGCAAGGTGTACCTAATAAAGTGGCAGGTGAGTGTGTATGTCTTTTTTAAATTATTGTACTGTATATATGTATTTATCTAAAAAAAAAAAAATAATTATGGTGTGGTTTCCACATGATTATTGCCACACCTGTTCAAAATCAAGGCATCACTTAAATAGGAGCAGCTTGACACAGTCAGGTCCACCAGAAGATCCTTAAAAGCTACACATCATACCGAGACCGAAAGAAATGCAGGCCTCACTTGCCTCAGTTAAAGTCAGCGTATATATATATACCACACAACAACGTCCAAGGAACTGCAGGCCTCACTTGCCTCAGTTAAGGTCAGAGTTCATGCCTCCACCATCAGAAAAAGACTGGGCAAAAAGAACATCAAAGCTCGTCTCAATTTCTCCACAACACATCTTGATGATCCCCAAGACTTTTGGGACAACATTCTGTGGACCGATGAGACAAAAGGTGTGTGTCCAAGTATATCTGGCGTAGAAGGAACACTGCATTTCAGAAAAAGAACATTATACCAACAGTAAAATATGGTGGTGGTAGTGTGATGGTCTGGGGCTGTTTTGCTGCTTCAGGACCTGGAAGACTTGCCGTGATAAAAGGAACTATGAATTCTGCTGTCTACCAAGAGATCCTGAAGGAGAATGTCCGACCATCACTCAAGCTGAAACGAACTTGGGTTCTGCAGCAGGACAATGATCCTAAACACACCAGCAAGTCCACCACCGAATGGCTGAAGAAAAACAAAATGAAGACTTTGGAGTGGCCTAGCCAAAGTCCTGACCTGAATCCTATTGAGATGTTGTGGTATGACCTTAAAAAGGCCGTTCATGCTCGAAAAACCCTCTAATGTAACTGAATTAGGACAATTCTGCAAAGATGAGTGGGCCAAAATTCCTCTAGGACGCTGTAAAAGCCTCATTGCACGTTATCGCAAACGCTTGGTTGCAGTTGTTGCTGCTAAGGGTGGCCCAACCAGTTATTAGGTTTAGGGGGCAATCACTTTTTCACACAGGGCCATGATGGTTTGGATTTTTTTTCACCTTTAATAATAAAACACCTTCATTTACAAATTGCATTTTGTGTTTACTTGTGTTGTCCTTGATATTGTTTAAATTGGTTTGATGTTCCGAAACACTTAAGTGTGACAAACATGGAACAGGAAATGAGGAAGGGGGCAAACACTTTTTCACACCACTGTATATATATATATATATATATATATTATATATATATATATATATATATAGTAATTATGTAGTAAAAATCTGGATAAAACCTATCACAAAATTAAATAGGTGGTGATCTGATTATTTGGATGATGCTGTACATGGGAATACAGGAGACTGATATGAGGACATTTGCATTTATAAAATACTTTAAATAGATTTTAACTCAATCACTAAAATCTCATATGAGCTTGAACATGTTAATTTAATTTCAAAAGTTGTTTTTAATCTTTATAAATCAATTCTGGGTTTTATAAGGATAATATCCTGCTGTGCAGTTTATTTTTTCTTCATTTTGTGTTTATGGGTGACAGGTGTTTCTCAATTGTCCTGAGTTGGCACAGAAACCCCTGGTGGAAACCACAGTCACTTTCAGGAAACCATTCCACAGCAACCATGTGCAGTTGCCACTGCATTTACACAGGAAGTAACTGAAATAGGATGGAGATTAGAAGCACTGAGTTTAACAAAACAAAGCAACAAAAAAAATACAAAAGAAATATCAAAATCAAAACATAGAAACATAGAAATTGTTTATGATACACAGTGCTTTAAATTAAAATGTTGAATTTATATTATCCAGTGGATCTACTTTAAAGTTTTAGATCTACTTTAATGTTTTGTTTTGATGAATGCATTATTTCTTTAGGTTTTTTACGTTAATATTTGCTGGATTACAGTTTTAGTAATCAACACACAGTATATAACACTATCATATCTCTGCTGAGCAAATTAAAGCGGAGCTCCACCCAATTTTAACATAATATCTTACAGTGATTTAATACATGTCATCAATCCAAAACTGAAGATTTTTTTTTCTGTTTCCTGTCTATGGGGATCGCGGATATGGGCGGGGATAGTGCGGCTATTTCGCAATATCCTCTGCACTGTTTCCTGGGAGCTTGTGTCATAGTTCCCAGGAGTCAGTGTGTCGGCCTGGCGCGAGCTATCGAGTGATTTAGAAACACAGCACAGCTCCGTTGCCATCACAACGGGGCGGGACTTCCTATGACGCCGCCCGTTGTGATGGCAACTTGAGCTGTTGATGGCGCTCGAAATTGCCGTTACTGCGCATGCGCGAGATCGGGGATCGAACGGGCGGTGCATGCTGGTCCATCAGCAGCACAGTGTCCCGGAAGAGGATGCCTGTGGGCTTTACATGCCCACAGGCAAGATGACAACCGTTATACTAAAAAAATCTAACTTCTTTTGTGTTGGGAAAAAGGACAGCAGACTTCACTCGAAAAGGAACATGTGAGTTATGTATTTAAATAGATAAATCTTTGTCATTATGCCAAAAACAAAACAAAAAAACGTTGGAGACAGTGGAGCCCCGCTTTAATGGAAAAAGTTTGCAATCCTCAGGAATAACACATTCAAATTGGGTGATTGAACTCCCAGGTATACCAGGTATTCCAATCAATGAAGTTAGATTACCAATTGTCGATGAAGAGTGCTTCACTCTGTAAAAAGCACCCACAAGTTTATAACTAACAAATTTCTAGTTTTTCCTATTTATATTTTATTTTTAGGTTGAATTGCAGGCTTTACATAACTAACAGAGTCTGCTTTTTTCAAGAATTATTCAAGAAGCATTCAGGAAGACCTGGGTATTTATCAGTCCAACAAACTGCTAGTAAATGGAGGACATACATTACTGTAGCATTGGAATTCTTGCAAAGATCACGTCAAAAGCACAGTTGCAGTGGTTAGGGAAAAAAAACCGAATGCTAAACTAAACAAACCTGCAGAAACTAACCAAAATCTTTGTTCTTGTGTTCTCTAAAGGAAAAACACCTACATGATGGAGAAAAATACTGTTTCCATTAAAAAATGTGGAACATTTCTAATTTAGTATCTGGGTAGGTTAAGTATTCTGTAAATGGAAGGGGCATATGTATCATTGGCAGAACATTGTAATGCTACGTATGGAGGAAAAAAAGTACCCCTTACAAACACAAAACCTTCATGAACTGGGAAACATGTGTGCATCATAGTTTACAGATGATGCAACAAGGCAATTAACAAATAGATTGTGGTTATGCAACACGACAATTACCTATAGACGTAAACACTGAGACCACAGAACAGAGGAGGACCATGGACTAATAAGTATACAATATTGATGAATTTCAAATCCTCTTTTTAATAGAACCATTGTTCTATTAAAATACCAGATAAAGGAGACTTGTTGTTCGCAGGGCTCAAATGTGTCTAAATTAAATACTTTCTATATAAAATATAGATGATTGCTAGAAAGAAAATCTAGAATATTTTGGTATATTAAGCATTTGAAAAATATATCAGTGAAAATGTTCACCCTTGGGGGCTAATGATACAAATCTTTCCCAACGTCAAAAAGATAGGGTAAGATTTTTAAAAGCATATGGGAATCTAATTTACACCTATTTGGTCATAACTAGAGTTGAGCAGACACCTGGATGTTCAGGTTCGACGTGTTCCGCCGAACTTCGCAAAAAAGTTCGAGTTCGGGACCCGAACTTGACCCCGAACCCCATTGAAGTCAATGGGGACCCAAACTTTTGAGGACTAAAATGGCTCTAAAAAAGTAATGGAAAGGGCTACAAATGTGGATAGGGAAATAACTTAAAATAACATAAAATACATAAAAATAATATGCTGGAGGCCCCCTTCTCAGAAGAAGAGGTACAGGAGGTCATTAAGAACCTCAGAAACTCAACGGCACGATGCCACACATATGGTGGGAATGCCCCAGAATACGCCCTTTCTGGAAAAAATTATTCAATTTAAATCGATAAGCTTGTGGGAAGCCAGATCCCCAGAACCCCTCAAGTCGCCCTTCTTAACGCGCACATCCCAAAGATTCCCAAGGCCTCGCGCAGGCTTATCCATTTCATTTTCCTGGGAGCTAAACTTACTGTGGCGAAAGCCTGGAAAACACCTACAATCTCATTCCCAGCGGTGAAAAGAAAAATCTCCTGGATAATGTCGCAGGAGAAATTATCTAGCATACTCTCAGACACGGTAGGAAAATTTGAAGCGACCTGGGACCCATGGGCCATTTACGTAGGTTTGCCTCTGACCACTAACTCATTACCTGCCAGACGTCCACCAAATCCTGTTCCTGATGCTCCTTCTTAACCCCCTCCTTTTCTCTTCTACACTTCCTAATCCCTCTTCCCTCCTTTTCTCGCTCTCTTCCTCTTCTATCCCTTCCCTCCTTACTATTATGCTTATTTCTTAAGCTTATCTGGAAAATGATAATTGACTATACACTGATGCCTAGTCAAGGATTCCTATCTTAGGGAAAAAGACACATGGTAATTTCCATCCCTCTCCTTACATTCACTCATAGGGGTCGGTGGTTAAGTTCCTTCTCTCGGGCACAGCTAGCTCCCATTGGGGGTGTCCAAGGAGGAGGTACATCTCCGACCATTAATAGGAATACCAACCCTTCACTCTAACACTACCATGTCTGTCTAAAATGATTTTACATTTTATATCTCTGACGAGTTACACTCGATTCATCTTGTTGCGCTGCCTGTAACCTTTCTATGATTTGACTTAATCGATATTCTGAATGTCACTTTCAAATGTATTATTCTTGTGATACAAAATAAAATACTTTGAAATTAAAAAAATAAAAAATAATAATCTTGACCTAGGAGGACGAGGTCCATATGGAGTAGGAGGTTGAGGTGGCGGTGTAGGTGGAAGTGGCGGTGGAGGAGGACGAGGTAGCCAACACTGGTTTTTGTTTTTAATTTTTGTAAATTAGGGTACACCGCAAAAGATTGAAAAAGATCAAAAATACAACAATGGCTGGGTAAGGCCGGTGATGTGCCGAATTCTGTCCCCCGTCGGATAGTGTCCGCCCTGTACTGCGCTTGTGCAGTACGGAGGACAAGGTGATTCTGAAAATCTCCGAAGACTAAATACACGTTCAGATAATCCACTGGCTGCAGGGCAGGCCAGCACCTCCAAGGCATAAAGGGCAAACTCAGGCCATGTGCCCAATTTGGAGACCCAGAAGTTGAAGGGGGCAGACCCGTCATTCAGTACGTGTAGGTGTGTGCACCCATACTGCTCCACCATGTTGGTGAAATGCTGCCTCCTGCTAAGACGTTCCATCTGGTGGTGCTGGTTGTTGTGGCTTGCTGACAAAGCTTTTCCACATTTTGGCCATGCTAACCCTGCCTTCTGAGGTGCTGGCGGTGCCCCGGCTGCGTTGGCAACCTCTTCCTCCTCCTCTGCCTTCGCCTTGTGCTTGCTGCGTTGGGTAGTAGCAGGTGTACTGTCTAGGGGATGGACGCTCTGCTTTTGCACCCTGCTTCCTCTTCTGCTGTGCTGGTGGCTCTGTGCAACCACTGCCTCTTCCTTCGAACTACACAGGTCACCTGCATGACGTTGATTCCATGTGGGCTTGAGGACCTCATCGTCCTCCACATCATCTTCCACCCAGTCTTCACCCCTGCTCTCCTTGTCGGTCTGCACAATTGCGAAAGCAGCAGTTTGCACCTGTGTTTCGTCATCATCCGAGATGTGCTGTGATGGTCCTCCCCTGTGCTCATCTTGAAACATAAGTGGTTAGGCATCGGTGCACACAATCTCTTCCACTTCTGGGGCAGGGCTAGGTGGATGGCCCTGGGACACCCTGCTAACAGAGTCATCAAAAAGCAGAAGAGATTGCTGCATGATTTGGGGCTCAGACTGCTTGGCTGATTTGCAAGGGGGTGAGGTGAAAGACTGATGGACATCGGCTGCAGGTGCCAACTCTGATCTTTCAGCAGGAGACTGGGTGGGAGACAATGTGAAGGAACTGTGAAGGAACTGGAGGCACTGTCAGAAACCCAATCTACTATCACCTGTACTTGTCCTGGCCTCAACATTCGTAGAGCTGCATTAGGCCCGACCAAATACCGCTGCAGGCTCTGTCGCCTACTCACACCCGAGGAAGGTGTTTCACTTGTGCTTGTAGCTGGCACAGATCAACCACGTCATCTCCCTGCAACAGGAACTCCACCAGCAGCACCACGACCGGGGCCACGTCCCTTCTTTGAGGTTCTCCTCATATTTCTCAAATTTAGGATCTTGCCCTAAATGGGTGTTTTTTGACTAGCAGAATAGAAGAACAGTATCTAAAGGGTGTATCTCACATGTACAGATATGTAGGAAAAACTGTAAAATATTTTTTTGGGACCTAAATGGGTATTTTTAGAATAGCAGAATACAGCAACAGTATCTAAAGCAGGGGTCCCAAACTGTCGGCCCTCCAGGTGTTGTGAAACTACAAGTCCCATTATGCCTCTGCCTGTGGGAGTGATGCTTGTAACTGTCAGCCTTGCAATGCCTCATGGGACTTGTAGTTTCTCAACAGCTGGAGGGCCGCCAGTTTGAGACACCTGATCTAAAGGGTGTATCTCACACCTACAGATATGCAGAAAATGCTATTCAAAAAAAAAATTTGTCCCTAAAATTATATTTTTTTGAATAGCACAATAGAAGAACAGTATCTAAAGTGTGTATCTCACACGTACAGATATGCAGGAAACACTGTAAAACAAATTTTTGGGCCCTAAATGGGTGTTTTTAGAATAGCAGAATAGACCAACAGTATCTAAAGTGTGTATCTCACAGTAACATATGCAGTGCTGGTGCACTGAGCTTGCATAAAATGCCCGCCAACGTCAACCTAACTAACAGACAGATAAAAGTTATCTTTTCTCTGGCACTGGGCTCAGGGCAGTGTAAAAAGATTGTGCACTGCACCCACACAAGAAAATCAAGGTAGAACGCTGAGTAATTATATTTCTGAATCAGGACTCCTATCTAATTCTCTCCCTCAGTGCAGCAGCACCAACCTTTCCCTACACGACCTAAAGCAGAGTGACGTGCTGTGCTATGTGCCTTTAGCTTATATAGAAGCTGGGTCACATGCTGCACTGGCCAATCACAGCCATGCCATTAGTAGGCATGGCTGTGATGGCTTCTAAGGGGGCACACGTGTTAAACGAATGTTAATTGGCTGCCCTGCAGCTTTTTAAAAAGCGCCATTGCCGAACACCGAACTCGAACATACAGTAAATTGTTCAGGTTCGGGTCCGTGTACCAAAAACCCAAAAGTCCGGTACGAACCCAAACTTTACAGTTTGGGTTCGCTCAACCCTACTGCTGAGCTTCTGGGAACTTTGTTGAAATTATTCTTGAACCTTTGCATCACTTACTACTGAACCCCTGCACTCTGTGTCCCTTTAAGCCACAGCCAGTATTCATGAAATGAAAATAACACCCAACCACTTTTTCTCAGCTGTGGGGACCCGACTTATGATCCTACCCACTGCTTTCAGAAAATGCCCCTGACCTGAGATCATCATTGCACATCCATTCCATATGCTTGTATGTGACATCACATACAAGCACGTGGGCTGGATGTGAGAGGTGGATCAGCAGGATGAGTGTGCCAGGACAGGTAGATGTGTCTCATCTCTGCTTCCTTTCACCACTCTACATATCACCCATATCATAGATGAGAAGAGGGTACATCAGTGGAGCAGATGAGCAGGAGGGGTTCAAAGGTGGAACAGAAAAGCAGGAGGGTACAGCGGTGGGGCAGATGTGCAGGGAGGTACAGTGGTGAAAGAGATGAGAAGGGGGTTCAGTAGTGGGACAGAAGAGCAGGGGGTACAGTGATGGGCCAGATGAGCAGGGGGTTCAGTGTTCGACCAGATGAGCAGGGGGGTTCAGTGTTGGGGCAGGAAAGCAGGGGGTAAAGCAGTCGGGCAGATGTGAAAGGAGGTGTATTGGTGGGACAGATGAACAGGGGGTTACAGTGGTGGGGAAGAAGGGCAGGGGGAACAGTGGTGGGGCAGGAGAGCAGGGGGAACAGAGGTGGGGCAGAAGAGCAGGGGAGTACAGAGGTGAGACAGATGTGCCAGATGTACATTGGTGGGGCAGATGAGAAAGCAGGTTACAGTGGTGCGGCAGATGGGTTCAGTGATGGGGCAGATGAGAAAAGGGGCAGGGGCATTGATGGGACAAATAAGCATGGGGGTTACAGTGGGGGGACAGAAGAGCAAGGGGGTACAATGGTGGGGCAGATGTGCAGGAGGTAGAGTGGTGGGAGGGATGAGAAGGGGGTTCAGCGGTGGGACAGAAAAGCAGGGGGGTACAGTGATGGGGCAGATGAGCAGGGGGTTACAGTGGTGGGACAGATGAGCGGGGGGGTTCAGTTTTGGGCCAGATGAGAAGGGGGTTACAGTGGTGGGAAGGATGAGCAGGAGGTTACAGCGGTGGGGCAGAGGAGCAGGGGGTACAGAGGTGGGGCAGATGTGCAGAGGGGTGCGGAGGAGAAGGGAGATACATCGGTGGATCAGATGAGAATGGGGGTTACAGTGGTGGGGCAGATGAGCAGATAAGTTTAGTGTTAGGACAGATGAGAAGATGGTTCAGTGGTGGAGCAGATGTGCATGGAGGTACAGTGGTGGGGCAGATGAGAAAGGGGGAACATTGGTGGGGCAGATAAGCAGATACGTTCAGTGTTAAGATAGATGAGAAGATGATTCAGCGGTGGAGCAGATGTGTATGGAGGTACAGTGGTGGAGCAGATGAGAAAGGGGGAACATTGGTGGGGCAGATGAACAGGGGGTTACAGTGGTGGGATAGAAGAGCAGGGTGGTACAGTGGTGGGGCAGATGTACAGGGGGTTATAGTGGTGGGACAGATGAGCAGGTGGGTAAAGAGGTGGGGCAGATGTGCAGGGTAGTACAGTGGTGGGGCAGATGTGCAGGGGGTTACAGTGATGGGGCAGATGAGAAAGGGTGTACATTGGGGGGCAGGTGAGCAGGGGGGTACATTGGGGGGCAGATGAGCAGGGTAGTACAGTTATGGGGCGGATGTACAGTGGTGGGGCAGATTTGCAGGGGGCTACAGTGGTGGGGCAGATGAGCAGGGGGGTACTGTGGTGTAACAGATTTGCAGGGGGGACAGTGATCTGAGGTGAAGGTGCATGAATTGGGTCTCATCTGAGGTATGGAGTTGCAGGAATTGGGGCTGATCTGAGGCGTGAGAGTGCAGGATGTTAATTTCTTACTACTAAAGTAGTTTACAGCATTTACGTTATAAAAAAATCATTTTTCGTGATGGAGAGTGTGAAGTTTACATTTTTTTGTTATAATATCGGCACGCTCAATTTCTTTGAAAACATTTTTTGGAACACTGTGCTCAAAAGGTTGCCTACCCCTGCTGTAACCTATCATACTGTGTGTTATGTATGGCTTGCTGGCTGCAGAATGAGGGGTGTGATTTATGTTGAAGTGGGCGAGTTCACATTTATATGTACAAGCCTAGTGTACCTCCCACATTCACTCCCATCCCAAGTATTCATGCACTGTTACAAATGATTCTGTTGGCTTGTAATTTTAACATAAACACGTTATCATTTTCAACATATAAATAAATGTTGATTAATTGACTTTGATATTTTAAGTACCTTATTTATGTAGCGCTGAAGATTTTGCCATCTAATGCAATGTAATGCTGTAATGTTGTTAGATTGGTGTTGGTTCCCCCTAGTGGTCAATCTAGTTCACTGTGAATAAGATTTTGTGTTGTTTCACATTAAAGTGGATGTAAACCCAATGTCATTAAATTTAAAACATTAACACATTTAAAATCTTTAATGATATACATGCCTCCTGCATGTATCCTCATTTTATAAAAGTCACCCCCTCACCTGCCAGGAGCCCCGCAATATCGGCAAATCTGTGGGCGTTTTTTTTTTCCCGACGCTCGGTGGGCGGAGTCGTGACGTCAGAGCACTCTCCCGCCCACCAATACACTCCTAAGGCCAGCCAGCGTTGCGAGGACGAGCCTCGCGCCTGGTGAGACTGGCGTGCATGTGCAGGAGTGACAGAGCGCGTTCTGTGAAGAAGCAGAACGCGCTCATGTCACTCCTGCACATGTGCAGAACATGAAGCAAGAGGGCAGAGAGGCAGAGAGGCATAACTATTATAAATTGTTTATTTTTTTTTTTAATCTTCATTGTTCACAATTGCCGTTATTCTGTCTGTAAATCACCAATCCTTGCAGAGCTGCTGAAGAAAGGAGTGGGGGTGGGAATTAAAAAATAATGCATGTCTTAGGCTAGTGCACAAGATATGTAAATCACCTGTCAATCACAGCAAGGGGAAAGAACGGACAAAGTTTTCCAAGTTTTTCAATTTTATTTCACTGAAAAAAGATATGAGGATTGCTCAGAGCTGGATTAACTCTTTGTGGCAAGACTGGGCACAGATGATCTGAAATTCCATACTCTAAATTGTGCCAGACAAAAATAATAACATTTTTATCGGGTTTACATACACTTTAAAGCAAAGCCTATGCAGGAAGTGACTTAATTGTGTTGATGAAAAAGACTCATTTACCCACAGTGCTCACTTACCTACCCATGAAGCTAAGTCACAGAACTGCATGCTGGATAGGATATTAAAAGCTACACGGCGGCCATTTTCTTTCTCTTCCTCCTGGGACGCCATTGAAGACCTGCCTGCAGGGAGCTGTGGGTGTGTGACTGCGGCCTGGTTGACGCAGAGCGGAATCGCGAGGCCTCTACAGAGTTTTGGAGCACAGTTGTGCTGGATCAGCAGCGTGATCGGATCGGAGGATTTAGAACACCTGACGGAGCCAACTGAGGGTTTCCCTGTCATCTTGCGGAGCGGTGCAGCATGATGGTGCTGACTGGAAGCGGGTCTGAGATCATGGAAACGGAGCAATCTAGCTGTCCAGGTCTGGTGTGGTGAGAGGGCTGTTGCCCAAAATTCTTATAACATTTGACTACACGGTGCAGACTACTTCAGAGGCTTGCTGAGACCTGCAGTTCTACAGAGTGCTTGTATAGACTATGCCTTACCCGGCCTGAAAGCCTGCACTCCATTAACTACTGATTGACGCTCTGGTTGTAATCTGACATAGAAGAGCAAACTTACAAGCGTGTTGCACAACTAAGTTTGCAGTTACTTATCACTCTATACTACCTTGTCATCTGCCCACCCATTGGATTAAAAATACTGCAGTTAACTGAGCTAGCTGAAGAAAGAAGACAAGAGACTTATCACCTAGCCCAGGGTTGCCCAACCTTTTGAAGAGCAAGGGCCACTTAAGCGACTTGGTGACCGGTCGCGGGCCACAATGAGCAGAGCAAGCGGATGACAGGTCCATGCAGAGCAGACACGGGCACAGCCCACTCTACTCTATGGGTCCTCCAATCCAACCCACCCTGACGGAAGGGGATTGATTTTTTTGCGAATCAGATTGGAGGTAGGCAGGTGTAAAAGGAAACAAATCTGTTTACATCTGCCATTTCATATAGGTGAATGGAGGGTCCGATTGAGTCGGACCAATTGTGTGAAAGAAGCCTTTCACACTAATGCAGCACAGTGCACCTGTATCTTTCCTGCGGGCTAGCTACACTTTGCCATAGACTTCTATTATATCCTGCAGGTGTGGTGCACTTTCTGAAAGCACACCAAACCCACAGGTAATAAGAGAAGTGTATGCCTCAGTGCAGGTAACCTGAAGGTGCACTGCACCTGCGGATCAGTTTCAGAGGTATCACCTGCTGTTGCTGTCCCCGGCAGAGTGCATTTGGTATCACTCCGCCTGTGGCAAGAGACGGCGCTATACAGGAAGCATCAGCTTATACAGCTCTGCTCCCCAGTTGCTTGCTTTGCCGGCTTCATTAACAACACAGATGCTCTGGGATGGCGGGTCTGCAACCCATGATCTGGGCTTGCCAATCTGTCATCCCACAGAAGGAGGTCGCGGGCCACATCAGAGGGCTCCGCGGGTCACTGGTTGGGCACCCCTGACCTAGCCTAAGGCCTTTCATCTTATATTGTGCACAAGTGGTGGTATTACAATCTAGGGGGAGCCCTTGAGTACATGTACCATAATACAGTAACGTTCAGTGCTATATAGCTGATTGCCAAAGTGTGTGTTTGCGTGGCTGTACTGGAAGTGGGAAAGTGCCCAGCGTCAAGGTTTCACCACTCTGAGCATTAGTCCCACTTGGAGACACGCCCGCATGTGCTACTTCCTATATAATTGCGTTTGAGTATTTGAATGTCCTTTGATCACCACTGTTATATTTCTGTATATTACAATCATTATTGTATTTACATTTCAAAATCATTTTTCAGTAAACTTACTGTGTGGTTAAAATACAATTGGTGTGAGACTGTGTCCATTTTTATAGCAGGTGGAGAGGCGGATACCCAGGTAACGGTAATAGTACAATATCTGATATTATTGTTGGGTTGTTATTGCTATTGGGTTTCACACCAACACTGTTATACAGCTGTGTCAAGGGGGTTGAGAATCTTTCTCAAGGGGAAGAGAAGCAGAGTACAGGCCCAATTAATTACCAGCAGCTCCTTCGGGGGTAAATGCTACACTTAATTTTCATTCGTTCTTAAAACACACCTTTTACATTTACAAAAATAACATATAATATTGAGTAATCTAGACAAAACTTTTAAGTTATATGCATTTCCATAGACTAAATGAGTTATATACGCATATATTTGCCAAATGTGCAGCCGCATGAGTTTTGATGCTGTATATTTGAAAAAGTTTGACATCTTTTGGAACTTTGAAAGGCTGCACAAGGTAGTTCCCATATGTTTGAGGCCTATCCGGACAAAAGAGCGCCACCAGTGACAAGAATTTTTCCAAGTCACTACAAAGCCATGCAATGCTATTGAAAGGTAAGATTGAACATTAAACAAATTATCATTCACATGCTTTAAATGTTGCTTAACATACCATCCAAAATGTTTATTTTATTTGCTGATTAATACATTTATAATAGTCCATTGTATACACCTATTGTGACATGACGTCAGTGCAACACGTATTTCCGGTGGCACTGATGTAATTTCCTGCTCCTTGGAACGCACTTCCTGGTTTTTGGAACACACGCCTTGAGCAGCGTCCGGATCCATCTCTAATCCCTTTTACATGCCTGTTTTTTTATCAACTATTTTGTAAGTACCCATTTGTATATGGAATAAATCCCTTTTCAAACGGTACATTTCACTATTAGTTCCATTTTTTATCCTTTTTTGGTGCCTGGTGATGCTGCTGAGAAATTCTAACAAGAAATCCTTTGATCTGATGTGCACGACACCACTCCTGAGCTTCTTTGGATACCATCACATAAGCCTGAAGTGACCCCCAGACTGCAAAGCTGGGGGTCATCACCATTTGGTCAGTGGGGACACATGTGGGGTGGCGTTTCTGCACCTGAAAAGTCCTGGAGCGTCTGTGGTCCATTGCACTTCAAACGTTTTTTTCCCATTGCGGATCAGAACATTCAGCACATTTATTTGGACTTTATTTACATGTTTTTTTGCTTTTGTATATTCACATCTGCACTCATCCACATTTGGTTACACATGTTCATTAACATTTGCGAGCGCCACATTTTTATAATTTTAAGAGAATATTACTGAAAGCCCTTTCTCATATACCGCTCCTCCTGTGTCACTTTCAATGTAAATGGGAGCCTGTAATACCTCAAGTAACGCCGCTCGTTCTGGCCACTCTCCTCCTCCCGCTCCGCCTCCTCGAGATTAGCTTTTGATTGAATGAATGAATGAATGATTTGTATAGAGCTGCAACTGTGAACTGAATCGCCTCGAGGCGCTTGATCGGACCTGTGTTGATTCCTTTTTAGAAGAGGTGGGTCTTGAGTTTTTTCCTGAAGGCCCGATGGTCTTTTTCCAAGCGGATGTTCGTAGGTAGAGCGTTCCATAGCCGTGGTCCTTGGACTGCAAATCTTCGTTCTCCCCTTGATTGGAGGAGTAGAGTGGTCATGTGACTATCAATGAAACAGAGCAGAGGAGCAGTCACATGACCATGTCCATGAGAGAGCGGCGTTAATTGAGGTATATAGAAGCTTTTATTTACAATGAGAGTAACACAGGAGGAGCTGTATATGAGAAAGTGCTGTCAGTAATATTTTCTTACATTTTTAACGTATGCTAGCAGTGCTGTCACAGGAGACTGTGGGGAGTGCAGAGGGGCTTTATAAAGAGAGGAGTGTGCTGTGCAGGGGGCTGTGTAATGTGCAGGGAAAGGAGTCCGTGTGCTGTGCAAGGGGTTCGTGTGCTGTGCAGGGAAGGAGTCCGTGTGCTGTGCAGGGGGCTGTTTAATGTGCAGGGGGTCCATGTACTGTGCAGGGAGCCCATGTGCTGTGCAGGGGGTCATGTTCTGTGCAGGGAAAAAAGTCTGTGTGCTGTGCAGGGGGTCAGTGTGCTGTGCAGGGGGTCTGTGTAATGTGCAGGGGCTTTGTAATGTGCAGGGGGTTCATGTACTGTGCAGGGGGCTGCGTAATGTGCAGGGGAGTCCGTGTGCTGTGGAAAGTTTTTTTCCTGAAACGTCGCTCTTAAAATGAGGGTGCGTGTTATACGCCGATAAATACAGTATTTTGTGCCACAAAAATGAATGTTTCAACCGGTTCGGTTTTTGAGATATTGGAATTCAAATTCAGATTATGTAACATCAAGCCCCGCCCACTTTGCACCCAATGTTATTAAAATTTGAAAACATAAAAGATAGCATTCGTTTGCACTGCATCTGTGCCGATTTGTGCTGCAAAAATGAACGTGTGTGCTGGTTTGGTTTCACAGATATTGCTCATTATAGTTGATAAAAAACTCTCCCAATTTTGCACCACATGTATTACATTTTAAAAACAATTAAACAATTTGTTTGTGCTGCGATTTCTGTTTGTTTGGTTTTGGAGATATTGGACATTCAAGGTCAGATTATGTAACTGTGGCACTGACCCCCGAAGGAGCTGCTGGTTTTATTGGGCTTACCGTTACCTTCTTGACCTTGTCTCCGTCTAGGGGTTCCCGTGGTAGATGGCCCAAAGAAATGTAGAAACTGACACTTTATCTTCCTTTTTTGGGTTATTTATTCAAAAGATAAAACAGTCTCTTAAATGTAGGGTAGAGGGTTAGGGTGAAAGTTCAGGTACTTTGGAACTGCAAGAATAGGAAGTCTCTCACTAGAGAAATCCAGAGAATTACCGTTTCACAGCTGGATGCTCACAACCACTGGATAGACCTCCTCTCACTAGGCCTAGCAGCCGGTGAAGTGTTAGGTAAAGCAAAGTCTCTGCCACCAGTGATATAAGTAACTGAGTTAAAATAAACTGAGTTACCTAACGCAGTTACTTTAGAGGGTAACTAGTAATCTAACTGATTACTTTTCCCCTCATGGTAACTCAGTTCCCATTACTTTGGCTTAGTTACCCCAATTACATCTACCACCACTAGATGGCAGTAGTGTAATTCTGGTGTCCTGCCGAAAAAGTTCCCCCGCCGGATAAGGACCCCCTTTACTGCGCAGGCGCAGCGCTTGCGCAGTAAGAAGGACTACGGAGCTTCCGAAAATTGCCGAACCTAAACAGCTCTGAGTGAACTCTACACTGCGCAGGTGCAGTTAACATGTAATTGTATGAGGCGATGCCGCACGCTCCTGATGCTCGTGCTACTCTGCAAGGGGCGTCTATCGTGTAACTAAGGGGCGGGTCAAGTATTACTGTAACCAAGGGGCGCATTTATTATTATTGTTATATATCGAGCTCTGCCCATTAATTTAACATTCGCCCTCTTTTGTAGCCATCCGCCTCTTACACGATATAATAAAAATAGACCCGCCACTTGCTTACACGCTTTAACAGATCTGCCCCTTGGTTAGAGTAATAATAGAGCAGCCCCTTGGTTACACGATATATAACAATAAATGCGCCCCTTGGTTACAGTAATAGAATTACACGTATAGAATATTTAAAAAAAATGTCAGTTACTTTGCTGCGTAACTAATTACTTTTCCAATGTAGTAACTGAGTTACTAACGCAATTACTTTTTGGGAGAAGTAATTTGTAACTTAACTAATTACTTTTTTAAAGTAAGATGACCAACACTGTCTGCCACAGACTTGGATGTAGAACACTTGAACAAAGTCTCAGCCACAGACTTGAATGTAGAACACTTGAACAAAGTCTCTGCCGCAGACTTGGATGTAACCGAGGGACAAATTTAGAGAGCTATCATACGGTACCAGTATCTCGCAGCCGGTCCGACGATACCGTATGAGTGTAGATCCATTTAGTGCCCTTCAACTGAGCCTCCAGGCTCCTTCAGAGAAACCAGCCTTGTGCATGGCCTTCTCCCGAAGAGTCCACCCCTGGATGCTTCTCCAGTTGCTGGACCTCTCCTTAGACAAGACAACACCAGACCACTCTTGAATCACTAGGCCCCGATATCCAATCGGGCCTGTCCCTGCAGTTGCTTCGCCTCGGGCTATCCAGCCCCGAGACTCGGAATTGCATGGATCCGCACCCCAGGCCAGGAGGACCATGAGGGCTGGTCAGGAGGACCAGGACCAAACAGACAGGAAATATCTTCTGGACCGGAACCCAGAAGCATGTGATCTCAGTACCTTAAATACCACCTCCCAGAATTCTCAGCAGGATGACACTCCCACTGGGCTGGTTCCAAGAATGAATGGCACCCAATACGCCCAGCCAAATTGCGTTCTCATACTTGCCAACGGTGACAGCGACACCCACAGCTAAGGAGAACTCAGTGCAATTCCAGCCAGACTGGTACTGAAACCATAATTTGGCATAATTAGCCCCAAAACCCAACTGTGGTTTCAGGAAGATTAACTTTGAAAAAACACATAGAGCATGCTCGTCAGGAGCCAGTGTTACATAACCTAAAGCCCAGCCCACTTTTCACTATGTTATTACATTTCAAAAACAAATATACCATATTTATGCTGCATTGGCAGGAAAAACAAGCATATTGGTATAGTGTATTTTTTTTTATTACAGCACTCTCATTTTGTATCAGAAAGAATGTTTATGGCACTAATTTATGCTTTTAGCCTGTGCTACCCTGAAAACCTAAAATTTACTGAGACGTTTTTCAAAAGATCTTTTTAGAGCTAGATGTGGGGGAATCCATCTTCAAAAGTTCACACTTTAACCACTTCAGCCCCGGACCATTTGGCAGCCAAAGGACCAGAGGTCTTTTTTCAATTTCGCACTGCACTACTTTAACTGGTAATTGCGCGGTCATGCAATTTTGTAACCAAACGAAATTTGCGTCCTTTTCTTCCCACAAATAGAGCTTTCTTTTGATGGTATTTGATTGCCTCTGTGATTTTTATTTTTTGCGATATAAACGGAAAAAGAGCGAAAATTTTGAAAAAAAAAGAGATTTTCTACTTTTTGTTATAAAAAAAATCTAATAAACTCAATTTTAGTCAAACATTTGGGCCAAAATGTATTCAGCCACATGTCTTTAGTAAAAAAAATGCCAATAAGCGTATATTTATTGGTTTGCGCAAAAGTTATAGCGTCTACAAACTAGAGTACATTTTCTGGAATTTACACGCTTTTAATTTATGACTGCCTATTTCATTTCTTGAGGTGCTAAAATGGCAGAGAAGTACAAAACCCCCCCAAATGACCCCATTTTGGAAAGTAGACACCCCAAGCTATTTGCTGAGAGGCATGTTGAGCCCATTGAATATTTTTTTTTTTAGTCCCAAGTGATTGAATAAAGACAAAAATAAAAAAGATTTTTTTTTTTTTCAAAAAGTTGTCACTAAATGATATATTGCTCACACATGCCATAGTTATATGTGGAATTGCACCCCAAAATACATTTTGCTGCTTCTCTCTGAGTATGGGGATACCACATGTGTGGGACTTTTTGGGAGCCTAGCCGCGTACGGGGCCCCGAAACCCAAGCACCGCCTTCAGGATTTCTAAGGGTGCAAATTTTTGATTTCACTCCTCACTACCTATCACCGTTTCGAAGGCCATAAAATGCCAAAATAGCACAAAACCCCCCCAAATGACCCCATTTTGGAAAGTAGACACCCCAAGCTATTTGTTGAGAGGCATGGTGAGTATTTTACAGCTCTCATTTTTTTTTTAAAATGTAGAAAGTAAAGAAAAAAAAATTTTTTTTTTTCTTTTTTTTCAATTTTCAAAACTTTGTGACAAAAAGCGAGATCTGCAAAATACTCACCATACCTCTCAGCAAATAGCTTGGGGTGTCTACTTTCCAAAATGGGGTCATTTTGGGGGGTTTTATGCCATCTGGGCATTCCATGGCCTCCGAAACTGTGATTGGCAGTGAGAAGTGAAATAAAAAAATTACACCCTTAGAAAGCCTGAAGGCGGTGATTGGTTTTTGGGGTTCCGTACGCAGCTAGGCTCCCAAAAAGTCCCACACATGTGGTATCCCCGTACTCAGGAGAAGCAACAGAATGTATTTTGGGGTGTATTTCCACATATGCCCATGACATGTTTGAGCAATATATCATTTAGTGACAACTTTTTGTAAAAAAAATATATATATTTTTTTTTTTTTCATTATTCAATCTCTTGGGACAAAAAAAAAAAATATTTAATGGGCTCAACATTGCTCTCATCAAATAGCTTGGGGTGTCTACTTTCCAAAATGGGGTCATTTGGGGGGGGGGTTGAACTGTCCTGGCATTTTATGCACAACATTTAGAAGCCTATGTCACACGTCACCCACTCTTCTAACCACTTGTAGACAAAGCCCTTTCTGACACTTTTTGTTTACATGAAACATATTTTTTTTTTGCAAGAAAATTACGTTGAACCCCCAAACACTATATATAATGTTAAAGCAAAGGCCCTACAGATTAAAATGGTGGGTGTTGCATTTTTTTTTTCCACACAGTATTTGCGCAGCGATTTTTCAAACGCAATTTTTGTGGAAAAAATACACTTTTTTTTATTTTAATGCACTAAAACACACTATATTGCTCAAATTTTTTGATGAAATAAAAAATATGATCTTAGGCCGAGTACATGGATACCAAACACGACATGCTTTAAAATTGCGCACAAACACGCAGTGGCGACAAACTACATACATTTTTAAAAGCCTTTAAAAGCCTTTACATGATACCACATTAGATTCACGGAGGAGGTCTACTGCTAAAATTACTGCCCTCGATCTGACCTTCGCGGTGATACCTCACATGCATGGTGCAATTGCTGTTTACATATGACGCCAGACCAACGCTTGTGTACGCCTTTGCGCAAGAGAAGGGGGGGCAGGGGTGCTTTTTTTTTTTTTTTTTGGTTTTTTTTTTATTTATTTAGCTTTTTTATTTTATTTTTAAACTGTTCCTTCCATTTTTTTTCTTTGTTATGATTTTTATTGTTATCTCAGGGAATGTAAATATCCCCTATGATAGCAATAGGCAGTGACAGGTACTCTTTTTTTGAAAAAATTGGGGTCTATTAGACCCTAGATCTTTCCTCTGCCCTCAAAGCATCTGACCACACCAAGATTGGTGTGATAAAATGCTTTCCCAATTTCCCAATGGCGCGGTTTATATCCGGGAGGGGGGACATTCCCTCCCACTGCTTGTAAAAGCAGTCTAGAGGCTAATTACCCGCTAGAATTGCTTTTACATGAAAGCCGATCACTGGCTGAAAAGAATGATACCAAGATGATACCTAAACCTGCAGGCATCATTCTGGTATAACCATTCAAAGTCCAGCAACATACTGGACATATATTGTAATCTTTTTTTTTTCATGCAGCCTCTTGGCTGAACGAAAAAAAGAGATTGATTGGTGGGTATGCCCACCATTAGAATACCTCCCTTCATCCACCCACTTCTAATGATGGGCATACATGCACCATTTATATATGCCGATGCATGGGGGCATCCTCCCGCAAAAGTTATGCCGTGTACACACGGTCGGAATTTCGACCGTATGTACGTGGCATTAGGAGCCAATCGCTCCTCCCCCCCCCTGCTGCCCCCATGCTTCGGCATATATGCTCTTTTTTTTAACTGTGGTGGTGAAATCACCTCCTACAGCGTTGGAGTCGCGGCTTTATGTATCGTGGGAGCAAACGCTGTTGCTGTCAAGATAAATAAATCCGCGTTGCAACTGAATGGCGCACCTGAAAACAAAAAAATGCTTAACACTAAAACACAGTAAACAAAATTACATACCTGAAAAGCAAGCATGATAAAACATGATAAAACATAATAAAACATTGCAGAATAGAATGGAGTAAAAAAAGAGCAACAATAGAGAGAGAATAGAGTGAGAGAGAGAACAATAAAACGACAACTATTTTATTTATTTTTTTTTTTTTTGAGATTCACAGGTAAAAAAGCTCCTGACTGAAGCGACTGAATCAAAACGCTACCACAAAAAAAATGTTAGCGATCGCAGGGATCAGGCCTGACTCTGCGAACGCTGCAGTTATGTGTGCTTAGTGTTTTGTAAGTGACAGTGATCGATCGATACTGCACTTGGGTGGGCTGGGCTGGGCGGAGGGGGAAAACGCAGGTGCTAGCAGGTATCTGGGCTGATCCCGCTAACAATGCGGTTTTTTTTGGAACCCTAAACTGCTGGGACGCTAGTATAGATCTGATCAGATCAGATATTGATCTGTTCAGATACTGTGCCACTAAGGGAGGTGTATGCTTTGTGCGTGGGTGTTTGCGGTACTGGCACTAACCTGGGGCGACGCAGACCTTATTTGACCCTAAAACCTAATTGATATCACCCGCCGGGCGATCAGGGGGTTAAACCGTTATTGGGTAATAAATGGCGGGTGCCCTGACAGTATAAAAAACAAGCTAACTAACCAGCGTCACCCGTAACAGTAATACAAAAAAAAACTGGTTACCTAGCGACACTAATGCAGCGATCAGAAAAACGATCGCTTAGTGACACTGGCAAAAGGGGGTGAAAGGGTTAACTAGGGGCAATCAGGGGGTTAAAACCTTTATTAGGTAATATATGGGGGTACCTGACGCTATATAAAAACCTGACGGGGAACCTAAATAACGAAATAACTAACTGGCTAACCAGCGTCACCAGTGACAGTTATACAGTGATCACTGGTGAAAGGGTTAACTAGGGGCAATCAGGGGGTTAAAACCTTTATTTAGGTTGTAATATGGGGGTACCTGACCTATAAACCTATTTATGAACCTATATAAACATGGCGGTTACCTAAAAAAAAAAAAAATGGTTACCTAGCGACACTAATGCAGCGATCAGAAAAACGATCGCTTAGTGACACTGGCAAAAGGGGGTGAAAGGGTTAACTAGGGGCAATCAGGGGGTTAAAACCTTTATTAGGTAATATATGGGGGTACCTGACGCTATAAAAAAACCTGACGGGGAACCTAAATAACGAAATAACTAACTGGCTAACCAGCGTCACCAGTGACAGTTATACAGTGATCACTGGTGAAAGGGTTAACTCTAGGGGCAATCAAGGGGTTAAAACCTTTATTTAGGTTGTAATATGGGGGTACCTGACCTATAAACCTATTTATGAACCTATATAAACATGGCGGTTACCTAAAAAAAAAAAATGGTTACCTAGCGACAGCAGTGACACTAATACAGCGATCAGAAAAACGATCGCTTAGTGACACTGGCAAAAGGGGGTGAAAGGGTTACCTGGGGGGCAATCAAGGGTTAAACCTTTATTAGGGGGGGGGTAGGGGGCTACCTTGGACCTAAAACTAACTGCACTGACAGTTATTACAGTCACACTGACACTAAATGCAGTGATCAGTAAAAAAATGATCACTGCAATTAGTGACACTGTGACTGGGGGGGGGGGGGGTGATCTGGGGGGTGATCTGGGGGTGACAGGGGGGTGTTTTGTGTGCCTATGTGTACTGGTGTCAGTGTACTGTTGGTGCACTAACCTGTGTGTGTTGACAGCTCGGCGTTCCGGTCACATAGACCGGCGCACCGAGCGTGACATCACTTCCTCTGCCTGTGTTTTGATTGACACAGACAGAGGAAGCATCTGATTGGCCAGGAGCGATCGCGAGGGGGTGGCCAGAAACCACTGGCCGTCCCCTCATCCCGGATCGCTCCTGAAGCGATCCCGACCGTCCCCGCCGGCCGGGGGGGGTCCGATCGGACCCCCCACGCGCCTGAAGAATGGCACGTACAGGTACGTGGTTCTGCCTGTACGTGCCATTCTGCCGACGTATATGTACATGGGGCGGTCGGGAAGTGGTTAAAGTGCAAATTACTTTCCTAAAAGGCTTAAAAAAAGTTAATACATTCTGTGTTCTATGTTTTTTACAGATTTCCTGACACAGCATATACGTATGGGTAAGCTCTGCCCCATGCCCTATTTCAGAACCGGTTATACTATAAGATTAGGTCTCCTTCCTCCCTGCAGAATTCTCTTTTTTTCCTCACTGCGAACAGCCGGTTATGCTACTACTGAGAGCAGGATTTTTATTTTTCCCCTCACCTTGTCAGGTGCTTCTGACCAAGCTGCACGGGTTCAAGCCTCTCCTGTATCGAAGCTCCCCGCTGTACAGGCAGACACAAACCCCTATATGGGAGAGACCTCCCCCCGTCAAGATCAAGGATAAAGGGGGGGGGGGGCGATGGTATCTGGTCTCTAGAGATTGCTCCTTTATCATGACGCCATGGATGGACATTCATTGGACTTTCTGTTTGGACATGAAGCATGCAGGTGGCAAGGTACCACAAGGTGCACAAATCCATATTAATCAGTTACTGCTGCAAGTATGTGGTTAAGCTTGCATTTCTGAAAGGTTGTGGTTGTGTCTGCAAAACTGCCAGTGCTGATAGCAGGTGTGCTGTGCTGGGCTGAAGCCTTCCTATTAACTGAACAAGCCTGGCCCTACAGTCTTTACCTATTTTCTGCAGGTATGCTGTTAGTTTGCATTTCTGAAAAGCAGTTGGCTTTACTTAAAACTATAGTTCCAGACAAGTTAAGGTATGTATTCCTAACTTAAAACACTATGGGCTATAAACTGAAAAAAATTGAGTTGGCTTTACTTAAAACAAAGTTGAAAACAGGAAAAGTCTGAGTCAGACAAAAATAAGTTTAGTTGACAGTATTTAAAAAGCTGATGCAAATAGTTGCCTCGATTTTTTTGAGTAGACCCAGCACAATATTTTTTACAGTGTGGGAAATGTAGGCTGATTGCAGTTAGGCCCCTTTCACACCGGGGCGTTTTTCATGCGGTGCAGCGCTAAAAATAGCGCCTGTTCACCGCGGCGCTCTGCGGGGGGTGTTTAACCCTTTTTCGGCCGCTCGCGGGGGGTAAAACCGCACCGCGAGCGGCCGAAAACCGCGGTGAAAACGACGGTAAAGCAGCGCTAAATATAGCACTGCTTTACCGTCACCGCGGCTCACCGCCCCAGTGTGAAAGGGGCCTTAGAGAGAGAAGAGGATATGATGAAATCACTGTTTTAAGAGATCCTCCCAGAAAAGATGATGCATTTTTCGAATCACAGAGCAGACTTCCTGAAAATTCAATCAGACATATCTCTTAACTACTTGCCTACCAGGCACGAACACCTCCTTCCTGACCAGGCCATTTTTCAGCTTTCAGCGCTGTCGCATTTTGATTGACAATTGCGCGGTCATGCAACACTGTACCCAAATAAAATTTTTATAATTTTTTCCCCACAGATAGAGCTTTATTTTGGTGGTATTTGATCACCTCTGCGGTTTTTATTTCTTGCGCTATAAACAAAAGAAGAGCAACAAGTTTGAAAAAACATAATATTTTTTACTTTTTATTATAATAAATATCCATTTTTTTTTTTTTTAAAACAAATTTTTTCCTCAGTTTAGGCCGATACGTATTCTTCTACATATTTTTTTGGTAAAAAAAAAAAAAAATCGCAATAAGCGTATATTGATTGGTTTGCGAAAAAGTTATAGCGTCTACTAAATAGGGGATAGATTTATAGCATTTTTATTATTATTTTTTTTTTACTAGTAATGGCGGCGATCTGCGATTTTTTATCATGACTGCGACATTGTGGTGGACATATCGGACACTTTTGACACATTTTTGGGACCATTCACATTTATACAGCGATCCGTGCTATAAAAATGCATTGATTACTGTATAAATGTGACTGGCAGGGAAGGGGTTAACACTAGGGGGCACTGCAGGGGTTAATGTGTTCCCTATGTTAGTGATTCTAACTGTGGGGGGGAGGGGACTGATTGGGGGAGGGGACCGATCGGTGTCCCTATGTACAAGGGACACACCATCGGTCTCCTCTCCAGTGACAGGACGTGGATCTGTGTGTTTACATACACAGATCCACGTCCTGCTCGATTACCGGGCAATCGCGGGTGCCCAGCGGACATCGCGGCTGCTTTAAATGTGTTCAATATATATAGCTATTTTCTTTTATTTTTGAGTATGGAAGAGCTATATCCAGTCAGTTTGTTTTTTGCTGTCTGTGTCTTATATGGAAGGTTTCCCTACAATAAAACGGAAAATTGTTATCAAATACTTACCGTAATTTTCCTTTCCTGGCCCATCTTCACGTCAGCACACCATGGGTTAACATCTCCGCTGGAGCCCCACATTACCACCTGTATAGCTGAATAAAAGGCAGCTCCTCCCTAACTAAGACAGTTTGATAACTTAGCCTGCGACAGGCCACTAGGGTAGGAGTGCTGTTCCAACATGAGGATGGGCCAGGAAAGGAAAATTACGGTAAGTATTTGATAACATTTTTCAGTTTTCCTGGCCCATCCTCCCGCCAGAACACCATGGGATATACCAAAGCTTAATATAGGGTGGGTGAAAACAATTAAAAGAGACACTAACATCTAAAAGAAAACATGCTAAAACCAGAAGGAATTAATCTCTCTGGTCCCAAACATGCTGGTCACAAATTTAGTTTGTAAGGTTGAATGAAGTCTGCAACTGACCTTCAAGCTAGCCCTTACCTATATCCTCCAAGCAATCCTGGCAAAACTGCCTCAAAGGCTGCCAACCCATATAGTCAAATAGGCTTGCAATTATTTCAGAGCAGAAAAGCGTACTTCCTGCATGCCAGTTTAATCATCCTAGCAACCCAAGAGTGGATGAATTAAGGGCCTGATGGCTAAATGAAAGGATTTTTATTTTTTTTTTTTTTGTTTTTTTTTTATACTTTCCTCCTTTGACCAAGTTTCCCTACATCCCTCAAGGTCATATATAGATTGTTATCTGGAAGAAGCATCTGGTCACTGGCTTTGCACCCGTCTGCAGCCTGTGAAAAAATTAAGTAGAGATCCCTTAAATGGCGTTGTATGCCAGACCAACCTCTAGCGCTGACTGTAAAATGTCAAGAGATATTGGCTAGAGGCAAGGAACACAGGAGAGAAAGCTTTGCTGAGCAAACAAAACAAACTTCTACCATATTCCCTCCTATGTAGCGTTCATGGATGATCTTCTGGTCACCAGGATCTGAACAACATCAGATGAGAATCCCTGCACCTCTAGTGTAGTCTATTCCACAGCCAGGCTATTAAAAGTAGTCCAATTGGATTGGAGCGCCGTTACTGACCTAGCCATAGAAGAATTCACATGATCAGAGATAAATATTTAACAAAAAATGTCATGGCACCCTGCACCTTGTACGATGGAGTCTTTGCATCGGTATCCTGTTGCAACTATCAGACGCTGCATGTTCAGTGAAGTCTCCCTGAGACCTACTGCTGGAATGCCCCATAGGGCCAAAATTGACATAACCAAACCAATACAGGGGGTCCCCGACTTACAAACATCCGACTTACAAACGACTCCTACTTACAAACGGAGGGAGACAACAGGAAGTGAGAGGAAATCCACCCCTAGCAAGGGAAATTCACTCATGTAAGAGTTAATATGGGAAAAAGGTGTCTCCACTGATGCTTTATCACCAGTTCATATTTCCCTAACAACCCAAAATTTTCAAAATCCAATTGTCATTGGGACAGAAGGTGAGGTGAAATCTTCTGAACAGGGGCACAGACAGCAAAACAAATGTTACAGGGGTGATAACCCTTCTCTATGTTATCTAAAAAACTTAAAAATAGATTTTTTGTCTGGAGCTACACTTAAAAAAATGTACCTGTTCCGACTTACAAACAGATTCATCTTAAGAACAAACCTACAGTCCCTATCTTGTTTGTAACCCGGGGACCCCCTGTAATTGATTTTGTTCCCTGGCAAGAAGACCAATTTTAACTAAGTGGTTTTCTGCCCACAAAAAAAATTCTTTGCAAGATGTAACAAGAAAATACTTGGTGTCCCCTTGTCAGGCAATGTAGGTTACTACTGTCTTGTTGTCAACCTTACCAGGGCCCCCTCAAAGATCCTGAAAGTCTTGCAATGCTAGAAAAGGCTTCCTTCCATTTAAGATACTTGGGGAGTCTGTGCTTCACCGCTCTCCAATGGTCTTGCACTTGTTTCTTCAGATCTTGGACTCCCCAGCCCCAGAGACAGACTGGCTTCAGAATCATCCTATCTCCTGGGCTGAGAGGCATGCCTCCAAAAAAAGAACAGTGGCAATGTCCAAAATTCCAGTTCTTGTTTAAATTTGTATAGGCAAAGATTTTCTGATCCATACATAGCCCAGCTCATAGGCTAAAGAAGGCAAAATTGAAACGCCCTCATGGCCCAAGGTACCACCACTGCCAACAAGATCTTTCAAAAAGATTCCTGGGACTGTGCCAATTCTGTAAAAGCACCTGAACTGGAAGCGACATTTGGCCACTGAAAATCTAACATGGCTCTGGCACTCGCCATTGATCAGTACATGGAAATATGAGTCGGCCGGTCGATTAATACCAACTGGTCCTCCAGCTGAACTGTCCCTGTGACTGTCTGCATGAACCATCTTGAACCGATTGGTGTATATGAACACATTTGATTCCTTTAAACTAAAACCGGCCCAAAGGCTCCTGCCTTAGGTACTAGAAAAACTGGGGAGAAAGGCCCCCAGATAATTCCATGTTTTTGGCATCACTGGCATGATGGCCTTGTAGCAGTATAAAAATCTTGTCAACATCTTCTCTTCTGCGATCTGTTGGACAGATTAAATGGATTCAATGGTCAGCTTTGGAATTTCCCATTGTATGCCCACCTGTCTTCTGGACCAACTGGTCTTTGACTGTCGTCCAAACCCTCCGGAAGGTGGCTACAATCATCAAATTCACTCAGGCCCCCTGGACAACTGGAAGAGACTGGTTGGACGCACCTTCAGAAAGACCTTCCAGCCATTTTAGTAGCTTGCTCTGGACTTGATTTCATGTTAAATGTAATTTTAAGACACCTCCACTGTGATCTATTAATCTGTAGTCTAACCTATAAGATTTTTCCCCTCTTGCACCCTCTGAAGTTTAGTAGGCTTGAGTGAAGAATGGCGGGTTCCTCTTACTAGTCTGTGGCCAGACTTTTTTTTCCCTGTCAATCTCTAAATTGCGTTGTTCAGTGTTTGGCAAAATAACCCCCGATTATAAGAAATGTTAAAGGCTTGTGTAGACGTTCCACCTGCCTTCCAGTGGTGTAACCACAATGCTCTCATAGCAGCGACTGGGTGCGCCAGCGCTTGTACTAGGTCTATCAAAAGCATCAACCAAAAGTCAGTTGCCAGGTTCCAATCTTCCCAGAAACTGTGCCAAATCTTGTAGCTTCCAAAGTTAATCTATATCAAAGTTAAAGTATTGCTAGTTGGCAGGCAAAATCTGTCACTGTTTAGATTCTGTGCAAGCCTGATGGCCAGATAACCACAATTTCTGTGTTCCAGATGTGTTTCTGCATGAGTGTTTTGATGCATTCTCAATGCGTTTTGCCACTTCTAGATGTGTTCCATACAGAAACAATGCAACATCCAACTTTTGTTGACTGTACTAGAATGCGCTGTACTGGTGTGAACTATGTAACTTAGCATCAAAGTTAAACACTGTCCATGCATTCTTGATGCAGAATAAAGACGCACTGGACTGCATTTGGGGTGAACACATCCACTTTCTTATCCATAGGATCTCTGAAGGCAACCAAGTTATAAAAAGGCAAAGACACTTGCTGCACCAGACACTAGAAGGCAGCATCCACCCCTGGAAGTGCAGTGCACCAACATACAGCAGCCATCTATATGGATAAGTTTAGAGAACCTGTTACTTTAAATAGGTCTTCTGACAAGGTATCTGTCATCCTTTCTGCAATAGCTGCCTTAATAGGGCTTAGAATTTTGCACAACCACATCCTTGTGAGGCAACCTATGCAATTTCCTTTCTCTGCCACTGCAGACTGATCGTGAGCTAGGTGAGGCATTCTCTATCATGCTGACCTAAATGCCAGTTTCCTGGACCCTGTCCCTTCACAGGGTAAGGGGGAACAACTCCTTCAGAGTGTATAGACCACATGCTAAGTGGATGTGAACCTAAGGCTAGGTTTCCACCAGTGCGACTTTTCATGCGATTTGGACTGAAAAGTCGCATGACAAGTCGTACCCTATGATTTCCAATGAGTACCGTTCATATCTGTGCCACTTCAAGATGCACCGACTTCAAAGTAGTCCCTGCATTACTTTGGTCTCACTTAGATGCGACTTGAGGTCCATAGACCTCAAGAATACACAGGCATTGCTTCAAGTCTCAGCAAAAAAAATCGTGGTAAAATCGCAATTGAGCTGGGAACATATCTTCAGTATCCTGTAGCTCTCTCCAGACCTATTCTTCTTGTTATCAGCCTGATAACTCCTGAAAAATTCCTGGACACATCAGAAAAAAGCAGCCTGACATTTGTCTGGGGAAGCTGCTATAAATAGATTAGCAGGGAGCTGGCCCTGTACAAAACGTGATGAGAGGGGGTGTGTGCCTTTCCTCCAATCAGCAATTTACGCTATCTTGGCTGTATGCCCAAACACCACACTCTGTGTTAAACAGGAAGAGAACATTTCCTAACACAATCTGAACTTTCTAAACAGTATAAAAGTGTGAAGACAGCAGATATACATTTAGAAACCCATGTATGGAGACTTGGTTCATCACTGTGTATCATCTGAGGCTGTTCACGTCACTGGGTGTATGGAGGGTTTACATCCATCTTAATGAATGCGACAACCTGTTAGGTGTCATTGTCATGGTCAGGATAAGATGATTGTTGGCGGGTTTTATGTCTTTTTGGAGCGTTTTGCGTTTAGGGTTTCTGAGTCTAAAATAATGCAAAACCCCTAATTTGCATAATCTCCTTGGGCGCTCTTTTAAGAATCATGTCCCACGTCGCCCCCTCCTACCTTTGCTAATCTTCTGTGCCACTAACAGGTGTGGTAAGCTCATATTTGCACAAAATATATGGAGAAAAACATATTACCTCTCACCAAAAAAACATGGAACCCTGTCTCTTTAAGACACCTTTCACACCACACCGCCCATAGTGCCGGCGGTAAAACGCCGCTATTTTTAGCGGAGTTTTATCGTCGGATTTGCGGCGCATTTCGGCCGCTAGCGGGGTGCTTTTACCCCCCGCTAGCGGCTGAGAAAGGGTTAAAACCCCCGGCAAAACACCACAATAGCAGTGTTTTGCCGGCCGTATTACAGTGCTGCCCAATTGAATTCACCGCTCCTTCACCGCTCCAAAGAAGCTCCTGGCAGGACTTTTTGTGATGCCCTGCCAGCGCACCGCTGCAGTGTGAAAGCCCGAGAGCTTTCACACTGCAGATAATGGTGCAGCAGTTTGAGGGCGGATTGCAGGCACTATTTCTAAGGCTATAGCGCCTGCAAAACGCCCTCGGTGTGAAAGGGCTCTAAGAGCCATCTGCCTTCATCCACTCACCTTAGAAGCATCAGGTGAGCTTAAGGCAGCATTTTCAAAGGCAGACATCAGACAGACACAGTTAAGCTGGACACACACTATATAATCTTCTCTGGATTTCTTCCCTCAGATTCACCAAAACCACACAACAAGAGGCCAAACCTAAGGCTGGTTTCACACTGGGGCGGTTTAGCGTCGCATTTCGGCCGCTCGCGGGGCGGTTTTGCGGGCGGGTTCGGAGCACTGCCCCATTGTTTTCAATGGGAAGGGGCGCTATAGGAGCGGTAAATATACCGCTCCTACAGCGCACCAAAGATGTGGCTTGCAGGACATTTTTCAACGTCCTGCAAGCGCACCGCTTCAGTGTGAAAGCCCTCGGGCTTTCACACTGAAGACACAGCAACAGCTGTTTCGGGTCGGTTTGCAGGCGCTATTTTTAGCGCAATAGCGCCTGCAAACTGCCCCAGTGTGAAAGGGGCCTTAGAGTCTCGAATTGTATGCAATCAGGCAGGCCCTTGCACACATGGCTCCGCTAAATCTAAGGAAACCAGACAACAAAAGTTGCAGTGTGTATGGGGTCCTAAAGTCTGAGACAAAAAAACAGTCAGACTGTAAAGCCCACAGAAGTACACAGCACAGCAAGGGAGCCAGAACAGACATCCAGAGACAGACAGGAGAGTCAGAATCTGAGGTAAGTCCTTTTACCTGGCAGGACTGCAGAGAAGCCCTCACAAATGCAGACCCCCAAGATCATTACCCCTGTGACACCATTCACAGCCACTCTCAGACTGACAATAAAGCCAGGGGAGCAGTGCAGTGCGCTGCATATAAAGTCAGGAAAAAATAAAAACCAAAGGGAGAGACAATGATAACATTGCAGAGCTCTTATAATACCTGTACAATATCAATGCTGTTTAAGCATCATTTTGTCCATAGCAGGGGCGTAACTAATAATCACAGGGCCCCATAGCAAAATGTTGTATGGGGCCCCCCCTGTAAACAGCCCCCCCCCCCACAAAAAAAAAAATGAACTGTGCAAAGCAGATGACAGTCTGTCTCCCACTCCCTTCCTACCTCTTGTCTAGACTTCAGAGCCTCCTCATGTGCCGAAAACAATGTCCCTTCACAGGCGCGCGTTCTGCCCCGCCCACTCTGCTCTGTGCTCCTGCCTCCTGCTGTATGCAGCTGCGTGTGTCGGGACACGGCCGGACTCGAGGGGCCGGGAGGCTTAACAGTAAACTTACATTCCTCATCCTCACCTGGACAATTTTTTTGTCGGTGGGCGGAGTGTTATCAAAATTAGGGGGTGGACATTTGTTTGTAGGTGTGGCCTAGTGGGGAAAGAAAAATGCAGGGCGCAAAGCGCGCCACGGCAAGGTATGGGCTTGGTTTAATCGTACTATTGGGTGTGGATTAAAGGGGCGTGACTCAAAGGGGTGTGGTTAGAGTCTTGAATGAGGGATGGAGGGAGAAACAAAGAAAGAAAGAGAGAGGAAGGAAAAAGAGGAATGAAGGGACAGCAGGCCCAGATCCTACACCACAATAGAAATATGTGTATTCCAGAAAGTTTAGCAATCAGCAGATAAAGATATTCCAAACACCTGGTGTTAGCGCTTCAATCATCACGGCACCATGGTTGTTATGGTGTCAGGGTGATTGAAGCGCATTATTTCTATTATTACATTGTAATATAAAATGAAATACTTCAACTCACCATAATGCAGAATCAGAATCAGTGGGAGCCCCGAGCATGTCACTTGCCACGTCGCCTGCCACCAGATGCCATCAGGTGTCCCCAGCGGAGTGCTTCCTTACATCTCAGGTGTCCCCAGCGGAGTGCTTCCTTACATCTCAGGTGTCACTTCCCCAGCCAGCGGAGTGCTTCCTTACTTCTCAGGTGTCACTGTCCCTAGCCAGCGAAGTGCCTCCTTACATCTCAGCTGTCACTGTCCCCAGCCAGCGGAGTGCTTCCTTACATCTCAGGTGTCACTGTCCCCAGCCAGCGGAGTGCCTCCTTACATCTCAGCTGTCACTGTCCCCAGCCAGCGGAGTGCTTCCTTACTTCCCAGGTGTCACTTCCCCAGCCAGCGGAGTGCTTCCTTACTTCTCAGGTGTCACTGTCCCCAGCCAGCAAAGTGCCTCCTTACATCTCAGCTGTCACTGTCCCCAGCCAGCGGAGTGCTTCCTTACATCTCAGCTGTCACTGTCCCCAGCCAGCGGAGTGCTTCCTTACTTCCCAGGTGTCACTTCCCCAGCCAGTGGAGTGCTTCCTTACTTCTCAGGTGTCACTGTCCCCAGCCAGCGAAGTGCCTCCTTACATCTCAGCTGTCACTGTCCCCAGCCAGTGGAGTGCTTCCTTACATCTCAGGTGTCACTGTCCCCAGCCAGCGGAGTGCCTCCTTACATCTCAGGTGTCACTGTCCCCAGCCAGCGGAGTGCCTCCTTACATCTCAGGTGTCACTGTCCCCAGCCAGCGGAGTGCCTCCTTACATCTCAGCTGTCACTGTCCCCAGCCAGCGGAGTGCTTCCTTACTTCTCAGGTGTCACTGTCCCCAGCCAGCGGAGTGCTTCCTTACTTCCCAGGTGTCACTTCCCCTGCCAGCGGAGTGCTTCCTTACATCTCAGGTGTCACTATCCCCAGCCAGCGGAGTGCCTCCTTACATCTCAGGTGTCACTGTCCCCAGCCAGCGGAGTGCCTCCTTACATCTCAGCTGTCAAGGGGGAACAAAATAGAGGCGGAGCTACAATAGAATTAGCTGCAGCACCGCCCACCCCCTTCCACAGCAGGTTACAGATGACAGACAGACCGGGGCGGGGTGTGGGCGGAGCCACAGCTCTATTGTAGCCACTCGGCAGGCTCCCCTCTCGTCTTTTAACTCTGGTCTTCTGGAAAATGGCGGCCGGCGGAGACAATATCTCTGCCGGCCGCGGACCTCTAGCTGCGGTAGCGGTGGGCAGCGAAAAAGAGAAATTTGAATGGCAACTAGGACAGGGCCGCACCTGGCTGCGGGCCCTACTAAGCTGCGGGCCCCATAGCGAACGCGTGTGTCGCTATGGCGGTAGTTCCGCCACTGGTCCATAGCCTTGGCACACAAAAGGCACCCAGTTTTAAAAAAAAGGATTTACCTTCAGCATTCTGGGTCTTCCAAACTCCATGAGAGGCTGAACATGGAGGGGTAGGTCAGCAGGGGGGGATTCAGCAAACAGCTTACTTACCAACTGCAATCAACAGATGGCCTAGAGCAGACCAAAAGAAAAGAACTGTCTTAAGGCCCGTACACACGATCAGACTTTTTGACAACAAACATGCAAATTAGCTGTTTTAAGGCAACATCCGACCGTGTGTACGATCCATTGGACAAACTTTTTCGGTTTTCATCTGACTTTTGTTGGCTGCGCGAATGGACAAACTTTCCGGCAACAAAAGTCTGATGGAGCAAAGTCCGATCGTGTGTACAGAAAACCATAGGACTTTTCTACAAAGTACAAACACGCATGCTCAGAACCAATGCAAAAGATCAGACAACAATACAGAAGTTGACCAAAGGTGGCGGTAAAGAGCAGAAAAACCACGTGATTTGGTGAAAGTTGGCTGAAAAAGTCCTGCCGTGTGTATGCAATACAAGTTTAGGGCCGACGCCCTTTGTACAAAAATCCACGGGAAAGTTTGTACAAAGTCCGATCGTGTGTATGAGGCTTAAGTTAGGGAGGAGCTGCCTTTTATTCAGCTATACAGGTGGTAATGTGGGGCTCCAGAGGAGATGTTAACCCATGGTGTGCTGACGGGAGGATGGGCCAGGAAAGACTGGCCCATAGGTTTTTTGCTGGGTTGAAGGTAAAAAAAACTGTCATCAAGCCGAATGTCGGACGTTTTTTTTTTTTTTTGAACTGGCAAATGTTTCCTGACATTCAGCCGTGTGTACCCAACTTAAGTGAAAATAAATCTCTCCAAAGTAAGAGCAATGCCCCTCTTATGCCCCGTACACACGGTCGGATTTTCCGACGGAAAATGTCCTATCGGACAATGTTGTCGGAAATTCCGACCGTGTGTAGGCTCCATCGGACAAATTTTTATCTCCTGCTCTCAAATTTTCCGACAACAAAGTCCTATCGGACTTTTTCCGATCGTGTGTAGCGCATTCCGACGGACAAAGTGCCACGCATGCTCAGATCACATTACAAGACCAAAGCTATTGGCTACTAGCCTCTACGTAGTCCCGTCGTAGGCAACAAACGTCACCACATTCAGAATGATCGGATTTTCCGACAACTTTGTCCGACCGTGTGTATGCAACACCAGTGTCGGACAAAATCCGTCGGAAAAAATCCGATGGATTTTGTGGTCCGATTTTCCGACCGTGTGTACGGGGCATTAGACAGTTGTCAACAGAACAAGTATCCCCATTAGAAGTTTTACCTTAATTTTGTTTTTTAGTGACTATAATTTTATTTTTATTTTTTCATTTTTGTCTCAGTGGCAAGGGCCATCAGGACAAACAAAGACAATGCGATTACTTAATGCAAATATGCTGTTGTTCACTTTGCATGAGAATTTTCACTTTCCCCCAGAGCTTAGTGAATGAAGTTCTGCTCACTTCCAGCATCCAATCAAGTGTATGTAAGCAAAAAAAAAAAAAAAAAAACCTTTATTTTATTTTCCACGTATATGTTTGGGTGTTCTTTGCAAAGTGCGTTTTCATCACATTTTACAAGCTAAGGGAAAATACCCTTGCATAGTGAACAGTCTATTTAACTTTAGTAAATCTATTTAATGGGGGAACACACAGCCTCAGGATCTACTGTAATTCCTGGTGTGTAGGCTTTGTGACCTATAGACCATTAGGTGGCAGCAGTGTATATCCTTTCTAAGTAAGGAGGAGACCTATGAGCTGCTTTAACTTGTAAGCGCTTCTAGTACTTGGAGCAGAATAAGAACATGAATCACAGTAAGTATACCTATACCACAAACTTATCTCTTTCTTTTGTCTATTATGGCAGCTAAACAACAATAATATTTTTTTTAGTGCCACTCAAACTTACTTTCCATTTATTTCTGCTCCTTTTCATGGTGCAAAAGCAATTTTGACTTTATTCTGCTACCTGAAATGTTATCAGCAGTATGTAATATTAGATGAAAAATTACAAAAACATTACACAAATGTGTGCTATTATTATTATTGTGTGAAAAAAAATGACATATGATTTGTTGCCTCTTGATTATAGGCTTGTAAGGACATAGCAGATGTTTTTATCTTTTCTTCGTTGTATATGTTTTACTGTTTAACTATGTACCAGTTTCTCTGTTTTAACTTTGTTAAGCTTGTGTAGGCAGGGCGCATGTAGGCAGGCATTTCAAAGGAAACAATACAGCAAAATGCAAGCTTGTACAACAGCATTTGCTTATGTTTAGGAGTACTTACATTGCTGTCCCTCTTAACAGTTCAAAAATTAAGCAGCTTGTATAAAAGCCTATGTATGAGATCTTTCTAATGGCAAGTTCACACCACCTGCAGTCCAGTGCATTTTTTTCTGCATCAAAATTGCATGGAAAGTAGGTATATGGTTTCCAATGACATAGTTCATACCAGCGCGGTCAGTTCCAGGGCTTTCCAGTTCCAGAAAAAAAGTAGAACTGCATTTTTCCTGCACTGGACTGTACTGGAACACAGTAAAACGCATAATAAACACACCAAAAATGAGCTATAAAATGCGCATGCAGAAACGCATCCAGGAATGGATACGGAGTGCGTTTTTGTGGTGTGAACCAGCCCTAAGTCTACCACAGACAAAAGCAAAAGTGCATTATTCCAGCACAGTTGGCGCAAGATTGTTTTTATGTTAAATGTTTTGTTGATGATTATCCCCAGACAAAAAAAAAATGATCTGCATTTTTTTAGCTGCTTTCCATTAGATAACAGTCTTTGTTCTTGTCTGTTACCATCTTGAGATAACTGAATGACTGAAAACAACACACTCAGCATTTCTTGTGAGCATCATTTTAATATTATCTGGGATATTTTATGAACAATGTTTCCAACAGATAAGAATAAGATCATCATCGATTGAGCGACGATACAATAAATCTTTTACAAGTCGGTGAGCGCTATCTCTTCTCTGCTTGTAGCCTAAAAAACAACACTGATGATAACGTAAATTTGCAAAACATGTTGCACTACAACAGATAACGTAATAACATAATGCATAACTACAGTTGTAATATATACTAAACTGATAATGCTGTTGTATACTTTTGCTACATAGGGGATTTCTCTGTAGAGGCTGAAGAACAGATGGCATCCTGCTTCAGAGAGGTGTATAAGTGTGGGATTAAAGGGAATTATGAGAAATGAGTATTTATAAATAACTTTCAGCTCACGCTCAGAGGTTTCACAATCACTACTGTAGTTACAAGAACAAGGAGACAACAGGTGGCACGTCTCCATCTGCCTATACGTCTAATTAAAATGGATATATTTTCTGGACACGTTCTGGTTACTAAAGATGGCGAGAAGGTGGATCCGGAGGAAGTTTTGCAGAATAAAATAGTTGGCTTGTTTTTCTCAGCGGCCTGGTGTTCGCCTTGCAGGGACTTCACCCCTGTGTTGTGTGACTTCTATAGCGAGCTGGTGGAAGAGGCTGACCCTCCTGCTCAGTTTGAAATTGTATTCATCTCTTCAGATAAAAGTGCAGAAGACATGGTCGATTACATGCATGACATGCATGGAGAATGGCTGGCGTTACCCTGGCACAACCCATACAGACAGTAAGTTTCCTTGCTCCCTTGCTCCAGGGTTGGCCATTTAAGTATCTGCATTTTTATTTCTGTTTTTTTTATATTATCAAAGAATTCAGTATTTACGGTACTTTGCAGGCCACTAAATCTCTAAGGGCATTAAGGCATTGACTTCCACTTCAATGTTGTGTTTCTGTGCATACCCCTTTAGGCTTGGTCCACACTGCTGAGACAGCAAAGTAGTATGACTTTGCCTGCAATTTTGCCCTGCGACTTCCGTCTGACTTGGATGCTATTTAGGAGCCTGTACAAGGGCCGAAATCGCACCCAAGTCCGACCAAAGTATTGCAGGAACCTTTTCTAAAGTCGGAACGATTTGTGTAGCGTCAGTTAAGATGACTTTGACATGTCATCCGACTTGGGGTCTCGCAAGTCGGATCTCATGTCGCAGCAGTGTGAACCGAGCCTTATTCATGAGGATGCTGAGTAGAAAGGATACAAAACATTTCAGTACCAAACAAACCTGAGCGAATTTAATAGGGAAGTAGAGTCAATGCTGGAGGGCCTTGAGCAAAGAACATTCAAATGATCCTGAGGAAGCCTTTCACAAACCCAGGCAATATAGAAAAAAATGCATATGCAGGGACTACCTTCAGGTAAGACTAGATGTCAGTTTGATAAGTAGATCCAGAGATCTAGGTAGTTGAGTTTGGGTGAAAATCTCAATGTTTCCTGTACTAATTGAGCTTAGCCCTGCCCATCCCAAGACACCCTGTTGGTCTGGACTGATCACTTTAAAGGACTAGTAAGAAGGTGTGGGTTGAGCTGGGCCCAAACTTGATTTCAGATTGAACTTAACAGTTTTGTGACTGATTTACTTTAAAGCGATCTTGTCAAAAAAAGGTTTTGTTCAAGCTCCTCTTCCCTTAAAAATAAAAAAATTTAAAATTAAAAATTGCTGCGCTAAGGATCCAGGTGCTGTGAGCCCTCCTAATAGTGTATAATAATACAAATCTGTGTAAATCAATCCACAAATTGTGCTCTAATTAGGGTCAGTAATAATTACTATAAAGCAACCATTACCCCAAAGTCATAACTCTGAATACTCAGGTAATCATTAAGAAATCACCACTTTAGTTATTCAAGCCCAATCTAGTAAATACTAAATAATGTGAAAAAATATATATAAAACAATTACATATGGTAAATATAAATTCCAAATCCAGTGCAACGTATATCGCTAATTCAAGTGAAAATATAAAGAATATGATTCAGTATATAAACGTCCACAGTGTAAAAAATGGTTATATAGGAAAGTGATCCAGTCTCTGTTTCCATTAAAGGGTTACTATTTATCCCAAAGTTGCGGTGTCCCAAATAACTAGGGTGAGTGTGGGTCCTTACCCCATCAGGTGGACTCCCTAAAGAGCAGTCGGTAGCGCTGACAGATACAATCCTCTGTAGGGATATATGCCACCTCTGCGATCCTCCGGTCCTCCGACAGCCGTCTCCTCGTGGGGGAACGAAAGAGGTCCGGAACCCAGCCGGCAGTCTCCGGAATCACCCGACCAACGGGCACAGGCGGAGTTAGGATGATGTACAGGGCAGGTGGCCTATCCCAGCGGTCATACAGCGTCTTTCCATGCTGGGACTTGAGGATCTTCCTGATAGGATACAGCTTCCCGGGAGTCCTTCGAAGTTTTTCTTAATTCCCTTAAAAATAAGTCAGTAAAGTAGGTATCATTCTCTTGGGTCCCGTGCTGTTTTCATTGGATCCTTACGCTGACCAGTGACATGAAATCACTAGGATGAATCAGTGAGAGCCGTGGAGGACCACAAACTTTGACACTTTTCAAAGTGTCGGTTTCCCAGCAAAAGGTGGGGATCCAGTTCTAGTCATCAGAATTGTAAGAATTTACAGATTTTTTTTTTTTTTACAGGTAAGAGGGTTTGACTAAATAAATTCACAACATGTTTGTTTTTAAGCATAGTTTAAACTTTGCACTTCAAGCACATTTTGCTTTCAAATGCCTGTTAGGTCTTTTGCTATATTTATAAGGTTCATTCGTTATGTTCACATTTGTTCAATCGAGTCATGCTTTTCACAAATCCTGATTTCCCTTCTTCTGTAGGAATACTGATCTTGGGATAATTTGTTAAATTTATAATATGGTGAATATTATCATAAGCTTTTAAACAACCTCAACACTTGACACTTTCATTCCCTTCCTGTCCGGGCCATTTTTACGTTTTCAGCACTTTCACACTTTAAATGACAATTACTCAGTCATGCAACACTGTACCCAAAATTACAGTTTTATCATTTTTTTGACACAGAGCTTTCTTTTGGTGGTATTTAATCATCACTGTTTTTTTTTAGATGTTTGCTATATAAATGGAAAAAATGGCAAGAATGATAAAAAAAGCACACTTTTCTTAGTTTCTGTTATAAAATTTAGCAAATATTCTTTATTCAAAAATTTAGGACAAAATGTATTATGATCCTGTGAGCCTGGGCTAGGTAGCAGGTACAAAGCTCCCCGAGGTAAACACACTTTCAGGCACAGATACCGGTCCAGTAATATAGTGACAAACAGTGTTTATTGGTGCTATTTAAAGGTCTTTTTACAGGCGCTGTACAGTGTTCCACAAAATGAACAGAACAAACAACTAGTCGTGTGCCAGCACTAACTAAATAAATCCAAGTCCTAACTAGCACGCTGAGCAAGCCTAATGCTTGTCAGTCTCCACATATGCAATGTTCCAGCTTTCACCATCCTTCAGCTCTCACAGATATGACTGAGGCTGGCCATACATTATACAGTTTTCTTGCACAATTTTCCTAGATTTACCAAAACCATATAATATGGGGTTAAGCCTAAACACTTTCAATTTGTATGCAATCAGGCAGGCTCTTGCACTACATAGTTGAAGGTAAATCTAAAGGAAATTGAATAAGAAAATTGTATAATGTATGGCCAGCTTTATGTGTTCCCCTGGCTCCCGTTGCGGAGACGTAACAGGGAATATTACACCTCCATCCCTGGTTGCGTTTGCAAAAAAGAGGGGGGGAGGAGGGGACCATAGTGATGCTGTACTACTGTGGAGGTGATCAGGATTGTTTTCTTTTTTTTACACTATGATTGCTTATTACAGTGATGATCACTGTGAAAGCAATAATTTTAACTGTCACAAATGGCTTTCATTCAGGATTCATTGTTTACTATTGTGTTTGCTGAGATTTTCCACAGCTATCAGATGGTACATGGCCACATTGATTGGTCCTGTACCTTGTGATCATTCTGACCAATCAGAGATCCCAATAGTATACAATGCTATCATGAATGTATGCCATTCAAGACAGTTGTTTACTAGTGGACATGTGATGGCTGAGAGAGGTCACAACAATCACATTGTACCTGGGCCAAGTACAGCGGCCAGGTACTGACAACTATGATCCACTGTCACAGAAGTCACAGACCGCACTGCTGCTTGCCTCAGGGGGGTGTGTGCAAGATGCACGAGTATGAGGACGTACAGGTACCTAGGTTTTTTTAATTTTAAATTTTTAAAACGATATTTAACTCGGGGAAGGGGCAGCAAGAGGACTATGTCCCAGTACTGCATTGTTATTTTCTATAGCCTGTTTGGGGTATAGCAGAGGTGGTGATTAAGATGAATCCCTTCCCTTGGTTTGTGGATACAAATGTGGCCCTTGGGCCCTTTAAACTAGACACAACTGTTTTATATAGTGTTCATGAAACCTCAAAATTATTGCATTTCTTATATTCAGATCGTAGTATAAAAGAAAGAAAGGGACAGAAACGGCTATAATGGACCTAAAGTATATGCAAACCTGATCACAAAAATGTCATATAAGCGGCCCATCCATAAGGGGCACAGGGGCGCCACCCCTATAATCCATCCTCCCAGACCCTAATCTACATACAAGGCAACGGACGCATGGATTTCAATGAGGCTCTAATTGGCTCTAATTGGCTTAAAAAAAGGGTGGGCTCTGGGGAACAGAGCACTGTGTTTTGTGCTGGGCACTTTTACCCCCTTCCTGCCCAGGCCATTTTTTGTGCGGTCATGCAAAACTGTACCCAAAATTTATTTTTTATCTTTTTCTTCAAACAAATAGAGCTTTCTTTTGGTGGTATTTTATCAATGCTGGGATTTTTATTTTTTACTAAACCGAAAATTTTGAAAAATATTTTTTTTTCTTAGTTTCTGTCAATAAATTTTGTAAATAAGTAATTTTTCTCCTTCACTGATGTACGCTAAGGAGGCTGCACTGATGGGCACTGATAGCTGCACTGATGGGCACTGATGAGGTGGCACTTACGAGCACTGATGAGAAGGCACTAATATGCCGCTCTGATGGGCACTGATAGGTGGCACTGCTATGTGGCACTGGTGGGCACTGATAGGTGGCACTAGTGGGCACTGATAGGTGGCAGTGGTTGCCAGTGATGGGCAGCACTGGTGGGCAGTGTTAGGCTGCATGGATAGGCAGCACTGATGGGCGGTGCTGATGGGCAGCACAGATGGACATTAATGGGCAGCACTGATGAGCAGGCACTGATGGGCACTGACTGGTATTACTTATGGGCAATGATTGGTGGCACGTATGGGCGCTGATTGGTGGCACTGATAGGCACTGACTGGTGGCACTGCTGGGGCTTTCCTCTAACCAGGGCACTGATAATCAATGCCCTGATTGCCTGCACAGGTCTCCTCTGCGAGAAGATGCTGCTAATCGGCACTCCTCACCACACACTCTGTCAGTGTGAGGTGAGATGAGTCGATTCACGGCACTACCATATTTACATGTGACCGGCTGTGATTGGACACAGCCGATCTCATGGTTAAGTTGTGGGGATGCTTTTCTTCAGCAGGAACAGGGAAGCTGGTCAGAGTTGATGGGACGATGGATGGAACCAAATACAGGGCAATTTTAGAAGAAAAATTGACTGTTAGAGTCTGCAAAAGACTTGGGACTGGGGCGGAGGTTCACGTTCAAGCAGGACAACGACCCTAAACATACAGCCAAAGCTACAATGGAATGGTTTAGATAAAAGCATAATAATGTGTTAGAATGGCCCAGACCTAAATCCAATTGAGAATCTGTGGCAAGACTTTAAAATTGCTGTTCACAGACACTCTCCAATCGGACAGAGCTTGAGCTATTTTGCAAAGACGAATGGGCAGAAAATTTCACTCTCTAGGTGTGCAAAGCTGGTAGAGACATACCCATAAAGACTTGCAGCTGTAATGCAGTGAAAGGTGGTTCCACAAAATATTGACTAAGGGGGGCTGAATACAAATGCACACCACACTTTTCACATAATTATTTGTAAAAAAAATTGAAAACTATTTTATTATTTTCCTTCCAATTTAAAATTATGTGTCACTTTGTGTTGGTCTATCACATACAATCCCAATAAAATACATTTACAATTACGTTTTTGGTAGTAACATGACAAAATGTGAAAATTTCAAGGGGTATGAATACCTTTTCAAGGCACTGTATATCTGAATTGTTCTCTTAACAACACCCTAAAGCCACTTGTTAGCACATTTTATATAGAGCAGCCCCCCTATTTTGGATGTACATGGCTCTAATACTAATGAAGCAGAGATACTGAAACATCCAGATAAATGTTACTGAAGGCAGTTCTAAGGCATATATGAATAATAGGCTTTTAATCCACTAGATCAGTGATTCTCAACCAGGGTTCCGTGGAACCCTACAGTTGCTAGGGTTCCTTCAGCATTGGGCAATTTCTGCCTCTCAGATAAGTTCCCACTCTTCCCAAGATCCCATTTATCTGTAAGGAGGTAATTCTTCCCAATGACCACAAATGTAAAGACCATTCTTCCAACTGACCATCACACTAATGTATCATGAATTGTAGATTTCAAATTTTTAGCAGGGGTTCCACAAGACCGGAGAACTATTTCAAGGGTTCCTCTGTGTTGAAAAGGTTGAGAAAGGCTGCACTAGATAGTGCTGTACTCATAGCAAGTTTATAATTTACATCCCCAATAGAAAAAAACATGTCACTGGTATGCTGGAAAGCACAAAAAGGTCTTTGTTTATCGTCATATGCTGACAGGGCTGCTGATAGGGGGGACCACGGGTCCTCCTGTAGGGGACCTGGGCACACAGAGGGGCCCAGACAGCAGGAGGATCCGTGGAGCAGAGAATGAAGGATGACGAGCAATGCCCTGTGTGTTTCTTACCCAGCAACTGAAAGCTGGTTTCTCCCCCTCTGTCTCCCACCGGCATTCAGCTGCTGGGTGAGAGACACACATTGCCGGATTTAGGGGTGCTGGAGTGGGTTGTGCTCACCCAGATTTCAGTTCTGCCGTCCAGGCCGGCCCTCCCTTGGATGTTGTGGCTGGCTGCCTGCTGAGCCCCTCCCCCCACCAGCACTCAGGACCAGGGCAAGGAGACGGTAGCCTGGAGGCTTGAACAGTGAGAGAAGCAGAGGCAGAGAGGAAAGAGCCATGGGGAGGTGCGCTGTTTTGTGCTCTCGCCTCCTGTCAGAAGAGCGTTCATCTATACAGTACATGAGACAGGATCACTCTTACTGTAGATCGCATTGCACTGTACACACACACACACAGTTTGATTACCGCCCCTATCCACATTTCCTGCTGCCGGGAGGTGAGCAGCCCTTAGAGGAGATAGGGGGGCGGCAATCAAACTATGTGTGTGTACAGTGCAACGCAATCTACAGTTAGAGCGATCCAGGTCTCATGTGCTGTATAGATGAACACTCTTCTGACAGGAGAGGAGACCACAACACAGCACACCTCCTCCTGGCTTTGTAGTGGCTCCCCCCTGTAAGCTGGGGGAGAGGGTTGGGTGGCTAACTGTGTGATGGGGATTTGGGGAGGGGGGGGGCAATATGCTAGAAGGAAGAATGGGGTGGCGGTGTGCTAGGAGGAGGGTTTGGGGGGGTGGGGGTGGTTGAATTAGGAATAGAGATGTTTGTGCTAGGATTAGGGGATCAGTGTTGGGGGGGATTTGGGTAGGTAGGAAGAATTTGTTCTGGGAAGGGTCATTTAGAGGGGGTTGCGCTAGTAGGAGGGATTTGTGGGAATCTGTCCTAGGAGGGGGATGGAAGAAAGAATATTTGTGCTGCGAGGGGAGATGGGAGGGGGGGATTTTATGCCAGGAGGTGGGTAGGGGAATTTGGGTTAATAGGAGGGATTGAGGGGAATTTGTGCTGGATGGGGGGATTTGGGGGATAAGATTTGTGCTAGGATAGACAGTTTGAGAGGAAAGAGGATGTGTCCTAGGCAGGTGATTTTTTTTGGGGTGAGGGAGATCATTGCTAGGAGGGGGAATTGGGTGGAATTTGAGCTTGGGGGCAGGATTGGGGGGGGGGCAATGATTTGTGCTGGGAGGGGGATTGGAACTGGGAGTTGGTGGAATATGTGCATTATTGTTTGAGCAGAATTTTGGCTTGAAGATGAGTTTTTTTATTTTTTTTTATTTTTTTTTTATGTATAGTTGAATGTTTGTGTCCACCAATAAGGATTTTAATGTATTTTTTTGTGAAGATATAATTTTTATATTTTTGTGGGGGGCGTCAGGTAGGCTGTACTACAGGGCCCCATGATTTCTAACACCTGTATGCTGACAACTGGGATGAGCGAATCTGCATGGGTTTGATTTGTGTGTGTGTGTGTGTGTGTGGGGGGGGGGGTGGTGTCATCGAATCCTGCTTGAAATTGTCAATAATTGAACTTGGCATTGAAGTCAATTGGTTTTTTGGTGGGGGGTTTAATCTTGATACTAAATTCTGGGCAATTTGAAGTTAATAGGTAAGCTGTTGTCAAAAAAGGGTGTGGGTAGCTAAGCACTGCTATGGGGGACACTTGCGAAAGCAAGATGTTTTAAAAGGACCATACTGTGGACAGTGGGAAATTTTGTATTAGGCTGCCGTTAGGAGTCCTCATTGGAATGTCCCCTTACTTCAGGTGTCCACATCAGAGTTCCCCCTTGCACTAGTTGTACCCATCAGTATGCTGCCTTACATCAATTGGTCGCAATCCTCAGTCAAAGGTGTTGCCACTAAACCTCAGTGGTGGTGAAAGTGTTTAGGATCACTTCCAGTGGAACAATCGCCAATTCTTAAACACTTTCACCACCTTTCACCACTGCTACAGGGTGACTGCGCAGGATCACATATATACACCTGATCCTGCACTTCTGGGTATCGGGCCCGATGTCCGCTGGCACCCACTGATCATTCGGTACGCTGACAGAATGCGAGTCTGCCTAAGTAAACAAGTCATTTTGCCATTCTGTCAGTACAGAAGGCATGTATCCTGTGTTTCTGTAAAGCAGAAACACCGATCCATGTCTTCCACTAGTAAAAGCACCTCCCCCACTACACTGAAACATTAGCTACGCACACAGTTAACCCTTTTATTTTCCCTGATGTTAACCCCTTCTCTACCAGTGTCAGTAGAGTAACAGTGCATATTTTAGCACTGATCACTGTATCAGTGTCACTGGTCCCCAAAAAGTGTCAAAAATGTCAGTTAGATGTCCGACTTGTCTGCCGCAATATCGGAGACCCTGATATAAGTCGCTGATCACCGCCATTACTAGTAAAATAAATAAAAATATCCCATAGTGTGTACACGCTATAACTTTTACGCAAACCAATCAGTATACACTTTTTGGGATTTTTTTTTTTACCAGAAATATGTAGCAGAATACACATTGGCTTAAATTGATGAAGAAATTATATTTTTTTTTTTAATTTTATTGGATATTTGATTGGTTTTAGAGCAGAAAGTAAAAAAAAATATATTTTTTTTCAAAGTTGTCGGTTGTTTATAGCGCAAAAAAAAAAAAACCAGAGGCGATCAAATACCACCAAAAGAAACCTCTATTTGTGGGAAAAATTTTTTATTTGGGTACAGTGATGCACGACAGCGCACTTGTCAGTTAAAAGTAACGCGGTGCCGTATAGCAATCAATGGCCTGGTCAGGAAGGGAAGTAAACCTTCTGGAGGTCAAGTGGTTGAAGAACTTGAATTCACCTTATATCAGTTGCAAATGTTCTGCTTTCATTGATGATTAGTATGGTCCAACACTGCTAAAACCTTTGCTCAAATTTGGTAAACTGGCCACAGGCTTCTTTACAATTAGTCAAACTCAAGTGAACTCAGCACTTACTGTATTTCTTGACACTGATATAGATCATTTGGAAATAGATTCACTGTGTTTTATGAATCAAATTTTTGCCTTTTAATATATATATATTTTTTTTAATCAGATAAAAGGTTTATTGAGATGTTGCAACATCTTACAAACAGACAGTAAATATACATACTGTTCACTCAAGAAATCATTTCATTATAACAGTACTGAATATAAAGTCACAGGAAATGTATTATCATGTGGTAAAGACCATATCTAGAGCCCTTTCTGGGGCATTAGGACCACCAGATTCTAATTTTACTCTCTTTCTTTTTTCAGTGAATTGAAGAATAAGTACAAAATTACAGCTATACCAAAACTGGTGATTGTAAAACAAAATGGAGATGTGATTACAGACAAGGGAAGAAAACAAATACGAGAAAGAGGACTAGCTTGTTTCCGAACATGGCTAGAAGTGGCAGATATCTTTCAGAACTTCACAAGCAAATGACACATACGTTTTCTCTTTTTCTTTTTTCTTTTTTTCAAATTGAGAAGCAATACTTGGTCTAAAATTACATATCTGAAATACAAACTCTCTGTGGTTGCTCATAGCAGACAGTTTAAAATCTTTGTATGAATATGACAGTAAGTGCTGTGGAATAGTAAAGACCATTCCTATTTCAAATTATTTGATACATGAGGAACATTGTCATTCATTTCAGGGATAGGTGTATAGTTCTATATATTACCTATATTTTCAAAATTGTGCAGGCAAGTATGAAATTAATACTGGATTGCATTAATCTGGAAATGATTGCACTTTATTGTTTTTCTTCTTGAACTACTTGATTTGTAATATTGTCATATTGTTTTAGAGTTAAATGATTTAGAAACCAATATGTAAAAGTGTATTGTTTATCAATAAAAAAAATAGAGTGGCTTTTTTGCACTGTTTTTCTAAATACATTTCGGTTACTTAATCTCCTGTGGGGCTTCTAATTCTAATGTCATTTCCCTACCAGAATATACCAAAATACACATTAGGATCATATTGGAATTTATAAGGCTCCCTGGAGAAAACAATATGCAAAACACTGCCGTTATAGTCAAAGTGTTCACTAGCCATACAATAGAATTAAAAATAAATCTAAAACCAAAACATATCTTTTAGTTGTGGATGAAGTGGGAATTTGTAAAAAAACATTTTACCAAATGGGAAAACCTGTTTAAGATTTTGTTTGCCATTTGTGCCACATTGTCTTCTCTTGGAGACTCAACAGGAATTGAGAGGAAATATCTCCAATGGCAGACAGCTGTATCTAGAACAAATGTCCCAAATGGAATATTTTACTATTGCTGTTCTGGTGACAACCCAAGCTTTTAGATTTTCATTACTTTTTCTTACAGAAATATAAATAATAGGAGTTGATTGGGTTCCCTGCTCTATTCAAAAATAAAAATAGGTTTTCCTTAACCTTTTCCTTTCTTTTGTTCTTCTCTTACTTTTCCACCTCTCTAAACCCCTGAAACTCTTTATTTTCTACTTTTTGTTATAAAAAAAAATACAATAAACTCAATTTTAGTCATATATTTAGGCCAAAATGCATTCAGCCACATGTCTCGATTAAAAAATAAATAAATCAATAAGTGTATATTTATTGGTTTGCGCAAAAGTTATAGCTTCTACAAACTAGGGTACATTTTCTGGAATTTACGCAGCTTTTAGTTTGTGACTGCCTATCTCATTTCTTGAGGTGCTAAAATGGCAGGGCAGTACACCCCCCCCCCCCCCAAATGACCCCATTTTGAAAAGTAGACACCCCAAGGAGATCGCTGAGAGGCTTGTTGAGCACATCAAATATATTATTTTCTTGTCACAAGTGATTGAAAAATTACAAAAAAAATAAAACATTTTTCACAAAGTTGTCACTGAAATTATATATTGCTCAAACATGCCATGAGCATATGTGGAATTACACCCTAAAGAACATTTTGCTGATCCTCCTGAGTACAGGGATACCACATGTGTGAGACTTTTTTGGCAGTCTAGCCACATACAGGACCCTGAAAACCAAGCACCGCCTTCAGGCTTTCTAAGGGCGTACATTTTTTATTTCACTCCTTACTACCTATCACAGTTTCAGACGCCATAAAAAGCCCAGATAGCACAACCCCCCCCCCCCAGCTGACCCCATTTTGGAAAGTAGACACCCCAAGCTATTTGCTGAGAGGCATGTTGAGTATTTAGCAGATGTCACTTTTTGTCACAAAGTTTTGAAAATGTAAAAAAGAAAAAAAATGTTTTCCTTTTTTTCTTTCTTCATTTTCAAATGAGAGCTGCAAAATACTCACCATTCCTCTTAGCAAATACCTTGGGGTGTCTACTTTCCAAAATGGGGTCATTTGTTTTTCCTGTATGCGGCTAGGCTCCCAAAAAGTCCCACACATGTGGTATCCCCTTACTCAGGAGAAGCAGCAGAATGTGGGGTGTAATTTCACATATGCCCATGGCATGTTTAAGCAAAATATATCATTTAGTGACAACTTTGTGAAGAAAAAAAAAATGTATTGTAATTTTCCCGAAACTTGTGTTAAAATATAAACTATTCCATGGACTCAACATGCTCCTCAGCAAATAGCTTGGGATGTCTACTTTCCAAAATAGGGGTCATTTGGGGGGATTTTGTGCTATCTTGGTATTTCATGGCCTCCAAATCTGTGATAGGTAGTAAGGAGTGAAATCAAAAATGTACGTAATATTCACGAAACTTGTGGCAAAATATAAAATATTCCATGGACTCAAATTGCCTATCAGCAAATAGCTTGGGGTGTCTACTTTCTAAAAAATGGGGTCATTTGGGGGGGGGGGGGGGTTGAACTGTTCTGGTATTTTATGCACAACATTAGAAGCTTATGTCACACATCACCCACTCTTCTAACCACTTGAAGACAAAGCCCTTCTGACACTTTTTGCTTACATGAAAAAATATTTTTTTTTGCTAGAAAATTACTTAGAACCCCCAAACATTAAAATTTTCTTTTTTTGAAAAGAAGTTTATTGAAACTTATAAAAAATGTACATGTACAACATTATTACATGTCAACAGAAATAACCATGTTACAAATAGTTACAATGCATAACATGTATAACAATTCCATTGTATGTGGTGTGATAATACCTGTTGGTCTGATGCGAAGTACCAGAGAATAGGTGACTTGAATATCATGTAGAACATATCATTTGGTCTATAAGTTCTACTCTACTAGTTTAAATACTTTCCAGCTACACATGTCACTTGGTCAGATACAGCCAACTTTCCTTGGACATGTGATAATATGTTAAAGCACTATGAAAACCGTGCAGTTTGAGGTGGGTGTATATTAACTGGGGTACAGACCTCAATGGCATACTAAGAGGAACAGTATGTAGTTCCTGGGAGGTCGTGGCTCACCTCATTCCCATATAATGAAGGCCTGTTGGATTGTGATCTACGGATCTCTAACAATCCTCTGACATACCCGAGGCGAAACCACTGGCCAGTCATATACAGTGAACACCAAGGAGGGGGTGTGGGGGGATCCTCTTGGGTCTTGAAAGGGAATGTGTTTATCTCCCCGTTTGTGGTCTCCTTTGTTAGGGGTAAGTAGGATAAGATTGAAAGCTGTGGGTGTATCTCTATTAACTGTCCACATCCCTTTTTAATAAGAGTAACCTTCCGGTATTTTATTGACTGTGTTGCAATCCTGAGGAGTTCCTTCAACTCCATCACTTCCTATTGTAGTAGTGTGTATTGAATGTTAGGGGTGGATGGAGTGGAGGGGGGTGGTAAAGCAATGTAAGTGTAATTATTGCCGTCTGTATCCGATGTCGTCTTGTGGTGATCCCATACAGTGATTTCAGTTTAAAAGTGTGGTGTACTCCTTTGTAGTTTGAAAGTGATGCCAGCAGGCCCACATGTTCTGGAATGTATCGGAAGACTCGTGTGCTTGGTGAACCAGATCCTCCACCTCAGCAATCCTGTTCACACGTGTAATCCATTCCGGTAAGGGAGGTGAGTGGGGTGATTTCCAATGTATTGGAATACACATTTTGGCCGCGTTGAGGAGGTGTAGAGCTAAGGAACAGTGATACTGTTTCTTAGATAGGAAGGAATGATGAAGAAGTGCTTGAGCCGGTGAAAAGTCTAAATTAAGTGTGGTGATTTGGGTTGTGAGGCGATGGATATCTGTCCAGTACTTTTGGATCAGGGGGCATTCCCACCATATGCGTAGAAGGGAGCCTTCTTGCGCTTGGCATCTCCAACATGTGGATGGGATGGCAGGATTGAATTTGTGTAGTTTGAGGGGGGTGTTCTACCATCTTGAGACTATTTTAAATCCATTCTCCTGTGCCGAAATTTTAACTGATCCCTTGTGTATGTAGGTGTACATTTTTGCCAATTCTTCCTCAGAGAGGTTTAATGAGAGGTCTTTTTCCCACTTCAATGTTGCAAGGTTAGATTTAGTAGTACAATCCGCAAATAACATGGCGTAAACGGTAGAGATTAGATGTCGTTGTGGTTCTGTTTTGGTGCATATCGTTTCGAAAGGAGAATGTTGTCTCGAGTAGGCTGGTCTTGCCTTGGGGTTATTTAAGAAGTGTAGGAATTCGGAGTATGTCCAGAACAGGATTTGTCAGTTGTCTGTTTGTGTAACAAGTGTGGAACTAGGTAAAAGCGTGTCTCCTGTAAAGAAATCTTTTGCTCTCACATCGGAGTGGGGTTTTATGTGGTTAAGAAGTGTATTGCCCATTCCTAGGGGAAATTCTAGGTTCTGACAAACTGGTGTTAACGAGCCTGGTGCCGAAGAAATTTAACGTGTTACCAATGAGTGGATGCTGTTTGCATTGTTTCAGTATATGGGTATCAGCTGTCCAGGGTAGCTACTTAAGCGGAGCATTAGAGAAAGCATGTTCGATATGAATCCATGCTTTGGAACTCGTATGGATGTTCCAATCAACAATCCTTGCTAGCTGTCTCACCCAGTTATACTGGAGGATGTCTGGTAGTCCTAAGCCTCCCTGTAGTTTAGGTAGTGTTAATCTATCAAAGCTCGGTCTGGGCCATAATTGACCCCAAATAAATTCTATGCAGGATTTGCGTAACGAAACGAAGAAGGGTTGTGGGATAGATATAATGACGGTCTGTAATACATAAAGAACTTTCGGTAGAACGTTCATTTTAACAATTGCTGAGCGGCCGAACCATGAAAATAATCCCGTTGCCCGTGTTTTGAGGCTTTTCTGTATATTTTGCAGAATCAGGATATAGTTCATGGTATATAAATCCAATAGAGTCGGAATTTTGATTCCAACGTAATACATTTTGTATTCCAAGTAAATGGGAAATTTGCTTGACATTGTTTTTGTACTTTTGTCAAAGATACATTCAGTGCTTCTGATTTAGCAAAATGTATCTGTAAGTTCACCAAAGTATTGAAAAGGAACAGGTCTTTAAGAAGGTTGGGGATTGAGATGTGTGGGTCTTTTTAAAAACAATAAAATATTGTCCGCAAATGCTGCAAGTTTGTAGGTGGATTGTGCAATTGTGATACCTTTTAATGTCTAAGTTCTTCTTGATGCATAGGAGTAGAGGTTCAAGGGTGAGAACAAATATGAGTGGGGAAAGAGGGCACCCCTGGCACGTTCCGTTGGAAATGGAGAAGGCATTCGACAGGTGGTCATTAACTCGTACTCTAGCCGTCGGACCAGAGTATAGGGACATAATAAATTGTAACATGCGATCTTGAATACCGAGCTTTTGAAGTACTTCTGTGATATAGTCCCATGCCACCCTGTCAAATTGCTTCTCCGCATCCAGGGAAAGGAAAAAACCCTGTTGTTTTGTTGAAGTTAGCCACTTATGAATGTTGAACGCTTTAAGGGTGTTGTCTCTCTCCTCTCTACCTGGTACAAAGCCCACTTGATCTAGTGAGATCAAATTGGGTAGTAAGGGCAGTAATCTGTTTGCTAAAATTTTTGCATATATTTTGAGGTCCACATTTGGTAGAGAAATTGGCCTATAGTTGGAAACTAAAGTGGGGTCTTTGTTAGGTTTCGGAATTACAGTGATATGTGACGTCAGAAGGTCATGAGGTGGCGGGGTATCTGAAGAGAGGGTATTAAATGCTCTATTGAAATGTGGTTTACATTATGTATTTTTTAAAAGAAGATGCCCTACAGATTAAAATGGTGCTTGTCAATTATTTTTTTCACACAGTATTTGCGCAGCGATTTTTCAAACGCAATTATTTTGCAGGTTTTTATAGTGTCAGTACCCTATAAAACCTGATGGTGACAGTAACTAGCTAACTGGCTAACTAGCGTCACCTGTAACACTAAATACAGTTATCAGTAATAGGATCTGTACACTATATTAATGACACTAGTGACAGTTGGTGAAAGGGTTAACTGGGGGCGATCAAGGGGGTTAAACCTTTATTAGGGGGGTTAGGGGGTACCTGGGCCTACTACTAACTGCCTTAACACTGATTAGTGTCACAAATGACACCAGTACAGTGATCAGTGAAAAATAGGGGGTTAACTGGGGGGGGGGGGAGATCAGGGGGTGACAAGTGTGCCTACGTGTACTGGTGTTAGTGTAGTGTTGTGCAACTCACTGTTAGACATCCTCTCTCTCCTCTCTCTGGAACTGAAAAGCGTTCCACGAGGGGAGATGACATCACTTTCCCCTGCCTGTGTTTACACTTGCATAGGCAGGGGAGGCATTTCATTCACCAGAACCGATCAGCAGGTCCAGGCCAGAAATAACTGGCCTGGACCTGAAGACTGATCGATTCTGTAACGAATCTGATTGCCGCGGACACTGTGGGGGTGCGCGTGCGAGTTCCGTACAGCTGTGGTGATTCGCAAATCAGTGCCGCTCTGCCGCCGCTTGACGGCGGGTGGTCTTAAAGCGGTTAAAGGTGTTTATATGATATGTTAACAAGCAGCTATGATGATTGGACAATGTAAAGAGGAGGGGCGGTGATGTCACAATCTCTACCTTGTCCAATCAAGGATCACTGTTATTAATTGGAAAAACAAAAGGCGTTGTGTGAATGGTGTCAGTGCTGAGAAAGTAACCCTCTGTGGTCAGGGGGCATTCCTCAGCGGTCCAAGCTAGACCAATGTAAATATGCAATAAAGATCATACCCAGAGTTCAGCTTTAAAGTGTATGTTCATGCAGCCAGAAAACTTGTGAGTTGATAACTTCCTGTGCTCTCTTTTTCTGGACTGTTGTCAGTCATCATTGCTCCCTGCTATCACATTGGACCCCAAAACACCTCCCCTTTTATGCAGAAAGAGAGGTGTTATGTAATTGTAACACAGCTTTATGTAGACCTAGTATGGTGACAATTCTGCTCAGTATGCTTGTCACCCTCGGACAGTGTGTTAATGGCAAGATTACCAGGTTAAAATAAAGGAAAAAAAGGTTAAAGAAGAAAACTAATGCAACCACCACATCTAAGAACTGGTAAACTGCAATACTATCAGTTTTTGTTCTTGGATTTAAATACTACCCAAGAACTAAAAAAAAATATAGTATTGCAATTTGCCAGTTCTTAGATGTGGTGGCTGCATTAGTTTTAAAAAATGTTCCCCTTTGTTTTAACCTGGTAATCTTGCCATTAACGCACTGTTATGAGGGTGTCATCCTAGGACTACATAAAGCTTTGTTAGAATTACATAACACTTCCCTTTATGCATAAAGGGGGGTGGGTTGTTTTGAGGTCCAATGGGTATGACTACTTTTTCAAGGCACTGTATGCTTTATTAAAAACCTATTCAAAAGAAATAAAAAAAATGTTTTAGCTTTGGATACACTTAAAAGTGACTGTTGGTAAACTGAAATACTGTATAAGAACTTTACCCGTCAAAAAGCTAGTATATATTAACCTTTTTCACTACAAGCACTCCATTAAGGAGAAATCATCTTCTGAAGTCTGTTGAGTAATGGACAATTCCAGGATTATCGATCTCCTTTTTCTTTGGCTGCACTCAGTGGTTCCTCCAGCTGACCCCCAAGTCACTACAGGATACAGTAAAGATGTGAATGTCCCCAGGTTAGCCACAGGTTCACTTAAAAGAGGAGGCTCAATGTTTTGAGGACAGTGAAGTTCACATTTTGGACAGAAAAGATAGCTGGTTTGCAAGAGACATAAAATCTATATCTAAACAGGGGTGGAAGCATCATCTGTCATCTGTCTTCAATTTATAATGCCATTTCACCAACTTAATTCCAGTAATTTGACAATAATTCCCACCCATGGCCATATCATTGAAACACTTGACACACATGGTATGGCACCATGGTGACTTGATTATGTAATTAGAACAGGGTAGCTTTACAAAGTTTCACACAAACCATCATGCTTTTGAACTTTTAACATCTGCTGTGACACATTTAATGACACCAGAGTGATTTGATTAAGGTGGCTGAGTTACCTGGGTAGTTATAAATGCAGGAATACATTCCTGTGTGATGAATCTACTAGGATCAGTGGTGAAACCTCTTCAATATTTAAGAACAAGTCCAGTTGAATGTTAATAACTACTACTACTAGCTATACCGTTGTGGGCAGTTGCAGTTCACCCTTCATCCTGTAGGTGGTGCAGCTGGCCACTATACAGAGGAATGGAGGATGAGAGGAACATTGTTCACCTGCAGCCTCTGTAGGTGTCACCAGGGGAGCAGTAGTCTGAATGGACACTGCAACATTGGATGACCTCGACGGCCATCTTTAGTGGAGGCAATACTAACAAATAGAAGTGCCCCGCTGCAGTTGACACACAGTTGCAAAGTGAGGATAGGATCCATGCTGGATAGGGACAGCCTCTTTATCCCTAGGAAAAGGTTCCTTGTGAGGAGGGACAGATCAGGGACATCCCTGCTTACTCCACTATTCCTTGGACTCCGGTACTGTGACAAAGGTTTTTGATTAGTTCTTTCAAGTGTCACTACACTGCTTCTCTGCTTAGCAGCCACCTCTGTACTCAGATGTTGCTGTCACTACGTAAACCTTAACAGAGTGACAACCTTAGTGCTGGAACTACTCCAATGTGCTGATAACATTGAGCATTACTGCACCTGTGTTGACTGTTTCTGAGACACTGATACCATAGTGTTTGGAACCGTTAAGCCACGTACCTTCATCCAGCAAATAAGAATTCTGCAACTTAATTTGGTCCCTGTGTGCCATTCTTCCATATTGGGTACCAACTAACTGGCCTGTCCACAACTATGACCTGAATAGTGGAAAACCTTTGAAGCCACGACCCTTTTGCTTAGACCTTAGTAAGTTTGTGTTTAGAGTTTTGACATCAGGTTCTGCATGCTTTTTCTAAGCCTGTTCCAAAGTATTAAATAATATAATAATAATATTATTAGTATAGTATAAATTTAAGCTGGGAAACAGCATTTTCAAAAGAAGGTTAGCAATAGCAGCCTAAAAAGCATAAATACTTTAAAGCATATGTCAAGTATAACATATGCAGTGCATCTCTACAATGAATGCACACTTCCTTGCCTTTTATCTGTTTGAAGACCCTGTAAGTACAAAAAAACACCTATTGATCTGACAAAAATGCACTCAGCTACTAAGTTCAGTTCAATCCTCTCAGTTGTCTTTTGCTGAACCATTCAACTTTAAGATCTTTAGAACACAAAAGCTAATCCTTCTTTAGTCCAAAATAAGATCTAGAAATGTGCACAGGTCTCAGGACAGCTCTGAATTTCTGAGATCAACAAGTTTTTGTACACCTATCAAAATTATATAACAAAACACTTCCAATTGTATATTTAACAGACAAAAAAGAAAGCAAATGTGTGAAGTTTATCGTTAGAGTCTACATAAATTGTAACTTTCAATGTCTGTTGCCATGTGTTAAATGTACTGGAACTGTAATGGTATGGATAGTCATCAAATGAGAATCATTAGGTCCAGTGATTGATTTCTACATAGTTGTATTTACCTTTAGGGAATGTACAGGAGGCTCTATGGGGCCAAGTGCCCCATATGATGCATATACTGTTGGCTACCAATGCTCTCATAATTCAGAATCTTGACAAAAGCTTTCTAAAGGTACATGCATACATCAAAGAGCAATTACTTGATCCTTCACATGTGTTCGTCTGTAGACTCTGCCCGACCAATGCAGATATCCCCTACTCAAGTCTTTTCCGAAAGGGAGCTGCTGGTGCATATTTTCTAGCTAGTTGCCGCTGTTTTGCCACAAAGGCAGTTGCCAGAGATCTACTGTACATAGTGCGTCTCTTTCTGTGTCCATTTTTCCCTTGACTGTGTTTTTGCATACATGTAAAATACTGTAAAACTATTTATAGTGTTCGTAATTTTATATATATATATATATATATATATATATAATATATATATATATATATATATATATATATATATAAATACAGCAACAGTGCTAAAGTCAGATTTTTCCCTAATCTGAGTTTTGTGTAATCATCTGCTGAAAAAGCACACACAGGTAGGTCACTTGGAGAATAGTATGAGTGTCCTTTTTGAAATCTAAGCTGTGAAAATTCCTCCCTTTCTACTTTTAAATCACCAATTACATTCAGACTTCCAAGGCAGGTATGTACAGTTGTGCTTATAAGTTTACATACCATGTCAGAATTTATGATTTCTTGCCCATTTTTCAGAGAACATGAATGATAACACAAAAACTTTTCTTTCACCCATGCTTAGTGTTTGGCTGAAGCCATTTATTATCAATCAACTGTGTTACTCTTTTTAAATCTTAATCACAACAGAAACCCAAATTACCCTGATCAAAAGTTTACATACCCCAGTTTTTAACACAGTGTATTGCCCCCTTTAACATCAATAACAGCTTGAAGTCTTTTGTGGTATTTGTGGATGAGGCTCTTTATCTTCTCAGATGGTAAAGCTGCCCATTCCTCTTGGCAAAAAGCCTTCAGTTCCTGTAAATTCTTGGGCTGTCTTGCATGAACTGTAAGTTTGAGATCTCCCCAGAGTGACTCAATGATATTAAAGTCAGGAGACTGAGATGGCCACTCCAGGACCTTCACTATATTTTGCTGTAGCCAATCACAGGTCAACTTGGCCTTGTGTTTTGGATCATTGTCTTGTTGGAATGTCCAAGTACGTCCCATGCACAGCTTCCTGGCTGATGAATGCAAATGTTCCTCCAGTATTTTTTGATAACATACTGCATTCATCTTACCATAAATTTTGACCAAATTTCCTGTGCCTTTGTAGCTCACACATCCCCAAAACATCAGTGATCCACCTCCGTGTTTCCCAGTAGGAATGGTGTACCTTTCATCATAGGCCTTGTTGACTCCTCTCCAAATGTAGTGTAGCGCCGTGCTCCTGAAGAGCACACGCTATCTTTTTGTAAATGTAATGTTTCTAAAACCATAGTTGGGTTTTAGGGTTAATTGTACTAAATTATGGTCTCAGTACCAGTTTGGCTGGGCTGTATTATGTTCTGCTAAGCCATAGATGTCGGTGTCACCTCTGGAAAGCATGTGAACGCAGTCTGGTTGGACGCATTGGGTGGCAATCTTTTTCAGAGCCAATCAGTGTGTTGTCTCGCTGTGCATCTGGGAGAGGGTACTTGAGGTACTGAGGTCACGTGATTCGAATTTCCGGTCCAGAAGATCTTTCTGACTGCTTGGTCCTGGTCCTCCTGACCAGCCCCCTGGGGCCCTCATGGCCTGGGGTGCGGATCCATCCATTTCCGAGCCTCGGGACTGGCTAGCCCGAGGCGCAGTAACCGAAAAGAGGGTTCCAAGGTGGTCCGGTGCCATCTCGGTTTTCGAGAGCCCCAGCAACTGAGAACGCAACCAGGGGAGGACTCTTCAGAAGAGGGCCATGCACAAGGCAGGCTGCTCGGCAAGAGCCTGGAAGCTAAGTTGGAAGGACACAAGGTGAATCCACACTCATAGGGTATCGTCGGACCGGCTGCAAGATACTGGTACCGTGTGAGGGTTCCCTAAGTTTGTCATCCTTCAGTTACAACCAAGTCTGTGGCAGAGACTTTTCATCCTAAAGTTCTACAACCAAGTCTGTGGCAGAGACTTTGCTTTATCTGAATCCCCTGTCCGTTGCTAAATTCGCCTTATCGATTTATCCGATAGCTGTAGTATCCAGTTGCGAATGGCTATTCCCTGGATTTCATAGTGAGAGACATTCAATGTCAGCAGTTCCAAGAGTTCCTGAACTTCTTACCCATACCCTCTATTCCCTGTTGAGAGACTGTGTTTTGTCCGAAGTTTTTGCATAAAAAAAGGATCCAGTGTCGGTTTCTGCAGTTATTTGGGCCATCTACCTCGGGAAACCCCTAGACGCATACGAGGTCAAGAAGGTAAAGGTAGGCCCAAATCAAACCAGCAGCTCCTTCGGGGGTCAGTGCTACAGTAGAGTTTATGGTTGTGCCCAAAAAGCTAAATTTTGGTCTCATCACTCCAAATGACTTAGTGCCAGAAGGTTTGAGGCTTGTCTCTGTTCTGTTTGGTGTATTGTAAGCGGGATATTTTGTGGCATTTATGTAGTAATGGGCTGCATGGTCGAGTCGCCAGAAGAAAGCCATCTTTCTTCAAGTGCCTCCTTATTGTGCATCTTGAAACAGCCACACCACATGTTTTCAGAGAGTCCTGTATTTTACCTGAAGTTATTTATGTGTTTTTCTTTGCATCCCAAACAATTTTCCTGGCAGTTGTGGCTGAAATTTTTGGTTGGTCTACCTGACCGTGGTTTGGTTTCAACAGAACCCCTCATTTTCCACTTCTTGATTAGAGTTTGAACACTGCTGACTGGCATCCTCAATTCCTTGGATATCTTTTTTACATCCCTTTCCTGTTTTATACAGTTCAACTACCTGTTCCCGCAGATCCTTTGGCAATTCTTTTGCTTTCCCCATGACACAGAATCCAGAAACATCAGTGCAGCTCTTGATGAAAGATGCAAGGGTCTGTCAGGAGTCCAGAAACTCGTTGACCATTTATGTACACACACTAATTACAAGCAAACAGATCACAGGTAAGGATGGTTACCTTTTAATAGCCATTCAAACTTTTTTGTGTCAATTTGTGTGCATGTTATCAGGCCAAAATCACCAGGGTATCTAAACTTTTGAGCAGGGCCATTTGGGTAGTTTCTGTTGCCATTATGATTTAACCACTTCAGCCCTGGAAGGATTTGCCTCCTTCCTGACGAGAGCACTTTTTGTGATTTGGCACTGCGTCGCTTTAACTGACAATTCATGCAACGCTGTACCCAAACAAAATTGACGTCCTTGTTTTCCCACAAATAGAGCTTTCTTTTGGTGGTATTTGATCGCCTCTATATCCCCCAAAAATATATAACAACATTTTTTTTCTCAGTTTAGGCCGATATGTATTCTTCTACATATTTTTGGTTAAAAAAAATCGTGATAAGCGTATATTGATTAATTTGCGCAAAATTTATAGCGTCAACAAAATAGGGGATAGTTTTATGGATTTTTATTATTCATTTTTTTTTACTAGTAATGGCGGCGATCTGCCATTTTTATCGTGACATTATGGCGGACACATCAGACACTTTTTGACACTATTTTGGGACCATTGTCATTTAATCAGCAATCAATGCAATAAAAATGCACTGATTACTGTGTAAATGACACTGGCAGTAAAGGGGTTAACCACTAGGGGACGATGAAGGGGTTAAGTGTGTCCTAGGGAGTGATTCTAACTGTGGGGGGATGGGCTTCAACACACATGACAGCAATCACTGCTCTCGATGACAGAGAGCAGTGATCTCTGTCATGACACTAGGCAGAATGGGGAAATGCTTTGTTTACAAAGGCATCTCCCCGTTCTACCTCTGCGTGACATGATCGCAGGCACCTGGCGGACATCGAGTCCGCGGGACCTGCGGTCATGGTCACAGATAACGCGACAGGCACGCGTGTGCACCACCCTGTCGGCGCGTGTGTGCGCCCGCAGTGCCGCTTTTTAAAGGGGACGTACCTGTAAGCACTTTTGCCCACCTGTGCCATCTTGCCAACGTTTATCGCCGTGCAGCGGTCAGGAAGCTGTTAAATAGAGTAAATACAGTTGATTGACAAAATAAATGGCTTCAGCCAAACACTAACCATGAGTGAAAGAAATGTTTTTTGTGTTATCATTTATATTCTCTGAAAAATGGCTAAGAAATCATAAATTCTGCCAGGGTATGTAAACTTATAAGCACAACTGTATTTGATTGGTGGGTGTCAGAAGCATATCTAAACTGAAGATTTGTTTAATATCAAGACTTTTGTGTGTGAGAGGCAGCATCACTTTATCGTTTTATAATAAAGATAACATCCACATAGTGTATGAGAGACCCAGAGTGGCTTTAAGTGATTTGACTATCATGTTCTTTCCTGTGCTTTCCTGATATTTGGATATTGTGGTTGAATTAGATTTACATCTGATCAATGCATTGCACATCCTGAATATAAAGCATTTCCATATGGTTGTCTTGTTTTGTCAATTACAGTGTCTTCCTTTATGGCTTCGGTTTAATCGTATACCTGCAATGAATTCATTCAGCTGGGAAGGTTGTCCATGACCTGTTTATTTATCTGGGGTCAGTTTGGTGTTTGTCCACAGTGCATCCTCCTCTCAACTCCTGCTGCTGTCCACTCTGTTTTCCATTGTTTATTCTGTCCACATGTTACTCCTGTTGCTTCTGTCCCCTTGTAGGTTAATATTACATCTGGGTAACTCAGACCCCACATCACATGGACCATGAATTAATTTCCATGATCCAATGCTCCTAATTAGAGTTGAGCGGACACATGGATGTTCAGGTTCGACGGGTTCGGCCGAACTTGACCCGAACTTGCCCTCGTACCCAAACACCATTGAAGTCAATGGGGACCCGAACTTTTGAGGACGAAAATGGCTCTAAAAAAGTAATGGAAAGGGCTAGAGGGCTGCAAATAGCAGTAAATGTTGTTAAGAGCATGGCAAGTAGAAGATTAGAACTGTCCCTGCACAAAGTGTCATTTCTGCAGGAAAAAAATCATTTAAAAGCACTCACGGCTATAATGAATTGTCGGCTCCCCGTAATACAGAGAACAGGCTTTTTAAAAAGTTACTGTCATAAAAAAGTGTTTGGGGACCTAGGTCTTGCCCCAGGGGACATGTATCAATGCAAATTTTTTTTTTTTTTAAACGCCCGTTTTTTCGGGAGCAGTGATTTTAATAATGCTTAAAGTGAAACAATAAAAGTGTAATATTCCTTAAAATTTTGTACCTGGGGGGTGTCTATAGTATGCAAGTAAAGGGACACATGTTTCCTGTTCTTAGATCTGTCCCAGCACAAAGTGTAATTTCTGCAGGAAAAAAAGTCATTTAAAAGCACTCGTGGCTATAATGAATTTTCGGCTCCCCGTAATACAGAGAACAGTCAATGATAGATAAAAAAAAAAAGCGTGGGGTTCCCCCCAAATTCAATTACCAGACCCTTTATCCAAGCACGCAACCTGGCATGCCGCAGGAAAAGAGGGGGGACGAGAGAGCGCCCCCCCCCTTCTGAACCGTACCAGGCCACATGCCCTCAACATTGGGAGGATGCTTGATGGGGACAAGGGCCTCATCCCCACAACCCTGGCCGGTGGTTGTGGGGGTCTGAGGGCGGGGGGCTTATCAGAATCTGAAAGCCCCCTTTAACAAGGGGACCCCCAGATCCCGGCCCCCCTGTTTGAAATGGTAAGGAGGTACAAAAGTACCCCTACCATTTCACAAAGAAAGTGTAAAAAAATTGTTAAAAAACACACAGACACCGTTGGGAAAAGTCCTTTATTAAAAATAAAAAAAGATTCCAGCGGTGGTAATCCACTCTTGCTATCCAGCGATGGCTGATCATCTCTCTGGGGTCCAGCGATGGGTGATCTCTCCCGATGGTCCAGCGCATCCTGTCTCCACAGAGACATTGCGGGAATCCAGGCACCTGACAGGTCTTAGATGTCCCCCTCTGATGTAACGTAAACCTGCGTTACATCAGAGGGGGGCTGGGTCATCCGCACATCACTGGGGAAGCCTAGTTTTCCCCTTGCGTCAGAGGGGGGTGGGGTCAGGTGACGGGTGGCCCCGTCCTCCTCAGCTAAGACCTGTCAGGCCATCACCGGGATTCCCGCAGTTTCTCTGTGGAGACAGGATCAGCCATCGCTGGATAGCAAGAGTGGATTATCACCGCTGGAATCTTTTTTTTTTTTTTTTTTTTTTTAATAAAGGACTTTTCCCAACGGTGTCAGTGTGTTTTTTAACAGTTTTTTACACTTTCTTTGAGAAATGGTAGGGGTACTTTTGTTCCCCCTTACCATTTCAAACAGGGGGGGATCTGGGGGTCCCCTTCCAGATTCTGATAAGCCCCCTGCCCGCAGACCCCCACAACCACCGGCCAGGGTTATGGGCACATGGTACTTTGAGGGGTCACAGACTCCTCATCCCCCCTCTTTTCCTGCGGCCTGCCAGGTTGCGTGCTTAGATAAAGGGTCTGGTATGGATTTTTGGGGGGAACCCCACGTCATTTTTTTTTTTTTTATTTGAAGCGAGGATCCCCTTAATATCCATACCAGACCTGAAGGGCCTGGTAATTGAATTTGGGGGGAACCCCACGCTTTTTTTTTTTTTTTTATCAATGACTTTCAATGACTGTTCTCTGTATTACGGGGAGCCGACAATTCATTATAGCCGCAAGTGCTTTTAAATGACTTTTTTTCCTGCAGAAATTACACTTTGTGCAGGGACAGTTCTAAGCACGAGAAACATGCGCCCTTTTACTGGCATACTATAGACACCCCCCAGGTACGAAATTGAAAGGAATATTACACTTTTATTGTTTCACTTTAAGCATTATTAAAATCACTGCTTACGAAAAAAAAGCCATTTTTAAAACTTTTTTTTGCATTGATACATGTCCCGTGGGGCAGGACCCAGGTCCCCAAACACTTTTTATGACAATAACTTTTTAAAAAGCGCCATTACATTGCCAAACACCGAAATCCAACCCGAACATACAGTAAATTGTTCGGGTACAGGACCCAAAAACCCAAAAGTCCGTTACGAACCCGAACTTTACATTTCTGGTTCGCTCAACCCTACTCCTAATGCATTCTGACATTTCAAGTGAGTCTCTACTGTCTTTGGCCCTCAGCATCCTTAAAAAAAATGTAAAACCCATATCCAAAAAACACTGTAAACCTAGGCGCAAAAAGGAATATTGCACCACTGTAATTTTGGGTGGAAGTGTCTACGTTTTACACCCTTGAGTAATGTCTGGAGGAATATTTTCAAGAACCCACCTATGCTCTGCTGTTTATGTTCTCTTGTTGGGATTTTCTGTTTCCTGCTCTGTTCCTTCTATCCTACCTGGGTCCTGCAGCCTGTCTGTTCCTGCTTTTATGTTTTCTGCATTTTCTACATTCCTTTCTGACTTTTCCTGTCCAGACACAAGCAGATTCTGCCTTATTTATCTATTTAGGCAACCTGTGCAGTTGCAACAGCGGCTTCTATACTTCAGTGCCGGTTGTACTATTGAGATTGTTGTTGCTGTCGTGGTGTGTGTCTGTGAGATCTTCATCCTGTGTCTTGTATCCTGTTCTTGTTTTCTCTGTTATCCTGTCCTTGGAGTGTTCTTTCTGCCCCAGTGTTTACCAAGTTCCTGTACTCTTGGCTCTGTTGGTTTCACCCTTCACTCCTGGTACCTGTCTCCTGTCTTTCTGTGTAGCTTCTGTTTCTTTGCCTGATATCCCTGATATTACCACCACCAACTTGTTGGACTCCTTGAATCTGATTGCTTGCTTAACCCAACCTTGGGAGAATGTCTCCTGCCCTGAAGTTGGCTTTGTTATTGCTCAACCTTTCTGCCTAGCTACTTGGTCTTCATTACCCTGGAAACAACCATGGCTACTCACCTCGGCAACTGCAAAGTCATTAGCTTGCTCTCACTGGGGAAAAGCTATTAGAAGTGGCTGTCAGATGGCTAACCTGGCTCTAGCCTATGCTGGTATTGAACTTTAAGCTAAAACTAGCTATATAATCCCTGACCAGAAGGGACAGGGTTAATTAAAAAAACATGAGCTGCTTATTAACCCCATTGCAATAAATAGGTTCACCTACTAATACACTGGAAGGTGATCACTACATACATACCTTAGCACAGACCTAGCTACCTGGCATTGTGCATGTGAGATGATAATAATAAGCATTCAGAAAAACATTCAAGAAGCTGGTAAACTATTGGAACATAGGAACATTTGCATAATACTCTCTTCTTGTCTGGATTTAGCAGCCTGGATTAAGGATTGGCCCGGTGTTCGATTCGAACCCATGTTTGAATCGAACATCGGCCGTTCGTCCGCTCGTCGAGTTCAGAACTCTGAGGGCCGTTCGCATCAAATTCGTGTGATGCGAACGGTCCGCAATGCACTGCGCCAGTCACAGTGCATTGCTGGCTGATGATTGGCCAAGCATGCACTGTGACCCCGCATGCTTGGCCAATCATAGAGCCAGCAGCGAGGAGAGCAATAATTGGCCACAGGCAGGATGCCTGTGGCCAATTATAGCTCAGGGTGTTTAGTACACGCCCCACACTATATAAGGCCGCCGCGCCGGTGGCCTTGTGTAGTGTGATCCGGCGTTGAGGGATAGAGGATTGATAGGCAGGGACAGTCTAAACTATTTTTCAATCATTTCTGTGTGGGGAAAGTGTAGGGAAAGAGGAAAAATAGGCAGGGATAGTGTGTTCTTCTCAGGCATTTGCGTGTGGGGAAAGTGCTGTTCTCTACCAATACAGCCATCTGCAGGAGTTAGTGTGTATGCTGTGTGAGTCTAGCACAGCACAGTATACAACCTGCACCTGTATCTGCCCTTCTGCCCTGGTGTCATCTAAGACAGCCATCTGCAGGAGTTAGTAATTGTGTTGTGTGAGTGCAGCACAGCACAGTATACAACCTGAACCTGAATCTGCCCTTCTGCCCTGGTTTCATCTAATCCAGCCATCTGCAGGAGTTAGTAATTGGGTTGTGTGAGTGCAGCACAGCACAGCACAGTATACAACCTGAACCTGTATCTGCCCTTCTGCCCTGTTGTCACCTAATCCAGCCATCTGCAGGAGTTAGTAATTGTGTTGTGTGAGTGCAGCACAGCACAGTATACAACCTGAACCTGAATCTGCCCTTCTGCCCTGGTTTCATCTAATCCAGCCATCTGCAGGAGTTAGTAATTGTGTTGTGTGAGTGCAGCACAGCACAGCACAGCACAGTATGAAACTTGAACCTGTATCTGCCCTTCTGCCCTGTTGTCATCTAATTCAGCCATCTGCAGGAGTTAGTAATTGTGTTGTGTGAGTACAGCACAGTATACAACCTGAACCTGTATCTGCCCTTCTGCCCTGTTGTCATCTAATCCAGCCATCTGCAGGAGTTAGTAATTGTGTTGTGTGAGTGCAGCACAGCACAGTATACAACCTGAACCTGTATCTGCCCTGTTGTCATCTAATCCAGCCATCTGCAGGAGTTAGTAATTGTGTTGTGTGAGTGCAGCACAGCACAGTATACAACCTGCACCTGTATCTGCCCTTCTGCCCTGGTTTCATCTAATCCAGCCATCTGCAGGAGTTAGTAACTGTGAGGGCTTACAGTGTTGTGGCAACACCGTCCACCACCACCAAAGACCCAATTTGTCTGCCACTGTTCAACAGGTGCATGCAATTACAATTCTTGATCTAATAATTAACAGCAGGGCCCATTCCTGCGCCCACCAAGAGTAACTGTGAGGGCTTACAGTGTTGTGGCAACACCGTCCACCACCACCACCAAAGGCCCAATTTTTCTGCCCCTGTTCAACAGGTGCATGCAATTACAATTCTTGATCTAATAATTCACAGGAGGGCCCATTCCTGCGCCCACCAAGTGTAACTGTGAGGGCTTACAGTGTTGTAGCAACAGCACCAACACCACCACCAAAGGCCCAATTTTTCCTAACACTGTTCAACAAGGGCATGTAATTACAATTCCTGATATAATAGTTCACAGCAGGGCGTTCCAGCGCCCACCAAGAGTAGCCGTGAGGGCTTACAGTGTTGTGGCAACACCAACATCTAATGGGGCAAATTTCTGCAGAGTATATATGGCAGGCCCCTACTTTCAAACATCCAACTTAGAAACGACTCCTACTTGCAAACAGAAGAAAACAGGAAGTGAGAGGAAATCTACCCCTAGGAAGGAAAATTCTATCCTGTTAGATTTAATTTGGGAAAAAAGGTATCTCCTCTCTACTGATACTTTATCACCAATCCTTGTTTCAATAAAAAACCCACTTTTCCAAAAACATTTTCTCATTGGGACGGAAAGTGAGGTGAAATGTTCTAAACAGGTGCACAGACAGCAAAACAAATGTTACAGGGGTGATAACCCTTCCCTATGTTCTCCAAAAAGCGTAAAATTTGATTTTTTTGGATGGAGCTACACTTAAAAATGTACCTGTTCAAAATTACAAACAGATTCTACTTAAGAACAAACCTACAGTCCCTGTCTTGTTTGCACCGCCTGTATACTGCTGTTCAGAGTATATAGGGTTGTAGGTATAGGGTTTTATTTTGGGTGCAGGGTTCCCCTTAATATCCATACAAGTCCCAAAGGGGCTGGTAATGGGTGGGGGGGGGGGGGGGGGGGTCTGATGGGGTAGCCATGCCATTTTTCTCAAAGATTTTCATCCATATTGCCAGGACAAGACATGACATTGAAGCCGCAAGCAGTTTTCAATGGCTTCTTTTTTTCCTTTACAAATGTCATTTTGTGCAGGGACAGTTCTAAACACGGGAAACACATGCCACTTCACAGGCATACTTTAGACACCCCCCAGGTACCATATTCAAAGGAATATTTCACTTTTTTTTTTTCACTTTATGCATCATTAAAATGACTGCTCCAGAATAAACGTCCGTTTTTAAAACTTCTCTTTGCATTGATACATGTCCCCTGGGGCAGGACCTGGCTCCCCAAACCTTTTTTATGACAATAACATGCATATTGGCCGTTATAATTAGCACTTTAGATTTTGAACGTTCGCGTCCATTGTAACTAATAGGGTTTTAACGTTCGTGCAAACTTTCGGTCCATTCGCAGGTTCTGGTGCGAACCGAAACCCGGGGGGGGGGGGGGGGGGTCGGCTCATCCCTAGCCTGGATAGGACATGTGGCTGAGACTTTCTCTCTCTTCCCACGTCCTCCTTCGGGGGTTTTTTAACGTGAGCTTACCAGAGACAGGAAGTGCTAACACATAATTATGCATAACACCATAATAATAGCAGCTAACAATAGAAGGCAGCAGATACCTGCACTTGCTTTGCAGGAATAGGGGTCTGAGCTTTGACCCCATTTTCATATGCTCCTGTTTCTGCCTACAGTCTAAAATCATACTGCTTGTGTAAATGTATTCCACAGGATTTACACTTAATGCATTTAGATTTGGAGTGTGGTAGGATAATTAGAAGTCATCTCCTTCACTTATGTGAAAAGTTACTTCTTCTGTTAAGTCATCTGTTAAATGCCACAAAATAGATTGTCAATCTATATAATACATGGCAAATAAAATATGTACAAGTGGTCTTGCGCTATTTCTTTGTGAATAATAATCAGTGAATAAACATACAGTATAAACTTGTCCAATAATGTATGATGTAAATAAACAAACAATTGAAAAATCAAAAGTGATGCTGTCCAAACAAAATATAATGTCCAATGAGCTGATGAAAATCAAATGTTCAGGTTCAGGTTACAACAACCGATGATCAGTTCTTTTATAGAATACTCCCACAAATTCTTTGTACTTCCACCAACACCTCAGTGCTCACAGAACTCTCACCTCATAGCCACATATCAAGAGCCCTTGATCAAATTCCAATATGGGGAAAGTGATCCATCCTCCTGGGACCTCCTCCATATCTCCTTTGTCTACAGTCAAGGATCCAGGCTCCTGGTTCCATATGTGGGGATGAAATAGACAATATGCCTCCAGTAGTGTAATATGTTTAAAATAACTCCATTTATTTAAAAGACGATAACATGCTTACATCAAAACAAGATTAAAAGCACACGGAATAGTAAAAACAACAGTGTTTTCTGCCTCTCATAACTTCCGTTATGTTGTCCACTCCGGCCATGCCCTACGCGTTACGTCACGTGAGGAAGCAATTTATTTATTTTAAACATATTACACTATCGGAGGGCGGAGGCCTATTGTCTATTTCACCCCCACATATGGAACCAGAGCCCTAGGTGCCTGGATCCTTGACTGTAGATAGAAGAAAAACTGAGGAGGTCCCAGGAGGAAGGATCACTAACCCCATATTACAATTTGATCAAGGGCTCTTGATATGTGGCTATGAGGTGAGAGTTCTGTGAGCACTGAGGTGTTGGTGGAAGTAAAAATAATTTGTGGGAGTATTCTATAAAAGAACTAATAATCGGTTGTAACCTAAACATTCGATTTTCATCAGCTTATTGGACAGTATAGTTAGTTTGGACAGAAATCACTTTTGCTTTTTGATTGTTTGTTTATTTACACTATACATTATTGGACATGTTTATATTGTATGTTTATTCACTGATTATTATTCACAAAGGAATAGCGCAAGACCACTTATACATATTTTACTCAGGGCTCAAGTCCTGCGGGAATGCATGGGAACGGAGTTCCTGTACTTTTTCCACAACAGGAACTCAGTTCCCGTTAGCAGCCGTGCCCTGCAAGACTTTGAAGTACGCGAGCTGTGTGGCAGGTGCGGACACAGCTCACAATAGTAAGTATACACCTGACCATTCAGGCATTGCCAGTAGGGGGCCCCATGACAGCTTCCTCTTCGATCTACCTGTCAATCACAGCTAGCTGATGGGTAGATCAGGTCCCTGCTGCGAAGAGATTGTATTTAGTCAGACCTCTCGTGATGCCCTCCTCCACCCCGTCCCCTCCTGATTTTCTGTCTCCTCACCCCCCCCCCCCCAGTCTCCTGCATACTTGCTCTGTGTGTCCCGCTGAATCCCCCCTCCTCTATCTTCAGTGCCATATGATGAGATATGATGAGAGAACCCAGAGGAGGAGCACAGCTATTCTGCTCACAGGACATACAGGGAGAGAGGTGAGCTGAGGGAGGAACATCAGTTTGGAGTGGTAAGCTGAGCGCAATACCAGGCAAAGTTTAATGCCAGGAGGGAAGTTTATGTGGAAATATGTGAAGAGTTGGAATAGCAGCGAGTGTGTGTTGGAGCCCTGCAGAGTTTGCAGCCCCCCAAGCTAACATACATCTCCTAAGCCGGAACACATCACTATCTCCCCAAGCATTCTGTCCAGATAATGTGCAGTTCATTTATGACCTTTCCGTTTAACCCTGTGTTATCCAAACTCTGTTCAATGAAAAGTGTAAACTCACCACATAAACACTCTATATACAAAATAAAATTCCCCAATAAAGATCAGAACATGATGTTCACATTTGCATGGAAGCACAATTGAATGAATGCTGATTATTCAGAGAATTACCGTATTTATGTTTATTGAGGATTGTTTTTTTTTTTTATGTACTAACAGTTAAGCTTCATACACACAATACACAAATTGGATGAAAAATATCACTTTTGAAGCGTTCGTACATATGAGCGTATAATTTTTATTTTTTTTGGTGGGCGAGTGGATCTTGGGTGGGAGTTCCCACACTTTTTTCCCCAGGACTTGACCCCTGATTTTACTTCATGCATGTGTAATTGCAGCAATTCTCCTGAAGTCACCATTGTATATTCACCATATTTATTACACTGTTTTAGTACATAGTAGCGGAGAAGACTATTAACATTCAATCCAATATATGACAAATAGCTCAATCCTGTTATCACATTTTCACACCCAGAGCTCATTCTTTGTTGAACATCAAACATGAAAGTGCTTATCCGAATATTGTTTTTGGGGATTTTTTTTTTTTTTTTTAATTTACGAATTTATATGAAAATGAAGTGAAATAGCTTGTATTAATATAACCTACCCAAACATCCACAATTATCTCCACAAAATAAGATGCCAGGATCATTTTCACATGATTTCATGATTTTGTTTCTTACAATAATCCATGATATGCTGTATATAGTCCACTGACAGAATGAAGAAAAGAGAATATATTCTGTCTGTACAGTGTCATGCAAGTTAATAACCAAACCAGTACATTAATTGTCTCTCCTGGGTTTTAACAATTGCAAGCAATTAAGTTATTTGCATTTTAAAAGTCAGAGACAAAACAAAAAAAAATTCCAGGGATGAATTGCCAGGGGTAAAAATAAATTGTGAGATGTATTGTCTGAAAAGTCTGAGCCCAGTCTTTGGGGCTTTCAAAGAAAAAAATCTTACCCCAAATTGTTTAAACCTAGATGACCATTTGTATTTTCTAAGCGCTACTCCTTCTTTTTTTTTTTTTTATACGGACATTTCACCCACAATAGGTAAAACATCACAAAATAAAGAAAATACCTTTTTGACAGGTGTTGTGTTTAACTTAATTAGAGTACAATCATAACTGTGCAGGGAATACTTTCTGCTGTTTTCTTCTTTTCCCTTTTGTGTAACCTAATACTTGCTATTAATCACTGTGAGATCATTTTACACAGTTCTATAACACTAAAGGCTAAGCAAAACATAAAATCCTGTAACCTATGCTGTATAAATAGCTATTTAATGTGCATTGTTTGAAATGGTAACACTCCAACATTTTAGCTCTGTAGTAGGAAATAGGCCCATTCTCATAAAGTATTCTGTTTCCTAGTGCTTTTAATGATAAACTAGCTGTTACACTAAGGGTCCATCCACACCTGGATTGCAATCTACCTGTTGATCGCGATAAGCCGTCAGATAGATCACGATCAGGGCTGTGCCGAGCCATTCCCCCAGCCTCTGCCGCCTTCCACTTACTGGCAGAGCGAAGTAAGATGAAAAACAGTGCTGGATGGAGGGCAGAAGCACAGCAGCCACTTTAGTTAAAGTGTTTGTTACCCTAAAAAAAAAATATGGATCCTGTTCCTTTAGAGTATGAATAACAGCACAGTGCTTGTGCTGTGTAATTTGGCCCTGTGTATGACCTGAAATACCTGGCTGATCCTGCCCTCCCCTCTGTAAACTGACCATGGTTTATCATCTGAGTGATCTGCTGATCTGCTGAGCCCTGACACTGTGGTCAGATTACATGCCTCCGTCATCTCCAGCTCTCCTCTGTCCTCCTCGTCTGTCAGCTAGTGGTAGTGCCCGCCCCTCCCCTAGATGGCGGGTCATGTCAGCGCCGAGTGGTGCTAGATAGCAAGGTATAGAACGGTCTTTTTGTTAATAAAGCATATACAGTGGAGGCATTATGGAAGACAGGGGATTACCTGAAAATTAATAAGTGGGTTTACAACCACTTTTAACCTTGCAAGTTAACCAGCAGGTGATTGGTTGCTAGGCAGTTAGATGGTTGAGACAAATCATTTAACACTGACAGGGATGCTTACATTTGTCCACCTCACCCGTGCACATGAGAGGGTGCCGCTCCTCACTACACACCTTAACTTGATGCATGTTGCATTTAAGAGGGACACTGATGAGCCCGTGCCCTCTCCCCCAGTCCAGCGTACTTTTGCCACCTCACTCTCAGTGGCAGAATGGGTCTCACTGTGCACCTAGCAGGGACCTCATGCATGCACTTAATTACCCTTTTCTCTCTCCCATACCATGTGGTCTCTGTACCACAAGTTTGGTCCCGACAGCTAGGGAGGGAGGCGCAACACCAACCCCCTCGCGATCAGAGGACCTACGTCAGATACCACAGTTTGTTGATCCGTTGTTATTCACTTTCCACTAGTTCATGGTTACCTGTGGCAACTATTCTTCTACTTCAACTCTTCTGCCACGTTAACCCTTCATACTGGCTCTCCTCCTGTACCCATTGAGTGTTTTACAGGCAATGTTATTTTCATACACCATGTTCCACCATGCACCCCTTAAAAGTAACTTCAGACCAGACATTTGGACAGTTCAAGAACCTTTACTGAATGTTTCTGCAACATTTACAGGTCTCAATGCATACTCAGGTCTCCTCACAAACTATGCTATGGCTGCCCAGGCATACCTGTACAGGTGTAAGTCCAAGACTGGCAAGTCCATTAGTTGAAAATCCCTTTAGAGTGGAAAAAAGACATTGCTTTGGGATACATCTTCCCCTGTGAACCAGACCTTCTTGCTTCCCACGCGGTCCCGTTCTCTCTGAGCCTGGCCTTCACCATATTTATATGTAGACCAGAGTGGAGGGCGTGTTGTGTTTGTTAAACAATATGATTTCTTTTTATATTAATCAGACATAACATTATATGGGACAGTCTGTTTAGTAGTTGGTCATAGATACAGAAATCAGATTTCTGTCAGGTTTGGCTTGAGTGGATACTTCTCAAACAAATGCTGTTGAACTCAATGGGGACGTAGATACCATTGTTCTATTCATCTGACAGTTTGAGCAGTATATTGACTCTATAGCTACAGTAAACAGGTAATATATAACCTATGGCATGTATGCTGGCAGAGTGCAATTTTGAGGTAGAATTTGAGAGTGCATCTCTAATTGAATGGCAGAGATGTCTTTCTGTTAGTCGGTTGCTATGGTAAACAACCTGAGCAATATAAAGGTTGCCAGGCATAACCTGGACAGGACTTGCATCATGCCTTAAGACCGAAGAGGAAACATCTTTAACCAGCCATTGAAGAAGAAAGATACCTGATTTCCAAAGCAACTGCCAACTGAGTCCTTGTTGTCAAAGGAGATCACAAACACATAGTAACCAGATTTAAGTACCGTAAGTTTTAGGAGAATTTCTACTGTTACAGACCATAGTTTTCTGCTTATTTTCTAGGCATCTTGCTTGATATATCTGTCAGTCTTGTACTGTATTCCTAATATTGTAACTGTTTTGTAATGTACTGCATTTTTGTTCAGTGAAAGCACATTTGTACACTGTAGAGAACTGAGCTTAAGACAAAGTGTTAGAAAAGGTTAAAAAAGAAAACAAATGTAATCAACCACATCCTACTGCTGGCAATATACATTGTATAACATTTTTGGTTTTGAATTTAAATATGTTTTAAATTATACCTGGTGATCCTGCCACGACGTTTCTTATTCAGCCACTTCCTGTTTTAGATGACTGACTCCAAGTTGTGCCCCCTCAATTGTCACTTTTTCATGTGGCACCCTAAGGCCCCTTTCACACCGGGGCGTTTTTCATGCGGTGCAGCGCTAAAAATAGCGCATGTTCACCGCATGAAAAAAAATCCTGCCCCTTTAACTCCAGTGTGAAAGCCGGCGGGCTTTCACACTGGAGCGGTGCGCTAGCAGGATGACAAAAAAAAATGTCCTGCTAGCAGCATCTTTGGAGCGGGATAGGAGCGGTGTGTTCACCGCTCCTATACCGCTCCTTCCCATTGATTAGAATGGGACACCGCTGTGAAACCGCGGCAATACCGCCGCAAAGCGCTGCTACGGCGGCGCTCTGCGGGGGGTGTTTAACCCTTTTTCGGCCACTCGCGGGGGGTAAAACCGCACCGCGAGCGGCCGAAAACCGCAGTGAAAATGCCGGTAAAGCAGCGCTAAATATGGCGCTGCTTTACCGTCACCGCGGCTCACCGCCCCAGTGTGAAAGGGGCCTAATAGTGACTACAATTGGCCATGTTTAGTTTTGGCTTCATTTGCTAAAGAAATAATTTTGTTTTGTCATAATGGTTATGTTAGAATGATTTGTTTTTTAAATGATTCATTATTTCAGGAGAGTATATATTTGTTGTTCTAAATCCATTCGTATTTTGGAAGTTCTGTTATTTATTTTTTTATTTCAGAAAGATTGTCTATATGCATTTTAATGTGTTAATAATAAGTAGGAAATTCATAATCTTATTTCACTTTTATACCCTACTGTATTTATTGCAATATGTTTCCATTTCATATGTAGTTCTTTTTTTTAATAATAATGAAAAATGTTAATGCAAAAAGAATTGCTTGATTATCCAAGTGTCAAAGACTTCCGCGCCAATCTCATCTGAATAAAACAAATGAATCGGAATTAATACATATTCATTCATTATGTTATTAAGTTGAATTCCTTTCCCCATTCCCAACTGACTTTGTTTTGTGGGCCACACGCACACATAGAAATTAACCACTTCAGTCCCGGAAGGATTTACCCCCTTACTGACCAGGCCATTTTTGTGATACAGCACTGCGTCGCTTTAACTGACAATTGCGAGGTCGTGCGCTGTTGTACCCAAACAAAATTGATGTCCTTTTTTTCCCACAAATAGAGATTTCTTTTGGTGGTATTTGATCACCTCTTCGGATTTTATTTTTGCGCTATAAACAAAAAAAGACGAATTTTGAAAAAAATAAAACAATGTTTTTTACTTTCTGCTATAATACATATTCCAAACAAAATAAATAAAAAAAAATGTATTTACCAGTTTAGGCCAATATGTATTCTTCTACATATTTTTGGTAAAAAAATCGCAATAAGCCTATATTGATTGGTTTGCGCAAAAGTTATAGTGTCTACAAACTATGGGAAAGATTTAGGGACTTTTATTTATTTTTATTGCTTTTACTGGTAATGGTGGCGATCTCCGATTTTAATCGGGACTGCGATATTGCGGTGGACAAATCTGACCAGTGACATTATTACAGTGATCAGTGCTAAAAAAAATGCACAGATCAATGTAAAAATGACACTGGCAGGGAAGGGGTTAACACTAGGGGGCCATCAAGGGGTTAAGTGTGTTCCCTGGGTGTGATCACTAGGAACAGCAGATCTCTGAGTTGTCCCCTGTCAGAATGGGGATCCGCCTTGTTTACATCGATCCCCGTTCTGCCTCTCTTTACCCTGATCGCAGGTGGCCAGCAGACATCAAGTCCACTGGACCCACAAGTGCGCTCCTGTGGCGTGTACCTGCTGTATCTCATGCACGGACCGATGTACAGGTACATCGGTTTTCGCGCAGCCGGACCGCCCTGCCGCAGTATATGGGCGGTCTGGAAGTGGTTAAAAAAATGCTCTCCAGCCCAATACAAAAATAATCTCTTTTTGAATATTCACGCTATGCTTACCCTATGCTGGGATAAAATGAATGGACCCAAATCAATTTGAATCAAATGTTATGTCATTACATAATTTTGGATACTTCAACCATTAACAAAAGGCCCTAAATTTTCACATCATGTCATCCAAATGAAACAAATGAGAATAAATTCATTTGTTGTTTCTGTTATAATTTATTTTGTATTGGTTGAAATTTATCACTTTTGTGATTCAGAGATTCGGATACTTCCAAATCTCTGAATCACGCAAATTTAGTCCGAATTTTCGATTTGTAACAAAACTTGCACATGTCTAAGGCTGACACATTAAATGGGCATGGCCATTATAAATAAACTGATCCACAGCAATGATGTGCAGCTGACACTAGAGCAAGTTCACTTATGCCGCATACACACGACCGGGCTTTCCGGCAGAAAAGGTGAAAACATTCTGTTGGATATTCCGATCGTGTGTGGGATAATCTGATAGTTTTTCCTCAAAAAATTCAGATGGACTTAGAAATAGAATATGCTTTAAATCTTTCCGACAGAATCAATTTCTATCGGGAAAACCGTTCGTCTGTGTGCTGGTCCGACAGACCAAATACGACGCAAGGGCAGCTATTGGCTACTGGCTATTGAATTTCCTTTTCTAGTCCTATTGTAAGTCATCGCGTTAGAAATGAACGGATTTTGGTCCGATCGTGTGTGGGCAAGTCCGTTCGGTCGGAACTCCGTCGGGAAGACCGTCTGAGTTTATTCTGATGGAAAGTCCGGTCGCGTGTACACAGCATTAGACTGAAAGCGGCTAAAAGAAACTGCAAGGCGTCAGCGGCATTGAAATGCAAGAAACAAATTTCTACAATAAATGTGAAAACTGTGGTTTTGCAAACTAAATGTCATCCAGTCAGGGTTTATGTCTACTTTATTGTATCTCCCCTTTACCATAAACTATTCCACCAAGCTCCATCGCTTAGTCCAAACACTGCAAGCATCAGAGCCTGACAAAAATGTTAGTAGATATTTTTGTCAATCTTTTGTCAATCTTCTATCTGCAATCTTATTAAGATGAACAAGAATCCTCTTACTGGATTTACATTCAAAGACTATAGCACATCTGAGCTAAGCAGAGTAAACATTTAGAAGAGTATCTTGCAGTGCAGTAGGAACAGTGCAAAGGATGCAATCTCAACACGTTACAATACATTTTTGGAACTTTCTTCACCAGTCTAGTGAGCCTACTAGCATGTATATGCTTGTAAGCAGTAAGCAAACCTCTTATTAATGCAGATGTTAGATGTGACCGTTTATTTATAATTTATTCACTGGAGATTTAAGACTATATGGAGAGTGACATCAAAACAATGTCCCTCCATGGCCTTGGCAACCATGCAACACTTCCCAGTAGGCACAACAGTTGTCTGGAAAATAATTTCCAAACAAATTGCTGTTCAGAAGCTCTGAACTCCGCTCTAAAACCATTCTGTAAAGTATACATTCTAGAAGGTAGTCATGTGCCACCTAGTGGGAGCATTTAGGAGGTTACATTTATTTTTAAAAAGGTTGGACCTGATTTACGAAATTGTATGTGCATACTGTAAGTCTGCACATCACAGGCACCCAAATGGTATCCACACACCATAAAATACCTATGTTCAATTAACTAGGAAGCGTGCTTTGCTTTGAAGTTTACACTCCGGCATCTGAATGTTATGCAGCTAAGCAGTGGCATGCCTAAAACAAAAATATATATTTTTTAAAACATTAAATGCTTATTGAAATTTTTGCAGGTATAAATAGTGCAAAATAGTTACACAAAAAAATATGACTTCAAAGAGTCAGAGTTTAGAGATTATACACAAGTAGGAACAAGAGAAGCATTTTGACACATCTCGTACATATATCTTCCATATTAACAAACATCAATGGAAAGAATATGACTAATTATGAATTACAATCAAAAAAATAGAATTTTGTCATATTTTTGGGTCTACCTGACTGCTATTTGGGCATGGGTGGTCAACCTGTGGCCCTCCAGCTGTTGCAGAACTACAAGTCCTATCTTGCCTTTGCCTTTGGGAGTCATGCTTGTAACTGCTTGCAATGCCTCATGGAACTTGCAGTTCCGCAACGGCTGGAGGGCCACGGGTTGAGCACCCATATATTAGGGATTTCATGTAGTGGCATATTTACAAGAAGTGTGTTATCAAAAAGGTAACTTTTAAAAATCAAAAGAAAACAGTAACAGTCAGAATCTTTGTTTCATTTTCAATCTGTCTGTAGAAATTTAATTTGGAAACAGATTGGTTGCTATGGGCAATAACAGGATTTTTGTACTTAACTTTAGGAGGTATTGAACACTGGCAAACAAAAAAGCAATTGTAAAACCAGGTATAACCTCTTCCAATCCTAGCGTGCTTTTGTTTTGTAGAAAGGTTGTACTTAGGAGAGAGGTGGGACCTGTGTTCTTTCATGAACTTAAAGAAATGGATTTTATGATGACCACAGAAATCCTGTTTTGGTTCATAAAATCAATAGTTATTCTGAAATAATAGGGGCCTTCAAAGGCAGTTTAACTGAAGAGTGGGCAACGCAGCAAACAAAAGTCAACAGGCCCACCTAAAGAAAAAAAAAAAAAAAAACTAAGGGTAACTAAAGGCTGTCAAAAAGCTGCCTAAATGACTTTACATTGAATCAGATGTGACCTGAACAGAAGGCCCAGTGGCAGCTTTGCAAATCTGGTGTAAGGATCTGCTGCCCTCTATTGTTTGAATTTGTACACGCATTCCTGTAAATAATGTATGCACTTCCTATCCCTTGGTTGTTGTCTTTTAAACCCTGGAAGGAGAAAGTATCAGGGCTGGGCTCTCAGCCCTCCCTTCTCGGCTCTCAGATTGCTCAGCTGACGGTTAATTGCCAGTACTCATCCGCCGGTAAGCGGATCTCCGGTAAGTGGTGAAGGGTTCCGGAGCACAGCGGGAGGGGGGCCCTCCACCGATAAAGGTGATCTTGCGGAAAATCCACTGCAGGGACCACTTCACCACCTCGGTACCGCTTCATCATCTCGCAAACCGCTTCACCATCTCGGTACCACGTCCTTGTCCAGATTAGGTGGAAAACCATGAAGAGTATAAGATACGAGATCATTGATTCCTGTAGGTTCCATGGGCGCATACAGTATCTGGTTCATTGGAAAGGGTATGGTCCGGAGGAACGCTCTTGGGTCTCACCCTCGGATGTACATGCTCCTGCCCTTCTCCATAGACGTTTTCCCATCAAACCCGATGGTCCTCCAAGAGGGAGGGATCGTGGAAGAGGGGGTACTGTCAAGGCTGACCTCTCAGCCCTCCCTTCTCAGCTCTCAGGTTGCTCAGCTGTCGGGTAATTGCCAGTATGTATCATTCCACTGTGGCTCACCATTTCCCGCTCGTCATTCCAGCCTACAGCCAGCCCCTTCTGGCTATTGAAACTGCCTGGTTCATTTCTCCTGTGCCTTCGCCTTGGTCAAACATATCATGAACCTCTCTGCTGTGTTCCTGTTGAAGACTTGCCTGGCTGATGTTCTTTCTGGTTCCCGATCCTGTCTGCTGCCTCTGACTACTCTGATCTCTGGCTTCCTGATTTACTGGCTTGTTCTGACTACCTGCTTTGGCTACAGTACCTGGTCCCTGACTATGTTTTGACTAATAATCTCCAAGCCAGAAGTGAATATTATGCAAGTATTCCTATATTTTATTATTTTAACTGCAGCTGCCGAGTGTATATCTAGATCCTTGTAAAAGACAGAGTATGTCTTTCTTATCCTTATTATTATTTCACATGCACAGTGCCAGATAGCTAGGTCTGCGCTACTGTACGTGTAATGGTCACCTTCCAGTATATTGATGGGTGAACCTCTTTATTGCAATATAGTTTATATACACCCCCTGGTATTCTTGTTAACCCTGTCCCTTCTGGTCTGGAATTCTATAACTACTTTTAGCTTAGGGCTCCATATCCAGCATAGGCTGGAGCCAGGTTAGGCTTCCGGTGGCCACGTCAGTATCATAGGCTTAGAGGTCCAGTTGCATGTCAGATTAGAAACTATTATGGAGGGACTAAACCGCTGAGTATATAGTCTGACTCTGAGTTCCAGCGCCACACCACCGTTTCTGCTGATGAGAAGCTCTGTTCCAGGGTGGTTGGACAACAGTTGGAGGATCTCCCCATGACCAAAGATCTTGTCTTCAGGTCTCAAAGACCAAAGGCACAAAGACAGATGGCGCATCATCCTTAGGGGCTCCTGCAACTTGACTTTGCTGCAACATTTATCTGGAGGTATCTCTATTAATAACTACCATATTTATCGGCGTATAACACGCACCCCAAGTTTAGGAGGGCATTTTAAGGAAAAAAAGTTTTAGGAGGGAAGTTTAAGGAAAAAAAAACTTACATTTAAATGCCCATCAATGCAGCCTTATCAGTGTGCATCTGCAGCCTTGTCCATCATTGCAGAATGATCTGTGTCATTTGCAGCTTGCCCAGCGTCATTTACAGCTTGCCCAGCGTCATTTGCAGCTTGCCCAGTGTCATTTGCAGCTTGCCCAGAGCCGTTTGCAGCCTTGCCCATGTTTAAATTTCCCGCCGCCGAAAAAGACTGAGCGCTGACGAAAAAACCCAAGCGCCGCCGAAAAAGCCAGAGCCGACTGCTTGGCTCCGCTCGCAGACCCGCCTCCCTGCTGCCGAAAAAGATTGAGCTGACTAGTACGTGTACTCGGCTCGGCTCCGCTCGCAGTCCCGCCCAGTCTGGGCGGTACTGCGACACTCCAGAAACAGCAGGGAGGCGGGACTGTGAGCGGAGCCGAGCAGGGAGGCGGGACTGTAAGCGGAGCCGAGCAGTCGGCTCTGTCTTTTTCGGCAGCGCTCTGTATTTTTTGGCGCCGCTCGCTATTTTTAATTTTTTTGGGGGTCAGACAGGGATCGGCGTATAACACGCACCCACGACTTTCCCCCGATTTTAAGGGGGAAAAGGTGCGTGTTATACGCCGATAAATACAGTATATATACCCGGGTATAGGTACACAATTCCACCAGGAATCCTATCGGGCTCTGTTTGTATATTGGATGTATGTACTGTTATTAATCTCTTTGTATATAAAGCATGTATTATTTCTATACTGGTGTGCATCTACAGTGGATATAAAAAGTCTACACACCCCTGTTAAAATGTCAGGTTTCTGTGATGTAAAAAAATGAGATAAAGATAAATCATTTCAGAACTTTTTCCACCTTTAATGTGACCTATAAACGGTACAACTCAATTGAAAAACAAACTGACATCTTTTAGGGAGGGGAAGTAATTTTTTTTTTAAATAATGTGGTTGCATAAGGGTGCACACCCTCTTATAACTGGGGTTGTAGCTGTGTTCAGAATTAAGCAATCACAATCAAACTCATGTTAAATAGGAGTCAGTATATACCTGCCATCATTTAGAGTGCCTCTGATTAACCCCAAATAAAGTTCAGCTGTTCTAGCAGGTCTTTCCTGACATTTGCTTAGTCACATCCTACAGCAAAAGTCATGGTCCACAGAGAGCTTCCAAAGCATCAGAGGGATCTCATTGTTAAAAGGTATCAGTCAGGAGAATGGTACAAAAGAATTTCCAAGGCATTAGATATACCATATCAGCTGCTTGGCACGGGACCCATAAGGCTGCAACTATCATTTGCAGTTTAGTGATACAATATCTCACAAAAGTGAGTACACCTTCACATTTTTTGTAAATATTTTATTATATCTTTTCATGTGACAACACTGAATAAATCACACTTTGCTACAATGTAGAGTAGTGAGTGTACAGCTTGTATAACGGTGTAAATTTGCTGCCCCCTCAAAATAATTTAACACACAGCCATTCATGTCTAAACCGCTGGCAACAAAAGTTAGTACACCCCTAAGTGAAAATGTCCAAATTGGGCCCAATTAGCTATTTTCCCTCCCCGGTGTCATGTTAATCGTTAGTGTTACAAGGTCTCAGGTGTGAACGTGCAACATATGTGTTAAATTTGGTGTTATGGCTCTCAATCTCTCATACTGGTCTGAAAAAAAAAAATTGTTGCTCTACATAAAGATGGCCTAGGCTATAAGAAGATTGCCAAGACCCTGAAACTGAGCTGCAGCATGGTGGCCATGACCATACAGCGGTTTAACAGGACAGGTTCCACTCAGAACAGGCCTCGCCATGGTTGACCAAAGAAGTTGAGTGCATGTAATCAGCGTCATATTCAGAGGTTGTCTTTGGGAAATAGATGTATGAGAGCTGCCAGCATTGCTGCTGAGGCTGAAGGGTGGGGGGTCAGCCTGTCAGGGCTCAGACCATACGCTGCACACTGCATCAAAATGGTCTGCATGGCTGTCGTTCGAAAGCCCGCAAACAGGTTGCTGATGACAAGCAGACTAAGGACATGGATTACTGGAACCATGTCCTGTGGTCTGATGAGACCAAGATAAACTTATTTGGTTCAGATGGTGTCAAGCATGTGTGGCAGCAACCAGGAGAGGAGTACAAAGACAAGTGTGTCTTGCCTACAGTCAAGCATGGTGGTGGGAGTGTCATGGTCTGGGGCTGCATGAGTGCTGCTGGCACTGGGGAGCTACAGTTCATTGAGGGAACCATGAATGCCAACATTTACTGTGACATACTAAGGCAGAGCATGATCCCCCCTCTTCGAGGATTGTGTCGCAGGGCAGTATTCCAACATGATGACGACCCCAAACACACATCCAAGACGACCACTGCCTTGGTAAAGTTGATGAACTGGCCAAGAATGTCTCCAGACCTAAACCCTATTGAGAATTTGTGGGGCATCTTCAAACGGAAGGTGGAGGAGCACAAGGTCTGTGATATCGTCATGGAGGAGTAGAAGAGGACTCCAGTGGCAACCTGTGAAGCTCTGGTGAACTCCATGCCCAAGAGGATTAAGGCAGTGCTGGAAAATAATGGTGGCCACACAAAATATTGACACTTTGGGCCCAATATGGACATTTTCACTTAGGGATGTACTCACTTTTGTTGCCAATGGTTTAGACATTAATGGCTGTGTGTTGTAGGGACAGCAAATTTACACTGTTATACAATCTGTACACTCCCTACTTTACATTGTAGCAAGTGTCATTTCTTCAGTGTTGTCACATGAAAATATATAATAAAATATTTACAAAAAATGTGAGGGTGTACTCACTTTGTGGGATACTGTACATACTGTACTTATACAATGTGACTATGCAATATTTGTTCAGGTTCTGTTAACTCACACTATTAAGCAATTTGCATCATCCAAATGCTCCACCCCCCGCCCCCTTTAGTTTAGACTTCATTCTACGTATTTGTTACATAGATACTAAACACGTATTCAAGACAACATCAGCAAAGTGAAATCTTGATAATTGTTATGGATTACCACCCTCTTCAAATATTTACTGCGCTGTGCACTGCTGACAATATGAATCTGCAAATATTTAAATTTAATTTGCAAGCTATCGACAGATACAGTTTCTTGTCTACATATGTAAGTTTTGTCAATAGCAATGCAAGGTGATATGTTTTCAGTTTAGTAGCAGTAATACCATTTCTGGCTTGCTGTGTTTGATTTTCACCACAAGGTGGAAACATCTTCCTGTCTGAGAGTTGCAATTGATAAATGTCCTAGCACAAATCTGAGTTCAAAAAACGCCTGAAAAGATCCCCATAATTTGCAGTTAGAATTGACCACAACACAGGCTTTGTCCTTGGTGACTTTGGAGGAATTTTAGTGGTGGTGTGGAGATACTCCAACCAGCGCTTGACCAGCCTGGGATTTTTTACCAACAAAGTCTGTGGTGTGACACTGGAACTCATTGTCAGCCTATCTACTCTGCTTCTCAGTCCCTAACAATTTCTAATCTGCATGCAACTAGACCTCTAGCTACCTATGGGCCTTCAGGTACCTAACCTGAATCTAGCCCATTTATTAAGTATATAAAGTATGCAGCAAAGGATATCTCTTGAGATTTTTGGGGCACATTCAACCCAAATATTACATGCGATATGAAAAATGTCAATTCACTACACGTTTAAGTGGTATTTACTGCAAGAATAAATACCGCACATACTTGTCTAAAAGTCAATGCACAAAAACAAAACAAAAGTAAACAAAACATTTCTTGAGGTCTAGCCAGGCGCTATTTCAAATACTACCTGGTTGTTAAGGAACTGGAACCTGACAAATTAGTTTTTAACTCATAAATTAATGCAGTATTTAACTCTTAAGGCCCGTACACATGGTCAGAAAATCTGAAGATAAATTCCGTCCGATGAACGATCTGCTGATTTTCTGATCATTAGTATGCTGCTTTTGACAGCCAAAACTGGATGTGCAGGCTCTAAAATTGTTGTCTGATGTGACCACAAAGTCTGATATTTCTTTTCATTAGTACGGTTTTCTGCCAAAAGAAAATATGAAGAGCAAGACTAGGCATGCTCAGAAATGAAAGAACACATACAAAACAATTCAACACATTACGTCACTTCTGACGTTGAATTCTGACGTCAGAAAAATTCTCTGATGGTGAATACCCTCTTCACTTTCAATTTGAGACTAAAATTCCAACAAAAAACTGACGAAAATTCGTCCAATAATTATCATCCCTATCATGGAAAAACATTTAAAAACAAAAATAAATATTAATGTTAATTCATTCATGTTAGTCATACAGTGATCGTGCTTCCTGGATCTGGACCCAGCCTTTCCCCTCCCTGATGTAGTCCTGCTTTGGTTATGGTCACCGCTCCCAGCTGTTGACAAGTGTTTTCAGGCTTCCCATTTTTGGTCTGCAGCCCCCTCTGTCCACAGCCCTCACAATAGCGGCCATTTCTCCACCACCTTTTGGCTCCATTGCTGGCCATTCTGACAATTTTTCCCATTCTGTGTATTGGTTACATGTTTTATCAGCAATAAACTGTTTTAAATTTCACATGGATTCCATCTCCAATTGATTCCTTGCCACCTCCTGGATCTGCGCTTCCCAATTCTGTTGTTTTTTCATGAAATAAGAACAGCTCCTTTGTTGAGCTCCTAAAAGGAGAAGTAAAAAGTAACACCAAAAGTACCTAAGTTACCAATAACATTTTAGGTTGGACTTACAGTTCATTTACAATGCAAACTACCCATAATAGATAATCACATCCATTTCATCTGTTGTTTTGTTGTTTTACTTTTACCAAAGCAAACCTTTGCATTTCTTTATAAGTTGGCATTTTTTAATTTTTAATTTGCTAAATTTAGTAAGTACGGTATCTTAAAGGCAACCAATGCGATGCATATGCATGGCAAATAAACTGGTTCAATGTATTGCTGACATTTTCTGGCACTTTCTGTTTACAAATTTAAATCAGTATTTTTTGCTAGAAAATTACGTATAACCCCAAAGCATTATACAATTTGTAGCAGAGACCCTAGGGAATAAAATGGCGTTCGCTGCCATTTTTTATGTCACACAGTATTTCAGCATCAGTTTTGCAAACTCAATTCTTCTGGAATTTTTTTTTCACTTTAATGAATGCAAACAAAAAAACACAGTAGTTACCCCAATTTTTTTGTACAATGTGAAAGATGATGTTATGTAAATAGATACCAAACAGGTCACGCATTAAAATAGCGCATTCTCGTGGAATGGTGACAAACTATGGTAGTTCTTAGTGGTAGCTGTCCACGTAGTTACTGAGCCAAGTACCACATCTTCAGGCCCTGCCAGCCCTCCTGGCTGCAGCTGCCTCTCTTTCCTCTGCCCATAACTCCACAGTCCGTCCTACTGGCTCTGCACCCATCCCAGACTGCAATCTCCCAGTCCTCTCAGGCATGACTTCCTAGTCCTCTCCCGACTGTGTGTCACTCACCAGCCCTCTTGGCTGTGACCTGTTGTTCCTCTCCTGGAGACTTTGCCTGGCTGTGCTCTCCCGCTGTCCTCTCTCGCTCCCATGCCACCTGTCCAGGACACCTTCGTGTGTCGTAAGAAGGGTCCTGTCCACACCCAAACCCCAGGCCCAAGGTCACCCCCCCCAGACTGGGGAGCTCCCTCTAAGGCCTCGTCAGCCTAGTACTCCATCTCCAGCTTCCACCCAAACATCTACTCCCCAGCTGGGCTGACTCTGGGTATTTAAGGAGGCCTGCCCCCTGCCCCCTGCCAATCCAGATTGGGGATTGGTCAGGGCTCCTTTTACCACCCCAGACAGCACCACCTCCCTTCTCCTCCTTCCCTTCCAGAAAACACTAGAACATTCTGGAAAGAAGTTGGAGGTCTTGGTGATGCTGCCTGTGAGTCACCCAGCTCTACTCTGACTCACTCCCAACCCAGATCAAAACACACCAAGCCTGGAAATATACCTATACTCTCACAAAAAACATGCACTCACCTTCTAGCACACTAGAGGATGCTTACATAAACAAATGTATTTAATAATAATAACAATCACATACTCATTAAAGTGGTTGTACACCCTGTACAACCACTTTTACCTACAGGTAACCCTTTATTAAGGCTTACCTGTAGGTGCACCTCCACGGTTTGGGAGATATTGCTAATAGGAAGCATTTTTGTATGACAGAAGTGACTGTGTTTATCTCTTCTGTCATAAAGGTTTTCCCTGCCTATTAGGTTTTTTTTTTCCATGTCTGTGTTGCTAAAGGGGGATTTTGCGGAAGTAAGTCTATATACTAGTAAATTAGGGGCTCTGGAATGTAGGATTTCAACCCCAGTCAAAAAGGGGATTTTTGTCTTGTGAAATCCCATTTTAGTAATGAACTCTTCCCAGCATTACTTTTTCAACAAACCCACTCCCATCGGTGACACACACTTCATAAATTAATGTTAATTGAACTAGGGCGCTGAATCCAAATATTAATGAGTACAGCTCAGATTTAACCAGCTGCAGATCATGCTTTATAATTCTGAGGGTTCCAAGAAGCTTCTGTTCCATTTTTGCTTTGTCTTTGTCATCGCTAGCTCTAGAATTCTATTCTATATCAATAACTTTTTGTGGTTAGAGATTTATTGCACCCAGGTGACTAACCCCAGTATTATGAAAAATGTTGTGGGAGTGAACTATACATAAAAAATAAATATAAAATATGGCACATGAATGGATAGAAACATCACAAAAAGTGACTGAAAGTGCGCATGTGTGAATCGTGGTATGCTTTCTGAATGGGCCAGCTGCGGGGAGAAGGGGCCAAACTTCTGGCTCACTTTGCCGCACGACGTGAGCTGTAAATGGGAGTGGGTACCTGTCAAAACCAGGTACCTGCTCCCCAAAAGGTGCCATATTTGGAAGTGGAGCGGGAGGAGGCAGACAAGCGGAGCTTTCCCTTTTGGGAATCTTTGAGACAATTCTGTGCCAATTTTTTTTCTGAACCAATTCTAAGATAGATTCATACATCTTACAGACATGTACATGGATCTATTGCAAATGGTATTTTTCACACAGACAGGGGACAGATTTCTAATGAGTGTCTACAATTATCTTTATGAATTCCAGGGAATGTATGTCCACCAGCTTGTATGTACAATAAATGTATGGAATGGTGCTGTAGTAGCGGAGTAATTATACGTTTCTTGACAGTAAGGTAACTGTCATTTGTAAGAAACTATACTAATGTCCTCAATAAATCAGTCTTATTTTTAGATAAGCAAATAAGAGATAATACAGGCTTTAATTTCACTCCAAGACTATCTAGAAAAGATGTTTGGATAATGCTGGCCTGGTTATTAGAGTCTGGAAACAAATGAAAAGCTGACAGCTAATGTAACAGTCTTTAAAATGCCACGTAAATACAGCTTGTTTACACATTTTTCTAACTGCTTAACCTATTGTTTTATCAAATAATCTGTCAGGCAGACTTTACTTTAACCCCTTTGTGCCTGAGGGTAAAACAAATGGAAATGCCTAAGCACAATTTTGCAACTTTGACATGTGTTAGTAAAACTGTACATATCATCACATCTACTTTGCACATACAAGTGGATTATACCGCGTTTTTTTTTTTAAGACAAATTGAGCTTTCATTAGGTGGTAAATGGTAATGAATATCTCCTGTGTTTTTTTTTTTATTATCATCGGATAACTAGCCCAAAATAGTAAAAAATAAAAATAAAGTTGTTTTAAATTTAGCTGTATATTTCTTGCTATTACCATAACCTTCCACCAAAGAACAATTCAAATTCAAATTCAAATTAAACAATTCAAATGAAATTCTTCTTCTCCTGATGATCGCAGCGATACCACATATATGTATGTTAGTTGTTGTTTGTACCCATAGTACAGCCCAAAAACAATAGTGTGCATTTTTTTTTTTTTTTTTTCTTTTATCCTACCTAAAACACATTGACACTGATACCAATTCATTTATTAAATACTGACCCTGACCTTGACCCAAACAGTATCCCAGGCACTGGCCTAGATCAAACTTTGATCTATTTTTTTTTTTTTTTCAGAATTATGTATTATTAATTTGTTTATTTTTTACACCCATTTTTTTTTTCACTCTGCAAGGTGAGAGAGAGAGAGATATGATGCATCTCTCACATCTATACACAGAGAAAAAACACGGGGGGGGCCTCCCAGATCACTGTGATAGCCATTTAGAGGCTATCACAGCGATTAGGTGACCCAGAATTGTCAGTTCCGGGTCCCAATCGTTACGTACGGGTTTTGTGGCTCTCCATGAGACCCCAGTCTCTATGCTGGGAGAGTGCCGTCAAAGACTCATTGTCCATATTGCCTAATTTGTGCATAAAATTTACAGTCAGGTAAATTTTTTTTACTGTATAAAAAGCAAGGAAAAGTAGAAAATTACTGTATACAGCTACATGTATTACTTTTGGTCCTTTAAAAGTATACATCGTTCAAATATATTACTGTGAAAAACCATGTCCCGGCAATAGATAAAAAAAAAATAGCTATGTACGGTCTTACAACATGCTGGAAACATCTGTTTATTTAAGGTTAGTCATACACATAGCAAGGATATTGTTTTCTTGCAGACAGATTTATATTTAATTAGGTCAGCACACAAATTTTATGATTGTGTTCACCATCAAGTAATGCATTATTAAACAACATATATTTTATTATTATTATTATTATTATTACTTTGGGCAGTTTGTGATAAAACTGTTTATAATAGTATCAAAAAAACCTTTGGTAAATACAGTGTAGTAGAAAATTATTAATGGCTATTACAGCTGTAAAATTGTGTTGGATATCTGCTATCTGAACAGTGATAGGATTCAGCTCAGTCATGTGGTGCTATCAGGGCCAGCCACGGCTTGAAATTCAAGCACTATATAACATCAGTTTGTTGATATATATGTATGTATATTTCAAAATTAAAAAAGCTCTTCTATGGTCCTACTTCTTTTGATTTGATCCAAAACGTAGGCCTGATCATCAGTGGGAGCTGGTGCTCCATTTTTTGGGTAGTAGGCAAACAATCCCCCCCCCCCGTTGTTCAGTCGATCACCCTGTGACAGGGCCTATGGTGGGGTATGATCCCAGTTCCCCCCTGTACATACCAGTATAGAAGAATCCAGCAGCAGCCAGTTGCTCTGGGCTGAGCTCAGTGTGTTGCGGCCAGTTGTGGAAGGTTCCACATGGCTGGTCATGTCCAGTAGCTCGGGGTAGACGGCAGGGTCCTTGTTCTCCTGCTCCCCGGGCAGTCAGCGCAGCCCCAGCTCAGTGTCCGTCCAGTAGGTCCCGTTGCTAGGAGATAGGGACATTGCTGGGCTCGGTTCCCTGGAATAAGGGACGGGTAGGAAAGTATTTGCGGTGCCCGTATCAGCCGTATCAGCTCCCGGGTCGGTCCAGGTGATGGGGGGACACTGAGCCCTACCAGTCACCGGAGCAGAGGATGTTCTGGAAGAGACCAGACAGTTGCTTCTCCTTCCGGACAATCGGGTCTAAAGACCTGCTTCCTGATTGGCCAGGAGGAGAAGCAGGAAGACAATAGCGAATATTAATTCACTATTATCACACAAGTGGGTGACAATAGTGCACCCTGAGCCCACCCTTTTTGAAGCCAATTAGAGCCTCAGGCTCTAATCGTGTGCTTGTAAAAAAAAAAAATCCCCATTGAAATCCATGCCTCCAGGCACCCTGCATTGAGATTAGGGGCCGGGCACATGGAGATTAGGGTTTAGCGCCCCTGCGCCCCTTATGGACTGGCCGACACTGCTGATCATATAATCAGAACCCTGAAAGAGTTTTTTCTTTTTGTAAACATAATATAGCTTGTAAGTCTAGCTAAACATAAGCAAAAACATAGTAGATTACTTCTGTGTTCTGTAGTCCTAACACACTTCATGTCATGGGGTGACCTCATACAGATATACAGTACAGAGCCTTGTCACCTTAGGAAACCAATTGTGTTATTGGCAGAATTACCAGGTAAAAAAAAAAAAAAGGAGAAAAAGGCTGCAAAAAAATACATTGTACTTCTGGTTTCAGATATACTTGAATACACAGCACTCCCAGACTGGAGCTAAATTATATGCTTTTTAGTCTAATGTTTAGAAGTAAAGATTAAACTATACAGTATGTGTCAATATTATTTAAATTCTTCTAGACCCAATACAGATGTAGCACCCTTCTAGATAGTTTTCTATTAAAGCTAGATAAATGTAGTTCTTTTTGTCCCCTCTGTAATCAGTGGAGAAGTTTGTGATTGTTTTGGGCTGTTCTAGATTTTACTGGCTGCAGGTGTGACTGCTTTCTCCTGCCTTCTGGAGGATTCCAGAATTTAATAAGTTGGGGGGGGGGGCGGGCAAATCAGCAGCTTAAATATTTGTCTCAGCCAATCCTTGGGGGAGGATGCCCAGTAGGTGGCCAGGAGTGCATAAATAGTATGTGGTCTGAAGCAGCCAGGTTCTTGACTAGGAATAGAAGTTCCCAGCTGGAAGGGCTTCGGCCCTTCTAGACAGCCAATCTTCTTCCTGTGCTCATCAAGGTTCCAGCTATCCTTTAGTTGGGAGGCCTGTTTGCTGAAACTCTCTGAAACTAATCAAGGGATTTCACTGAGGTTCTGGTCCGGAGAGTTCAATGGAGAAATTTCTGGCTGATATTGGAAGGAGGCATCTAAATATCCAGGGACATTGTGAGTGCAAACCTGAGTGTAGGATCCTGCTGCTATCTCTTGCGCTTCAATACTAGTGCTTGCCTGGCCTGAGATATTTCTGATGGTGTCCCATTGCTATCCACTTTATAGAGCTGTTGCTGGAGGGATTATACTAAAAAGTAGTGCTCTGTCCTCTGATACTGTTCAGCGTTTATCGTGTATCCCACAGCTCCCTATTCCAGTTATTTATCAATTCATTTGAAAAAGGCAACCCCTAGACTATTCATTGAGATAGAAGAGTGATTGTTGCTGTGTGCATGGCTGCTGTTGGACTAATCTGGGAAAGGAACCTGAGGCAAGCCAGTGGCCCTTATGGGGTCGAGTGCCACACAAAGTATAAACCAGAGCTGGAGACTCCAATACAAAGTATAAACCAGAGCTCGAGACTCCAATACAAAGTATAAACCAGAGCTCACCTATAACAGAACTTCCCATATCTGTTACTGGCTTACATAATTTTAACAGAAAAGCCTACAAGCATATAAACACATATTGACAGTTCCATTGGTGCAGATAGGGAAGAAGAGTTAAGCTGCACCCTTCCTCAGTATTACCTCAGTAGCTTACCGACTTCATCTGCCTTTACCCTACCAGCATGATTTTCTGCTTATATTGATGAACTGGGAAATACCAAGATCAGCAACATATCCCAACCAGAGTAATAATCTTAACGAATTAGGTATACTTGATTAAGCCATGGCTTGACCTATAAGGAACAATACAAGAAAGGTTAAAAATTATGGCTTACATAATATTCTAGCAGCTCCATTGCTGATACCATCACTCCTATTCAGTCTGCTGAGCTTTTTCTAAGTTTATGAACTGATTTAGTGTGTTTATGAAGAGAAAATGATTTATTTTCTTAGCTTTTCAGAGTATTTGTGTTGTATGTTGCATGATCTATCACTGCTAAGGTTCCCACATGTCCCAGTTTTCCAGTGACGGAAAATGTTTATTTTTTTCAAGCTCAGAAGTCTGGTTAGTGACAGAAAGAATGATTGAACAATGGTATTTTCATTTATATAGTGCAATACCCAGCAATGTCAGGTTTGTGCAATAAATCCCACTACGTGCGGTGGCAATGTGCAAAATGTAGCAATCCATTCATAGTGCCTGTTACTATACATATAGGTGTAGCATTCTTTTGGGGGGGGGGGGGTATGGAAAATGGCCCTCCCCAAACAAGTTGTGACACTAAACGTGCAGGAAATTAGGAGAACCAGAACCTTCCTCCAAGTGGAAGAATGGGTTTGATAATAAAGGCAGTGTCTTCATCGAGGGCAGGGCCTCTGCGAACAGAGGGGATTATCTTCCCAGGAAAGTAATCAGTATTCTAATCAAAGCAATTGGGAGAAGAGGAACTACTGCACCCATCATTTTACAATAACCATACATTTATAGATACTGTACACACCAGTAGAGAGATAATGCAAACTTTATATGATAAAATGTTAGTAATAGCACTTACAGTACATCCAATATACAAACATATAACGTCAGCAAACGAGCCCAACAGGAGTACTGGTGGGATTATGCACATATACCCAGGTATACAGTTATTTAGCAAAGATAGCTCCAAATTAAAGTGTCAACAAGGTCCAGTTGGAGGGGTCGCTGGGAAAGATTGTAGATATGGCATCTGTTCTGTTTCTAAAGAGCAGAATCCTGTATCGATAGTGAAAAGGGGATCCTCCAACCTCCACTTGATCAGCCTGAGAATCAGCTTTTTACTGACAAAATCAGTGGTTTGGCACTGGAACCCAGTGTCAGTTTATCTACTGTGCTTCTCAGTCCCTAACAATTGCTAATTTACTATGCACCATGCATTTTAACGTGCATTAATACAAGTGATATTTTTTCATCTCGATGAATGTTGTGTGCCCATAAAGTCCATGGACTGCGGTCCAAAACCAAAATTCAGTTTCTTTGGTAGTTAGGATATGGCACTTGGTGTAGTTCTACTATCAATGGGTAACCACAGTACCACCCAGGGGTTTCTCATATTCTACTTATAGGAGTTGCAAAAGTTGCAAAGTCTCAGGGTTTTTCACCTTGATGCATTCTATGCATTAAGGTGAAAAACCTTCTCTGCTGCAGCTGCCCCCCAGAGCCCCCCTTTTTCTTACCTGAACCCGATCGTTCCAGCGTCGAGGACGAGCCAGCAGCTCCAGCCGCTGTCTTGCGTCCTAATTGGATAGATTGATAGCAGCAGGAGCCATTGGCTCCCTCTGCTGTCAATCAAATCCAGTGACACGAGAGCCGAGGCCGAGTCCTGCTGTGTCTGTCTCAATGGATGCAGCAGCAGGACTCGGGAGCGCGCCCGGGTGCCCCATGGAAATCGACTCTCTAAAGAGCCAGGAGCACCCCCAGAGGACTCCAGAAAAGGAGGATAGAGGCCGCTCTGTGCAAAACTCTTCCACAGAGCAGGTAAGTATGACATGTTTGTTATTTTATAAAAAAAAAAACCTTTACAATCACTTTAACATTGTTATTAATTTACCATGCAATTGTACCTCTAGCTACCTATGGTCTGTCGAATGCCTAATTTGGCCCTACCTTATGCTGTTGACTGAGCCCTGAGCTAAAACTAGCTAGAGAATCCCAGACCAGAAGGGACAGCTGTGTGAGGACCTGGTTTATCTGCTGGTGGCACTGTGGTTCCTTGGTGGAGGGTTGTAATACCAGTGTCCACCACATGGTGTCTACCAGCAGCCAGCAATTTTTAATACTCAATCTCCACTCAAGTTCCTCTTCTGCTGATACACATGTCAGTGTTTTGCTTTGCTGTGCTAAGTCAGATGCTGCTGCCATTTAACTTTTCTCCTGCATCGTGTACCCTGCACCTGTTGCCTTATATCTGCTCTCCTTGTTTCTGGTTCCCCGTCCTTGCACCTGTATTCCCTGTGACCTGTGTTCTTTATCTTGTATATATTGTACATTTTGTATATAGTAGTTTGTAGTTAGGCTTCCTGTTACTATTAACAAATTTACTTTACTATGTATAGCCTGGTCTCAGTTTCTAAGTGTAGCCACGCCGATCTGGCCGTCCTTAACGCTGATTCCTGACAGGCAGTTAACTAATGTAACTGAGCTGCATATAATCCTAATTTTAATAAAGAGGTTCACCTAATAATATAGTGCAAGGAGGTCACTACACACATACAGTAGCGCAGTGCAAAGGAAATAATAACACAAGGACAGAAGTACTTATGCCACAAGGATTATTATTATTAATATACAGGAGTTATATAGTGCCAACAGTTTACACAGCGCTTAACAAAATTGAGGCAGACAGTACAGTTACATTACAATTTGGTACAAGAGGAAGCAGAGGTCCCTGCTCGTTAGAGCTTACAATCTAAGTGGGAGGGTCAATTGATACAAAGGTAATAGCTGTGGGGGATGAGCTGATGGAGGAAGTCAAACAGTGTATTAGTTAGAAGCAGGATAAGCTTCTTTAAAGAGAAGGGTTTTCAGGGATCGTCTAAAGATGGGTAGATTAGGGGACAGTTGGACAGATTGGGGTAGGGAGTTCCAAAGGATGGGAGAAGCTTGGGAGAAATCCTGGAGGCGAGCGTGGGAGGAGGTGACAAAGGAGCTAGAGAGCAGGAGGTCTTGGGAGGACCAAAGAGAGCGGATTGGTCAGTATTTTGAGACTAGGTTAGTGATGTAGCTGGGAGCAGAGTTGTGGATGGCTTTGCACAGATACATGCACAGGAATGTATGGGCATCTACAGTAAATATTAGACCACGGGAACACTGCTCCAGCATTCATGTCATGTGGTCCAATTATAACTCTAGTTCCTGGAAACTTACTTTATATGAGGTCACAGTAATCCAATCTGGGTTTCTGACCCAGCTAGCAGGGACAGGAAGTAACTGTCTATAACCAACTAACTCTGTGGTAATTAAGAAGCAACATCTATTTACAAATACAGACAGTAGAGGGAAGCAGCTCCCTACACATGCTAAGCTGAAAGTCGGTTGCTGCATTTTACACTGTATCACTACATTTTACATATTGAATAATTGTGTCCCTACCAAGTGAAGACCTGAGATTCTTCTGCCCAATGAACTGGTAGCAACCTATTCATTATGTTTGCCCCCCCCCGTGTTTGACGACCCCCCCCCCCCCCAAAAAAAAAAATTACCACCGGCCACCACTGAGCCTAACAGACAGTGGTGGAAACCTAGATACTCTTTACATTACAAGGGACTTGGTCATTGGAGGAAGCTCATCTGCCGATCAGTATTCTGGAACTTAGGGCACTTAGGTTTAATGCTTGACCTCTTGTCTGCGACGTAATCAAACCAGGTTTCAGTATGCTATGTTTGAATCTATCTAAAGGTTACAGCTCCCTGTCTGCCATTCCTAAAGGTCCCCATAAGGGACAGTCTACTTCTCATTCCACTATCACCAGGTGGATGTAAAAGCTCATTTTTTATGCTTATGGCTTCAGGGCTCCCCCTTTCCCTGTCAAAGCTCACTCCACCAGACCTGTTAGGCTTCTTGGGCTTTTCAGCATTAGGCATCTGTTTCTCAGAATTGCAAGGCTGCCACCTGGTCTTCTGTCTTCTCTTTTATTTAACTTTAACCAGGTGGATGTTCAGGCCTCAGCTGAGGCCTTTGATTTCTCAGGCAGCTCTGTTAACTGTTGAGCCACCCTTGCAAAATCCTCTTCTTGGAGTACAATGTCGGACACAGGTCCTCATTTTTTTTTCCGTATCCATTCCTACTATTGCTTGCTACAAAACTGAGGCATTATGGGAGTGGGTGAGGCAATAGGCTGCCCTTACAGATTATATTTGCCAGTGTCCAATCACCTAAATGCAGTAGCATGACCTTATGTATCTTCTCTGGTGTCCAGTAATGTACTACAAGAAACTGATTTTATGGTAAGTCAAAAATCCTATTATTGCAGCTTACTAGTCCTTAGACTTGGTATTAGATATCTCCATTTTCTTTTTTCCAAGGCTATTGTTATCTGTTTTATTTGCCTGGTCATCCTACTATTAATACATAATGTCCTAGGGTGACAACGCTCGCTCGCTGTACGATGTCTGTGAAGAAGCAGTATTGTCATCCTAAAACATGAAGTATGCTATGACTACAGAATATCCCCTTGCTTTATCTCTATAACAAACGTAGGCGGTTTTCTGCAGTTCTCATCTGTAACCTGAGAAGGATATATAATACTTGAGAAAACACTGCAGAGTGTACAGGGCAGGATTTCATTTCTAGTCGAATTAACAGGTTTTTCTTTGGCTATTAAGTAGATATAACAAAACACTTTTAGCTGTAATTTTAACAGGCTCAGATAAGAAAAGTTTTGTGTTAAGTTGACTATTTCCTTTCAGGTTTCTTTTGCTTGGCTTGCTAATACAAAAATGTTCAAGTCTGAAAAACGTGTGTAGAAGCAGGTATAAAAACCCTTCAATAACTCTTTAAAAAGCTCAATACGCCTCAGTATGCCAATTATAAAATGTTTTGCTATAGTAAAAAGTAGAAGTGGACATTCTAAGTTCATTTAAATTTCAAAATTACTACTTTAGCAAGATTTTTTTTCTGCTTAAGATACTAATAATCAAAAACATAAGTTATTAGTGAGCAGGTAGACAACTAGTATTATTACTTGAAAAGAAAAACAACATAATCATTAATGAAAGCCCAATAAAATTATATGTCACTGCAATCTAGAGAAGCTTAATGTATGGCTCTGTCAGTGTAATTTCCTTTTTGCTAAATAAAGATTTTTATTGGGCATGCCAGATAACTTATTAAACAAAACTTTCCCACAGTTTTCTCAATGAACTTAATTTAAAATGCAGAAAAAAATCTGTGGGGTAAAAAAAAAAAAAAAAATCAACACATAACAGGAAACGGGGGTCCTTAGAGGAAAAGCTTAACAGTCTCCATATGAGATGCTGATTGTATATCCCTGGTTCTTGTAAGAGTCGTTTCTTGGTTATTTTCTTAAAGAGTTCACAGAAGGCTTCCATCTGTGACAGATTTGTGGTTTTATTTAGGGCATTAGGGAAAATGATATCAGTTACTAGTGACATGACTAAGGGTAAGAAAGATTGGGGGAGCACTGGGATTTGCCTTCATATTAGTATGTCCATGCCTATTTCGTGGCAGTCATCTAACATGTGGTGAAGTGTGAAACAGGATGTCCGTGAGTTATGTCTTCTGCTTATCATCGATTGTGTGTTACTTAACAAGACACCGAACATTATCTACAATCACACACTTTTTTCATAGTCATTTTCAGCTGCTGCAAGTGTTATTAGAATAGTTCCAATCAACAAAAGAAGATTGAAACCCAAAAATAAATATATTGCAGCTTACATAGTTACATAGTTACATAGTAGGGGTTGAAAAAAGACACAAGTCTGTGAGATTATATGTCAGTATTACATTGTATATCCCTGTATATTGCGGTCGTTCAGGTGCTTATCTGACAGTTTTTTGAAACTATCGATGCCCCCCCGCTGAGACCACCGCCTGTGGAAGGGAATTCCGCATCCTTGCCGCTCTTACAGTAAAGAACCCTCTACGAAGTTTAAGCTCTTTTCTTCTAATTTTAGTGAGTGGCCACGTGTCATATTAAACTCCCTTTTGCGAAAAAGATTTATCCCTATCATGGGGTCACCAGTATGGTATTTGTAAATTGAAATCATATCCCCTCTCAGGCGTCTCTTCTCCAGAGAGAATAAGTTCAGTGCTCGCAACCTTTCCTCATAACTAAAATCCTCCAGACTCTTTATTAGCTTTGTTGCCCTTCTTTATACTCGCTCCATTTCCAGTACATCCTTCCTGAGGACTGGTGCCCAGAACTGGATAGTATACTCCAGGTGCGGCCGGACCAGAGTCTTGTATAGTGGGAGAATTATCGTTTTTACTCTGGAGTTAATCCCCTTTTTAATGCATGCCAATATTCTGTTTGCTTTGTTAGCAGCAGCTTGACATTGCATGCCATTGCTGAGCCTGTGATCTACGAAGACCCCAGGTCCTTTTCCCTCCTAGTTTCCCCCAGAGGTTCACCCCCTAGTGAGTAGATTGCATTCATATTTTTGCCACCCAAATGTATTTTTTTACATTTTTCTACATTAAACCTCATTTACCATGTAGTTGCCCACCCCATTAATTTGTTCAGATCTTCTTGCAATGTTTCCACATCCTGTGGAGAAGTTATTGCCCTGCTTAGCTTAGTGTTGTCCAAAAATACAGAGGTTAAGCTGTCCCCATCCTCCAGGTCGTTTATGAACAAATTAAACCGGATTGGTCCCAGCACAGAACCCTGGGAACCCCACTTTCCACCCCTGACCATTCCGAGTGTTCCCCATTTATAACCACCCTCTGAACTCGCCCTTATAGCCAGTTTTCAATCAATGTACTCAACCTATGGTCCGTGCCAACGGACCTTACTTTGTACAGTAAACATTTATGGGGGACTGTGACAAATGCTTTTGCAAAATCCAGATACACCACATCTATGGGCCTTACTTTATCTAGAAGGCAGCTCACCTCCTCATAGAAGGTTAATAGATTAGTTTGGCAAGAATTATCCCTCCAAGAGCTTGCATACTATTGATGTTAGGCTAACCGATCTGTAATTCCCAGGGATGTATTTTGGCCCTTTTTTTAAATATTGGTGCTACATTGGCTTCTCTCCAATCAGCTGACCAGTTCTTATATGTGGTGGTTGCGTTCGTTTTCTCTTTTAAGCTAAGATCATTTTCAGCAAGCACATAAAATACCTGTTGCTCTTACATTTCCTGTGAATAGAACTAAAAAAGTTATCTTTCTTCTATGCTATCTTCTGTACACTACTAACTCCGCTGCCTCTTTATGTAATGGAGATGAAGACATGTTTGTAGTTCTAATCAGAGCAACAGCCTAAAGCCCCGTACGCACTGGCCAAATGTCGGGAGACAACGAGCGTTTAAAAAAAAAAAAAGGCCAACATTTGGTCCGTGTGCATGTTGGTCTGTCCGTTCGGCCGGCTTCTGTCAGACATGCATGCTGGAAAACCATCATCCGACGACTCCTAATCAGAGTGCTGATCAGCGTGTTCTGGCGGGGGGACTGTCCTCTTGTCAGAACACAACAGCTCAGCTGGGCAGATCGCTGAACCAACCTGCGGGATGAACGAAAAAAAAACAAATAGTGTGTACATGGCTTAGGTGATAACTGTGGCCCCCTCCTTAGATACAACAAAGTGAGTAAGTGTAGCCATCCAGGGACAGGAAGTGTATTTGCAGAATTATCATATTGGTACCTAGTTCACTAAAATCTGGAGAGATTGTAAATTCACCGAAGACAGCGGTTAACTATGAATGGACAAACGTATTTCATATTTATATACCCCAGTAAAGTATAAATGTTCTATATAACCTTTCATATGTTAAAATGCCTTGAACGTAATGATTAATGTACAAAAGTCATATGGCCATTTGTGCATGACACCCTTTTAAACTGACACAAAAGATAGCTCCCAGATGAAAAACTATTCAAAGCACACATCATTTGTTCATTTATTTTCCAAAGTGGCCCTTGATAAATTACCTGTTCTAAACACCAGATGTGCATCATAAGCAGAAACTGGTATTCCCTCCACTTTACCTCACTAAACTAAAAGAATAGGTGACAGAGGTAAAGCAGATTTTTTTTATTTAATGGCTCACTGTACAATAGATATATGTGCACATCTGTTTTTAGTCCCATATTTAGATACACATATGTTTTATTCTATTCCAAAATGATAGTGGGATTATAGCAGACATGTTATCTTGTTATCATACACATTCAAGCAGATCCAAATTATACTATCCATTAGACATGTGCAAATCGTTTAGTTTTTTTTTTCGTTTTTCGTTTTTCTTTGTTATTTTCGTTCATTCGTTTTCGTACAAATGAACGAATGATTTGCTAAAAATTTTAACGAATAACGAATTGTTCTAATCGAACGAATCCGAAAATATCGAAAATCCGAAAAAAACTAATTAGAAACAACGAATGTACGAATGAAGAAAATCCGAAAAAAAACGAAAACAGGAACAACGAAAATGAAAATGAACGAAAAAATTTGTACATTCGTAACTTTTTTTTTGTTGAATTGGTTATTTTCCGTGTCCCTTACAATGGTGCTGCTTAACGTGCTTCGAATGGATTGAACGAAAAAATGTGTACATTCGTAACTTTTTTTTTTTTTCCGTAATTTTCCGTGTCTCTTACAATGGCGCTGCTTAACGTTCTTCGAATGGATTGAACGAAAAAATTCGTACATTCGTAACTTTTTTTTTTTTCGAATCGTCATTTTCCGTGTCTCTTACAATGGCGTTGCTTAACGTGCTTCGAATGGATTGAACGAAAAAATTCATACAGTCGTAACTTTTTTTTTCGATTCGTAATTTTCCGTGTCTCTTAAAATGTAATAATAGCATACACATTACATAACATTATGAATTATGCTCCGATTACGAATGTTACGAATGTACGAATAAATACGAATGCGTCCGAATTTCGAATAAACGAAAAAACGAAAATTAAACGAATCAACGAAAAAATAACTCTAACGAAAATACGAATCGTTACGAATACGAACACCGACGACTTACGAATTTACTAATCATTACGAATACGAACACCAACGACGTACGAATTTACGAATCGTTACGAATGAACGGAAACGAAAAAAACGAAACGAAAATAAACGAATTTTTTTCGGAAACGAAAAAAACGAAACGAAAATAAACAATTTTTTTTGTTGTGCACATGTCTACCATCCATATGAAGCACACCAAACTGTTTGAGTGAAGTGTATGGTGTGGCTATAGACATTAGTCTCCACTGTATACAGCTCTTGTGTAAATAGCTCCTTTGCTGCCTAAATTACACAAACTCTCATTAACTGGCATTAATTAAATGCAGATATGCCAGTCTAATCTACATGCAGGGCGCCGGATGCATGGATTCCAATGGGTTTCATTTTTTTAAACACGTGATTAGAGCCTGAGGCTCTAATTGGCTTCAAAAAAGGGTGGGCTCGGGGGGTGCAGAGCACTGCATCCTGAGCCCACCCAGTTGCATTAGCGAATAATTATTAGTTGGTTTGGTTTGGTTGCAGCAATTTCTGATAAGTGTCTTGAGCACCCTATTGTGTACATTTTGTTTCTGCTAAAAAGAAAAAAGTCAAGGGCTGGGCCATCAATGGTCAACCTTTATTAAATTCTTAGCGGTTCTTCAAAGTAATGGGTAGTCTGCCGGATTTTACTTGCAATTATCGGTGGCGGCTGCTATAGCTCCTAGAAATTATTACTTTCTTCTCCTGGTGGGGACAGCTTCCCTCACCCCCATGCTGGGAGAATACAATGTCTCCGCAGGAGGGATTCCTCTGTCAGCATTGTCTGTGTTGATGGGGAATTGTGCAAATTTCTTTCCTGCAGCCCATGGCCTGCCTAAGGTGAGCTGCAGTGCATAGACTGTACTGATAGTAAGATAGAGCAGAGTGACAGAGCGAGTCAGGGGCGGGATGCTGACGTGAGATGCCAGCGCTAGGGGAGGGGCCTGACGCCGGCACCATGTGGGACGCCGAGAGCTCCCGGAACGAGCCAACAGGAGATGGCGTGGAAGTGTGAGCCCGCGCCGTCCCGATACATGACAGTCTCCTGAGCTTTGCCCCAGCCCCCGCCGCAGACCTAAAACCGCTGCCGGTCCTCTCTTTTGCCACCAAGGAGGTAACCTTCGGACACCCCCGGGTCTTTGGAGAAACAGCTGGCCCCATCCTGGTGCGGACCCCTGGTGGGGCTAAAAGGGTCTTTCCATCCACAACTTACCTGGCTCTCCCGTCCCTCCGCCGGACCGCTGCAGCTCCACAGCATTAAAGTAAAAGCACCGTCTGTCTCTGCGCCTGCATCTGCTCTCCTCTTCTCATCACCTAACCCTACCCGGACTGTAGCAGCAGGGGGGGGGGCCGTGGCGGGCACCCCCACAGGTATAGATCTACTCTTTTTTTTTTCCTCCCTGCTTTCTTTTTGGCCGGGTCTGGAGAGAATGTCATGTGTTTCCTGATTCCTGGTTCTGATTCTCCCTTGTTCCCTAAAATTCTAATATTGAAATATTAGTAAGGAATTTGGAAATAGCAGGCTTGTGAAACGTGATGCAAAGGGATAAAAGACCATAGAGTATGCTGGCATAGGAAAAGAAGAAGGTGTTTTCTTTACCCCCGGATCGCACCCCAGGCAGTCAGCAGCACAAAGAATTATAAAGTCCTTTTTTTTTTGGTCTGTGTGGGCGTGAGGGGAGGTGTCCCAGGGACTGGGGAGCCTTCACCCCCCCCCCTTGCTCCCCCCCCCCCTGTTGGGGGTCCAGCGCACTCACGGATCGTGTGGGTCCTGCAGAAATAGCCCTGGTTGAGCATGTACCATGAGCAAGATCAATCTAATAAAGTGAGCCCCCGGAGAACCCCCGAAAAGACTACCCCAATCATCACATAAAAAAAAAAGGAAAAAAAAAAAAAAAAAAATCTTATAAAAACTAATAAGAAAAAAAGGGAGATTGGTCAGTAGCGGAGCCCTTTCTGGAAGTACGGTACCCCTGACTGGAAAGCCACTATTGAGTGTTCTTTCTCCCCTTTATCCTGATTATCTGCCCTGTGTTTTTACAGGGGAGAGGACAGCATAGAGCCGAATGTTTAGCACTTACTGAGGGGTTATCCAGGAAAGGAGACACACGATAAGGAGAAGAGGGGGAGAGAGCAAAGAGGACCCGCAGGCTGGTTTTATTTTTGGGCACTCATTACTGTCATAAGGGGTGGCATCTGTCAAGAACATGTAAACAATTAGACTGAGGACACCAAATAAAAATGAAGGGCAGACCCCAACGGGGAACGGATCCTAAGACCCCCAAAGATAATTTAAACACGAGCACAATACAGAAATACCTCAAAGACATCAGCATTAAGAGCCCAGAGATGGAGAAGAAACAGAGTTCAAAGGAAAAAAAACGGGATATGGAGAAACAGAAAGCAGATCAGGCAGAGCAGGCCAGGGCGGAAGGTGGAATGGAGGGATCTCAGGATGCCAGTTTCTCTGGGGAACATAGAAGTATTTCACAAATTCCAACAAAGACAGAAATGGCAGAAATGTTTAATAAGCTGGAAAATGTTATTAAAACAGAAATTACGAACGTCAGGACAGACATGAGCCATGTACTGAACAGGGTGGGGAAAGTTGAGGATTTGGTGGTAATTCAAGCCCAAGAATTACTGGAACTTAAAGCACAAATGAAGGAAATGCAGATAAAACATAGGGACATACAGTATCAAATAGAGAACCAAGAGAACCAGAACAGGAGGCAGAACCTGCGGATCAGGGGCATTCCTGAACAGTTGGGGGAAGACCTGAAAATAAAAATGCAAAGCTTATTTAACCCTTTACTGGATAGACCTGTGGGAGCAGCACTAAAAATTGACAGGGTGCATCGTATAAGGAAGCCCAACGGTCTAAGCGAAGGGATACCCAGAGATGTTATCATCAAATTTCATTCATATGAGGACAAATTTAACATTTGGACGAATTTGAGAGCTAACCCCCCCCTGAAATTCGAGGCAGCGGAACTTCAGATATTCTCAGACCTCTCTGCGGGAACACTCTATAGGAGGCGCCAGTTGAGACCCCTACTGGTATCATTAAGAGCAGCAAACTTGAAGTATAGTTGGGGTTTCCCGGCGTCACTAATAGTCACGAAAGAAGGAAAGACTTTCCGGATGAAATTTTTGGAGGAACTTCCTGATTTTTGCCACAATGTGGGGATTCCCGTCCCTAAAGTTCCACCCTAGTTCCTTGGGGAGGGGGTGTCGAAGGAAAAGCCCCCTTTTTCCCCTTTTTTTTTTTTTCCTCTTTTTTTCAGGGGGAGGGGGGGGGGCTTGAGTCCGGGACTTTAAAAAGGGAATTTTGGCCGATATCCCATTAATGTAATAAGCTGTTTTTTAATGGTTCTTGCTTTGGGGTACGCTTCTGTATATGTGGGATGAGGTGGGGTCGGCAGGGGGGCCGGGAGGTGGGGGGTGAAAGCGTAGGGGGACAGAGGGCCCGGGGGTCTTGGTGGGCCCAGGGGGCTACCCCCCCCCAGTTCAGGGGGGGGGAGGCCTGATGGGCGCTTTGGGGTCAGAGCCACACCCTAGTCCATAAGGCAGACAGGGGGGGTTCGATGCGGATGCCCCAAAGTTTGCATAGGGCCAAAATATGGCCGGAGGGGTGGAGGGAGGGGGGGGGGGAGGCCAGGGGGGTTGGGGGAGGAAAATTGGGAGGGAAGGTTGGAGGGGGAGGAGGGAAGGTTGGAGGGGGAGGGGGTGGGAATTGGGAAGGGGAGGGGGGGAAGCTCCTTGCAAACTTGTATAAAAGGATAAGAGGCATAATCATACGGTTCCTGAAAACGCCCCTGCTAGGATATGGTTAATAATGAAATAAAATTCCTGACATACAACGTAAGAGGTATCAACTCAGTGCCGAAAAGACACAAAATATTGAGGGAACTCCAGAGGCTCCAGGCCGACATAGTTTTCTTGCAGGAAACGCACCTGAGTCTCGGGGGTAACACCAAGATATACTCCAGGAAATTCCCAGTGTGGTTTTACAGTGACTCTCCCACCAAGGGATCCAAGGGGGTGGCCATAGGATTTGCGGATAACATAAAGTTTAAAGTTTCAGATAGGTTGGTGGACCCTGATGGTCGGTTCCTTTTTTTGAAGGGAAGTATAGGAGAGGTTTTCTTTACATTTGCAAATGTGTACTGCCCCAATAATAATTATATCAAATTTATGAGTCAGGTGTTGGGCCGTTTGAAGGGGTTTAAGAAGGGAGGGGTAATCTTAGCAGGGGATCTAAATTTTTGTATAGACCCCCACTACGATAGCACATCACGGGTGAGGGTACCAAGCTATATACAGTTGAAAAAATTGAAGGATAAATTATTTAACCTCCAACTGATAGATGTGTGGCGTGTTATGCACGCAAATCTGAAAGATTACACCTATTTTTCCCCAGTACACGGACACACTCCCGACTAGACTACCTCATCATAGATCATAGGCTACTGGACCATGTAAGGACAACTCGGATAGGGGTAACAACTCTATCAGACCATGCCCCGGTTACGATGGAGATGGAGATCCCTGAGATCCAGAGGCAACCATTTTCTTGGCGACTGAATGATGTCGATTCAGCTGAAACAATAAAAAGGGAGATTGAATTCTTCTTTGCGAATATTGAAACTAGTGATGTTTCCCCAGCGGCAGTCTGGGAGGCTCATAAAGCCTATATCAGGGGGATACTCATCTCCATTGGAGCCGGGAAAAAGAAGGAAAGACGGGCTAAGATCCAGGATCTCACGGGTGAACTATACACGCTAGAACAGGAACACAAAAAGGAGGGGCCCCAAAAGCAAGAAGTTTACCATAGATTGATCATTAAAAGGGAGGAGATGTTAGGGGCCATGGAGCAGGAGTCCTCAAAGTGGTTTCACAAAATTGCGAGAGAGAGACACCAGGGGGGTAACAGATGCGGTAAATATCTAGCGAATATGCTTAAAAAGAAAAGAGAGAGGAACTTTATTGATAAAATACAAAATAAAACCGGGATCATGGTAAACTCCACAAAAGAAATAGCGAAGGCATTTAGGGCCTACTACGAAGAACTGTATGACGTTAGACAAAGGGGACTGCTGTCCCCGCAGATTGCAGAGGGGGATCAAAATTTTGTGAAAGGATGCGCCCTACCGACACTCTCCGACAGTGACAGGCTTGATATGGACAGCGCTATAACCGAAGAGGAAATTCATAAGGCACTGCGTGGCTCTCCGCTTGGGAAGAGTCCGGGTCCAGACGGCTTTACTTTAGCATATTTCATAAAATACATAGAAATCCTGGTCCCAAAACTCTGTCAATACTGGAATAAACTAGGAACTGATTGCGCTATGGGGAGGGAGGCTCTCTTGGCATCTATTACATTAATACCGAAGGAAGGCAAGGACAGGACCCTGCGCTCCAGTTATCGCCCGATAGCGTTACTAAACGTAGACACGAAATTATACGCAAAAGTACTAGCTAATAGGGTGAAAGAAAAGATCACTAAATTGGTCCATCCCGACCAGGTCGGGTTTGTCACGGGGAGGGAAGGCCGAGACAATGGGGTCCGGGCCCTTCTATTGCTAGAGGTCGCCAAAATGGGGAAGGTCCCCAGTCTACTCTTGTCAATTGACGCCGAGAAGGCGTTTGACAGAGTAGACTGGGGACATATGATGGGAACACTGGAGGCAATGGGGTTTGGTCCCAGAATTTTGAAGTGGATTGGTATCCTATATCAGCTGCCGCAGGCCTCGGTAAGGGTCAATGGGATGTCATCTGCAGTGTTCACAATGAGGAACGGAACGAGGCAGGGGTGTCCCCTGTCACCCCTTCTGTTTGTTTTGTCCTTGGAGCCGCTACTTTCAAAGGTCCGGGATAGTGTTGATATAACAGGAATAAGAGCTGGTAGCGAGGAACACAAATTAGCGGCTTTTGCCGACGACGTACTTTTTTTTATATCTAATCCTAGGATCACACTACCCAACTTACTGAAGGTCTTAAAAGCATTTGGTAAAGCATCAAACCTGAAAATAAATCTCAACAAGTCGGAATTTTAAATATCAACATCAACAGGAAGGAGGTAGAACTGCTTTCAAAAGAATTCAACTTTCCCTGGCATGATAGCATCAAATACCTAGGGGTCACACTGGCAGATACAAGTAAAAAAATGTACCTTCTGAATTATATTCCCCTACTTAATGAGATCAAAAAAGAACTTCAAATAATGGGATCCCGGCACCTCTCCTGGATAGGCCGAATCAATGCAGTAAAAATGATAGTGGCCCCCAAAATTAACTACAAGCTCCAGATGCTTCCCTTAGCGGTACCCCAAATATTTTTTAAAACTTTAAATCAAATTATCTCAAAATTTATTTGGTTAAATAAAAAACCTCGTATTTCAGCCGAGATCTTAAGTAGGGATAAAAAACAGGGAGAGCTTGCGGTCCCGGATTTCGAAACGTTTTTTTCTGCAGTGGCGATATCAAGGGTAATGGAATGGGGGAAGGAAGGGGACAAGAGATGGATTAGTTTAGAGAATATAGTAAATAACAGACACTTAGGACACAAAATTTGGAACCCACCAAAAGCCAGAACACTAGGGAGTAAAACATACGAAATAACACAGGTGACACTGGACCTATGGGATAGGATTTATAGAAGACACAAGTGGAAATACAACTCACCATTAATTTATTTAAAAAATAATACACTTTTTGAACCAGGGAGGAGGGAGGTGGGGGGGAATTGGATAAAAAATGATGGGGCACAACTGAAAGATATTATAAAAAATGGGGAAATATGCACATTTCACGATTTGAGCTTAACCACTGATTTAATGGAGATTGACACCTGGAGGTACATACAGTTAAAACATTTTGTGTGGAGTCTCCCCCAACCCATCCGCTCTGGAGATGATCTCAATCAGTTGGAAAGACTCTACTTACGCGAGTCAACTAAGAACAATCTATCTCGGATATACAAAGTGTTAATAAATGAAAAAGCACTGGGTGTACCTCCATATGTCACAAAATGGGAGGAAGAGTTAGGTTCACACTGTAGTCAGGATAAGTTAGGTAAAATTTTCGGGATCATCCATAGCACAGCGTTTTCGATGAAATCGGTTGAAACGAACTTTAAATGCCTTTCCAGGTGGTATCTTACCCCTGATAGGCTTAGCAGGATTCAGGGGGGGGTCTCCCCCGGAGTGTTGGCGAGGTTGTAAAATAAAGGGAACTATGGCACATATCTGGTGGGAGTGCCCTGTAATCGCAAAATTTTGGGAGGAAATAATAGAGCTCATTCAGATTATAACTAAGGAAGAAATTCCAGGAGATCCGTGGTCGGTACTTTTTCATAGGACTGAGATCCCAGGGAAACGATATAAAGCATCCTTAATCCCTATTCTTCTGAATGAAGCCAAAAACCTGATACCGAAGAGGTGGCGAGTTCCTGGGAGCCCGGCGATCCGGGACTGGATTTTTGGAGTAAATGCGACTCAAAGGGTAGAAAGCACGGAAATATATGAGGGGGGGCGGGGTGGAAACCCAGACCAGAGAAATAAGTGGACAGAGTGGAATGAATTCAAAACGTCATGGAGATACTACGTTGAGATTACCAAATAGTGAGCCCCATGCGTTGTATGTCAGGAACATTAGTTGAAAACAGGTGCGTTGGACGTAGCCTCAATATGTGCTATGCAAGGAGGGGGAGGGGGGGGGTCGGGGAGGGTTATAAATGGGTCTTGTCACGAAATATTAAATGGAAACCTTTTGGTTTTTGTCTTTGTTATTGTAATATGTTTGTGACATGAGAAAAATTAACTAAATAAAGAATTAAGAAAAAAAAAGAGCAGAGTGACAGAGAAATTAGCTTATCTTGCTGCTCAAGAGGGTATATGAAGGTACACGTGTTACTTCAATTTATTATGTTTTTTTGTGGACTTTTATGTAATGAAAGGTTTATAATGACAGTATATGAACTTGTTGAAATTATTTAGAATGCTGACCAAAATGAGATGATACCTGTGTACTGTATATAAAATGACTATGTGACACCCATCTTACGTGAAGAACTCATGGAGAAAATAACTAAAAAAATAAATCAGTTTTGCCATATCTATTTCTTTGTTTATAGCATTTATTTTTTATTATTGTTATTTTTCTTTTATATATTACCGCAAAATACTATAATATATTTTGTCAGGTTACCTTTTATAATAAAAATAAACATTTTATTCAAACATCTAAAAAAGCATTAACGCTTACTATTTAAACCACATGTGTAGTTCTGATAGGAAGTACCATATCTAATATCTAGTTTCATTTGTACTTTACTGTACAGGGACTTTACTATTGAGGTTTGGTAGGTAAAAAAGACATTCTTCACCGATGACTATTCCTGTGTGCTGCAAAAGACCTGAGCTATGTATATCGCTGTTTCTAGGAACAGTACTCATGCCTTACTGACAAACAGTATGCAAAAAAGAGAGTGGTCTGAAAAAAGACAAAACTTTAACCTATAAGCAAAAGTACTTTTCCTCAAAGCTATATATTTTATAGGTGCTGCTACAATGCTTTGAGTCAGAAGTCAGTGTTTGCTCCCACCTTCTACCCAATCCTCATGGTTGGCCCATCAATGTGATGAATTGACTCCCTGACTTGAATGCGATACGTGGAAAGCAAAAGTGATGACTTTCTAGTAGAAACATGGCTTTAAATATAAGAGTGCTTTTGGCTTTGGGGCTCCCACAGCCTGAAAGATAAGCAACGAGATGTGCAGGTACCATTTAATGATGGCACTTACATGGTGGTGACACGTTGCATGCAATGGCCTTAAAGCATTCTGAACGTGGTGACGTTCGTTGCGTACAACGGAACTACGTAGAGGCTAGTAGCCAATAGCTTTGGTCATGTAATTTGATCTGAGCATGCGTGGCACTTTGTCTGTCGTAATTCTTGGAAGCATGCGTGGCACTTTGCGTGGCACTTTGTCTGTCGGAATTCTCTACACACGATCGGAAAAAGTCAGATCGGATTTTGATTTTTGGAAGAGCAGGATCTCACATTTTTTCCGTCGGAAATTCCGACGGAAAAAGTCGGATGGAGCCCACACACGGGCGGATTTTCCGACAATATGGTCTGATCGGACATTTTCTTAGATTTATATTGTGTGGTGCTCCTTTCAGGACTACATATCCCATGATCCACTGCTGCACAGCATGTCCTCTCTCTGATGCCCTAGTTGGCTCAAGCTCTCCTGGTCCCTGGCTTGACTCAAGTCCGCTGCCAGGAGGGAGTGGGGGCAGAAATGATCCAGGAGATTTCACACAGCACCGCTCCTGTCAGCTGCAGTGAAAGAGGGGAGAGAATCCAGCTGCATTGCTCTCCCTCTGTATTGCCAATCAGCTCACTATCGCTGCTGGGGGACGGGGATTGGCAAGTAGCGGATCACACTGAGAGCTGCTAAATGGCTCAGCCAGTGGGAGAGGAGATCACACAGGTGGGTGGCACCCTACTATAAATGTATTTTTAAATAAAAGCACTATAAGTACCTGAATTTTAATTGGTATCATCCATTTCTAAACTAACAAGGAACTTGCTAATAGGAAGAGAAAGCAGAATAACAAAGAGATAAATTCATCACTGTTCTGCCTCTCCATCACTGTTTATTGTAAAGATAGGGGCAGGTTCATGACAATCTGGTCTTAAGAGGAGTGGGTCGAATGATACTTGGCATCATTCAACCTAGAAGAATAAAGTACTGAAGTGAACATATCCGGGATGAAGGTGAGTATTGCAGTAAACACTGCTTCTTTTATTTTACCTTCCAATAGACTATGCATTTGTTTTTTTACTGGAGTTCTGTTTTAACTTTAGTAACTACAATAAACGAAAAAGTCCAAACAGCTTTTTCATTTTATCGCTTTTTGCAGTGTAATCAAACATGTACTGACATTCCAAGTTTTCTTATTTCCCTAATATAGAGTGGGGCACATTCCCAAATGACGTGGCTTCCAGATATCACATTGGCACAGCATCCATATTAATTAGGTATGATGTTTTGCCAAAATGACAGTGGGGTGTCTAGAACCTGTATTACTATTAAAACTTTATCCTGAATAAAGTTGGGGTACACTCTAGATCAGGGGTGCCCAACCTTTTGAAGAGCGAGGGCCACTTAAGCGACTTAGTAACTGGTCACGGGCCACAATGAGCGGAGAGGGTAGATGACATGTCTGCGTCTGCTCTGCATATGCAGAGTGGACACAGACACAGCCCACTATACTCCTTTTTTTTTTTTGATCGGATTGGAGGTAGGACGCAAGTCGGTTTATGTCTGCCACTTCTTAGAGGTGAATGGAGGGTCCAATTGGTCGGACTGTCAGACCGACCATGTGAAAGGGGCCCAAGGCTGCTTTCACACTGATGCGCTGTGGTTTACCCGCACCGCGGGTGAAACGCAGTGTACCTTTGTCTTTCCTGCACTTTGCAATAGACTTCTATTATATTCTGCAGGTTTGGTGCACTTTCAGAAAGCACACCAAACTCTCAGGTAATAATAGAAGTCTATGGCTCAGTGCAGGTAACCCGCAGGTTAACTGCTCTGCACCTGCGGATCAGTTTGAAAGCAGCCCAGTAACCACTGCAGAACAGATATGCCCGTATATACACCTGTGATTTTAGTAATAAACTGACCTTTAATAACAGTATTCTATTCCATCCCAGAGCAGGAGGTCGCAGGCCACATCAGAGGGCTCCGCGGGCCACATGTGGCCCCTGGGCCACTGGCTGGGCACCCCTGCTCTAGATGTTATAGCCACTCGTTTAAAAACAGAAAGAAGGGGCTGGAAACTTTCATTTACAGGCAATTTAAATGAAATTTTTTCTTTGTAAGGCTCAATTAACACAATTTCAGATGAGACTTGAGTTGCACAGAATTTAATGACATTGGAAATCACATTGTTGGTGTCCGTTCACATTAATGAAACTGAGCATAATGCCATTTTGGAAAAAGTTCCTGTACTACTTTGGTGCGATTGCAGCATGATTTTAGCCCTATACCAGGGATAAGCAATTAGCGGACCTCCAGCTGTTGCAGAACTACAAGTACCATGAGGCATAGCAAGACTCTGACAGCCACAAGCATGACAGCCAGGGGTAGAGGCATGATGGGACTTGTCGTTTTGAAACAGCTGGAGGTCTGCTCATTGCATATCCCTGACCTATAGAATATACAAACTTTATCCAAGTTGCATCAAAGTTGTATCCAAGTTGCACTACATAATCACAGTGAAAGTTGGATCGCAGCAGTGGAAACATAACATTAATGTCATTTTTTTATTAATTTGTTTTACATTGCTGCCCTTTGTTTGAAAACTCCTTTCCTATTAGCCTACCATGTGGTGGCAGGGTCAAAGCAACTTCGCTTGAACAGAAATGTAAAGCTAAAATCCAGACAGATATACAAAAAAAATTACATCACAAATGAATGCAACTCTGTGCTCATGAATACGCTATTACATGTATTTATAAAGACAAGCAGTATAAGTACCATCATTTTACCTGATACCAGTCTCTTGGAGTCCTTCTACAGAAGAGCCCAGGCTGGGACAAAGAGAAGAAGTACAAGGAGACAATTAGGTGTTTATGTGCTAACAAGGAACATGCTGGTATGAGGAGAGAGCAGAGTGAGAGAGTTAAGCTCACCAACGTACTGCTTCTCCTTTCACTGTCCAGTCACAGGCTGGGGAAGGGACAAGACTCTTGTTACTTTACTGTAGTTGAGAAACAAAAACAGAGAGGGATATGTGGAAGAGCTGTGTATTGGATGAACAGAAATACAAATTAGGCAGGTATAACAGCTTCCATTTATGTAATTCTTCTGTGTATTTAGCCGTGTTCCACCCATTTAAAAGCTTTTAATAATCAGACACTCATCTGCCCCAAAGTCCAGCGATGCGGGCGCATGAAGCCCCGCTCCTCTCCCCCTCCTCTCCGCGGTGCCGGCATTCTAACTGTGGGCGCCCGGCCGTGGCTTCACAGCCGGGCGTGCACTGCGCATGTTATTGGCCGGGCAATCTTCTGGGACCTGTGACGTGCCCCAGAAGATGGGAGGGAGGGGGGAGAGGTGATCTTCCTTCCGGCGCCAGGGGAGGAAGTGGGAGCTGGGTGCCTGTAAAAACAGGGTACCCGCTCCCCCCCAGAAAAAATGACATGCCAAATGTGGCATGTCAGGGTGTCACCAACACTTAAAGCGGAAGTTCAATTTTTGGGTGGAACTCCGCTTTAGGTACAAAAATGTAGACAAGCCATAATTACCCTTATGATACATTCTTTCATTGATATTCGCTTCAGGATCTTCTAATACGATTGTAACAGGTTCTGCATGTTTACACTATTTAGCAGCTAAAATGTATTGAAATTTGCATAAATTCATTAACAACCAGGCCAAACAAATGATGTCTGAATTCCATTGCTAATATTTGTACATACTGAGCCATAGTCCAGCATAGCCAAATATATTTGTGATGTGGTCATTGGAACATATACTTCTAAATAATGTATAAACATTCAGTAACTGTGAGGCCTGTAGTCATGGTAACCAAACAGAAAATGCAAAACATATTACCACTATATAAATGTCACGTAGTGAACCGACTTTAACACAAAAATATTAACAAATTGAGAACTAAGTAGTTGGACTTTAAAGGCACACTGGTGGATAATCTAAAAAGTATTAGAATTTATTCATTAGATACAAAGATAAAATACATAATTGCATATAGAAATACATAAAATAAAAATTTCAAAAAGATTAGTACTCATGCACCCTATATGCATAGATTCTGGCACCACATAACATAGTAACAAAGTAAAACCACATCCAGAAGTCAAAAAGTCAACGTTTTTATGACAATCTCCAAATAAAGGTGTGGGTGTTCAAAGAGCTGTGGGTCAGGGTGTGAATCCAGGCGTAGAGATTTCATACAGTAGCTCGATAGCTCGACATGTTGCGTGTGAATACGCTTCCTCAGGAGCATTAAATTAAATAAAAAATGGAACACTTAATACACACAGCAAATATCCCATATATAGAAAAAGCTACTGTTGGAGTCGGTTGGCGGCAGGCAAATTCCCCAACAACCAATGGGCCACCGGAGGCAAGAAGCAAAGTCACCTGGTTGAAGCATATATATATATATATATATATATATATATATATATATATATATATATTATAATAAGCTGTGTATATACAATATATTCCAATAAAGAACCTAAACCGACAGAGTATGTAGCACTATGTGCATCCATATGATTAGAGAGGTCAACGAGTACAATTGCACCAGTTTAATAGCTAACAAAGAAAGGGAGGACAGTTAACAGAAGTTCTGTCTCTATATATAAAATTCTTTAACCACTTGCCTACCAGGCACTTAAACCCCCCTCCCATCCAGACCAATTTTCAGCTTTCGGTGCTCTCACGCTTTGACTGACAATTACTCAGTCATGCAACACTGTACCCAAATTAATTTTTTGTCCTTTTTTTCCCACAAATAGAGCTTTCTTTTGGTGGTATTTGATCACCTCTGGGTTTTTTATTTTTTGCGCTATAATTGAAAAAATTTTGAAAAAAAACGCATTTTTCTTTGTTTCTGTGATACAATTTAGGAAATTATTAATTTTTCTTCATAAATTTTGGCTACAATTTATACTGCCACATATCTTTGGTAAAAATAACCCAAATTAGTGGAAATTATTTGGTCTTTGTGAAAGTTACAGACTCTACAATCTGTGGTGCGAATTATACAAAATTGATCACATCTGATGCACTGGTGGCCTATCTCATTTCTTGCGACCCGAACAAGCCAGGAAAGTACAAATACCCCCCAAATGACCCCTTTTTTGAAAGTAGACATTCCAAGGTATTTAGTAAGAGGCATGGTGAGCTTTTTGATGTTGTCATTTTTTCCCACAATTCTTTGCAAAATGAATTATTTTTTTATTTTTTATTTTTTTTCTACAAAATTGTCATTGTAATAGGTTATTTCTCTCACATGGCATGTGTATACCACAAATGACACCCCAAAATAAATTCTGCTACTCCTCCTGATTATTACGATACCACATATGTGGGACTTTTACACAGCCTGGCCACATAGAGAGGCCCAACATGCAGGGAGCGCCATCACGTGTTCTGGGAGCATAAATTACACATCTAAATTGTTGACTACCTATTACACTTTTGAAGGCCCTGGAGCACCAGGACAATGACACGTGACACTGACGTGGCACTGATGACACATGACACTGACGTGGCACTGATGACACGTGACACTGATGTGGCACTGATGACAGATGGTACTAATACAGGGCACTGATGACACGTGACACTGATGACAGATGGCACTAATATGTGGCACTGATGAGAGATGGCACTCATACATGGCACTGATATCACGTGGCACTAATATGTGGCACTGATGAGAGATGGCACTAATACGTGGCACTGATGACAGACGGCACTAATACGTGGCACTGATGACACATGACACTGATGACACTGATGACAGATGGCACTGATACGTGGCATTGATGACAGGTGACACTGATAAATGATGGCACGTGACACTGACAGGTGGCACTGATGACAAATGGCACTAATATGTGACAGTGATGACAGATGGCACTAATATGTGGCACTGATGACAGATGGCACTATGTGGCACTGATGACAGATGGCACTAATGACAGGTGGCACTGATGACAGGTGGCACTGATGACAGGTGGCACTGACTACAGATGGCACTGACTACAGATGGCACTGGCAGATGGCACTGACTACAGATGGCACTGACTACAGATGGCACTGGGGATGGCACTGGGAATGGCACTGGCAGATGGCACTGGGGATGGCACTGGCAGATGGCACTGGGGATGGCACTGGCAGATGGCACTGGGGATGGCACTGGCAAATGGCACTGGGGATGGCACTGGCAGATGGCAATGGCGATGTCACTGGGCACAGATGGCATTGGGGACAGATTGCAGTGGTGGCAGTGGGCACAGATGGCATTTAATTTTTATTTTTATTAAAACTTACGGCGCTGCAGCCGTTCATCTCCCCCTCCTCACACGCTGTCTCTGTGTGAGGAGTGGGAGCGGCACTGACAGATGATCTCATATGTTTACATATGAGATCATCTCTCATTGGCCAGGGCGATCGCGCTGTAAACGGCCGCTGTGATTGGCCGTTTACAGCGATCTGTGATCGGATGTGAAGTGGTTAAACATATTAGTTGCTAAATATAACATATTTAGCAATATATTATATTTAACACAAAAATGCTGTACTGACACTCTGCTAATATCTGGGGTAATGCATCTAATGCCACGTACACAAGACCAGACTTTCCGGCAGACTAGGTCCGACGGAATTAGTCCATTGGACATAGTTACATAGTTAGCTAGGCTGAAAAAAGACACAAGTCCATCCAGTTCAACCATAAAATAAAGAAATAATAAATAAAAATAAAAAATATCGTATAAATATCGTATAATCCAATATACACAATTCTATACCCACAGTTGATCCAGAGGAAGCCCCCCTCCCCCCAAAAGAGCATGCTCCAATCTGCTACAGCAGGGGGAAAAAATTCCTTCCTGATCCCCCAAGAGGCAATACATTTAGGAAAATATCCAGGCCTTTCTTAAAGCAATCTACTGAGTTAGCTAGAACCACCTCTGGAGGGAGTCTATTCCACATTTTCACAGCTCTTACTGTGAAGAAACCTTTCCGTATTTGGAGATGAAATCTCTTTTCCTCCAGGGGTAAAGAGTGCCCCCTTGTCCTCTGTGTTGGGCTGTGTGTGGGCTAATCCAATAGTTTTTCGTTAAAAAAATCAGATGGACCTAGAAATAGAACATGTTTCAAATCTGTCCGACGGACTCAATTCCTATCGGGAAAACCGTTCGTCTGTATGCTGGTCCAACGGACCAAATATGACGCAAGGGAAGCTATTGGCTACTGGCTATCGAACTTCCTTTTTTAGTCCCGTTTACGTCATCACGTTCAAAACTAACGGACTTTCGAACGGACTTAGTCCGTTCATGTGAGGCCAAGTCCATTCGTTCGGAAAGTCAGTTGGAACTCCGCTGGAAGTCCGTCGGGAAGACCGTCGGACCTAGTCTGCGGGAAAGTCCGGTTGTGTGTACGCGGCATAAGAGTTTTGTTTTTTGTTTTTACTTGGCTATTTGTGGTGAATGATTCTCACCTCCTTTTGGGATCTTAGACTCTATGATCTTTTACGACTTTGGCCTGTGTCTGTCTTTGACCACCCCCCCCCCCCCCAATTAAAGTGTTCCTTATCAGTCCCTAATTGGGGTGGGGAAGGTTTCCTCATTTGATCATCTCACTATAAATTTAGTAGAGCCTATGAAGGAAGTCAGAGACAGGGGGGTCAGTCAGAGCAATTCATCCTGCCATGAGTAATTTTTCTGTAGGAGTAATCAGCAGAGGAACACTAGGGATGAGCCGAACATCCTCCTGTTCGGTTCGCATCAGAACATGCGAGCAGGCAAAACATTTGGCAGAACACACGAACACCATTAAAGTCTATGGGACACTAACATGAATAATCAAAAGTGCTAGTTTTAAAGGCTTATATGCAAGTTATTGTCATAAAAAGTCACCCGGGTGGCCCCATCAACATGGGGACAAGGTGTTTTGGGGGGCTACTCCCCATGTTGAGGGCATGTGGCCTGGTATGGTTCAGGAGGGGGGGCGCTCTCTCACCCCCTTTTCCTGCAGCCTGCCAGGTTGCGTGCTCGGATAAGGGTCTGGTATGTATTTTGGAGGGGACCCCTACGCCATTTTTTTTTTTACATTTTGGCACAGGGTTCCCCTTAAAATCCATACCAGACCTAAAGGGCCTGGTATGGATTTTAGGGGGACTCCCACGCAATTTTTTTTTTTTTTAATTTTGATTTGGGGTTCCCCTTATTTTTCATACCAGACCCAAAGGGCCTGGTAATGGAGGGGGGGGGGATCCCATGCTCTTTTTTTCAATTATCTGTATCTATATAGCCGAGACCCGACAATACATTACAGCCGCGATCAGTTTTAAATTACAATTTTTCCTTTAGAAATGTCATTTTGCTGTGGTACTGTTCTAAACATGGGAAAAATGTGCCATTTTACAGGCATACTATAGATACCCCCCAGGCATGACTTTTAAAGGAATATTACATTTTTATTGTTTCACTTTAAGCATTAAAAAACTTGCATTTAAGCCTTTAAAATTAGCACTTTTGATTTTTCATGTTAGTGTCCCATAGACTTTAATGGTGTTCTGGCAGCTCTCAAATTTGCCGTGGACACTGCATATTGTTCGCTGTTCGGTGAACAGGCGAACACCAGATGTTCGACTCGAACATCGGGCTCATCCCTAATGAACGCAGCAGTTTAACCAAAGCAGGATAACAAAAGCAGCAAGAAAAGACTACAAAGAACTTTGCTCAACTCTGGACCAACCATAAACCACCACTTTGGAGGGCATTTTACAAGTCTGAATCCTATCCCCTCTACCCTTTGATATGCCCCCTCTACTCTGCCTTCTCATACTAGTATCCTCTGCTTTCAAATTCTCATTTCCTTTCCCCTCTTCTCCACCCCAAAACTTGTACATATCACCCTCCCTTTTAGCATCTCCCTACTACTGTTCTCATCACCTTCTGCTAATATTTAACCCACCTGCTGACCCACACACCAGGACAGGGAAGTATGTGTACTCACTTACTTTCCTCACTGTGACTGGAGGGCACGTGGAACCAAGAATCCCTTGGAAAGGTTGGGAAACCCATGTTTCAGCTCCATAATGCACCTCTTATGTCTAAGTCACCCTGTGCCATCCTGGCACAGGGTGAGTGAGAAAATATATCTTGGATTACTTAAAATGTAAGTACTGTAAGTAATATCTATCCACAATATCTCCCAGGAAATATGTAAAGACTATTTTTAGTTTGTTTAATTCTGAACAATAGATGGTCATTGAAAGGATCACATTGACCTCCGGAGATGGACTGTCTGGTCACCTAGACTGCCTTAAGTGCGGTGTTAATTAACATGTTAATTTTGTAATTGTCTTTTAAGTTGTTGCTATAGGGGAGGGGGGAATATCCATGAGCAGCCCTACCTCATTATCTAAACCCTTGTGTTAAAAGTGTATAAAAGGGCTGTATTCTGTCCAATAAATCATTCAAGATTCTACAAGCTATTTTTGGCTAGACTTGTATGCAATGCAGCTATAATAATATATATCTCTCAGATGGTCAGACTGGAGGAAGCGGTATTACTGACGGAAGCACTCAAGCAGAGTGTGGAAGATAGGATCCGTCACACTCACCTTCTTCTTCACCTAACCTTTGGAGATATCTCCCCTCCAGTATATCACCCCCATATCTGGCATCCTCCCTCCTCCAGCATCAGCCGCAATCTTCTCAGTCTTGTCTCAATCCCCCTGCTTCCCAAAACCACCCCCCTTCTCATGTGCCCTCTGGAATGCCCTCTCTGTCTGCAACAAGCTCACTTCTGTCCATGACCTTTTTGTCTCCCACTTCCTTAACCTTCTTGTAATCATGGAAACATGTCATCAAGAGTCAGACTCTGCCTCGCATGCAGCCCTCTCCCATGGAGGCCTCTGGAGGCCTCTACTGGACTCACTCACCCAGACCCAATGGACCGAAAGGAGGTGGAGTTGGTTTGCTTTTATCACCACTGAGCACCTTTCAAGTCCTTCCTACCCCTCCCACTCTATCCATGTCTTCTATTGATACACACTGTATTTGTCTGTTTTCTTCCACTTCCCTAAGGATTGCAGTGATCTATCGGCCTCCTGGACTGAAGTCATGCTTCCTTGATTATTTCTTTGCCTGGCTACCCTACTTTCTCTCCTCTTAAATACCCACTATCATTTTTGGTGATTGTAACATCCCCACTAATGTTAACAGCCCAGCTACATCCCAACTTTTCAACTTAACCTCATCTTTTGATCTAACACAATGGACCTAGTCCCCCACTCACTCTGCTGGTAATACCCTTGACCTTGTTTTCTTCCATCTTTGCACCCCTACAACCTCACCAACACCCCCTTTCCTCTCTCTGACCACAATCTCATCACTTTCACAATGTCTTTGTCTCCAACCACCAACCTCCAAGCAGAAAACAGTTACCTGCAGAAACCTTTGCCACTTTAATCCTTCTCTTCTCTACTGTGCAACTGACCACCTCAATGACAAAATCTCACCCCTGTTTTGCCCTGACCTGGCCACTTCTGTCTACAATAGTTCACATTCATCCATACTGGACTCTCTTGCCCCTCTCACTACACAACATATTAGGCCCCGACCATTACAACCTTGGCAGGCCGACGACACCAGGCACAGCCGGTCACTGGAGCAAGTGTGGCATAAAACCAAATCCGAGTATGCATTCACCCAATATAAATCTGCTTTCCTACTTTGTCACTCTCATATTACTCTGTTCTCTAGTCCTCGTCATCTTTTTAATCTCTACTTTCGCTACATCTCCACCCAGCAACTCGCTCACTGCTCACAAGATTGTCAATCACTTTAAAATCAAGATTGATGCATTTCGTGGGGGCATCTCCACTGCACAGACATCTATCCCACTTAAAGCGGAGTTCCGCTTAAAATAAATTATTAAAAGTCAGCAGCTACAAATACTGCAGCTGTTGACTTTTAATAATCGGACACTTATCTGTCCCAGGGTCCAGCGATGCAGGGGATCGAAGCCCTGCCCGTCTCCCCCTCCGCTCGGCTGCGCCGGCATTGTAACTGTGGGCACCCGGCTGTGGCTTCACAGCCGGGCACCCACTGCGCATGCATGAGCTGTGCGCCGTGACTGGCCACGCAATCATCTGGGACCTGTGACTTGTCCCAGATGATTGCCTAGAGGGAAGGGGAGAGCTGATTTCCCTTCCTGTGCCGAGGGAAGTGACATCAGGAGCCCAGGCACCAAAGGAGGCAGATTACGAGTAAAACATTTTTTTTTTTTTCGAAGATATCTCATCCTCATCTGTGAACTTAATCGACATGTTTTCACTGTTGTCAACCTATATGCTCCGAACACTAAACAAAGAAAATTCCTGACACCTCTGTTCAACGAAGTTGTGGAAATGATGCAAGGATCTCTTATCATAGGTGGGGACTTCAACACAATCCTGAACCCTGATATGGACTCCACCACCCCTACTAGAAGACCTAAACAATCTATTGCTCCCCTGCTGCAAAAGCACAAGCTTTATGATGCCTGGCGATGCCTCCACAGATCTGAGAAAGACTTCACTTTCCTGTCTGCTACACACTCCTCATATTCTCGTATTGATTTCTTTCTGACCACTAAAAAATCGCTGCAAAATTTTATCTGCACGGATATTGGTACAATTTCCTGGTCGGATCATGCGCCAATCACCCTGACGTTTGATGACCACCTTTGCAACTCTCCCCCTCCTCTATGCAGATTGAATACCTCTCTTTTGAACGACAGGCAATTGTACCACTCTTCAATTGGTGACGGTTTAACAAATCTACTCACTTCAGTACAAAAGAATTCTTTCCAATTTATGGAGTTTCTTTATAATTCACTTTGTTGTACTACTCTTATGTTACTATTAAGTTTGCAATGGTGTAATTAACTATTTTTGTATACATAGCACGAGTGCACTTTATATTGGATCAATTACTTCAAATTACAGTATAGCGCCCCCCTTACTCTGTACAACCCACCAATTGTACCAAAATATTGTCCAAGAACACCATGATTTTACAACGATATCCCTGAAACAAATAGATTTATACTGTGGAACACTTATAAAGTGTATATGAGGGGAATATTAATTAAAATGGCATTGTATCGGAAAAAGCAGAGGGCAAAGCAGATTGAAGACTTGCTCACTTCCATATCCCTGAAAGAACAAACAAATAAAACTACCCCAGACCCCCAGCTAACAAGTGACATACTCTAGGACAGACAAAATGTCAGGGAAATACCGTGCCTCACCGCCGGGTTCCAGGGTTGCGCACGCGCGGTAGAGCAGCGCAACGAATGGTACAGGTACGCCGGGTAACGGGTGCGCATGCGCGGATCCGCGGCACTCGGTTATCTGACACAGCCCAGCCAGTGCGGCTTACCGCTGTGCGCGGCGCTGACAGAAGACGAGTGCGCATGCGCACTCGTCCGGGTATCCCACCTGACCACTCACCTGGCCTATAAAAGGCTTCCCCTGTTTGCTCACAAATTGCTGGTTTGTTGTCTCTTTCTGAGTCCTGGCTCCAGTCCTGTATCCTGTATCCTGTATCCTGTATCCTGTATCCAGTACCCTGTACCCTGTACCTGCTTGACTACCTGTGCCGACCCGGAATCTGTCTGACCACCGCTGCCGTTACTTACCTGTGTTTGACCCCTGGCTTGCTTCCTGGATACTTCTACTGCCTGATTACCTGTGCTTGACCCTCGGCCTGCCTACTGGACATTCTCTGAGTTACTTACCTGTGTTTGACCCCTGGCTTGCTTCCTGGATACTTCTACTGCCTGATTACCTGTGCTTGACCCTCGGCCTGCCTACTGGACATTCTCTGAGTTACTTACCTGTGTTTTGACCTCTGGCTTGCTTCCTGGATACTTCTACTGCCTGATTACCTGTGCTTGACCCTCGGCCTGCCTACTGGACATTCTCTGAGTTACCTACCTGTGTTTGACCCCTGGCTTGCTTCCTGGATACTTCTACTGCCTGATTACCTGTGTTTGACCCTCGGCCTGCCTACTTCCAGTGCAGCATCAGCCTCTCCTGGTCAACGTCGCTACTGCACACACCTGCAACACTCCTGCTGGCAACCCGTGCATCTTTGCGCCCGGTGTCCTCTGTACCCACTCCAGAGGCATCGTGCGCCTAGTCGCAAGGGGAGCAGCTCTCAGCATATCGGCCCGGGTGAGTACCTGTGACAGTACAAACCAGCCAATGTCCGAGGCCGACAGAGCTGGTTCACCCCTTGAGGCCCTATGCCAGCAGGTGACAGCCCTTACTCAGGCTGTACAACGCCTCCAGGATGGGTACTTTCAGATCGAAGGATGTCTTCAGCACTTGACCTTGTCTCCAAACCAAGCGGACCAGTCACCCCCTGCAGCCAGCACCTCCACTCTCCCACCAACACCTGGAGGTGCTCTTCCTACCTATGACATGTCTAATCCTGATCCCAGGGTCCCCACACCAGAACGTTTTTCCGGGGACCGAAGGAAATTTCGCTCTTTTAAAAATTCTTGTTTACTACACTTGGCACTACAACCCAGGACTTTCCAGTTGGAATCCACCAAGGTGGGTTTTATTATCTCCCTGCTTTCAGATGACCCTCAATCCTGGGCTTACCATTTGATGGAACAAAAGAGCCCGCAGCTGAATTCTGTAGAGACTTTCTTTTCCGCTATGGCAGCACTCTACGAGGACTCCCAACGCACAGGTACGGCAGAATCTACCCTGCACACCCTATCCCAGGGGAGAAGGCCCGTAGAGGACTATGTAGTAGATTTTCGCAAATGGGCTGCAGATACAGATTGGAATGAGTCTGCTCTAAAGTACCAATTCCGTTTGGGGCTATCCGAAGTATTGAAGGATGAACTGGCCCGAGGAGAGATCCCAACCACCTTCGCAGACCTCTGCCAACTTGTCATTAAACTTGATCGTCGGTTGCGGGAACGATGGGCAGAGAAACTTCAGAGCCCCCGGCCCACCTGGATGATGCCCCGGGTTCCTCCAGCACCTGCTCCTTCTTGGAACTCCCGCTCTCCTCCTCATGGGGAACCTATGCAGTTGGGCCTGGCACGGTCCCCCCTATCTGCTGAAGAAAGGCTCCGCCGTCGACAAGCTAACCTCTGTCTCTTCTGCGGAGGCACAGGTCACTACCTACAGAAATGCCCCGTAAGACCCTTCTCGGTCCCTCTCGAGCGCACACACTGCTGGAATTCCACATTTTCACTTGACTGTTCCACTCTCCCTACAGGTAGCGTGAGAGGCCTTCCAGTTGGGAGCCATCCTTGACTCCGGAGCCTGCAGTTGCTTTATGGACCTGACCCTGGCACGACACTTGAACCTTTCTTTAACTACCAAGAAGCAACCTCTTCAAATCCAGCTGGCTGATGGCTCTCCACCCTGCTCAGGACCGGTCACCCAGGAAACCGCTCCCATCCTGACCTGCACCAAGTTGGGTCATCACGAACTTTTACGTTTTGATGTAATCCACTCTCCTATGTTCCCCATCATCCTGGGGTACCCCTGGTTACTGGCCCACAATCCTCGGATCGATTGGGTCAACAGAGAAGTGGAGTTCTCCTCCCCTTACTGCCTGCAGCACTGCTTTCCGGATAAGTCCGCAGGACCTGTTACTCATCTTGCCATGCAACCCAGTACCAAGGACCTGCAACATGTTCAAACACCCTACCGAGATTTCATGGACATTTTCGGTGAAAAAAAGGCCGAAGTCCTTCCCCCTCATCGCTCATATGATTGTCCGATTGATCTCCTACCAGGGGCTGAGATCCCCTTCGGAAGAATTTTCCCCTTGTCTGAAACTGAGCTTGAAGCCCTACGGGTGTATATTGATGAAAATCTCGCTAAGGGGTTCATTCAGCCATCTTCTTCGCCAGCAGGGGCTGGGATTTTCTTTGTTGAAAAAAAAGACGGTTCCCTCAGACCCTGTGTGGATTACAGGGAACTCAACAAAATTACTATCAAGAACAGGTACCCACTCCCACTCATCCCCGAACTTTTCCAGCGGCTCAGGACTGCCAAGGTTTTCACCAAGCTTGATCTCCGTGGGGCCTACAACTTGGTTAGAATACGCTCTGGGGATGAGTGGAAGACGGCTTTTAGGTCCAGATTCGGCCATTTCGAGTACCTGGTCATGCCGTTTGGACTTTGTAATGCCCCAGCTACCTTCCAGCACCTTGTCAATGACATTTTCCGTGAGTATCTGGATAACTTCCTCATTGTACATCTTGACGATATTTTGATTTTCTCCGACTCTCTAGAAGCCCATCGTCAACATGTCCGGAAAGTTCTTCTCATTCTACGTGAACACGGGCTCTACGTCAAAGGAGAAAAATGCGAGTTCGAGACCGACACCATCCAGTTCCTGGGCTTTATCATAACCACCGGAGGAGTACTGATGGACCCGCAAAAAGTGAAGGCTATCCAGGATTGGCCTGCCCCCACAGACAAAAGGTCAGTCCAACGTTTTATCGGCTTTGCTAACTTTTATAGACGGTTCATTCAGGGGTTTTCTGCCATTGTGTCCCCAATCACCCAACTTACCCGTCAGCAAGTCAAGTTCCAATGGACACCCCAAGCGCAAGGCGCATTTGAGAAGCTCAAGGAACTTTTTTCCTCTGCACCCATCTTACAGCACCCTGACCCTGAACTTCCTTACGTCCTAGAAGTGGACGCTTCAGATTCTGCTATGGGAGCAATCCTATCGCAGAGAAGTGGCCCAAAGGCCCTACTCCACCGGTCGCCTTTGCCTCCCGAAAATTGAGTCCCCCTGAAAGGAATTACAACGTAGGCGACCGGGAATTACTTGCGATTAAGTTCGCTCTTGAAGAATGGAGATACCTGCTAGAAGGAGCCTCCCAACCCATTCTTATCTTCACAGATCATCGCAACTTGGAGTACCTCAGGGCTGCAAAACGCCTTAGACCCAGACAGGCCCGCTGGGCCTTGTTCTTTTCCCGATTTAACTTCCACATCACTTACCGTCCCGGCTCCAAGAATGGCAAGGCGGATGCCTTATCCCGTATGTTGCTGGACACTGAATCCTCTAAGGAACCTGCTACCATCCTGTCCGCCCACAATTTCCTCCATGCTATTCAACCTGACTTGACTGCAGCCCTTAAACAAGCCTCCAACCAGTTCTCCTCTCCTACATTACCTTTTCTTGAAAGGAAACAGGACTTACTTTGGGCCCATGCCCGAATATTTGTTCCTCCTCCTGTCAGACTCCAAGTCCTGCAGACCCTTCACGACCACAAGATGTCCGGCCACTTCAGAATACAGAAGACAGTGGACTTGGTAGGTCGGTCTTACCGGTGGCCGGGCTGGAGAAAGGACTGCCAAGAATATGTACTTTCTTGTAACACTTGTCAGAGGAACAAGGGGTCCAACATCAAGTCCTGGGGCCTGTTACGACCGCTACCCGTCCCGGAACGTCCATGGAAGGAGATCTCCATGGACTTCATCGTAGACTTACCTCCCTCAGATTCCTTTACCACAATTCTGGTTGTCATAGACCGTCTTTCAAAGATGGCCCACTTCCTGCCCATGAAAGGTACCCCTTCGGCTTCCGCTACCACAGACATCTTCATCAAAGAAGTTATAAGATTACATGGAGTACCAGCTAACATCACCTCAGACCGGGGGGTACAGTTCACCTCCAGATTCTGGAGAGACCTCTGCAAATCCCTTGAAATCAGGACTTCCATGTCTTCAGCATACCACCCACAATCCAACGGCCAAACTGAACGCACCAATCAGACCCTCGAACAGTATCTGAGATGCTTTTGTTCATACTCCCAAGATGACTGGTCAGGCCTGCTACCCTACGCGGAGTTTGCCTATAATAATTCCCTGCATTCTGCCATTAACCAAACGCCCTTCTGGGCAAACTACGGCTATCACCCTTCTTTTCTTCCAGATTCCATCCCAGACGTCCCTACTCCAGCTGCACAGGATTTAGTCAAACATATCCAGGACAACTTTCTCCAGATCCAGCAGGCCATGAAGGAAGCACAAAGGGGGTATGAGGTACAGTACAATCGGGGCAGGAAAGAATGCCCGCCTTTCCAGATTGGTGAGAAAGTTTGGTTATCAACCGCTAATTTGAAACTCCCCTGTCCTTCTCGGAAACTTGGTCCCAGGTTCATCGGCCACTTCCTCCACCCATCACCATCCAAGGAGAGGAAGAATTCGAGGTTGAAAAGATTCTGGATCTCCGAAAAAGAAGAGGTCAGGTTCAGTACCTAGTCAAATGGAAGGGTTATCCCCCGGAAGACTGCTCCTGGGAGCCATCTGAAAACATCCACGCCCCTCGTTTAATACGAGAATATCACCAAAGACATCCTGAAGTCGGCATCCGGAGGCTGCCCCTAGGAGGGGGGCACTGTCAGGGAAATACCGTGCCTCACCGCCGGGTTCCAGGGTTGCGCACGCGCGGTAGAGCAGCGCAACGAATGGTACAGGTACGCCGGGTAACGGGTGCGCATGCGCGGGTCCGCGGCACTCGGGTATCTGACACAGCCCAGCCAGTGCGGCTCACCGCTGTGCGCGGCGCTGACAGAAGACGAGTGCGCATGCGCACTCGTCCGGGTATCCCACCTGACCACTCACCTGGCCTATAAAAGGCTTCCCCTGTTTGCTCACAAATTGCTGGTTTGTTGTCTCTTTCTGAGTCCTGGCTCCAGTCCTGTATCCTGTATCCTGTATCCAGTACCCTGTACCCTGTACCTGCTTGACTACCTGTGCCGACCCGGAATCTGTCTGACCACCGCTGCCGTTACTTACCTGTGTTTGACCCCTGGCTTGCTTCCTGGATACTTCTACTGCCTGATTACCTGTGCTTGACCCTCGGCCTGCCTACTGTACAACGATATCCCTGAAACAAATAGATTTTGACCCTCGGCCTGCCTACTGGACATTCTCTTTTTTACTTACCTGTGTTGAACACTTATAAAGTGTATATGAGGGGGAATATTAATTAAAATGGCATTGTATCGGAAAAAGCAGAGGGGCAAAGCAGATCAGAAGACTTGCTCGACTTGTTCTGGGTATCCCTGAAAGTACAAACAAACCTAAAAGGTGTCTACTCCAGTGCAGCATCAGCCTCTCCTGGTCACGTCGCTACTGCACACCACCTGCAACAAGTGGCACATACTCTAGGACAGACAAAACTTGATATCGGTCCAAAACTTGAGGTCCCTTCTCTTATATAAATACGAAAACCATCTTAAATTTCTTAGAGCCAACTATTATGGCCTGCACAATAAGGCAGGAGCTTGGCTACCTAAAAAAGGAAAGACAAAGCAGATCAAACAAAAAATAACTAATCTTAAACACCCCTCATCTCATACACTCTTATTTAACCCAAAAGATATTGCAAATGCTTTTGCGGATTATTATCAATCTCTGTATGACTTGCGTAATTATGAAACCACCCCCCAACCCTCACCTGCACTTATAGAAGATTTCCTACATAAAGTCAAATTACCCGCCCTCACGACTGACCAACTTGCCACTATCTCCCAACCATTCACAGTTCAAGAAATCTGCTTAACTATCCACAAATTGCCCAACCAGAAATCCCCCGGAGATGATGGATTCTCAAATGAATACTACAAGCATCTCTCCACAGAAATTGCCCCTCACCTACAAGATGTCTTCAATCTCGCTTCCTCCGCTGGTACCATTCCTCCCGAAATGTTAAAAGCTGTGATTGTTACAATACCTAAGCCTAACAAAGACCCCACTAGTCCCACTAATTATAGGCCCATATCCCTTATCAATACTGATATCAAAATATACGCTAAAATTCTAGCCGCAAGAGTACAGAAAATATTACCTTATCTCGTTCAACCGGACCAGGTAGGATTTATACCTGGTCGACAAGCTGATGCTACCATTAATTTGATTTCACAAACTGGCCCCTCCCAAACACCTTCTCTGCTCCTCTCTTTGGATGCGGAGAAGGCGTTCGACAGGGTCCACTGGGGATATCTTAAAGTGGTACTTAGTACATTTGGAATCACATGTTGGCTTCAGACCGCTATCCTTTCTCTTTACTCTACCCCTTCAGCCACTGTCCTCAACACAGGAATTAAATCTAAACTGATAAATATAACAAATGGTACTAGACAGGGATGTCCTCTTTCACCCATCATTTTCGCACTGCTTATGGAACCATTGGCGGAAAGTATTAGAGCCCACCCCAAAATCACAGGACTTACCGTAGCTGGCATTGAGCACAAAATTAGTCTTTTTGCGGACGATGTCATGCTCATTCTTTCCAACCCCAAGTCATCATTAACTGAGACATAAAAACTGCTAGAAAAGTTCAGTGCGGTATCATACTATAAAATTGAATGCCTCCAAATCTCAAATTCTAGGTATCAATATTCCAACCCCCCTACAAGCCTCATAGGGAATTTCCCTTTATTTGGACCCCCACTTCACTGTCCTATTTAGGCATACAGTTAACCACACACTACGCAATTATACCACCACAACTTTAAACCCTTCTTGGAATCACTCCCTAGACAATTATCCTATCTGAGAACCCAGGAACTATCAATCGCGGGAAGAATAGCGACTTTAAAAATGCTGATCTTTTCCACTAACAGTTGATACTCACCATTACATGAAGAAATGGTCCCAAGTCTTACAGCATGACATTTCCTTGTTAGACTGGGAGAAAATATGGGAATCTACCTCTAAAATCTCCCGCTGTGTAAATCATAAGGAAACTGTCTACAAAGTCCTGCTGTTATGGTACAGAACACCAGAACTTTTACACGCCTGTAACCCGACGATTCCTAAACAATGCTGGAGATGTAATAATGCAACTGGTTCACACTTTCATATTTTTTGGACGTGTCCTCCAATCACTCAGTTTTGGACTCAGATTCAATTACTTTTGGAAAAACTCCTGGAATATCCCATCCCCATGAACCCCATGCAATATATTTTTGGGCTCCCTCTACCAGGTATCCCCAAAACTAAACAGAGACTGATGTCTTTTATATTACTAGCTGCCAAACGTGCTATTCCAAAACTATGGCTCTCTACCTCTCCCCCTACAATCCCACAAACCCTCTCAATAATAGCCGATATCCGTAGAATGGAACATTTAACTGCTATAATTGATGATTCAGTTCAGAAATTTTCCAAAATATGGCAGATTTGGGATGACTTTGAAACTGATCCGCTCCCAGCTATTCTATGATTGACTGCCCCAACATCTCCCACAATATATCCTCCATAGATCTGTCTCCACCTTATAGCTGTCCATGGATTCTCTGCTTTGATTTCCCTGGGAAAAATTTTCGCAAATATGATACAACCTATAGGTGTATTTGGAATTCTGTACCTGTAATCATAATAAGCCTTTGTTTATCCGACTCAAGATTTTGTTGTTGTTAATGTTTCTGTTATTCCTCGCATCCTTCTGAAGACAGTGTAAAACCTTTTATTTCCTTTTTATTGTATGATTACTCGTGTTACTCGTGTTACTCATGTGATTTTGTAATACCCTGTAAAACTCTTTAAATAAACAATTAAAAAAAAAAAAATGCTGATCTTTCCCAAATTGCTGTATCTGTTTCGCACCTTAATAATCCCCACCCCACACACCTTTTTCCCCACGATTCAAAAGCTCTTTACCCAGTTTATCCGGGAACCATAAACAGCCTAGGTGCTCCCATTCCATTATGATGAAACACAGGAAAAACGGAGGAATGGGAGTGCCCAATGTGCTGGCTTACTACAAAGCATGTGTGCCAGACCAACTTAGATATTGGTGGACTCCCCATGAACATAAATCTTGGTCAAATTTGGAGCGTGTAACTATCCCCTTTAAAGATCCTATATCGACCCTCATTGCTATTAAATTGGGAGCCTCATCCCCTACCTCCTTATCTCCGACAATGCAGATTTCCACTAGTGTGTGGTCCGAATTTCCCATCCCCTCTATGCCTTGAAATTTCCAATGCAAGATCAACACCCCCCTCGCGGGGCTTCTAAACTTCATCCCGCATATTGACCTAAACCCTTGGAAATCCAGAGGGATTGCACTCCTAAAGGAACTATACCAGGGCACTTCTCTCCACACCTTCGGATATCTATGTTCACATTTCAATCTCCTTCCTTACACACACTTTACTTATATGCAAATCCGGTCATTTCTTTTGAAACACCCCATGCCCCTATACTTGGAGCTACCAGCCTCGATATTTAAGTTTTTCCAAGACACTAAGTGCCCACTAAAAGGAATTTCCCTTTTCTATAACATTTTCAATTTCCACGATCATTTTTTGAATATCACAACTATTCTTTATTTTTTTTTATAAAGTAGAAACCACAACTCTTCTTTAATGGGAAGAAACCTTGGGCAGGGTATTCCCAGGTAATAGTTGTCAGAAAGCCTTCACTACCACATATGCCACATCTAAATGTACGAGCCATTGGGAACAATTTAAAAAAAACGTGCACTCATGGTACCTTACTCCGTACAAGCTCTCTAAATTCTACTCTTCCCGATCAGCTCTTTGCTGGTGAAACTGTGGGGAAACTGGTACATTCTATCACACACTATGGTCATGTAAATCAATACGTTCATTTTGGAATAAGATTTTCTCTATCCTATCAGATATTTGTGACCACAACATGCTGCCTAACCCTGAGTTAGCCATCCTACACCTAAACATCCACCAATTTTCAAGTAAAATGAGAACAGTAATAGTACAACTCTTCCTGGCAGCGAAGCTCACCATTACAAGACTATGGAAAACACTCAAATTCCCATCGCCCTCTGACGCCATCACCACTCTCAACTATCAATGCGAGATGGAGAAATTACTAGCGATCACTGACTCCACTGTTGACAGCTTTAGAGAAAAATGGGCTATATGGTTATCTAGCTCCAAATGTACCACCAAAGTCTGAAAACTTTGCATTCTAGACTATGATCTGTGATCCACCTTTCATTATATTATGGTGACTGACCAGAACCCTTTTCTTTCTCTTTACCTCTCCTCCTTCCTCTTCCCTTCTTACCCCTCATCTTCCTTTCCCCTCCCCATTTTTTCTTTATTTTCTTTACCTCAGTTTGTTACTTTTAAGCTATAGTGAATACACCTCACCAGTGTATATCAAGTGCGTTGCAAGATTCAGTTTTCTCTCTTATACTCTTATTAGCTTGATATATTTGGACATATCCAGTTATGATGTTTTTATGTCTTCCTGGTGTATCTCACCACTGTTATTGTATGCTTTCTGATTGTATCACTTTATTCTACTTCAATAAAAAACATAGTGATTTTTTTTTTTCATGCACATTAATTCTTTTTTTTTTTTTTTTTTGGGTGGAACTCCACTTTAACATACCCTGTACAAATACACTCTCAACACTTTCCTCTTTTGACCTTGCTACTACCGAAGAGGTCCCTAAAGTTTTCTCAGAAGCCCGCTTTACCACCTGTCCCCTGGATCCTGTTCTTCTATCTTATGCTCCCTCACTCACATCTTCAAGCTCTCCCTCTCTACTGGAATCTTCCTCTCCCCTCTAAAACATGCCCTGATCATCCCCATACTTAAAAAGCCCTCACTGGACCCCACCAGCCTGAACAACTGAAGACCCATCTCCTTGCTCCCGTTTGCGTCAAAACTTTTTTAGAAGGCTTAGTCTACAACCGTCTAAGCTCCTACCTCACTGACAGCAACCTTCTTGACCCCTTACAGTGGTTAGGGCTCGGCTCAGCCCTCCCTTCTCAGAGCCCAGGTTGCTCAGCTGTCAGTTAATTGCCAGCACTCATCGTTCCACAGTGGTTCACCTGGTGATCATTTCCTGCTCATCAGCCAGCCCCTTCTGGCTATTTAAACTGCCGGGTTCATTTCTTCTGTGCCTTCGTCTTGGTCACATACATCTGGAAATTCCCTGCTGTGTTCCTGTTAGCCTAGGTTCACACTGCAGCGGAACTCGCACGATTTTATACCCGCATGTCAGTCCAACTTCGGGGTGCAATTTCAGAGATATCTTTGCGGGTTTCTGCACAGATGTCTATTGAAATTGCACCCAAAGTTGCCAAAAGTAGTACAGAAACTACTTTTGGGAATCGGTTCTGCACCGCAAAGTCAGCGTCACACCGATTCGGACGGTGCTATTGCCAGCAATAGCCGCCGATTTGGCATGCGATTTGACATGTCAAATTGCATCTATGTGAACCTGGACTTAAAGACTTGCCTGGCTGATGTCCCTTCTGGTTCCTGATCCTGTTTGCTGCTTCCAACTACGTTGCTCTCTGGCTTCCTGATTTACTGGCTTGGTCTGACTACCTGCTTTGGTTACCGAACCCTGCCTATGTTTTTTTTTTCCATTATAAGTAAAAGGTGTGATTTTTTACTGTATTTTCTGTCTTCATCTGATTCATGGTTACTGACAGTAGGCGAAGGCCATGAATTCAGACGATGCAGGAAGTCCACCTAGTGATGATATTTTTTCCAGATTAAATGAGCAGGACTACTGCATGGATCAGTTTGCCATAGCCTTACAGACACTCCTCCACTAGTGTAATACATTTGGTGTCGATTTCTCAACTGGACCATCTTGTCTCTGGCAGAGATGACCGTATTCATATAAGAATTAAGTACCGCCTCCCACAGGTCATCTGTCAGTTCTGGTATAATGGCAGACCATTTTTCCTTAATTCTCTGGGTTTTCCTACTCTCCACCCTTATTAAAGTAGAATAGTAACTGGATACTAGTTCATAATGTTCGGGTTTCAACAGGAAATTTTCTTGGTACGTATTAGCAAGCGTGATTGGCTCAGCCCCAAATTGGCATCGTGCTGTGTGTTGTAGTCTGGCATTTTGAAAATGTCAAGTAACAGGAACCCTTAGCTCTGTCTGCAGTTGTGACAACGATTTGAGTCGACCCATATCATATAGTTGATTAAGATATGTAATCCCAAACTGGGTCCATTTCTAGCCATCTTCCAATTATAAAAAATTAATTTAAACGTGGGTTGAACCAAAGTGGGGCATTAGGAGATAAATATAAGGGCTTATCAGATATATGTCCAAAAAATATTGCCAAAAAATTTGTTTCGTAGTCTGAAGTATATCCATACCCCCTTATGTAGGCACCTGTCCTCTATAAAAGAAGCTCAATAGGGCCTCATATGAGGAAGCAACGGCAGCCTCCAAAGCTACTGCCACTAGGGATGGGCCCGGTGTTCGATTCGAACCCATGTTCGAATCGAACATCGGGCGTGCGCCTGTTCGGCGAGCCCAGAACTATTTGGGCCGCTCGCATCAAATTCGTGTGATGCGAGCGGCCCACAATGCACTGCGCCAGTCGCAGTGCATTGCTGGCTGATGATTGGCCAAGCATGCACTGTGACCCCGCATGCTTGGCCAATCACAGCGCCGGCAGCGAGGAGAGCAATAATTGGCTACAGGCAGGATGCCTGTAGCCAATTATAGCTCAGGGGCTTTAGTACACGTCCCACGGTATAAGAGGCCGCGGCGGCGGCGGCATCGCATATTGTGTTTCAGTGTCAGCGTGTCAGTGTGCTGCTGACTGCTGAGAATATGTGCTGTCTTTCTGGGGATTTGTGTGTGCGTGCTGTTAGTACAGCATTGCAGTATCACATCTGGGGGGTGTCTATAGGTTGCCTGTGAAGGGGGGCAGGTTTCCTGTGCTTAGAACTGTCCCTGCAAAAAGTGTAATTTTTGCAGGAAAAAAGCTATTTAAAAGCACTCGCGGCTAATGAATTGATGGCTCCCGTAACACAGAGAACTGTCATTCATTGATAAAAAATAAAAAAAAAAAGCGTATAATTAAGGGGGACCCCAGCCAAAAAAAATAAATGGCGTAGGGTCCCCCTCAAAATCCATACTTAGACCCTTGAGGTCTGGGATGGATTTTAAGGGGAACCCCAGCCAAAAAAAATGTCGTGGGGTCCCCCTCAAAATCCATACCAGACCCTTTTCCGAGCACTCAACCTGGCAGGCCACAGGAAAAGAGGGGGGGGACGAGAGCGCCCCCCCCTCCCCCCTGAACCGTACCAGGCCACATGCCCTCAACATTGGGAGGATGCTTTGGGGGTCTGAGACCCCCAAAGCACCTTGTCTCCATGTTGATGAGAACAAGGGCCTCTTCCCCACAACCCTGGCCGGTGGTTGTGGGGGTCTGCGGGCGGGGGGCTTATCAGAATCTGGAAGCCCCCTTTAACAAGGGGACCCCCAGATCCCACCCCCCCCCTGTGTGAAATGGTAAGGGGGTACCATTTCACCAAAAAAAAGTGTCAAAAATGGTAAAAGTGGCAGGAGACGGTCTTTGACAATTCCTTTATTAAAATCTTCTTTCTTCTGGTCTTCCTTCATCCTTCGGTTTCTTCATCTTCTCCTTCCGGCATCTTCTTCCATCTTCTTCTTCCATCATCTTCTTCATCCGATCCGCTTCTTCTTGCGCTGGTCTTCTCGTCCTTCTCGTCCGGCATCTTCTTCCATGGCGTCGGTGTCGGTGTCTCTTCTTGGGCCACTCCTCGCAATGGGAGGCTCCCGCTGTGTGAGGCTTCGCTGCGTCTGACAGGTCTTTTATAACGGAGGGCACCTGGTGACCCCGCTCCCTCTGACGCACAGGGACGTCATGGGGAATTCCCTATGGCTTTCCCCATGATGTCAGAGGGGGGCAGGGTCACCAGGTGCCCTCCGTTATAAAAGACCTGTCAGACGGAATGAAGCCTCACACAGCGGAGCCTCCCATTGCGAGGAGCGGCCCGACAGAAGAACAGACGCCGACGCCATGGAAGATGATGCTGGACGAGAAGGACGAGAAGACCAGCGCAAGAAGAAGCGGATCAGAGGAAGAAGAAGATGGAAGAAGAAGATGGAAGAAGATGACGGAAGGAGAAGATGAAGAAAGAGAGAAAGAAGATTTTAATAAAGGAATTGTCAAAGACCGTCTCCTGTCATTTTTACAATTTTTGACACTTTTTTGGTGAAATGGTAGGGGTACTTTTTTACCCCCTTACCATTTCAAACAGGGGGGGGTGGGATCTGGGGGTTCCCTTGTTAAAGGGGGCTTCCAGATTCCGATAAGACCCCCGCCCGCAGACCCCCACAACCACCGTCCAGGGTTGTGGGGAAGAGGCCCTTGTCCTCATCAACATGGGGACAAGGTGCTTTGGGGGTCTCAGACCCCCAAAGCATCCTCCCAATGTTGAGGGCATGTGGCCTGGTACGGTTCAGGCGGGAGGGGGGGCCGCTCTCGTCCCCCCTCTTTTCCTGTGGCCTGCCAGGTTGCGTGCTCGGAGAAGGGTCTGGTATGGATTTTGAGGGGGACCCCACGCCATTTTTTTGGGCTGGGGTTCCCTTAAAATCCATCCCAGACCTCAAGGGTCTGGTATGGATTTTAATGGGGACCCTACGCCATTTTTTTTTGGCTGGGGTCCCCCTTAATATCCATCCCAGACCTGAAGGGCCTGGTTATTGAATTTGGGGGGACCCCCACGCTTTTTTTTTTTTTTTTTTTATTTTATCAATGACTTTTTTTTTATGAATGACTTTCAATGAATGACTGTTCTCTGTGTTACGGGAGCCGTCAATTCACATTAGCCGCGAGTGATTTTAAATAGCTTTTTTCCTGCAAAAATGACACTTTTTGCAGGGACAGTTCTAAGCACAGGAAACAAGCGCCCCTTCACAGGCATACTATAGACACCCCCCAGGTACGAAATTTAAAGGAATATTACACTTTTATTGTTTCAATTTAAGCATTATTAAAATCACTGCTCCTGAAAAAAACGCCGTTTTTAAAAAAAAAATTTGCATTGATACATGTCCCCTGGGGCAGGACCCGGGTCCCCAAACACTTTTTATGAGAATAACATGCATATTAGCCTTTAAAATTAGCACTTTTGATTTCGAACGTTCGCATCCATTATAACTAATAGGGTTCTAAAGCTCGCACGGACTTTAGGTCCGTTCGCGGGTTCTGGTGCGAGCCGAACGGGGGGGGGGGTGTTCGGCTCATCCCTAACTGCCGCATTATTCAGCTGTGCCAGGCCTCCCTGAGCAACAGGTAGGTACAAAACCCTTGGCACTTTAGAGCCCCACTAGAAAGAGCTAAGCAAAGAGTTAATGTATCCACAGAGTTTTTTAGGGATATACATGTGAGTATTAGAGAGAACATATAGGAATTTTGGTAGATAAATCATTTTAAATAGATTCACTCTGTCCAGTAATGTTAATGGGAAGTCCTTCCATTTTTGTATCCCGTCGTTAAATGTCCTAATAATAGGCCATATATTAATATCTGTGAATGATGCTAAGGGAAGTTGAATATTGATTCCTAAATATTTTAAGTTGTCTGAAATTGTTATAGGACAACAAATGGGGACCACTAAATTAGGTTGTGGGTCTAGCGGGAGCAATGATGATTTAGTCCAATCGATACGAAATCCAGAGTAATCCCCGAATTCCTGTATCACCGAGAAAGTCGCTGACAATGAGCAATCAGATACAGAAGCATGTCGTCGGCATATAAAGAAACGCATTCCTCAAGCTAACCTATTCGCAGACCTTGAACATTATCATCCTCACTCAACTTTGCAGCCAACAGTTCGATGGCCAATGCGAATAGGAGAGGAGACAGGGAACAACCTTGGCTGGTGCCTCTGTATATCCTAAAAGACTCTGAGATAAGCCCATTGACCCTAACAAGATAAGCCCATTGACCCTAACACCAGTCATTGGCTCACTATAGAGGAGTTGGACCCATAAAATGAACCTGAGCCCAACTCCCAATTTAGCTATAAGTGAGAAAAGTTATCCCCCCTCCACAGAATCAAATGTTTTTTTGTGTCTAAGGAAGCAATCACTCTACTAGTAGTAAAAAAGCCTTCTGAGATTAATTTGAGTGCATCTCCCTGGTATAAACCCGGTTTGGTCTGACTCTACAAATTTAGTGATCACAGATTGCAGTCTACTAATACTAATACCTTCGCCAGGATTTTTATATCAGCATTGATCAGTGAAATTGGTCTATACGATTCACACACTAATGCCGCGTACACACGGCCGGACCTTCCGACGGCAAATGTGCGATCGGAGCTTGTTGTCGGAAATTCCAACCGTGTTTAGGCTCCATCGGACAGTTTCCATCAGGATTTCCATCGTACAAAATTTGAGATCTTGTTCTCAAATTTTCCGACAACAAAATCCATTTGCGTAAATTCTGATCGTGTATAGACAATTCCGACGCACAAAGTGCCAAGCATGCTCGGAATCAAGCAGAAGAGCAGTACTGGCTATAGAACTTAATTTTTCTCGGCTCGTCATACCTGTTGTACGTCACCGCGTTCTTGACGTTCGGAATTTCCGACCAACTTTGTGTGACATACACATGGTCAGACAAGTTTGAGCCAACAGCCGTCGGAAAAAAATCCCATGGATTTTGTTGTCGGAAAATCCTATCGTGTGTACAGGGCATTAGGGATCTTTTCCAGGCTTTGGTAACACTACTATAAGAGCCTTTCTCATGGTTTGTGGTAGTATACCTTCCTTTCTAGTGGATGTAAATACCCTATGTAAACGGGGGACTCATTTTTCTTTATGACGCTGATACCATTCAACCCGTTACCCATCTTACACCTGTGATTTATGGGGTTTAAAGGTAGCAATTGCAGTTTAAATTTCATCACTTGTTATGGCCTGATCCAAATCTTCACTATCCTCTCAGTGTAGGTAAGAAATAGTGTCAAGGTATTTGGAAATATTTGGAAGTATTTGGAAGTATTTGGAAATATCTAGAGCTGTCTCCCCAGCTTGGGATTGGTAAAGACATCTATAAAACTCTATAAACGTATGCAGAATCTCTTGTGGGTCTTCCACTATGATGCCCTCAGAATTTTGAAGATGCATTACAGAAACCGGGTTATAAGCGGGTTTCGCCAAGAATGCCAAAAGGCGGACATTTTTGTCCCCGAATTTGAAAATGTGTCTGCATTGATATAGTTGGGTCTTATAATTTTGTTTCGCCAAAAGTAAGCGGTATGTGCGCGTAGACTCTTGGCTTGACTTATAGGTGGTAGAAGAGGGATCCTGTACATAAGAACGCTCTGTCTCAGTAACACCATACTGTGTCTGCACAAACTCCGCACCCAGTTCCATGAAAAAGTTTTAGACTTCTTTAATAAATGTCCCCCTAAGAGTCGCTTTAAATGCCCCCCACTGGGTAGATATAAAAGTATCCATACCATTTTCGGCCTATTCCTAGTTAAACCCCGCTTTAACCGGAATGTACCCGAGAACCCCATACCACAGATGGGTCCCGACCATTTTTATCTTCCAGACTTTTTCTCCTCCTCCAAAGACCCACCACTGCCAAGCTGCCATGACAGCTGCATTGAAACACCAAAAAACATAGGGAGGGTGGGTGGGAAGCTGCTTCTTCTCCTTTAGCTCCCGACTGGCCTCTCGTTGATCACCCTTCCCCTAAACTTCCCGGGAACCCCTTCCAGCCCCTAGCCATACCCCCTGCCTTAAAGAGCTACCTACACTATTCTTTTCTTGCTGTTCTACTGTCCACCCCTGTCAAGCTGTCCCTCCGCTCGTTTTTCTTCTTTCTTTTTTGCTCAGGACTCCCTTACTGCCAACTGTAAAAATTATCACCAGAGGCATCCCTTAACCCAGGGGTCTCAAACTGGCGGCCCTCCAGCTGTTGCGAAACTACAAGTCCCATGAGGCATTGCAAGGCTGACAGTTACAAGCATGACTCCCACAGGCAGAGGCATGATGGGAGTTGTAGTTACGCAACAGCTGGAGGGCCACCAGTTTGAGACCCCTGCCTTAACCACTTCAGCCCCAGACCATTTGGCTGGCCAAAGAACAGAGCACTTTTTGAGATTCGGCACTGCTTTAACTACATTAACTGACAATTGCGCGGTCATGCGACATGACTCCCAAACAAAATTGATGTGCTTTTTTCCCCACAAATAGAGTTTTCTTTTGGTGGTATTTGATCACCTCTGCAGTTTCTATTTTTTGCGCTATAAAAAAAGAGCGACAATTTTGGAAAAAACACAATATTTTTTACTTTTTGCTAAAATAAATATCCCCAAAAAATATATAAAAAACATTTTTTTCCTCAGTTTAGGTCGATACGTATTCTTCTACATATTTTTGGTAAAAAAAAAAAAAATCGCAATAAGCTTTTATTGATTGGTTTGCGCAAAAGTTATAGCGTCTACAAAATAGAGGATAGTTTTATGGCATTTTTATTAATAATTATTTTTTACTTGTAATGGCGGCGATCAGGGATTTTTATCGTGACTGCGACATTATGGCGGACAGATCGGACACTTTTGGTGCTATTTTGGGACCATTCACATTTATACAGCAATCAGTGCGATTAAAAATGCATTAATTACTGTGTAAATGGGACTGGCAGTGAAGGGGTTAACCAGGAGAGTGCGCTGAAGGGGTTAAGTGTGTCCTAGGGATGTTTTCTAACTGTAGGGGGGATGGGCTACATGTGTCATGACACTGATCACCGCTCCCGATCACAGGGAGCTGTGGTCAGTGTCCTGTCACTAGGAAGAATGGGGAAATGCTTGTTTACATCAGCATTTCCCTGTTCTTCCTCTCTGTGAGACGATCGCGGGTATCCCCGTGGACATCGAGTCTGCGGGACCAGCGATCACTCTCACGGAGTTCGCGACGGGCATGTCTTAAAGGGCAATGTACAGGTACGTAATATACCTGTCCGTGCCATTCTACTGACGTATATCGGCGTGAGCCAGTCGGCAAGTGGTTAAATATAGCAACCACTGTTCAAATGCTAGTAGGCAGTGTTTAGTCAAGGATTAATTGAATATTTCTAACTGCACAGTGCATTCTAGGGCCCCAATTAGATGAAGCCCCGCTGGTCAGGTGCAAGGCTTTGCCGAATAGGGCAGGGAGCACTGTCAGAGCCCTGATTGGACAAAGTGATGATGAATTTGTCCAATCACAGCTCAGAGCTCATAGTCCCAACCCACACTATAAAAGGTTCCTTCCCACAGAAAGCTTTTGTTGTTGGAGTGTGAGTATAGTGTAGTGTGTTAGTGTAGTGCAGTGTTTAACACAGCATTACATAACATTTAGTGCTGTATACAGTGCTGTATACCCCTTTTTTTTTTGGTGGCTGCATGTTTTTTTTTGTCTTTTTTTTGTCCCTTTCTTGTCCCCTTTTTTTTAAATTGTCAGATTCTAACTGTGATGCTGGTGTTCCCCCTTTTTAATTTTTTTTATAGTTTTTACATTTCTGTCAGCATCAATCAGAGGGGGCCAGCAGCGTCCACAGGGAAAGGTGGACGTGGTCCATCCTCAGGCAGGGCACATTTGTCTCTGTTTAGTGATGTTGCCCGGGCTATCCAGCCACAGCATGCAGAGAAGGTGGTGGACTGGATTACTAAATCCTCCTCATCCTCTATGACCCAAACTGACACTAGTGCGCAGTCCACCACAGCTGCCAGAACAGCTTATTCTGCCTCCTTGTCCACAGCTACTCCTGCCATAACCCCAGCATCATGCATGGAGGAGTCAGCTGAATTATCTGAACACAGCGTCAGCCACTTGCCCCTTGAGGATGCACTGCACAGACATTACTTGATTGTGATGTAAGTTTTGAGGTAGAGGAAGGGAGTAACATAAGCCTACAGAAAGGGGAGAACAGCGATAAACAACAAATTGGCAGTCATGTTCCCCCAGCCGCAGTGTATTGCTAATGGGCTCTAGTGATGATGAGGATGGAGGGGATGATGATCATAATGATGCAGTTGCAGGGCAGGAAATGGCCTGGTTGCAGCTTATTCAGTTGGCACTGACAGCTTATGTCCAATTTCAGCCAATCATGGGTTAAAACTGAACCCAAGCTCATCCCAAGCTCATCCCTACTAACCACTGAAGTCAACAAGACAGGGAAAGTGAAGCCCTGGTAACGAAGTGAAACTAAATCGAGGGGGGGGGGCAGAAGCACAATAACGTTTAAAGCTTGCATCTTGTAGAATCTGATCTTATCTTAGGCAGGATGTTTAATAATTTAAAACTGAGTACTGGTTTATGTTAAATGGTCCTTTCTCTACTCATAGGCTACACAAATGCATATCTACAAAGCAGTCACCTTGATGCTAGTTACTAAAATGTTGTCAGTTAAAGTCATTGTGATGATAGGACTTTTCTCGAAAACAGACCTGGTAAATGAGGACGATTGGTGTCGTCTGTAGTATGCTGTATTTGTATTGATTATCACATGTTCCTGACAAAATGAGCTATCAGTTATCTAGTGTTCATGTGTACCATCAGCAATGGTTTTGTAGAAAAGTAAAGGTTGACTTACTAAAGCAGTAGAGGCTGTTTTCTTAGCAAAATGTATGTTTGCTCTTAAGTTAATGTTAGTGTTGTGCAAAATAAAATTGTTTTTTCCCTTGCACGCGGCTGGAGTGAACACAGCTTAACTCTAATTCTTTATATACGTACACTTTTCAAGGTTAACAACCTCTACAATTGTTGAAAATCAACACAATTGTCATTACAGTATATAGAATTGAAAAGTTATATTTAATTTACACATTAACTATTACTGTTTACAAAGAGTGAAGTGTTAAACAAGTGTACATTTAGAGCTTAAGATGTATGTTTTGTGGTTGCGAAAGCTTTAGGTATAAATGTGAGATGTTGTCATTACAATGAAGATCTCTGCAAAACACAGGAGAAACTCACTGGTAATTATGAAGACCACAAAATGCAGCTTGAAGGTAAGCTGAACTGCTATAGCTTGTAATTACACTGAAAGGAAATACAGAGAAGCAGAGAAGAAGAATCTTAACTATGGGTCAAGGATAACCAGATGTCTATGTATCTGTGCATGCTGGAATATCCAACTATTTGCTGAATGTAAAAATAAAATTGACTTTAAAAGGGACGTGAGATGTTCCAACTTGATTCACAAAGTTTTAATGCAAAAATAAGATTTTCTCTTTTTTGTAAACTATGTCACACAAATTAATTCTCCAATTCCACTTTAGATTCCTGACTATTAGGAGCTAATTAGGACAAAAAAATCCATGAAAATTAAAAACCTGCCTTATTGACAATCCCAATACTATTAGCATTAAAAGCCTGTCAAAGTTCCAAATAAAAATGAATAAATAAAATACTTTAGCCATGGTATTTTTTAACTTTATTTTGACAGGCTTTTTTTAAGATAATTGTATTTGGGGGTTAGGGCTGTAATTGAAAAGGACCTTTCCATTTTCATGGAAGGCTAACTTTAACCACCTGATTACTGTGCACTTAAACCCCCCTCGTGACCAGACCAATTTTCAGCTTTCGGCGCTGACGCACTTGGAATGACAATTGCGCGGTCATACAACACTGTACCCAAATTACATTTTTACCATTTTTTTTCCCACAAATAGAGTTTTCTTTTGGTGGTATTTAATCACAGGTGGGTTTTTATTTTTTGCTAAACAAATAAAAAAAGATGGAAAATTAAAAATAAAAATAAAATCATGTTTAATAGTTTGTTATAAAATTTTGCAAACAGGTAATTTTTCTGCTTCATTGATATGCGCTGATGAGGCGGCACTGGTGGGCACTGATAGGCTGCACTGGTGGGCACTGATAGGCTGCACTGGTGGGGACAGATAAGTTGGTAATGATGGGCACAGCAAAGTTGGCACTGATGGGCACAGATGGGTGGCATGGATGGGTGGCACCGATTGGGCACTGATGGATGGCACTGATAGATGGCACTGATGGGCACTAATAGATGGCACTGATAGGTGGCACTGATAGATGGCACTGATGGGCACTGATAGGTGGCACTGATGGGCACTGATAGGTGCACTGATGGGCACTGGTAGGGGACACTGATGAGCACTGGTAGGGGACACTGATGAGCACTGGTAGGTGACACTGATGTGCAGCACTGGCACTGTGGGCACTGACAGATGGCACTGTGGGCACTGACATATGGCACTGTGGGCACTGACAGATGGCACTGTGGGCACTACTAGATGGCACTGTGGGCACTGACAGGTGGAGCTAGTGGGCACTTTTATTATCCAAAGGTGGGCACCATGGACCCTGGGCATATTGCAGTGAGAGGGACTGGTGGCTTTTTTTTTCTCCTCGCGCTGTCAGCGCGAGCAGGAAAAAAAGCTGATTACCGGCTCGGTTATTATCACATGATCAGCTGTCATTAGCTGACAGCTGATCACGTGGTAAGGGGTCGGGATCGTCCCCTTACTCGGATCTGTGATCCAGCGAGTCTCGCGGATCACAGAGCGTGCCGCAGGCGCCCTTCAGGGGGCGCGCAGGCAGCTCGTTGCCTGGACGACGTCAATAGACATCGTCCCGGCATATCAGATCCGCGCTGTAGCCATCATTCGGCTATGGCGCGGATCTCAGGTGGTTAAGATCTCTTTTGTAGACCTAAAGCCATAAAACCTAAGGGACTGTAAGCCTGAGAGTTGTTATTTAGTTTATCATTTATGCCCGAAAACTTTCTTTTGCCTTAGTAGCAGCATTTTCCCTGCATGGAAAGATATAAATTCTGACAGTATCGTTGTTGTTGTTGTGTTTTACACTTGTTTGTATCATGCAGTTATTTACCCTTATTTCTCTTTTTATCTCATGTTACACCCGATTCTACCCCCCCCCCCCCCAACCTCCTGCATCATCTTCAGGGTTTTAGATACAGTATAGTTTAATATATTTATGTTGATATTATATGTTTTAGTTACTTGTATTATATCTATGTCAGACCATTTTTATCAAGTGCTTGTGTACTTATGAGAGAGGCTTTGCATACTTTTGTGTCACTTTTGGGCCAACTGTTGTTCATTATCAGCCCAGCTGGGCACTGTAGTCTTCCCGTTCCGTTGCCTATAAATACCTGGTCCAAGAAGGCCTCCTCTATGGCCTGATGAAGGAGCACGCATGTATGGGAATGTTTTCCTTCATTGAAAACTCATTTTAAATACCCCTACCAGATTTTTTACCCCCTGCATCCACCTAAAGGTTCATAATATTTACATTTTTGCCAACATACTTTATTTTTAGCTGCATGAATAAAAGTTATGTTTTAGGGCTTAGTGGGTTCTGTGCATAGAAAGATGGATTCACAGCTCTCACATTGATTTATCCCATGATTAAGTTCTGGATAGTCAGGTAAATATATTAGTTTATAGTTAAGGTATTGTTATACTTGAGGATTCTTGTTCCAAAGACAAACATGGAATAAAGATGGGAGATATGTAATTTTAAAGAGCATGTGGAGGGCCTCTCCCATATCCCCATGTAACGTCTGCAATGTCTATCTAATGCAAGCCAAATGTCCTTCCTTCATAATCTCCTGTTGAAACTGCCCACATTCCCTTCAACGTACACACACTAAGATTTTAATATGCCCGTTGGCTAACTATGATCGCTTAAGCCTAAAAACTTCTTTGCCACTAGAGCATTATGAGCATTATTGTTTCCAACAACTCTTCTGACAATCCTTTATGATTTATGGAGACTACATCACCCCTCAGACAAAAGTCGGGGGCCACTGGAGGGCTTTGTTTTTAAGGTAAGTATTTCATAAAGAGCTAGTATGCAATTCTGGGTTGACCATCCCCGTCTACTTGCACCACATGTATGACTATTGACATCAAGACTCATTGTGTTGCTTTAATATTCTTCGCATTAGTCTGGGGTATTGTCTCATCTTTACCCTTTGCTCTACAGTGTTTATTGGATATCATCTTGACATAATGTTGGTCCATGTATTTGGCTTATTCTCTTTGTACCCACAATGTGGAATGTTTGATCTGTACCACATGCTCAAATTTAAAAATATATTGAAATAAAAAAGTTGTCCATTGCTCAGATAAATTGTTACTCCCTGCTTTGGGGTTACGCAACCTAAATTAGCATTATACAGTAGATCTACTCATGGCAATGAAGTTTACTGAGAATTACCATGAGCAGCTAAATATTATGATCTCCAATTATAAACTTCCCAACACACAATTTTGCTGCCGAATGGATAGTATTACCCTGCCCTTTGAGGGGACTGATGAGGTGACACCACCTCTATCCTTACCTCTACCCCCTTCCACACCTTATACTCTTCCCCTCCACCCCTTTCCTCTCAGTACTACCCTTTCTTGTCTACACACCTTCTAAATCACTTTAGCCCAATTCTTAGGCCTTTATCCTAGCATCTAGTATGAATAGGTCGTTCCGCATGGAATGCTCCTATAGCGGTCTAAAACCCCTTTATAGGACTTAACCCCTTCACACCCACTCAGACAGTCAATCATTTATACTAGTCAACCTTAGCTGGTCTTATCACAGGAAAGACACTCTGTCATTATACATATTACTGCTTTCCGTAAGCTCTGTTTTGGTTGGGTCCTTCATCTAGACTGTTACACAGGTTTCTGTTAGATGTTAGGACTTATAGCTGTTTAAACTGTTCTGTTAAACACAAGTGGTAACTCTCACACCCACAACGTGTATCTTTCTTGTAATCACATTTTTTTGTATGTCGATATTGTGTTATGTTCCACTTCTCTCAATAAAACTTTTTTGGGAAAAATAAACAAATTTACTAGAGGAATTTGGAAAGCTTGCCAAGCAAAGTTCTACACCAGCTCCCTGATACATGATTTTGCCGTAGAAAACCCAAATCCCACTTCTACATTATACAAAATATTAATGCACAGACACATATAAATTCCGCCAGCAAAAGTCCAATGTGAGCTTTTGGTCGGAAATTCCGACCATGTGTATGCTCCATCGGACTTTTGCTGGCGGAATTCCAGCCAGCAAAAGATTGAGAGCAGGTTCTCAATTTTTCGGTCGGAAAAAGTTCAGAACGGAAATTCCGATCGTCTGTACCAATTCCGACACGCAAAATTCCTACGCATGCCTGGAAACAATTTGACGCATGCTCTGAAGCATTGAACTTCATTTTCACAGCTCGTCGTAGTGTTGTACGTCAGCGCGTTCTTGACGGTCGAAAGTTCAGAGAAATTTTGTGTGACCGTGTGTATGCAAGCCAAGCTTGAGCGGAATTCCGTTGGAAAAACCATTCAAGTTTTTTCAGACGGAAGAGTTAAATAGCGGCTAATAAAATGTGGTAAAATGCCCCATGTGTTAACAATTGTGCAAGTGTTCAATTCATGAAGAATTTTGAGTTAAATACCGAATGCGGTATTTGTTCAATTTAGCGGTAATTATCGTATTATTTGATGCGAGAATATTTACCGCATTGAGTTGTTTGCTACGGAAGGCGGCAGCTGCATCCTTAACAATGTATGACTCATCAGCAGTCAGTGGTTCACCACTGACAGCTAAAGGTAAAGAAAATGCAGACAATTCAAAATGATGAAAAAAAACTGAGTGGGGTCCCCCCAATGGATTTTTTTAAAAAATTGTAATTACACGCCCCTGTTAAACAGGGGCAAAAAATTGTGCCTTAGGCACTGGTGCTGGTGCCACAACACTGCAACCCCTCACAGATACTGTACTTGGAGCACAGCAGTCACACGTGTTGCGAAGCATTTTTAAAAAAAATTGTAATTACACGTCCCTGTTAAACAGGGGCTGAAAAATTGTGCCTTAGGCACTGGTGCTGGTGCCACAACACTGCAACCCCTCACAGATACTGTACTTGGAGCACAGCAGTCACACGTGTTGCAAAGCATTTTTTAAAAAAATTGTAAGTACACGCCCCTGTTATACAGGGGCTGAAAAATTGTGCCTTAGGCACTGGTGTGGTGGCATGGATCATTGAGGAGGAGGAAGAGGATAGTCAGTGAACATAACAGGACAGTCACTCAGCATCAGCATAGGCAGTCTTGAAGGGATGTGACATTATAAATTATTCCGTTATATCCGCTTCAGGTGCCTGGTAGCTGGTGGTGATCCAAGACTGATTCATTTTGATGAAGGTCAGTCGATCAACCGAGTCGGTGGACAGGCGCACCCTATGATCGGTGACAAATCCTCCAGCAGCACTGAATGTGCGTTCGGAAAGAACGCTGGAGGCAGGACAGGCCAGTAGCTCAATTGCATACTGTGCAAGCTCTGGCCAGTGATCCATCCTCAGGACCCAGTAAGCCAGAGGATTTTCGGTGGGAAAGGTGTCCAAGTCTGACCTTGCCCCAAGGTATTCCTGCACCATGTATATCAGACGCTGGCGATGGTTGCTGGAACCGATCATACCTTGGGGCTGCGGACTAAAAAATTGTCTGAACGCATCGGTCAGACGTCCACCTTCCCCACCGCTCCTTCTGCTACTGACCGAAGCCTCAGCAACTCGTCGCCCAGGACCAGGAGTTTGTAACCTCCCAGTTTCTGGGAACGCGTTGCACAGACCTTTCTGCAAGGCCTCCCTGAGATGTCTCATCCTCTGCTCCCTCTGCGACGGCAAGATAAGGTCCGCAACCTTACCCTTGTACCGTGGATCAAGGAGAGTGGCCAGCCAGTAATGGTCCCTCTCCTTGATCCGAAGAACACGAGGATCCTTCTGCAGGCTTTGCAGGATCAGGGAGGCCATGCAGCGTAGGTTAGCTGAGGCATTCGGTCCGGAGTCTTCTGGGTCACTGAGGATGACATGATCGCCAGCCACCTCCTCCCAGCCACGTACAAGTCCACTGGTTTGTTGGGACTGTACATCATCCCTAAAAGACTGCTGCTGCTGATGCTGAGTGCCAGGCTCCACCTCCATGCTCACACAATCCTCCTCCTCCTCCTCCTCCTCATCCTCATCCTCTTCCTGTGTGATGGGTGGGACAGAAGGAACACTGTCCGGATAAAGGGGGCCTTGAGAGGCAAGGAAGTCCTCCTCTTCCTGCCTCTGTTCTGCCTCAAGTGCCCTGTCCATTATCCCACGCAGCGTATGCTCCAACAGGTGGACAAGAGGTACAGTGTCACTGATGCATGCACTGTCACTGCTCACCATCCTCGTGGCCTCCTCAAATGGTGAGAGGACAGTGCATGCATCCCTGATCATGCTCCACTGACGTGGGGAAAAAAAAACAAGCTCCCCTGACCCTGTCCTGGTGCCGTAGTCGCAAAGGTACTCATTGATGGCCCTCTGCTGCGTGTGCAGTCGCTGCAGCATGGCCAACGTTGAGTTCCACCTGGTGGGCATGTCACATATTAGGCGGTTCTTGGGCAGGTTCAGCTCCTTTTGCAGCTCAGTCAGCCGAGCACTGGCATTATAAGATCGGCGGAAATGCACACAGACTTTCCTGGCCTGCCTCAGGACATCCTGTAAGCCTGGGAACCTGCCCAAGAACCGCTGCACCACCAGGTTGAGGACGTGAGCCATACAGGGCACATGGGTGAGCTGCCCCTGTCGCAGGGTGGAGAGGAGGTTGGTGCCATTGTCAGAAACGACCATTCCTGGCTTAAGCTGGCGTGGCGTCAACCACCTCTCAGCCTGCCCCTGCAGAGCTGCCAGAACCTCTGGCCCAGTGTGGCTCCTGTCCCCCAAACACACCAGCGCAAGCACGGCATGGCATCTTTTTGCCTGCGTACTTGCGTAGTCCCTTGTACGCCTACGGAGCACCGCTGGTTCCGAGGACAGAGCACTGGAGGAAGAAGAAGAGGAGGGGGTGGAGGAGAGAGGTGTGTCACAACCAGTAGCAGTAGTAGCATTTTGGAGGCGTGGTGGCGGAACAACCTCCAACACTATTGCACCTTGTCCTGCATCCCTCCCAGCTGCCAATAGAGTGACCCAATGGGCCGTGAAAGAAAGGTAACGTACCTGTCCATGCCTGCTGGACCATGAGTCAGCGGTAATATGCACCTTACCGCTGACCGCCCTGTCCAGTGAGGCATGGACATTGCCCTCCACATGCCGGTAGAGAGACGGAATCGCCTTCCGTGAGAAAAAGTGGCGTTTGGGAACCTGCCAGTGAGGAACCGCACATTGAACAAACTCACGGAAGGGGACAGAGTCTACCAACTGAAAAGGCAGCAGTTGAAGTGCTAGCAATTTAGCCAAGCTAGCATTCAACCACTGGGCATGTGGATGGCTGGGAGTGTACTTCTTTTGACGGTCCAGCAGCTGGGGCAGGGAAATTTGCCTGCTACTATCGGACGTCGGTGTACTGCAAGTACTTGGTTGTGACACACCTAATTCTACACCTTCAGTCCTCTCACAGCAGCTTTCAGAGAGGACTGAAGATGTAGTGGGGATGGAGATCCCAGCTGATGAGGAGCAAGGAGAGGTCCGCTTAGTTCTTTGGTGTGGGTCTTTTATGTGTGCCTGCCAACGAGCTGCATGGCAGGTCGACATATGTCTGGTCATGCTTGTGGTGCCCAAGCGGCTGATGTTTTGGCCACGCGAGATACGCTTGAGACAAATATTGCAAATAGCAGTGGTGCGATCTGATGCACTCGTCTCAAAAAAGGCCCACACCAAAGAACTTTTCTGATAACGTGCAGAGGCAGCGCCCTGCACAGGCGGAGCTCTGCAGTGTTGTACAGTTGCTGTGCTGGCCTCTAGCTGGCCTCCAGGGGGCATCCTGCCTCGTTGGACATGTGACGCCGCATCCTCCTCCTCCTCGTCCTCCTCCTCATCCTCTCTCCCTCCAGGCACCCACGTGGCGTCAGTGACCTCATCACCCCCTCCCTCTTCACCACTAGAGCAAACCTGGCAGTAAGCTGCAGCTGGTGGAACAGTACTGGCAGATTGCTGTCCTTCAGCATCCCCTCTCTCTGCGCGCACACTACTGACTTCCTCAAGCTGGGTATCATCATCCGAGCCTTCGAATCGTTGGGCATCCTCCTGGAGCATGTACCCAACACTGTGCTCAAACAGTTCGGGGGACTCCTCAGGAGGACATGGTGGGTCTAGGGAAGGGGTGGCTGATGATGCCATTGAGTACGCATTGGCAGCTGCTCTGCCAGTACCCTGAGCCTGGGTGAGAGAGGATGAGGAGGATGAGTAGGGCTTGGTCATCCATTCTACCAAGCCTTCAGCATGATGCGGCTCCACATGTCCAGCTGCGAAAACAAAGACGCGCGTGTCCCATGGTCACGTGCTGATGACGATGCACGACCACGTCCACGGCCACGTCCACTAGAAACAGAGCCTGCCTGCCCTGTGTTCTTGGCTCTGCATGCTCTGCCTCCCCTTGGCGGTCTTCCAGCCATTGTAGTCGGTAGTCCTGTGGGTGCTGCTGAGAAGAAAATATAGGAGCTCTGTGTGATGCCACTAACACACTAGAAGTCCTGTGGGTGCTGCTGAGAAGAAAATATAGGAGCTCTGTGTGATGCCACTAACACACTAGAAGTCCTATGGGTGCTTCTGCAAAGAAAATATAGGAGCTCTGTGTGATGCCACTAACACACTAGAAGTCCTGTGGGTGCTGCTGAGAAGAAAATATAGGAGCTCTGTGTGATGCCACTAACACACTAGAAGCCCTATGGGTGCTTCTGCAAAGAAAATATAGGAGCTCTGTGTGATGCCACTAACACACTAGAAGTCCTATGGGTGCTGCTGAGAAGAAAATATAGGAGCTCTGTGTGATGCCACTAACACACTAGAAGTCCTGTGGGTGCTGCTGAGAAGAAAATATAGGAGCTCTGTGTGATGCCACTAACACACTAGAAGTCCTATGGGTGCTTCTGCAAAGAAAATATAGGAGCTCTGTGTGATGCCACTAACACACTAGAAGTCCTGTGGGTGCTGCTGAGAAGAAAATATAGGAGCTCTGTGTGATGCCACGAACACACTAGAAGTCCTATGGGTGCTTCTGCAAAGAAAATGTAGGAGCTCTGTGTGATGCCACTAACACACTAGAAGTCCTATGGGTGCTTCTGCAAAGAAAATATAGGAGCTCTGTGTGATGCCACTAACACACTAGAAGTCCTGTGGGTGCTGCTGAGAAGAAAATATAGGAGCTCTGTGTGATGCGAATAACACACTAGAAGTCCTATGGGTGCTTCTGCAAAGAAAATATAGGAGCTCTGTGTGATGCCACTAACACACAATTGAAGTCCTATGGGTGCTTCTGGGAAGAAAATATAGGAGCTCTGTGTGATGGGACTAACACACTACAAGTCCTATGGGTGCTTCTGGGAAGAAAATATAGGAGCTCTGTGTGATGCCACTAACACACTAGAAGTCCTGTGGGTGCTGCTGAGAAGAAAATATAGGAGCTCTGTGTGATGCCACTAACACACTAGGAGTCCTATGGGTGCTTCTGCAAAGAAAATATAGGAGCTCTGTGTGATGCCACTAACACACTAGAAGTCCTGTGGGTGCTGCTGAGAAGAAAATATAGGAGCTCTGTGTGATGCCACTAACACACTAGAAGTCCTATGGGTGCTTCTGCAAAGAAAATATAGGAGCTCTGTGTGATGCCACTAACACACTAGAAGTCCTATGGGTGCCTCTGCAAAGAAAATATAGGAGCTCTGTGTGATGCCACTAACACACTAGAAGTCCTATGGGTGCTGCTGAGAAGAAAATATAGGAGCTCTGTGTGATGCCACTAACACACTAGAAGTCCTATGGGTGCTGCTGAGAAGAAAATATAGGAGCTCTGTGTGATGCCACTAACACACTAGAAGTCCTATGGGTGCTTCTGCAAAGAAAATATAGGAGTTCTGTGTGATGCCACTAACACACAATTGAAGTCCTATGGGTGCTTCTGGGAAGAAAATATAGGAGCTCTGTGTGATGGGACTAACACACTACAAGTCCTATGGGTGCTTCTGGGAATAAAATATAGGAGCTCTGTGTGATGGCACTAACACACAATTGAAGTCCTATGGGTGCTTCTGGGAAGAAAATATAGGAGCTCTGTGTGATGGCACTAACACACAATTGAAGTCCTATGGGTGCTTCTGGGAAGAAAATATAGGAGCTCTGTGTGATGGGACTAACACACTACAAGTCCTATGGGTGCTTCTGGGAAGAAAATATAGGAGCTCTGTGTGATGGGACTAACACACTACAAGTCCTATGGGTGCTTCTGGGAAGAAAATATAGGAACTCTGTGTGATGCCACTAACACAGTACAAGTCCTATGGGTGCTTCTGGGAAGAAAATATAGGAACTCTGTGTGATGCCACTAACACATACAAGTCCTATGGGTGCTTCTGGGAAGAAAATATAGGAACTCTGTGTGATGCCACTAACACAGTACAAGTCCTATGGGTGCTTCTGGGAAGAAAATATAGGAACTCTGTGTGATGCCACTAACACACTAGAAGTCCTATGGGTGCTTCTGGGAAGAAAATATAGGAACTCTGTGTGATGCCACTAACACAGTACAAGTCCTATGGGTGCTTCTGGGAAGTAAATATAGGAGCTCTGTGTGATGGGACTAACACACTACAAGTCCTATGGGTGCTTCTGGGAAGAAAATATAGGAGCTCTGTGTGATGGCACTAACACACAATTGAAGTCCTATGGGTGCTTCTGGGAAGAAAATATAGGAGCTCTGTGTGATGGCACTAACACACAATTGAAGTCCTATGGGTGCTTCTGGGAAGAAAATATAGGAGCTCTGTGTGATGGGACTAACACACTACAAGTCCTATGGGTGCTTCTGGGAAGAAAATATAGGAGCTCTGTGTGACGGGACTAACACACTACAAGTCCTATGGGTGCTTCTGGGAAGAAAATATAGGAACTCTGTGTGATGGGACTAACACACTACAAGTCCTATGGGTGCTTCTGGGAAGAAAATATAGGAGCTCTGTGTGATGGGACTAACACACTACAAGTCCTATGGGTGCTTCTGGGAAGAAAATATAGGAACTCTGTGTGATGCCACTAACACAGTACAAGTCCTATGGGTGCTTCTGGGAAGAAAATATAGGAACTCTGTGTGATGCCACTAACACAGTACAAGTCCTATGGGTGCTTCTGGGAAGAAAATATAGGAGCTCTGTGTGATGGGACTAACACACTACAAGTCCTATGGGTGCTTCTGGGAAGAAAATATAGGAACTCTGTGTGATGCCACTAACACAGTACAAGTCCTATGGGTGCTTCTGGGAAGAAAATATAGGAACTCTGTGTGATGCCACTAACACATACAAGTCCTATGGGTGCTTCTGGGAAGAAAATATAGGAACTCTGTGTGATGCCACTAACACAGTACAAGTCCTATGGGTGCCTCTGGGAAGAAAATATAGGAACTCTGTGTGATGCCACTAACACAGTACAAGTCCTATGGGTGCTTCTGGGAAGAAAATATAGGAGCTCTGTGTGATGGGACTAACACACTACAAGTTCTATGGGTGCTTCTGGGAAGAAAATATAGGAACTCTGTGTGATGCCACTAACACAGTACAAGTCCTATGGGTGCTTCTGGGAAGAAAATATAGGAACTCTGTGTGATGCCACTAACACATACAAGTCCTATGGGTGCTTCTGGGAAGAAAATATAGGAACTCTGTGTGATGCCACTAACACAGTACAAGTCCTATGGGTGCTTCTGGGAAGAAAATATAGGAACTCTGTGTGATGCCACTAACACAGTACAAGTCCTATGGGTGCTTCTGGGAAGAAAATATAGGAACTCTGTGTGATGCCACTAACACAGTACAAGTCCTATGGGTGCTTCTGGGAAGAAAATATAGGAACTCTGTGTGATACCACTAACACAGTACAAGTCCTATGGGTGCTTCTGGGAAGAAAATATAGGAACTCTGTGTGATGCCACTAACACAGTACAAGTCCTATGGGTGCTTCTGGGAAGAAAATATAGGAGCTCTGTGTGATGGCACTAACACACAATTGAAGTCCTATGGGTGCTTCTGGGAAGAAAATATAGGAACTCTGTGTGATGCCACTAACACAGTACAAGTCCTATGGGTGCTTCTGGGAAGAAAATATAGGAGCTCTGTGTGATGGGACTAACACACTACAAGTCCTATGGGTGCTTCTGGGAAGAAAATATAGGAACTCTGTGTGATGCCACTAACACAGTACAAGTCCTATGGGTGCTTCTGGGAAGAAAATATAGGAACTCTGTGTGATGCCACTAACACAGTACAAGTCCTATGGGTGCTTCTGGGAAGAAAATATAGGAACTCTGTGTGATGCCACTAACACAGTACAAGTCCTATGGGTGCTTCTGGGAAGAAAATATAGGAACTCTGTGTGATGCCACTAACACAGTACAAGTCCTATGGGTGCTTCTGGGAAGAAAATATAGGAACTCTGTGTGATGCCACTAACACAGTACAAGTCCTATGGGTGCTTCTGGGAAGAAAATATAGGAACTCTGTGTGATACCACTAACACAGTACAAGTCCTATGGGTGCTTCTGGGAAGAAAATATAGGAACTCTGTGTGATGCCACTAACACAGTACAAGTCCTATGGGTGCTTCTGGGAAGAAAATATAGGAGCTCTGTGTGATGGCACTAACACACAATTGAAGTCCTATGGGTGCTTCTGGGAAGAAAATATAGGAACTCTGTGTGATGCCACTAACACAGTACAAGTCCTATGGGTGCTTCTGGGAAGAAAATATAGGAACTCTGTGTGATGCCACTAACACATACAAGTCCTATGGGTGCTTCTGGGAAGAAAATATAGGAACTCTGTGTGATGCCACTAACACAGTACAAGTCCTATGGGTGCTTCTGGGAAGAAAATATAGGAACTCTGTGTGATGCCACTAACACAGTACAAGTCCTATGGGTGCTTCTGGGAAGAAAATATAGGAACTCTGTGTGATGCCACTAACACAGTACAAGTCCTATGGGTGCTTCTGGGAAGAAAATATAGGAACTCTGTGTGATGCCACTAACACAGTACACGTCCTATGGGTGCTTCTGGGAAGAAAATATAGGAACTCTGTGTGATGCCACTAACACAGTACAAGTCCTATGGGTGCTTCTGGGAAGAAAATATAGGAACTCTGTGTGATGCCACTAACACAGTACAAGTCCTATGGGTGCTTCTGGGAAGAAAATATAGGAGCTCTGTGTGATGGGACTAACACACTACAAGTCCTATGGGTGCTTCTGGGAAGAAAATATAGGAGCTCTGTGTGATGCCACTAACACACTAGAAGTCCTGTGGGTGCTGCTGAGAAGAAAATATAGGAGCTCTGTGTGATGCCACTAACACACTAGAAGTCCTGTGGGTGCTGCTGAGAAGAAAATATAGGAGCTCTGTGTGATGCCACTAACACACTAGAAGTCCTATGGGTGCTTCTGCAAAGAAAATATAGGAGCTCTGTGTGATGCCACTAACACACTAGAAGTCCTATGGGTGCCTCTGCAAAGAAAATAGAGGAGCTCTGTGTGATGCCACTAACACACTAGAAGTCCTGTGGGTGCTGCTGAGAAGAAAATATAGGAGCTCTGTGTGATGCCACTAACACACTAGAAGTCCTATGGGTGCTTCTGCAAAGAAAATATAGGAGTTCTGTGTGATGCCACTAACACACAATTGAAGTCCTATGGGTGCTTCTGGGAAGAAAATATAGGAGCTCTGTGTGATGGGACTAACACACTACAAGTCCTATGGGTGCTTCTGGGAAGAAAATATAGGAGCTCTGTGTGATGGGACTAACACACTACAAGTCCTATGGGTGCTTCTGGGAAGAAAATATAGGAGCTCTGTGTGATGGCACTAACACACAATTGAAGTCCTATGGGTGCTTCTGGGAAGAAAATATAGGAGCTCTGTGTGATGGCACTAACACACAATTGAAGTCCTATGGGTGCTTCTGGGAAGAAAATATAGGAGCTCTGTGTGATGGGACTAACACACTACAAGTCCTATGGGTGCTTCTGGGAAGAAAATATAGGAGCTCTGTGTGATGGGACTAACACACTACAAGTCCTATGGGTGCTTCTGGGAAGAAAATATAGGAACTCTGTGTGATGCCACTAACACAGTACAAGTCCTATGGGTGCTTCTGGGAAGAAAATATAGGAACTCTGTGTGATGCCACTAACACATACAAGTCCTATGGGTGCTTCTGGGAAGAAAATATAGGAACTCTGTGTGATGCCACTAACACAGTACAAGTCCTATGGGTGCTTCTGGGAAGAAAATATAGGAACTCTGTGTGATGCCACTAACACACTAGAAGTCCTATGGGTGCTTCTGGGAAGAAAATATAGGAACTCTGTGTGATGCCACTAACACAGTACAAGTCCTATGGGTGCTTCTGGGAAGTAAATATAGGAGCTCTGTGTGATGGGACTAACACACTACAAGTCCTATGGGTGCTTCTGGGAAGAAAATATAGGAGCTCTGTGTGATGGCACTAACACACAATTGAAGTCCTATGGGTGCTTCTGGGAAGAAAATATAGGAACTCTGTGTGATGCCACTAACACACAATTGAAGTCCTATGGGTGCTTCTGGGAAGAAAATATAGGAGCTCTGTGTGATGGGACTAACACACTACAAGTCCTATGGGTGCTTCTGGGAAGAAAATATAGGAGCTCTGTGTGATGGGACTAACACACTACAAGTCCTATGGGTGCTTCTGGGAAGAAAATATAGGAACTCTGTGTGATGGGACTAACACACTACAAGTCCTATGGGTGCTTCTGGGAAGAAAATATAGGAACTCTGTGTGATGGGACTAACACACTACAAGTCCTATGGGTGCTTCTGGGAAGAAAATATAGGAGCTCTGTGTGATGGGACTAACACACTACAAGTCCTATGGGTGCTTCTGGGAAGAAAATATAGGAACTCTGTGTGATGCCACTAACACAGTACAAGTCCTATGGGTGCTTCTGGGAAGAAAATATAGGAACTCTGTGTGATGCCACTAACACAGTACAAGTCCTATGGGTGCTTCTGGGAAGACAATATAGGAGCTCTGTGTGATGGGACTAACACACTACAAGTCCTATGGGTGCTTCTGGGAAGAAAATATAGGAACTCTGTGTGATGCCACTAACACAGTACAAGTCCTATGGGTGCTTCTGGGAAGAAAATATAGGAACTCTGTGTGATGCCACTAACGCATACAAGTCCTATGGGTGCTTCTGGGAAGAAAATATAGGAACTCTGTGTGATGCCACTAACACAGTACAAGTCCTATGGGTGCCTCTGGGAAGAAAATATAGGAACTCTGTGTGATGCCACTAACACAGTACAAGTCCTATGGGTGCTTCTGGGAAGAAAATATAGGAGCTCTGTGTGATGGGACTAACACACTACAAGTCCTATGGGTGCTTCTGGGAAGAAAATATAGGAACTCTGTGTGATGCCACTAACACAGTACAAGTCCTATGGGTGCTTCTGGGAAGAAAATATAGGAACTCTGTGTGATGCCACTAACACATACAAGTCCTATGGGTGCTTCTGGGAAGAAAATATAGGAACTCTGTGTGATGCCACTAACACAGTACAAGTCCTATGGGTGCTTCTGGGAAGAAAATATAGGAACTCTGTGTGATGCCACTAACACAGTACAAGTCCTATGGGTGCTTCTGGGAAGAAAATATAGGAACTCTGTGTGATGCCACTAACACAGTACAAGTCCTATGGGTGCTTCTGGGAAGAAAATATAGGAACTCTGTGTGATGCCACTAACACAGTACAAGTCCTATGGGTGCTTCTGGGAAGAAAATATAGGAACTCTGTGTGATGCCACTAACACAGTACAAGTCCTATGGGTGCTTCTGGGAAGAAAATATAGGAGCTCTGTGTGATGGCACTAACACACAATTGAAGTCCTATGGGTGCTTCTGGGAAGAAAATATAGGAACTCTGTGTGATGCCACTAACACAGTACAAGTCCTATGGGTGCTTCTGGGAAGAAAATATAGGAACTCTGTGTGATGCCACTAACACATACAAGTCCTATGGGTGCTTCTGGGAAGAAAATATAGGAACTCTGTGTGATGCCACTAACACAGTACAAGTCCTATGGGTGCTTCTGGGAAGAAAATATAGGAACTCTGTGTGATGCCACTAACACAGTACAAGTCCTATGGGTGCTTCTGGGAAGAAAATATAGGAACTCTGTGTGATGTCACTAACACAGTACAAGTCCTATGGGTGCTTCTGGGAAGAAAATATAGGAACTCTGTGTGATGCCACTAACACAGTACAAGTCCTATGGGTGCTTCTGGGAAGAAAATATAGGAACTCTGTGTGATGCCACTAACACAGTACAAGTCCTATGGGTGCTTCTGGGAAGACAATATAGGAACTCTGTGTGATGCCACTAACACAGTACAAGTCCTATGGGTGCTTCTGGGAAGAAAATATAGGAGCTCTGTTTGCTGCCACTAACACACTAGAAGTCCTATGGGTGCTTTTGGGGTGCAGTGCTGTACTAACAGCACTGCGGTTGGTACTACTGAAATACTGTACTAACAGTAAGACACGCACCAGACTAACCCCCAGCAGCAGCTAAAAACACACTAACCAGCAGCAGCAATGGACGATCAATGACAGGTAGCAATGGTTTAGCAAATAAGTAGCCAATGGTTTAGCAAAGTAGAGCAAATCTTTCTATATGAATCTAGCAAAGAGTGACACAGAATCAGCCTGATCTCTCCTAAAGCCGGAACTCATGTGACCGGCGCCGACGGCGTGGCGGCCTTTTAAATGAGGGGGCGTGTACTAAAGCCCCTGAGCTGTAATTGGCTACAGGCGTCCTGCCTGTAGCCAATTATGGCTCTCCGAGTTTCCGGCGCTGTGATTGGCCAAGCATGCGGGGTCACAGTGCATGCTTGGCCAATCATCAGCCAGCAATGCACTGCGCCGGCCGCGCCGGCCGCAATGCATTGCGGGGCCGCGCGCATCACACAAATGTGATGCGAGCGGCCAAAATAGTTCTGGGCTCGCCGAGCGAGCGAACACCCGGTGCTCGATGCGAACATGGGTTCGCATCGAGCACCGGGCCCATCCCTAGTCAGGAGTTTTTTCCCCACCCAAATGAAGTTGTTTAGTTTTTTTGATAGTAGGTTGAAGAATTTCTGGGGGATGTGGATAGGGAGAGTTCTGAAGAAGTATAGTAGTTTAGGAAATATTTGCATTTGGTATGCAGCTATTCGTCCTATCCAAGAGAGATGCAGTTTTGCTATAAGGTTCATTTCTTCTTCAATCTTATGTAACAATGGTGGGAAGTTACATGCATATAAATTTGAGGAGGATGCGGACAGCTGCACACCAAGATAAGTGATTGAGGGGGGGTCCCATATGCAAGGAAAGAGCTGTTGAAGGGCTTTACGAACTTTAATTGTGGTATGTAGTGCCATAGCAAAGCATTTTGATGTGTTGATCTTGTAGAAGGACACCTCACTAAAGTCACGTAGCTTTTGTTGTATAGCTGAAAGTGAGCGTTCTGGATCAGTGACGGTCAGTATTATATCGTCTGCAAAAAGTCCTAGTTTATGGGTCCCCGATCCTACTGTTATTCCTTTAATGTCGTCAGAGGCTCTAATGCTTTCCGCTAGGGGCTCAATGGCTAGGGAGAAAATTATCGGTGAAAGAGGGCATCCCTGCCGGGTACCGTTGTCGAGATGTTAACACACGGGCCGAGGGACGGGAGTAGAGGGCCATAATAGCTGAATGGATTGGACCAGTAAGTCCAAATTTAAGGAGGGTTTTAGAGAGATAGGTCCAGTGTACTCTATCAAAAGCCTTTTCTGCGTCTAAGGCTATAAAAGCGCTAGGGAGATTGTGGAGTTCCGTAAATCTTAAGAGGTTAAGTATTCGTCTAGTACCGTCAGGGGCTTGTCTGCCTTTTACAAAACCTACTTGGTCTAATCCTAAGAGTGAGGGGGTCACTTCCATCAGTCTGTTCGCTATCACCTTGGCATAAATTTTTAAGTCGGAGTTCAATAGAGAGATCGGTCTAAAATTTTGGGGGCGGTCTGTGTCTTTACCAGGTTTAGGAATCGTGACAATGACTGCTTGTAGCATTTCTGTTGGGAAGGTTTTTTTAACTGTGGCTGCATTGAAGACGTCTGCTAGTGTGGGCACGAGTAGGGAGGCAAATACTTTATAGTATTCAGCCGAAAAACCGTCTGCGCCTGGTGATTTATGCATGGGCAGGGATTGTATAACAGTGGCTATTTCTTTGTTGGTAATAGGGGAATTCAATTTATCAAGTGAAAGGGAGTCAACTTTTGTCATATTAAGTTTTTGGAGAAAATCGTCTATTTCATAATCAGAGGGTTGGTGAGTGTGTGGATCAGCATGGAGGTTGTATGTACACCATACTCAATCACATGTGGGGGGCGGGATCTGGGGACCCCCTAGGGCTTCCAGATTATGATAAGCCCCCTGCCCACAGACCCCCACAACCACCGACCAGGGTTGTGAGAATAAGGCCCTTGTCCCCATCACAGGGCCCCAAAGCACCCACCCCTATGTTGAGGGCATGTAGCCTGGTATGGTTCAGGAGGAGGGGCACTCTATTGCCCCCCTTTTCTGACCTGCCGGCTGCATCCCCCACGCCAAGATGCTGTGGGCGCGATCACGAGTGGACATCATATGATGGCCTCCCAGAACTATGCTATTCTGTAGCCATCAGACTATAGTGCCATTGGTAAGTGGTTAACATGCAATGTAGAAGGCCAACTTCTAAACTTCTAACCCTTTGCTAGGACAGATAGTGTTCAATTCTAGTTTATAACTGATTAGGAGATCTGCCAGCACAGTACAGCCAGAGTTAATTATGGAAAACACAGCTCCCCAGGCCCCTCATAAACAAAGAGAACTAATTAGGATTTTTCCTTGCTGGAGTTTTTAGAATAAAGAATCTAAAAGGGATAAACTAACATTTTTAAATATTTTAAGTTATGCTATGTGAATGGGCACATAAATCAACAACAAAAAAGTAGGTGTTATACCAATTTCCCTGCAAAAGTGGAAATACGCTTTAAATATTGGCACTTCGTGGTACGTTTAAAGCTTGCCACCCCCAACTGCTTCTGCACCAATTCCTATTGGCCAACAAAGAAACCAAGCATAGTGATGGGCCAATAGGAAAACCCCAACATTAGGGTCAAGTTGGGGATTGGAAAGTACATTTTTTTTTTTTTTTGTCAAAGTGATACGGGACACCTAGTAAACTCTCTGGTCTATGGAAAGCCCTGGGATAAATTAGCTTAATGAATTGTTTTGAATCACATTATTGTAAAGTAATATCTGTTTTATTATGCAGAATAGTGGAGCAAAGTCAAAATAAATATTTATATTATTAAAGCATACATAATTCTTTCCCAGCAGAGCGATAACGTCTACTTTAGGTCTGTATAACTGAGCTGATTGAGGCTTAGTAAAGCTGTATAGATCACAGCAGAGATTTCACATCTGGTATCTATTAACCATTGTTCACATAAATAATAAATAAAGGCCTTGTGTGACTGAGGCTAAAATGCTATTTGGATTTCCTGTTCCTTAAGTAAAGTTTACATCAGACTTGAGTTCCCTACAACTTTAAGACCGCAGAAAGCTGGGCAAAGGACCATTTTACTGCTTTCATTTAAATGATCAGGGAAGAAAGCCATATCTGCATTTTGTAATCTGAAACTTTCTTTGTTAGAGTTTTGAGGATGCAGACAAAAAAACTGAATCAATAAAAATGGTGGGAACCTGTTTCTTGCTATTAAAGGCCAGTAACAACAAATCTAATGATTCCAAAGCACAGAGGGGCTAATTTGCAGTGTGTGGAAAAACTGACTTTTCTTATATTCCTTACAGATTTTCATCATTGTGGACCTTTCATACGATACCTGATTTAAGTACATATGACATTTGTATTGCATTTGCAATTTACAAATCAGTCATTTTTATGAGGCATCAGTCAAACCAAGTGAATCGTATACAGGCTCTCACACTACTGTATATATAGACTATATTGTCCAAAGTATTGTATGTTATTGTAATAAGTACGCATATTAACTTTAATGGCATCCCATTCTTAGTCCTTAGGGTTCAATATTGATTTGAACCACTCTTTGAGGCTATAACAGCTTGAACTCTTCTGGGGAGGCTGTCCCCAAGGTTTAGAAGCGTGTTTATGGGAATGTTTGACCATTCTTCCAGAAGCACATTTATGAGGTCAGGAACTGATGTTGAACAAGAATGCCTGGCTCACAGTCTCCGCTTTAATTCACTGCAAAAGTGTTCTATCAGGTTGAGGTCAGGAATCTGTGCAGGCCAGTCAAGTTCCTCCACCCCAAACTCGCTCATCCATGTCTTCATAGACCTTGCTTTTTGCCCTGGTGAGCAGTCATGTTGGAACAGGAAGAGGCCATCCCCAAACTGTCCCCACAACAGTTGGAAGCATGAAATTGTCCAAAATGTCTTGGTATGCTGACGCCTTAAGAGTTCCCTTCACTGGAATTAAGCAGCCAAGCCCAACCCCGGAGAAACAACCTTTCACCATAATCCCCCCTCCACCAAAAGATTTGGACCAGTGCACTAAGCAAGGTCCATAAAGACATGGATGAGTGAGTCGGGGGTGGAAGAAATGGACAATTTTATGCTCCCAACTGTTGCGGGAACAGTTTGGGGATGGCCTCTTCCTGTTCCAACATGACTGTGCACCCATGCACAATGAGGTCTATTAAGACATGGATGAGCGAGTTTGGGGTGGAGGAATTATACCTGGTGACATAATCCCTTTTCAGCCAATATAGTCTTCTTCGGAAGATATATTGATGACATTATTGTCATTTGGGATGGGTCTCCCAACCTCATCAGTCAGTTTGTCAGCCATTATAATGACAATCCTTATGGCTTGTCCTTCACCTTTGTTACTGACCCCAATACCCTAGCATTTCTGGATTTAGAATTGGGTTATCAAGAGGACATTATCTTTGCAAAGAACTATACAAAACTCACCGCTACATCATAAGAGTTGCCATTATCCCAAATGGATTCAGAATATACCCAAAGGACAATTCTGTTGCTTGCGACAGAACTGCACATGAGACAGTGATTATGTTAAACAGAGTATTGCCCTTAAAAATACATTTCTGTACAAAAAGTATCCTGAAGCACTGAGGGATCAGACGTTTGAGTTTTACCTGAAGGGTAAGCCCCCCAAAAATGTTCAGGAACCAAGTAATCACTCCACCGGATTCACAACCACATTCCATTTCCAATATAAAAAGATGGAAAGAATTTTCACCAACCATTGGAACATACTATTACAAGATCCCCATCTCAAAGGTATTCTTCCAGACCACCCTAGAGTTTTACCGTAGGGCACCAAATTTGAAAAAAATCGCCTCTAGTAAACTTAAACCCTTGGATACTGGACCCCCTCTGCCTGTACTGGTGACCCTAGTTGGGATGTACCAGTGCAACAAGGCTCTATGTAAAACATGTCAATTTATTCAGCACGGCAGAAGTCTTTCTACCCCAAAGGTAAAACCTATGTGTTGGAGGACTCCTACAATTGCCCACTGAGGCGTCGGTTCAGCGAACATAGAAGATTTATAGAAGAGGGTAAGGATGATCATAGTGTTCCTCAAAACTTTCTTGAGGTTCATAAAAATCTACTGTTGGACTCAAGGTGTGGGTCATTGAACAGGTATCAAGATTTCTCCCTGAGGCTGAACGGTTTAGGAAATTGTGTGACAAGGAGACTTTTTTTAGAGAATGATTTTTTAGATAGTTATTTTTCAATAGTCCTTTCTGAAAATAAATTTTATAAATATATCTATTCTATATATAATCATATAACATTAGATAATCAGTTTACAGACCAATTAATTTATCTATTACCGATTAACCACTTAAGCCCCGGACCAATTTGCAGCCAAAGGACCAGGCCCCTTTTTGCGATTCGCACTGCATCCCTTTAACTGACAATTGCGCGGTCGTGCGACGTGGCTCCCAAACAAAATTGGCGTCCTTTTTTTCCCACAAATGAAGCTTTCTTTTGGTGGTATTTGATCACCGCTGCGGTTTTTATTTTTTGCACTATAAACAAAAATAGAGCGACAATTTTGAAAAAAATGCAATATTTTTTACTTTTTGCTATAATAAATATCCCCAAAAAATATATAAAAAAACATTTTTTTTCCTCAGTTTGGGCCGGTACGTATTCTTCTACATATTTTTGGTAAAAAAATCGCAATTAGCGATTATTGATTGGTTTGCACAAAAGTTATAGCGTTTACAAAATAGGGGATAGTTTTATAGCATTTTTATTAATATTTTTTTTTTTACTAGTAATGGTGGTGATCAGCGATTTTTATTGTGACTGCGACATTATGGTGGACACATCGACAATTTTTGACACATTTTTGGGACCATTGTCATTTATACAGAAATCAGTGCTATTTAAATGCACTGATTCCTATGTAAATGACAATGGCAGTGAAGGAGTTAACCACTAGGGGGCAGGGAGGGGTTAGTGTGACGTGTGTGTTTTTTTACAGTAGGGGCGTGGCTTTGCGTCTGACGTCACTGATCGGCTTTCCCGATGACAGGGAACAGCCGATCAGTGACAGGCAGTGTAGGAAGCATGGGGAGAGGTTTGTTTACACAGACCTCTCCCCGTTCTTCAGCTCTGTGACCTGATCGCAGGACACCAGCGGCGATCGGGTCTGCTGGTCCCGCGGCCGCGGTCACGGAGCTCAGGACCGGATTCTGCCAATGTATATGTGCAGGAGGCGGTCCTTAAGCGGTTAATATTATATTCTATTAATTTTATTTATAATGTATATATCATCAATCTATGTTATAAATATTGCACCACCTTTACGATATGTTGTGCTATATATTGCTTTAGGTTTTGCACAACATATCATGATTTCTCTTAATTCGGTGTTCCCTTTTAAGTTTATTTATTTTGTTTCCATTTTCTGCTGATAGGTTTAGTTAACAATATTTCCATTATAATATTCCTAATATTAATGCCCCACATAGTTAATAACATGGGCTAGCTTATTTAAATAATATTATATATTAATTATATATTACCTTATTCATTCCCCAATAGTACTAATAGCATAAAATTGCTATATATGTACTTCTTGTCACATGTGTATACCAGTTTAGCTTCCTCGTGTCATCAGCATAATTTCTGCTTTACTATATCATCATTATTGTGGATCTGCCCTTGGTTTCTATGTTATTGCTAATATGTATAATGATGTATGCATTTTTATATCTTGCTTTTCTGTATAACCTTTTGTATCTTGTTCATAACATTATGCTGCATATATTTCAGGTTTTACTATTCAGCATTTTTTATAATACCCCCTCACCACTTGGCCCTTCCCCCTGTAATTCCATATATTATGGGTCCCCTGATACACTTGTTAGATTTGTCATGCTTGAGAAAAGAACGCGGCTACCACAACACACATAGCGTGCATGCTCAGGAAACACGTTGCATTCCGGTGATGGGATCCCTCCACGCCGCCTAGTATCTGCACACCAAGCCTCGTTCTGTTCCTCATCACCACATGGCTGTTTACCAACCATAGTAGTGAGCAGTAAGGCACACAATGCAGCCATAAGGCTGCTTTCACACTGGGGCGGTTTGCAGGCGCTATTGCGCTAAAAATAGCGCCGTCAAACCGACCTGAAACAGCTGCTGCTGTGTCTCCAGTGTGAAAGCCCCGAGGGCTTTCACACTAGAGTGGTGCGCTAGCAGGACGGTAAAAAAAGTCCTGCTAGCAGCATCTTTTCACCGCTCCTATTCCGCTCTTACCCATTGAAATCAATGGGACACCGCGGGGATGCAGCAGAGCTTTGCCGGGGGTTTTAACCCTTTTTCGGCCGCTAGCGGGGGTTAAAACCACCCCGCTAGCGGCCGCATACCGCGGGTAAAACGACGGTAAAGCAGCGCTAAATATAGCGCTGCTTTACCGCCGCCGCCCGCACCGCTCCGGTGTGAAACCAGCCTAAGGAATGAGCAGAGGAGCGGAGTACGATTTCCACCGATGACACCCCTTGGGACACCCCTTGGGACTGATGTACCCATTGTATTCTGTACACATGTGAGTTGCCATTTGGATGTTACCTTTAAAGCTGTTTTAATCCTACACTTAGAGGTGCCTCTCTCCTTGTTTTTATTTAGGATGTGAATATATATTCATATGATATTATTGTGTATATGTAACCACCTACCCCTGAAAAAGAAGAATTACGCAATCTTTTGAAACGTGTTGGGTATTATTATTATTATTATTATTATTATTATACAGGATTTATATAGCGCCGACAGTTTGCGCAGCGCTTTACAACATGAGGGCAGAAAGTACAATTACAATACAAATCAATACAGGAGGGATCAGAGGGCGCTGCTCGTTGGAGCTTACAATCTAGAAGGGAGGGTCAATTGGAACAAAAGGTAATACTGTGGGGGATGAGCTGATGGAGAAAATGAAAATACGGTTGTTAGGTGTGGGTAGGATATGCTTCTCTGAAGAGAAGGGTTTTCAGGGATCGTCTAAAAGCTAATAAAGTAGGAGATAGGCGGACCGATTGGGGTAAGGCATTCCATAGGATTGGAGAGGCTCTGGAGAAGTCCTGGAGGCGAGCATGGCAGGAGGTGATGAGGGAGCTAGAGAGCAGGAGGTCTTGAGAGGAAGGAAGAGAACGAGTAGGTTGGTATTTGGAGACTAGGCTAGTGATGTAGCTGGGGGTGAAATTGTGGATGGCTTTGTACGTAGTTGTTAGTATTTTGAATTTAATTCTTTGGCCGAGTGGAAGCCAGTGGAGGGATTGACAGAGAGGAGTGGCAGACACAGAGTGATTGGTAAGGTGGATGAGTCTGGCAGCAGCATTCATGATGATTTGCAGAGGTGATAGACTATGTAGAGGTAAGCCAATTAGAAGGGAGTTGCAGTAGTCGAGGCGAGAGATGACGAGTGAGTGAATTAAGAGCTTTGTTGTGTCATTGGTTAGAAAGGGGCGTATTTTGGCGATGTTGCGGAGGTTGAGGTGGCAGGATTTGGACAGTGATTGGATGTGTTGCTTGAAGGAGAGTTCAGAGTCCAGGACTACACCTAGAACCTTGGCATGCGGGGATGGGCTGATAGTTGTTCCATCAATTTTGACAGAGAGATCAGTGGAAGGGGCATATGGGGGTGGAAAAATTATAAGTTCGGTTTTGGGTAGATTGAGTTTGAGGAAGTGGTGTGACATCCAGATAGGATATATCTGATAGTAGATTAGTGATACGTGAGGAGACAGAGGGAGTGAGCTGAGGGGTAGAGAAATAGATTTGAGTGTCGTCAGCGTAGAGGTGGTATTGGAAGCCATGGGAGGCTATCAGTTGACCCAGGGAGGAGGTGTAGATTGAAAATAGAAGAGGTCCAAGAACAGAACCTTGGGGGACCCCAACAGAGAAAGGAAGAGGAGAGGAGGAAGTAGAGTTGTAAGTAACGCTAAAGGTGCGGTTGGATAAGTAGGAAGAGAACCAGTGAAGAGTACAGTCACGGAGACCAAAGGTGTGGAGTTTTTTGAGGAGGAGGGGGTGGTCAACCGTATCAAAGGCAGCAGAGAGGTCCAGGAGTACGAGTACAGAATAATGTCGATTGGTTTTGGTATTACTCTGGTCTTGGTTCTACCATTGACAGAGATTTGTGGTTATCCAATTTTGTAATCATTATGTATTTACTGTAACACCATCAGTATGTTTATGTTTTAATTTTGCATCACGATTTTTTATATTTCCAATAATACATATTGAAACTTTTAACAAATAATTCTATTTCCTTGGAGTCTATGCCCTTAAAAGTCCCATTAGAGGGTTTTTCTGTAAATTTGTCAATTGGGGATGTGGGCATCCTCTCCTAGTCCCTTTCACAGCAGGTAGTAATTAAATACCAATATATTTCACAGATTGTGTTCGGGTTGTATATTGTACAATTATAGTTAGTATGTTCAAATCTCCCCATTACTGTAGCAATAAAAGACAACTGTATGGTGTAGGAAACTGCCAAAATATTCACGCAGGCTAATAAAATATTCCCAAAAGTGTGCGTTGAATAAAGAGTTGGCTTCAGTTTTCCCACTATTGTTTTAGCAAAGATGCTGTAACTTTTTTGCTTCTTGGGATTTGTGGTCTTTTTATTACTGCATCCTCTTTCCCAAGCCTGTTAGTTTTCACGTATCTAGTCTGAGGTGGCGTGCTGAACATGACTGAAGCTGACTCAGGCATATAATCACATTATGGGAAATGCCTTAAAACACTCAATAAACATTTATGAGGAAACATTCAACATACTAGCACCTAGGGATTTAATTTCCAGGTTCCTTTACGTGTGGCTCTCTGTGAGATAAACTCTTATTTCCCTTGTAAATTTTATGTAAAACAGCAACAGTACACTTATAATGGGATCACTTCTCACAACAATTGGAAGGTATTTGTAACTGTTGATATTAGTTACCTATATCATCGAAAGGGTAACTATACTTTTTGAAAAATTTACCTTCTTAGGCATGCATATGCACATACAGTATACACCTATGAAAAGGCCATCCAACGCGTGTCTCTCTTGCACAGGAGAAGCAGAGCCAAGCTGGAAGAGTGGGCCACACCATGAAGATCTTAGTAGAACAGGGACAGGTAGGTACAAGACTTAGAGGAGGTGGTGCAGATGTGTGATAAGATTAATTGTACTAAAAGTACAATTAGACTCTAAAGTATAACTAAAGGCAAAACTTTTTTTTTAGTTTTGGATAGAGGGGAGAGGGATTAAAACACCTGTCAGTTTTTATTGCTTTCTGTTCCCCCATTAAGGAGATTCACCCTCTCTATTTACCCTGTTTACCCTTATCAAAGAAAGTCCTACATTTTGGGTTGTCCCCAGAAAAGTAATAAGGGGCAAATCTTCTAATGGGGACAATAATTCTGGTGACCTGGGGGTCCCCAAGGAATTCCCTTAATTTGGAGGGATTTCCTCTCACTTCCTGTTTGGCTATGGGAAGTGAAATCTCCACAATGGGACACAGATGGCGAAAAAAATCTGTTATAACCCTTATGCCGCGTACACACGAAGGGACTATCCCGCGGGATTATCCTCTGGACTGAAGTCCAGCGGATAATCCCCTCGTCTGTGGGCGCCGGCTGACTTTTTGGCGCCAAAGTCCGGCGGACCAAAGTTTTAAGTTTGGTTTTAAAATTATCCGCTGGACTTGGCAGTCCGGCGGACAATCCCGCCGTTAGTAGGCTGGTCCGCCGGACTTTTGAAATGAACGGACTTGCCGCTCGTCGGCAAGTCTGTTCATTTAGCACGTGACTTCAGGTTACGTAGCTAGCGTAGGCAGTAAATGCCGCCACGCTAGCTCCGTAAGCTGGCATGGATTTAAAGGGACTCCCTACGCCGAAAAACGGCGTGGGGGTTCCCCCCAAATCCATGTCAGACCCTTATCCGAGCACGCAGCCTGGCAGGCCAGGAAAGGGGTGGGGACGAACGAGCGCCCCCCCCTCCTGAGCCGTACCAGGCCGCGTGCCCTCAACATGGGGGGTGCCCTGGGGAAAGGGGGGCCGTGCGGCCCCCCCCACCCCAAAGCACCTTGTCCCCATGTTGATGAGGACAAGGGCCTCTTCCCGACAACCCTGGCCGTTGGTTGTCGGGGTCTGCGGGCGGGGGCTTATCGGAATCTGGGAGCCCCCTTTTATAAGGGGGCACTCAGATCCCGGCTCCCCACCCTATGTGAATGAGTATGGGGTACGATGTACCCCTACCCATTCACCTAAGGTGTAAAATGTAAAGTAAAAAAACACCCACACTTTTGAAAAAAATATTTTATTGCACTGCTCCGGGGGTCTTCTTCCGTCTTGGGGGTCTTCTCGCCGGACTCCTCCGCCATTTACCAAGCTCTTTTACCGAGCGGAGAAGTCCGGCTACCTTCTTCGTCGTCGCCGCCGTCGTCTGGGGGTCTCGATCCGCCTTCGGGGGTCTTCCGGGGGTCTCTTCTGTTCTTGCGGCGGTCGTCGTCTTCCGCGCCGCCAGCGCCGCCTTCTTCTTCTTGTCCTTCTTCTTGTTCTTCTTGTTCTTCTTCTTCCGATGTTGACCCGTCGCTGTCTCTGCCTGGAATGCCAGAACCGCGCTGCGCTGGGACTTATATAGGGACATGGGGACAGGGTGACATGCTCATGTCACATGGTGACCCCGCCCCCTTGTGTTGTCACAGTCCCAGCATCCTCCGGGACTGTGACATCACAAGGGGGCGGGGTCACCATGTGACATGAGCATGTGACCCTGTCCCCATGTCCCTATATAAGTCCCAGCGCAGCGCGGTTCTGGCATTCCGGGCAGAGACAGCGACGGGTCAACATCGGAAGAAGAAGAACAAGAAGGACAAGAAGAAGAAGAAGGCGGCGCCGGCGGAGCGGAAGACGACGACCGCCGCAAGAACAGAAGAGACCCCCGGAAGACCCCCGAAGGCGGATCGAGACCCCCAGACGACGGCGGCGACGACGAAGAAGGTAGCCGGACTTCTCCGCTCGGTAAAAGAGCTTGGTAAATGGCGGAGGAGTCCGGCGAGAAGACCCCCAAGACGGAAGAAGACCCCCGGAGCAGTGCAATAAAATATTTTTTCAAAAGTGTGGGTGTTTTTTTACTTTACATTTTACACCTTAGGTGAATGGGTAGGGGTACATCGTACCCCATACTCATTCACATAGGGTGGGGGGCCGGGATCTGAGTGCCCCCTTATAAAAGGGGGCTCCCAGGCTCCGATAAGCCCCCGCCCGCAGACCCCGACAACCAACGGCCAGGGTTGTCGGGAAGAGGCCCTTGTCCTCATCAACATGGGGACAAGGTGCTTTGGGGTGGGGGGGCCGCACGGCCCCCCTTTCCCCAGGGCACCCCCCATGTTGAGGGCACGCGGCCTGGTACGGCTCAGGAGGGGGGGGCGCTCGTTCGTCCCCACCCCTTTCCTGGCCTGCCAGGCTGCATGCTCGGATAAGGGTCTGACATGGATTTGGGGGGAACCCCCACGCCGTTTTTCGGCGTAGGGAGTCCCTTTAAATCCATGCCAGGTGACGGAGCTAGCGCGGCGGCATTTACTGCCTACGCTAGCTACGTAACCTGAAGTTACGTTCTAAATGAACGGACTGCTCCGTGTGTGGGCAAGTCCGTTCATTTTCAAAAGTCCCGCGGACTTTTGGCCGGCGGATTATCCGCCGGAGAAGTCCGTGCGTGTGTGGGCAAGTCACACGCTCGGAAAGTCCGGCGAGGCCAGCTGGAAAGTCCAGCGGATTGTCCGCTGGACTTAGGTCCGCCGGCAAAAGTCCGCACGTGTGTACGCGGCATTACTCTATCCAAAATGAAAAAAAATAAGTTTTGCCTATAGTTCTACTTTAGCTAGTGCTGTTGACTGTCATGTGTATTGGCAATTCCAAATGAACATAAGCTACAAATGCATAACAGAGGTTTCCTTCACAAAACTGTGTGTCTGAACATTTGGTAGATCCAGGGATATAGGTAAGTAAAATCACAAGAAAACGTGGACTTTTTCAGTAAAGCTCCAGCTCCAGCTTTGCAGCAACCTCTTCCACCACATTCATATGCGTGCTTTGACTCAGTGTAAAAGCTGGTCACACGCTCTGAGGTGAGCTTATTACCATACGGGGTTCCCGGATTTCACCAATGCATGATTCAGAGCCACGGTTGGATGTAACAAGCATGTCAATAGTATGATCACCAGAAATCACATCACCTGCATCTAGTCTCACATCAATCAACATTTTGTGGTTCTTATCACAGCCCAAGACAGGCTGCCACAAAGAACAGTTTTTTTTAATAATATAGAGACACTTGTGTGGTTTATGCACTTGCATTTTTTTATAAATCTTTTATACATGTTTGCTATCACATATGTATGCATTTAGCACTTTTTTCATCTAATATTATTATTATTGATATTTTATTTTATTTTTTGGTGTGTTATTGTGCATGGCACCTTGTAAGTCTAAATGGTCCATATAACCTCACAGAGTTTTTTTTGGCACTTGTGCACTTTATATTTATCTATGCGTTTTAGTTGTGCGTTTACAGATTTTGTGCACATTATTTGTTTTTGCTATATTTTGCACTTGCACTTTACACCAGTTGTATGTTTACTATTTTATGCATTTTGTTATATTCTTGTGGATCTATAACTATAGATTAAGATACAGATTATCTAGTGCATAGCCATTCCAGCGCAGCGTATATTTAATTTTGTGTTTAATGTGCACGAACGTATGAGACGTGTTTAACGTTTGCAGCTTGATAGTGGCAGGTTGGTAGGGGGTTCTTTAAGGCTCGCAGGGTTTTGTTATCTCTTCCAATACATTGGTTGTGTATTGGTTACAGAGACATTAAAGTACCGTATATACTCGAGTATAGGCCGACCCGATTATAAGCCGAGGCCCCTAATTTACCACAAAAAAAACTGGGAAAACGTATTGACCCGAGTATAAGCCGAGGGTGAAAAATGCAGCAGCTACTGTAAGTGGAAAAGTGGGTCAGCAAATGCCCATCTGCAGCTGCATGTCTCCCTGTGTCCTGTACAAACCCCCCTGTGTCCATTGCAGCCTACCTGTGCCGATCTGCATCCCCTGGGTCCTGTGTATGCCTCCCTGTGCGATCTGCCACCTGTGTCCACCATTGCAGTCTTGCGCCGATCGTTAGATGCCTCCTTGTTCATCCTGTGTCTCCCATTGCTGATCCTGCCGATCAGCGTGTATGGCGCCATTCCACATTCAAAAGCCGCGCCTCCTCCTCCTCGTCCGTGATAGGAGGAACACTCTGTTTTCCCAGCAGTCAGTGTTCAGTGTTCTGCCTATCACGGACATCCTCTCATCCTCGTCCATGAGATGAGAATGACAGGACGTCCGTGATAGGCGGAACACTGCACACTGACTTACTGCTGGGAAAATTAGTGTTCCTCCTATCACGGACGGGGAGGAGGAGGAGGCGCAGCTTTTGAACACTGCCGTCTGTCTGCATGACACGCTGTTCACGTAGGCAGAAGGCGGTGACTCGAGTATAAGCCGAGGGGGGCACTTTCAGCCCTAAAAAAAGGGCTGAAAATCTTGGCTTATACTCGAGTATATACGGTACCAATAATATATGGTACCATAATTGGAAACATCAAGCTTGACTTTTACAGGAAAATAAAGACTCTTGTAAAACGTTACCTGTGTACATGTCTGGATATGCTGTTAACCGCTTCCCGACCGGCCACTGCATATATACGTCAGCAGAATGGCACGGGCAGGCAGAATCACGTTCCTGTACGTGATCGTGCATGTGCCTGCCCGTGGGTCGCTCGCGACCCGGTCGGGAGCTCCGTGACCCCGGCCGCGGGACCAGCGGACCCGATCGCCGCTGGTATCCCGCGATCGGGTTACGGAGCTGAAGAACGGGGAGAGGTCTATGTAAACAAACCTCTCCCCGCGCTTCCTACACTGACTGTCAGTGATCGGCGGTTCCCTGTCATCGGGAACGCCGATCAATGACGTCAGACGTACAGCCACGCCCCCCTACTGTAAAAAAAAACACAACACGTCACACTGACTCCTCCCCGCCCCCTAGTGGTTAACCCCCTAACTACAACTGTCATTTACATAGGAATCAGTGCTATTTAAATAGCAGTGATTGCTGTATAAATGACAAATGTCCCAAAAATGTGTCAAAAATGTCCGATGTGTCCGATGTGTCCGCCAAAAAATCGCTGATCGCCGCCATTACTAATAAAAAAAAAATATTAATAAAAATGCTATAAAACTATCCCCTATTTTGTAAACGCTATAACTTTTGCGCAAACTAATCAATAATCGCTAATTGCGATTTTTTTTACCAAAAATATGTAGAAGAATACGTATCGGCCTAAACTGAGGAAAAAAAAATGTTTTTTTATATATTTTTTGGGGATATTTATTATAGCAAAAAGTAAAAAATATTGCATTTTTTTCAAAATTGTCGCTCTATTTTTGTTTATAGCGCAAAAAATAAAAACCGCAGGGGCGATCAAATACCACCAAAAGAAAGCTCTATTTGTGGGAAGAAAAGGATGCCAATTTTGTTTTGGAGCCACGTCGCATGACCGCGCAATTGTTAGTTAAAGCGACGCAGTGCCGAATTGCAAAAAGGGGACTGGTACTTTGGCTGCCAATTGGTCCGGGGCTGAAGTGGTTAAGTATTTGTTTATGAACATGCAAATCCAGGTTTTTGACAGATTTTTTTTCAGTAAAGTAAGTTTGTGGATTTCAGCAGTTCACAAGATGCCACTGAAAAAAAAAAAACATAAGGTATTGCATCAGCAATTATTAGTTTTTAACTATATAATATCATTTGAAAAGTTTTCAGCAGGGTCAAACATACAGTATATCTTCTAGCAACCTATGAAATGATACCACTAGAACATTTTACATTATCTGCATAGCCCTTTACAGATGCAGTGAGATAGTGGTATCGAAAAAATAGTCACTGAAACCTAAATAACGTATTTTTTTTTTTTTTAATTGAGTGCATGAACTGCCTGTCTACAATACCTGGTGATAAAAGTACCTAACATTTCTCTTGCCACAGTCATTTCTGCTTTTCTGTATTGACCTGTTATAGAGATTATTTTATTGACTCTCTCTATTGCTTTGTGACATCAATGTATAAATGTGATGTTAGGGAACAATATTATGCAAGCAATCTGGTAATCTAAAATTACTCTCATTTTTTTCCATGGCCAGATCACACTCATCCATAAAAATAGTGTGACTGCCATTGCTAATTGTGGAAACCTTGTGACTGCATATATTGGGTTGCTTATTTAATTTACATCATTCTTGCAAAAAACAAAAACTTGGATATTGGTGATATGTAGGATATATTTTCCTGATTGGGAGCCCAGTGTGGGAGTAGTGGCTGAAAGCCACAATGAGATCAATGACCTTAAAGTTCATGTTTTTTTTAATATTTTTTAAGTTGCCAAAACTGTGTGTACTAGGTTTGCCATTAAAGTTTATGTAAGCCTTGATATTTAACGTATTACATTTACTTATTTTTTCCCTTTTGCTCTGTTAAATATACAATTGAAAACATTTTGTTATATCTGTACAAAAATATATGTTGGCCTTATTATAAATGTATATCTGCTCTGTGTCCTGGTCACATTTCCTGTGTTATCCCAAGGAAATAGGATATGATTTTGAACTACAGAACAATTACTCCCTATGTTTTGGAAAAGAAGAAAGGGGGAGTGATTCTGTAGTTTGCCAAGAAATTTATGGGCAGGGCTGACACCATTCCATGTGATTTCAGTCCACTGTGATGTCAGCCACAACAGGAAGTTTGGAGCTGAGTACATTTTCAGCAAATAAGCAGACATTGATTCTTTAAAGATATAAAATCTGGAGAAATGTGTATGTATTGCAGAAATGTACAGCATATGATTTTATTATTTTCTTCTGACATACATTTTAAGATGCAACTTGAAGTGTGTGCCCTATATATATATATTTTGCTATGCAACACTATTATTTATAGGGAAGACTCTGCTGCAATTCTCACAGGAAATATACTCTGTTGTAGTTGTTTATAATATGGACTGTATTGCAATTTTACAGATATTTGTATAGATATTTGTATAGCAGAATGTGAAAAAACAGGAACTGTGAAAAATCATCAGCAATTATCTAAAGCCTTTTGTTATCCACATAGATTATTTCAAGCATTTAAGTGGCAGGAACCTATTACACAGGTACTGCACATTAACATTAGACCCTTTCTGCTAAAGGAGCTTACAATCATACAGTGCCTTGAAAATGTATTCATATCCCTCTGAAACATTAATGTATTTTATTGGGATTTTATGAGATAGGCCAACACAAAGTGGCACAGAATTGTGAAGTGGAAAGACAATGATAAATGTTTTTTAAAATATTTTGCAAATAAATATGTGAAAAGTGTGGCGTGCATATGCATTCAGCCCCCCTGAGTCAATACTTTGTAGAACCACCTTTCGCTGCAATTATAGCTGCAAGTCTTTTTGGGGATGTCTCTACCAGCTTTGCACATCTCGAGAGTGACATGTTTGCCCATTTTCTTTGCAAAATAGCTCAAGCTCTGTCAGATTGGACGGAGAGTGTGTGTGAACAACAATTTTCAAGTATTGTCACAGATTCTCAATTGGATTTAGGTCTGGACTTTGACTGGGCCATTTTAACACATGAATATGCTTTGATCTAAACCAGGAGTCTCAAACTGGCGGCACTCCAGCTGTTGTGAAACTACAAATCCCATGAGGCATTGCAAGGCTGACAGTTACAAGCATGACTCCCTCAGTCAGAGGCATGATGGGACTTGCAACAGCTGGAGGGCCACCAGTTTGGGACCCCTGATCTAAACCATTCCATTGTAGCTCTGGCTGTATGTTTAGGGTCGTTGTCCTGCTGGAAGTTGAACCTTCTCCCCAGTCTCAAGTCTTTTGCAGACTTTAACAGGTTTTCTTCTAAGATTGGCTTGTATTTGGCTCCATCCATCTTCCCATCAACTCTGACCAGCTTCCCTGTCCCTGCTGAAGAAAAGCATCCCCACAACATGATGCTACCACCACCATGTTTCACGGTGGAGGTGGTGTGTTCAGGGTAATGTGCAGTGTTAGTTTTCACACACACATATCATTTTGCTTTTAGGTCACAAAATAAAATTTTGGTCTTATCTGACTAGAGCACCTTCTTCCACATGTTTGCTGTGTCCCCACATCGCTTCTTGCAAACTGGATTTCTTATGGCTCTCTTTCAACAATGGCTTTCTTCTTGCATCTCTTCCATAAAGGCCAGATTTGTGGAGTGTACGACTAATAGTTGTCCTGTGGACAGATTCTCCCACCTTAGCTGTGGCTCTCTGCAGCTCCTACAGAGTTACCATGGGCCTCTTGGCTGCTTCTCTGATTAATGCTCTCCTTGCCCAGCCTGTCACTTTAGGTGGACGGCCATGTCATGGTAGGTTTGCAGTTGTGCCATACTCTTTCCATTTTCGGATAATGGATTGAACAGTGCTCTGTGAGACGTTCAAAGCTAGCTTGGGATATTTTTTTATAACCTAACCCTGCTTTAAACTTCTCCACAACTGACCTGTCTGGTGTGTTCCTTGACCTTCATGATACTGATTGTTCACTAAGGTTTTCTAACAAATCTCTGAGGGCTTCACAGAATAGCTGTATTTATACTGAAATTAAATTACAGAGATAGACTCTATTTACTAATTAGGTGACTTCTGAAGACAGTTGGTTCCACTAGACTTTAGTTAGAGGTATCAGAGTAAAGAGGGCTGAATACAAATGCATGTCACACTTTTCAGATATTTATTTTTTAAAAATGTTATATCAATTATCCTTTTCCTTCCACTTTACAATTTATATGCCACTTTGTGTTGGTCTATCACATAAAATCCAGATAAAATACATTTACGTTTTTCGTTGTAACATTTATTTATTTATTTATTTCAGGTACTTATATAGCGCCATCAATTTACACAGAGCTTTACATATGGCACAGTAGGCACTGTATGTCCCTAGCACACTCATGGACTCATGTACTCAAGCCTGGATTAAAGTGGTATTAAACCCAGAACTAAAAATGTGATATAGAAATGCACAAAGTTTTCGTCTAAGTGGGACTTTGAAGGGGTAATAGTCATCTAAAGGTCATACCATTATCATAAAAATGTATTGGTTTTATTGGGATAGGATTAAAAAATAAAGGTGTACAGTACATAGAATATACATAGGATGTAAATACAGAGATATGCAAAAACAAAACAGTTAAAAATAACTACTACTCTGTTGAACAAGGACAACAGAGATAACCCAACGCATTTTGAGTCTGCAATATTAATTCTCTTCTTCAGGAGTAGGTAGTTTTAGAGCAGGACATGAATACATCTATAATTTATAAGGAGAAATTATAAGAATATATACATTTCTAAAAATAGATATAGCATCAATTAAATGGATTTACATAATTACATATAAAACAACTAACCATCCAACTTGCATAGAAACTCAGAAATGTTGCATCCGAATTTAAAAGGATTGGGAGAATGCTGCTGTCTCAAGCCCGCTGATTCGGGTCCAGGAAGAGGCCAATGCACCCAACAAAGCAACCCAAGCAAGACAGCCCCAAGGGGAGTTCCCACAGGTGGCCCAGAAATACCTAAGTATGGCTGGGGACAAACATGAAAAAAGGAAAATATAAATCTGATAATGAAACCAAATGAAAAATTTTCATTATCAGATTTAATTCAGTTCAACAGAGTACAGTAGTAGTTATTTTCAACTGTTTTGTTTTTGCATATCTCTTTATCTCTGGATCCTAGAAAGAAACTCAAGCACACAGGAGAAGAACTTACAAACTACACACTAGTGTTGATTTACTAAAACTGGAGAGTGCAAAATCTGGTGCAGGTCTGCATAGAAACCAATCAGCTTGCAGTTTTTTTTATTGTCAAAGCTTAATTGAACAAGCTGAAGTTAGAAGCTAATTGGCTACCACACACAGCTGCACCAGATTTTGCACTCTCCAGTTTTTGTAAATCAACCCTACAGATAGCATCTCAAGTGGGATTTAAACCCAAGACAGCAAAGCAGGAGCGATAACTATGTAGCTACCAGGTCGCCTAGTAGTAGTAGTTGTGCTTGTTGCTTATTTGGTGCTTTGTATATTCTGTATTTAATTCTATCATAATTTACAAAGTGCTTAACGCATAATATTTCCATGGCCAGAATATAACAAAAATATATTTTCAGATATGCAGGCTGTGTGTTATAAATGCAATGCTTATTTGCACATTTACCTTTTTTAAAGATTTCAAGTCAATGTGTGAGTAAGGTCAAGGCATGCAGCCCTGGGAATAAATGGATTCCAGACACAACAGTATGTTCATGATGTGGGGGGAGTGTGTTGTTAAATGTAAAGGTTAGTAACGATCACATTACACACGAAGACAGAAAGAGAATAATGGGAGGCCCCCTTCCTGCATTAAACCAAATGGCCTTTCTCAAGATTTAAACATGTAAGGCTTTGCTTTAAGTTTGTCATCCAAAATAAATATAGTGTGAAATGAAGTCTGAGTGGCCAGTAAGAACACATCTCACGCTGCGGTTAATGAGTTCCCAAATGATAGGTACAGTATAGGTGTGTTTTCATTATAATAGGGAAACAGCGGACATGTTATAATGTTGGTTATGTGTTTGTTTTATTTATTATGTTTTATTTATTTGAACCAAACAAGTATTATTTTCATTATTTCTTTGCCACATAAAAATCAACTGTAGAGTAGTGAATTAATAAAATAGCTATTCTCTTAAGAAATTTGCCAATTCCTTTTTTGTTTATGTGTACACCAGGCTGACCCACTCAGCAAAAGTCCTATGGCAGCTGGTAAGCAGACTTTTTGGGTTCAAATACTAAAAGTAAATAGGCTATACATTTTGCAAGGGAGGTTGCACTCTTCAAGGGAATTTTCCTTAGAGCTGTTTGAATGTGGTGAAATTTCCCTCTGAAAAGAATGTCAAATCATGTGCAAGTAAAATAAAAGAAAAACTGTATTTTTTGCTTGTACATGTTTGAGTGATTGAAGTCAACATAGCTTCATCTCATTAAATAAGTAATAGGGAAAATTCCCTAGCAAAGTTTAACTTCCCTTGGAATGTGAACAGCCTAGATCTGGGTTCTCAACCCGTCGATCGTGGGCTACCTGTCAACCACCGACAGGTGACAGGTAGACCGCAAAGATGTCCTGTCGTTGACGACCCGGTCTTTGCTCTGGAGCGGCGCATGCGCACACTCCTCCAAACCCACTCTGCAGAGGCAGTCCTTGCATACGTGTGGCTGCAGGGCGGGAAAGCATCCTGAATAGCTCGGGTGGGTTTGGGTTCTTCTCCGAACCCACCCAAGTGCTTCCTATGGCTATTGCACATCCCTTTGCCACTGGCCCTTCTCCCCAATCCAAGATGGGCGAGGATTGCCATTGTTACACCGGCAGGGATCAGCGCCACTGCACCTTCGCTGAGCCACTCCGCATTTAAAACGTGCCCTCCTGATCCCCCCAATACCATGCCGCCCTGACACTCCAGCCCTCCTGGTCCCCCCCAATACTTTGCCCTCCTGTCCCCCCAGCCCTCCTGATCCCCCCAATACTATGCCCTCCTGTCCCCCCAGCCCTCCTGTCCCCCCAGCCCTCCTGATCCCCCCAATACCATGCCCTCCTGTCCCCCCAGCCCTCTTAATCCCCCCAATATTATGCCCTCCTGCCCCCCCAATGCTCCTGATCCCCCAATACCATATCCTCCTGTCCCCCCAGTGTAATGCCATCTAGAGACCCCAGCCCTCCTGATATCCCTGTACTGTGCCCTCCATATCTCCCAGTACCATACTCTCCTGACCCCCCCACAGTACTGTGCCCCCAAACCCCTATAGCTTGCCCTCCTGACCTCCCTGTACCATGCCCTCCTGACCCCTACCATACATATCACTGACCTACATACTACCGACCTCTGTATACCACCCTACATACTACCAACCTCTGTACACCGCCCTACATACAATCGACCTCTGTACACCGCCCATGCATACTATTGACCTCTGTACGGCACCCTACATACTACTGACCTCTGTACCCTGCCCTGCCTACTACTGACCTCTGTACACTGCCCTACCTACTACTGACCTCTGTACACTGCCCTACCTACTACTGACCTCTGTACACTGCCCTACCTACTACTGACTTCTGCACACTGCCCTACCTACTACTGACCTCTGTACACTGCCCTACCTACTACTGAGCTCTGGATACCTCCCTAAAAACTACTTGCACAGGCCAGAAATCAGAGCAGATAGCCAGGCCGGAAATTAGTCAAGGAAATGAGCCTGCAGTACCAGATCTTCTGATTTCATGATGAACTCAGACATCAGACTTGTGGGGGTAACCTATTGCTCACCAGACATGAAAAAAATTGTGAATAAAAGTGAATGCTGAGATTCTCACTGAAGCTAACGTTTAAGGTAGGGTAAGTTTATATTTTTACAGTGACAGTTTTAGTAGATTTTTCTGGGTTTTTAATGCTGTCTACTTTTTATTGGGGGCTTGCATTTTTTTTTTTTTCTAAAAAGGGGGCGCTGCTCCCCAGTGATCTTTGATCTCTTCAATGTTGTCCAGGTAGATCTCCATCTCTCAAAGGTTGCCTACCCCTGGTCTAGATGGCTTTAGTAAATCAACCCCTGTGTTCCTGAGCTAGGAATTATCAATGTCAGGGAGTCTCAAACACACCCATCAAAGTAACACTGAAAGATCGGGGGCAGTATGTACCTTATTATTCATGCTGCCGGGCCATCAAATGAAAGTAATGCAAATTGTGATGATTCACTTTCCCAACCCACTCCCTGTGGATTTTTCCAGAAGCATCGTATGTCTTCTGCACAATATGAGTGACAATGGTCCTATATCTGCACATAAGTACTCTCCAAAGCTTGTTTGTGAGGGATCTAATCTATTTAAAAAAAAACATAAATACATTCTGACTAGACTATACTACATATACATAAAGCACAAAGGAAATACCCCAAACACCATGGCAGTCTGCCTTCTAGCAATTAAAGCCACTACATAAATGTTCTGGGCAGCTAAAATTCACCAAATGATTTCCACAAACGAATAAATAAGCTTTGCTGACTGTCTTACCTCCTGTTTTGGGTTTTAACCCCTCCTCATTCCAGTCTTCCTCCACAGATCCCTGCCTCATTTTTAAAAAATAAAGCAAGAACGTTTAGTGACGTTAAAATATAAGTTCATTAAAGATTAAGGGGGGATATGATCAACATGTACAAATAAGGGGTCCATATAGTGAACTTGGTGTTGAGTAATTCACTTTAGGGTCATCACAGAGGACAAGGGGGCACTCTTTAGGTCTAGAGGAAAAAAGATTTAATCTCCAAATACGGAAAGGTTTTTTTTGCAGTAAAAGCTGTGAAAATGTGGGATAGACTCCCTCCAGAGGTGGTTCTGGCCAGCTTAGTAGATTGCTTTAAAAAAGGCCTGGATTCTTTCCTAAATGTACATAATATAACTGGGTACTGACATTTATAGGTAAAGTTGATCCATGGAAAATCTGATTGCCTCACGTTTTTTTCGGGAAGACATTTTTTCCCCTGCTGTAGAAAATTGGTTAATGCTTTGCTGGGGTTTTTCGCCTTCCTCTGGATCAACTGTGGGTATAGGATTGTGTATATGGGATTGTATGATTTTTTTATTTTATTTTTTTATTGGTTTAACTAGATGGATTTGTGTCTTTTTTTAACTTGACTAACTATGAAACTATGTAACATAGTCCTTTATTTTATGTTTGCTGGGAAATTCAGAGCTTGTGCTATGGTTTTGTGTGATAAAAACACTTTTAGCATATTTTTTATAATTTTCAAAAAACATTGATGCAAAACTCATAGGATGTACAAAGTCAACAGTACCATCTTTTCTTTCTTTAGGCCCTGTGCTTTCAGAAATATATGGTTTGGGGGGAGATCTTTATCCAGCCTTTACATGTGTAATACACATTTGATCAGTGAACAGGCTTAGCCATCTGAAGTGGAAAATGATAGGCTGCCCAAGGCAATACATAGGTTAAAAAGCTATATGAAGTAGTCAGTCAAAATAAATATAATGGAGATGATTTACTAGAGTGAAGTGAAAGCAAGCAAAATGAAATAAACTTTTATTTGTTTCAAGCGTCCAATTCTGCAAGTTATATATTTTTAGGATTTAAGTATTCAATATTTTAAGAAGCTTTATATTTACTTAAGGGGAGCTAGTTACCTGATAGAATGTAACTAGCATATAAGGTTTCTTCTGTTCGGTCCAGTAACCTTTGCTGACAGAAGAAAAACAGATCAAATTTAGGGCAAACGGTTGAAGTTTAAATTGCTTTACACGATACAAATGGCCTTGTGGAGAACACAGAATGACTAACCCGATCTGCTGTCTCATCTCGTTTTTACTGCTCACTGAACTAGATTAAAAAAGAAAAACTAAGCTGGCTGCTGCATTTATTTCCTGTCTGATGTTTTGTGCTGGTAGACAAAAGGCCATCTGTAACATCATTTGCCAAGAAGTAGACTGTTCTACAATGGCTTATTTAAAGATTTAAATGAATGACAGAAAAACAAAAATTGGAAAGACCTGACAATCTTGCGATTTGGACTCTTTCTCATATTTTTTCCTAAAGAAACAAAAAGATATGGGAAAGTTAGTGCTCATAGCAAGTAAAAAATGTTAGTTTAACTTTAAGGTGTTTACTGATGAAGTAGAACTAAAAGCATTTTTTTTTCATTTTGGATAGAGTAATGGAGCATTAGAACCTGTCAATTTTCTTTTTGCCATTTGTGTCCTCATTGGGTAGATTTTCCTTCTTTTCTTGTCCCATAGCCATAACAGGAGGTAAGAAAAGATCCCTCCAAAGTAAGAGAATCCCTGGTTATCCCCAGGGTCACCAAAATTCCCATCAGCATATTTTGCCTTTATTTCTGTTCTGGAGACGACACAGAATTTGGGATTTCATTTTACTTTTGCTTTCAGTGATAACAGTAAACAGGACACATTAAAAATAATGAATCTCCCCAATGGGGGAACAGACTGCAACTGGCAGGTGTAATAACTTTTCTTCAATTTATCCAATACTAAAAAAATTTACCCTTCTTTGCTATCCTGGAAAAAAAGACCCAGTATTTCAGGAACATGTGAAACTACCCACAGTGCAGCCTTCAGTGTCCAATCTCCAGACCCCTGTTCTGTCACGTGTGGCAGTGTGCACTAAGTAAAAAATTAGCTCTGAGGAAGAGGGGATCTCCCTTCGAAACACGTCAGCTATCTGGAAGGTCCTCCAGCATGTAGGGACACAGTCCTGGTAACCTGGTTGCTTTTCATCCATTGTCGAATTTGATATGCTTTTACTATCCACTTGTTTGTGAATATGTTTCCTTCTTCTTGATTTTAATATTTCTTGGGTAATGCACAAGGTTGGTGCACCCTCTTTTCATTCTTTTACAGTGTTCCCATTGGGTATCCTCTGACCCTTGAATGGCAGCAAGGCCTGTGCATGTACTGGAATCCATAGGAATTCCAGGCTTCTTTCACTGCCATCGCACCACTGTTGAGCGCAGGAGATTTTGTTTGTAAGTCAAATATTTGTCAGGACTGCAGAAAGAAATTAAAGATAATTACATCCTCCTGTGGTCCTTTTATTAAGTCTGGGTTCCCACTTATGTGAATTGGATACAGTTTTCTCTGCATCCAATTCGCATGACAGGAGAGTATGACTGGCTCTCAATGACACATCTCCGAGGTGGCTGCGGAGCGCACTGGAAAAGGGTCCTGTGCGTCTTTGGCTCAGTTTGAGGTCTGAATTCAGGCAAAAATTTGGACCGGATTCGCCCCTGAAATGGTGAACAGGGACGCACCAGACCCCCTGCTGCGAGCTGCGGCCGTAAGTAGTGTGAACCCAGCCTCAATTGAACCTGTTACTTTGCATACTATTGGCAAAGTACAGGTTCAGTTTGTAGGTTAGGGACGAGTGGGGTTATGTTAACAAAATTGATTTTATGATTAACAAATTTTTGTTGAAAAAGGATGGGGTCCAAAGAAAGAGTCTCCAAACTATGGCCACATCTGGCCTGCTACAAGATTTCATCCGACCTGGAGCAACTGTCCGTGAAAATTCCTCAACTGGCTGGCATTGATCTATGTATCATAATATGGAAACTACTACTAGAGGTAGAGGGGACACTGATGAGCACTCCTGGATGTAAAGGTGGACTCTGATGGGCACTCCTGGATGTAAAGGTGGACTCTGATGGGCTCTCCAGCAGCAGGGACTACGATGGGTGCTCCTGGATACAAGCAGGGACTCTGATAGGCACTCCTGGATATACGGGAGAACTCTTTATAAAACCAATTATTTTTTTACTGCAAATATTTGTAAAATCGAAAATGTGGCTCTTGTACTGAATTGTTTGAGACCCTGATCTAAAGGGTGTGTGGTTATATTTCTTTTTTTTTTTTTTGTGTATTTATATACTGTGTCTTTATTTTTAATTTAGCTTTTTTCCACAGTCTGTTATTCATAATTACATTTGTAAATATAGTTACAGTGCTTTGTACTAGACATCTGAGTGTTTGTCATAACCTGTGAATTCTTGGCTGACAGCTTGCATGCATATGTTTATGACTGACTGAATTAATCAGCAAAAAAAAACAAGACGTGCTGGCCTGCACAAATAAAAAATCAGTTTAATAACAAGAGAGAAATGTTCTGAAACTCACTTGGCTATTTTTTCTTTAGAGGCTGTAATGTTACAATGGAAGTCCAATGTCCATCAGGGTCATTTTTGCAAACCGTTAAAGCTGAGCTCCAGGTATGGTCTGAATTTCATACTTCCAATTAAACTTTGACCATGTAGGTATTGCATATCTAATAAGCTGACAATCACTGTAGTAGATGGCAGGATCTTCTGAGTGCAGTGCCAGGCGGCTGCCTCACTGCAAACTGACCACAGGGTGTTGCTTGCTCCAAACTGCCCCTATTCACAGAGCACCTTTTTTTAATTATTTTGGACGAGGTAGATGTCATGAAATTGCCACTCCTCCCCTCTACTTTTCAAATCAGAGAAAGCCTTTAAGTAAAAAAGAAATACATTCTGTGAATGGTGGCAATGCCAAGCAAGTGATCCCATGTAGTCAGTGTGCCATGGGACAGCCAAAAGAGAGAGGGAAAATATATTTAGCAGACCGAAGGGGAGTAAATAAGAGAAGTTCTTTGTTAAGGCTTGCATACACCTTAAAAAATTTTTTATATAAATATATATATATATATTCTCCTGAGAGAGCAGGAATACAATATGTCTGTCTTCTCAATCAGGGCCTGCTTTCCTTACTCAGCAGTTTATGTTAGGGTGGATGTGTGGTAAAGAGTTTTGTTGCTCCGAAGCATTTCCTACCATGTATTCAGCAGATGCTACTAACTGGCAGTGACATGTAGCTGAAAGGAACTTCATGGGTTTCACTAGATGCACAATGCATCTTGTTTCAACTCATACTTGGATCCTCGCACAAACTCATATACTGCCAAAATTATTTAATCACCACTCAAGACCCGATTGATGTGTGTGTATGCCAATTCATGAAATATGAATCTATTTTATTCAGTCTTGTAGAATGTTTTCACCATATCAACCTTTTTTCTTAAAGGATAAAGAAATTCTCAGCTTTTGGGTCAAACATCTCTTGTGAGTCACAGGAGTGCTCTTATTTTTGCTCTCCTGTGACCCACAGTCAGCTAATAGCTGGCTATTGTCTGCTATCAGCTGATGTCACAGAGCCACTCCAGGCTTTGGAAAGATCCCGACCAGATCCCCCTCTCATAGTGCAGCTGTTCTAACCCCTCTGCAGTCCAGCACTTCAGTGAGCACTTGAGGGGCATAACGGAGAGCGGTGACTGACAGTGACTGCCCTCCACTCTAAAAGCTGAGCAATTAGCAGTCATGTGATCGCTCAGTTCTTGGTCTTAGAGCTGACATGAGACAGCTGCAGCATTACACCGATACTGCAGCATTGAGGTATGTATGTTTGTTTTTTTATAATCCCACATTTATCCTTTAATACTGTTCCCAAATATACTTAAGTACACTTACCTGTTGATTCTGAGTGGGGTGTTATTTAGCAGTACACATACAGCATCACATATGCTTTTACCATTTACTGTATTTTACCATTCATCACATATGCTTGTGGCTCTGCATATAGGAATCCATTCAAAAGGCCACATAACCTTTATCCAAGATCCCCCCTAGTGTCTTTGAGGATCTTATTATGTCCAATTTTTCAAAGTGGCTTTCATCCTGAAAACTTTTATTTTTTTCTCTTTTACATGCAGGTAAAATCTGGAAGCAATCTGGAAGGCACTTTGATAAATGAGTGTGTCTTCAATTACCAAAAGTCTATCACTGAGCTATCTGATGCTGCTGCTTTACACGCCATTTTTTCACATTGTTGTCATGAATTACACAACAAAGATTTTTATCATATTTATCAATGTGTATATATTTTACATTGTTTTAACATACTATTAGCACAGAATATTTTTAATTTGCAATTGCCATTTTGGTGATTTCTAATGCAAAAAATATCAAGCTTAACCGTTGCTGAACTTTTTCTCTCACTGTTGTAGTTGTTATGTAATAACTCTTTTTAAGTGTAACACACTAGCATAAGATAACAAACTGTAAGCAGGTCTTATTAGCATACAGCAACCATTCTGATATATTATATTGTTATTAATTCTGCCTCTAGGTGTTAGCGTTTAAAAGAGATTTTTTTTTAAGAATCATACTTACCTAGGTGGTTGTAGGTCCGATGTTGCATCTGTCCCCCGGCTCCTCTAACACTGAGAACTGAGCAATCAAACACTGCTGACCGCTCGGTTCTCACAGCTCCTTGAGAAGAGAGCTGCTGACTGTCAGTCACCGCTCTTTGGTCTGCCCCCTCCCTCACTCACTGGAGCGCTGGACTGTGGAGAAGATGGGTGTGGCCAGCTCAGGTTCTTAGCGGCTCGCTGAGAGGCTGTTCCGGTCCAGGCAAGTGAGCGGATCCTGACTTCATTGTCGCAATCTTGCCTGAGCCTGGACCGGCTCTGTGATGTCAGCCAACAGCAGGCTTCAGCCCACTGTCTCCTGAAAATGGGTCACAGGAGTGCAGAACGAACTGCACTTATGTGATCTACAGGAGAAGTACAGCCAAACGAGCTTTGGATGTACTTCTCTTTTAATGCTTGTTTATTGTATTGTCCTTTCTAGTGGAACTGCAAGGTTATGATGTAATTTCCCTTCTCTGTGTTCCTGTTGCTATCAATAAAACAGCCATATACTCAGCAACATCTTGACTGGTAAAATCATATCCACAGCATCTTTCCAACAGGTTATGGGCCCAGCTAAAGTTAAAGTACTAAAGACTGTCGCAGATACTTATGCAGCACAGAGTTACAGCAAAACCATCAATTTCAGTTGCTAATCTCACAACCCAGAATTACCAGTCACAAAGATGAGTGGATAAAGAATGATCAAAAAGCTCAAAGTATTACAGTGGTGTGAAAAAGTGTTTGCCCCCGTCCTCATTTCCTGTTCCTTTGCATGTTTGTCACACTTAAGTGTTTCGGAACATCAAACCAATTTAAACAATAGTCAAGGACAACACAAGTAAACACAAAATGCAATTTGTAAATGAAGGTGTTTATTATTAAAGGTGAAAAAAAATCCAAACCATCATGGCCCTGTGTGAAAAAGTGATTGCCCCCTAAACCTAATAACTGGTTGGGCCACCCTTAGCAGCAACAACTGCAACCAAGCGTTTGCGATAACGTGCAATGAGGCTTTTACAGCGTCCTGGAGGAATTTTGGCCCACTCATCTTTGCAGAATTGTCCTAATTCAGTTACATTAGAGGGTTTTCGAGCATGAACGGCCTTTTTAAGGTCATACCACAACATCTCAATAGGATTCAGGTCAGGACTTTGGCTAGGCCACTCCAAAGTCTTCATTTTGTTTTTCTTCAGCCATTCGGTGGTGGACTTGCTGGTGTGTTTAGGATCATTGTCCTGCTGCAGAACCCAAGTTCGTTTCAGCTTGAGTACACGAACAGATGGTCGGACATTCTCCTTCAGGATCTCTTGGTAGACAGCAGAATTCATAGTTCCTTTTATCACGGCAAGTCTTCCAGGTCCTGAAGCAGCAAAACAGCCCCAGACCATCACACTACCACCACCATATTTTACAGTTGGTATAATGTTCTTTTTCTGAAATGCAGTGTTCCTTCTACGCCAGATATACTTGGACACACACCTTCCAAAGAGTTCCACTTTTGTCTCATCGGTCCACAGAATGTTGTCCCAAAAGTCTTGGGGATCATCAAGATGTGTTGTGGAGAAATTGAGACGAGCTTTGATGTTCTTTTTGCTCAGCAGTGGTTTTCTCCTTGGAACTCTGCCATGCAGGCCATTTTTGCCCAGTCTTTTCCTGATGGTGGAGGCATGAACGCTGACCTTAACTGAGGCAAGTGAGGCCTGCAGTTCCTTGGACGTTGTTGTGGGGTCTTTTGTGACCTCTTGGATGAGTCGTCGCTGCGCTCTTGGGGTAATTTTGGGCGGCCGGCCGGCCACTCCTAGGAAGGTTCACCACTGTTCCATGTCTTCGCCATTTGTGGATAATGGCTCTCACTGTGGTTCGCTGGATTCCCAAAGCTTTGGAAATGGCTTTATAACCCTTTCCAGACTGATAGATCTCAATTACTTTCTTTCTCAATTGTTCCTGAATTTCTTTGGGTCTCGGCATGATGTGTAGCTTTTAAGGATCTTCTGGTGGACCTTACTGTGTCAAGCAGCTCCTATTTAAGTGATGCCTTGATTGTGAACAGGTGTGGCAATAATAAGGCCTGGGTGTGGCTAGAGAAATTGAACTCAGGTGTGGACAACCACAGTTATAGTATGTTTTAACAAGGGGGGCAATCACTTTTTCACACAGGGCCATGATGGTTTGGATTTTTTTTCACCTTTAATAATAAACACCTTCATTTACAAATTGCATTTTGTGTTTACTTGTGTTGTCCTTGACTATTGTTTAAATTGGTTTGATGTTCCGAAACACTTAAGTGTGACAAACATGCAAAGGAACAGGAAATGAGGAAGGGGGCAAACACTTTTTCACACCACTGTATATCCCTGAGCATTGACGATGATCAAGCGGTGCAGAAAGAACTCAAGAGAGAAAATCATAGTAATAAACCATACTTTATTAGAAAGCTGTACCAGGCTGAGCTTAAGAAAGGTCAGCACATCCAGGACTTGTTACGGCACTTGATGCTCATGTAGATGATGAACTTACTCTCAAATATGTTAAGGGAAAGCTTATAGACTATCCTAAGTGCAAACACCACCAAGTGATAAAACATGTTAGGGCGGGGTGTATGGTGTCATCTACCGGGAAGCACTGCTGGATTGCTGGAAACAGGTGAAGCTAATTTACTTTAACCACTTGACCTCCGGAAGGTTATCCCCCTTCATGATCAGGTAATTTTTTGCTATTCAGCACTGCCTACTATGTGGTCATGCAACACTGTACACAAATTTTATTTATATATTATTTTTTCACACAAATAGGACTTTCTTTTGGTGAGATTTGATCCCAACTGAGTTTTTTATTTTTGCTATAAGTGAAAAAAGACCGAACATTTTGAAAAAAATAAAATATTTTCTTATCAATAAAATCATATTTCTTCATAAATGTAGGTCAAAATGTATTATGCCTCATGTGTTTAGTAAAAATTCCAATAAATGTATATTAACTGGTTTATGAGAAAGCGCTTATGTAGCGTCTGCAAACTATGGTACATAGATTTGAAAAAAGTCCTGATGTACTCAATGACTATCTAATTTTTTGAGGCTCTTAAATTGCCAGGACAGTACAAATACCTCCTAAATTAACCTTTTTTTGGAAAGTAGACAGTCTGAGGTATTTAGTAAGAGGCATGGTGAGTTTTTTGAAGTTGTAATTTTTTGTCACAATGTTTTGGAAATTAAAGTTGAAATTAAATTAAATCATTTTTTATTCACAATTGTTTCTTAACATACTGTCACCAGTACAGTACAGTGTCATTGTATGACTGGTGTGATGGTGATCAGGGATACTGACTGGTGACAGTAAGTTTAAAAAAAACTTTCATCAGAGTAGCTCAGTGTCACCATAGTGACATTGTTATACACTGGTGGGTAATCAGGGATATACTTTGATTGCTGTAAGTGTGATTACCACTGACAATGTGTTACATTCATGACAGCTGTGAATACTATTGTGTGCTGTGATTGGCCCACAGCTATCACATGCATGTGACTGGCCCAGGTATCATGTGATAGCTGTGGGCCAATCACAGCATCACTATAGGAATCACAGCTGTGTTGACATTGTGATCATGTGATAGGCCCACCTGTTAAGGTGTGAGCATATTATGAATGGTTGTAGGACTCACCTAGGTTATAAATGGTGGTGAAGGAGCAAGGAAGATACACTGGTTGTACAAGTTTTTGGAGAAAAGCACGTGTGAAGAGATACATTTTTGTGGACATTTGTGTATTATTTATGTGTTTATCCAATTTTAGGGATATTAAGGATTTACACTATGGTTCACATTTTCACAATGTATGCACATTAATACACATTTTTTATCATCTTGTTAATATCTTTTTTTCTTTGTGTCATCTGATTTTGGCTATAGTCCCTGCAACAAAGATTCATGGGTAATATTGCGGCACACATAGGATAGAGGTTATATAACATAAAGTAAAAATACAAATAGACACAGTGAAGAACTTAAAAATGTTCTAGATCTAAGGAATGAAGAACGGATGCAGGATCATTTACAGAATGTTAGACAGAGTTGTGAAAAGTGATGGAGTGAAGATAGTTGGTTCAGTTTTCTTTAGGTTAAGTTTGAGAAGAATAAATATATAACAGGCAATTTCAAATTAGTCTTAGTACATGGGGAGATAGGTCAGTTGGTTGCAGATGAGAAGGTATTGGAAGTCAAGGGAAAATATACATTTGCCAATGCCTTTGTGTAGACAGAATAAAGTGCAGAACCAGAGACTGAATTCCGGGGATATTAAAAATATATTGAGATTGGGGTGTGGCCTGCCGCGGAAGCCGGTGTTCGCTTAATCCCGGAGCTCTGGCATAACAGGGACACAGTGGCTAAAAGCAACCCCATCTGGGACATCAAACACCCCAAAACCACAGCGGTTTAACCTGGGACACCACTGGGAGCATGCCTAACAAGCGGCGAGGCAATAGGAAACCCCAGAGCCTCACAGACTTCTTCACCACAGCAGATAACGGAGGTAGGCAAAATGGCGCCAAGGCCTGTTCACCACCGACCGCATCCCCGCTCGCAAATGCCTCAAATAAAGGCAATTACCCACCAAAAAGCTACTCCCCAGCTAGCCAGAATGCCTACCCTCCCTCCCCATCTACCAACAGCCCTGCCAATCCAAGCCCAGGCTGGATGGCAATGGATTGGGCCTGGCAAGGAGGCCTCCCTCAGATTCAGGGGAGGATACAAGGGAGATGCCAGAATCCATAGAGTCCTTCCCCACACAGAACCAGCCTCTGCTGGATACTGTGCTAAAAGGCATGCTTCTGAATGAATGAATGATTGAAATACTTGTATAGTGCTGCAACTGCGAACTGAATCGTTTCTGTCTCTGCAGAGCACCATTCAAATAGATATGGCCACCTACATGCACAGATTTAACCAAGACATACAAGCAGTGGGAAATTGGATCACATTGAATCCAAGATGGAGGAATATGCAGAAATCATTAATGATCTGGTTGACGCTCATGATGAAAGGGAGGGCGAAAATCAATGGATCAAAGCCAAATTAGCTGACATGGAGGACAGGTCTAGAAGAAACAATTTCAAAATAAGGGGGATCCCCGAATCTGTGCAACAATCTGAACTGAACCTCTATGCAGCGACACTATTTAACCTCCTTGGCGGTATTCCGGTATTAGTGGTAACCCAGAGCCACACTCTGGATTGCTTTGCTGGATCCTGGAAGAGGTGACTTACCTTGTCCCCGGGATCCCGCAATGTACTCCCGCTGTGTACGGTGGCTGGATCCTCCGCTCGATCCTCTGTGTGTTCCGGCTTCCCTTCCCTGCGAGCGTCGCGATGCAGGGGGTGGAACCGGCGGCAGATTCAAAAAGTGTAAAACACAACACACACCATAATCTTATTGGATTACATTACTGTATACAATAAATTGACCTCAGGTTGCCCCCCAGTGCTTTATCCAGTGCCCTTGCCTGCAGTTTTACTGTACTTTCTGCCTGGAAACTGGAGAACGACCTTGGTATCAAAAAAGCTTGCTTCTACCTCAAAAGTGGTTTATGACGTGCTGGAAAACAGCCATAGCGATACAGAATGATGTGCAAACTTGGTGCTCTATTGACTGCGGTAAGGATCACGTAGTGCCCCCAAGATTCCCATTTACTGGAGCACCTGGTATCAAAGTGGATGTTGAAGATGACAAGCCCTTGGCATACCTCCAACAATTTTTGACCGATGAGGTTATTGAAAAAATTGTTATGGAGACAAACCGGTACCAGGAGCAAGAAGCTGCTACACATCGGAGGTTTTCAAGGAGCAGAAAGTGGGAACCAGTGACCAAAGAGAACATCTGGAAATTTCTGGGCCTAATAATTCTGCAGAAGTGGTATTGGACAACCAATAAATGACTAGCCACTCCATTCTTTGGCACGGCCATGTCGGAGTACAAATTTTCCCTGATAATTAAATATTTGCACTTTGAAGATAATGAAGCATTTGACAAAACTACTCACCCAGCACCCGAACTCAAGAAGATTTGGGAGGTATATCAGATGATTATGAAACATTTCCAACAGAGCTATGTGCCAGATAGAGACATCAGCATAGACAAAAGTCTAATGGCCTACAAGGGAAGGCTCAGCTGGACACAATGTATAGTGTCAAAGAGGGCACAATTTGGCATAAAATCTTTCATGCTATGTGAATCGAGCACTGGTTACATTTGGAATTCTGTCCTATACACCGGGAAAGCAACCAAATTCAACCAAAAATACAGTCATTATGGAATGGCAATCTCTTCAGTTCTTTCATTGATTGAGCCATTGCTAAATCAGGGCTATTGTGTAACAACAGACAATTTTTACACATCTCCTGAACTCTATTGCCGCGTACACACGAAGGGACAATCCCGCGGGATTATCCGCTGGACTGAAGTCCAGCGGATAATCCCCTCGTGTGTGGGCGCCGGCGGACTTTTTTTGGCCAAAGTACGGCGGACTAAAGTTTTAAGTTTTGTTTTAAAATTATCCGCTGGACTTGGCAGTCCAGCGGATAATCCGGCCGTGTGTAGTATGGTCCGGCGTACCAAAAAGGACGCATGCTCAGTAGCTAGTATGTCACGGACTCGCTCGGTCTGGTAAAACTAGCCTTCGTTTTGAAGGTCGCACAATCGTCACGCTGCAGATTTTTTTTTTTTTTCTTCTGACAGCGGGATTTGTATGTTATCGTACTTGAAGAATGATTTTGCCTTGCTGCTTGTATATTCACGCAGAGTACTCCCGAACGTTTTTTCTTCAGCATTCTTTAGTGAAGTTATATATTTGTATATATATATATATATATATATATATATATATCTATATATATCTCTCTATATATATATATATATATATATAGATATATATATATATAGATATAGATATAGATATAGATATATATATCCAAATCACCAAATGAAAAATATATCTATATTTCTCAATAAACCCAAAAAAAGATATATCTATATATACATATATATATATATATTTATATATATATATATAGATATATAGATATATACGTGTATATATATATATATATATATATATATATATATATATATATATATATATATATATATATATATATATATATATATATATATATATATATATATATATATATATATATATATATATATATATATTATATATGTACATATATCTCTATTTAGATATATTTTATTATTTGTTGGTTATCAAAAGGATTTGTTATTACACATGATACAATTGTGGAGTCAGCAGAGCTTGCCCTTAATTCAGATCTTAACCCTCACCTTTCCAGCGACTGCACTTGCAGTTCCATTGAAGTTGCACTTTACACTTGTATTGTCAAATGAATGTTTAGACATGTACCTGCCTACTCCTAAAGAAACTATGTTTTTGAATAACAAGCACGTATATCATTATTTTCTGAAAATTAAATTACCATTTATTCTGGTTTAAACAAACAAGGCAAAACAAAATAGGAAGGCAACACTGGAGCCACTTTGCGATTTTGAGAAGACTTTTTGCCCCAACGGCAGACATCAAGTTTGTGAAGCCAAAAATTAAGCTTGGGCACATTTCATCCAATATAGGGAGCACAAGAAGATTGACCAGGAATCAGACAGACCAGGAACAGCAGCAGATGACATCTATGTCCCCAAGCTGTGGCACTACAACAGCCTGTGTCTTCTGTGAGACCAGACTGAAGCCAGGCAATCACTTCCGACTCTTCCCACCACGCTGCCCTGCACTCTTCCCTGCAGTCTTCCCTGCATGCTTCCTTGGAGGCTGACTTGTGGTAGGAGGAGGAGGAGGAGGAGGAGGAGGAGAAGAAGGAAGAGGAGGAGGAGGAGGAGGAGAAGTTGGTGTCGGGCCTTCATGTGTCAGGTGGGTGGATTCTCGTAATTGACCCCTCAAACCCCCCTTAATAGCCTCAAAAATGAGGCCCTCACACAGGTGCCGTTGGCCCTTCTCCATTTCCAGCAACCTGCTGGCCAAGTAGGTGGCATAGGCCTCTTCTGGAATGGGGGGTTTGTCGAGAATCGCACTCGCCTTCCTAATAAGTTGGAGTGATTCCTCCTCAACAATGGTCATCCTCCTGGGCCTTCTTGGGGGTAAGGGCAGGGGTGGAGGTAGACTTCTTAAGACAGTCTGGCTGTCACTCTGGCTCGTGCTGGGCCCAGCCACCTCCTGGCTCTCGCTGGTCATGTCCTCCTCCTCCATACCACTTGTCCCGGCATCATCCTGGGTCAGCTCATCCTGTGTGCAAATAAAAACAAAAATCAAACACCTGTTTTTTGGTTTATGGCCTCCTCAATCATCCAATTGTAAACTTATGAAGGAGCAGATAAATTTTTAAAAAGATCCAAAAGGCTATCATTTGGACCCCTGCATTTTCCAAGCAGATCACCAATGTTGTATAAGGCATTTTTTGCCACTACTGGATGTATGTATACACTATATATGTATCGATATGTTGCACCCACACTTTTTCGAAGTTTGCGCAATTTTTGGCAGCTTTTTTCACAATTCTGAGTTCAGGGTGTTAATTGTTTCACATTTTAACGTTTACAGCATTAATATTCACACAATCACAATTTAGGCTACTAAATATATACCTGGCTCCAGCTGGGCGCATCAGCCTGCTCCAAGGTGGAGGGGTCTTCTCCTTCCGTGGAAGCCTCAGCTGGGGTGGAGGGAAGAGTGGAGGGAAGAGTGGAGGGAAGGGTGGAGGGAAGAGTGGACAGTGATTGCCTGGGTTCCATCTGGTCACCTAGAAAAGCCAGTTGGTTGTAGTACCACAGCTTCGGTACATAAACCATCTCTGCTGCTGCTCCTGATCTGACTGATTCCTCAATCTTCTTGCGCTCCCGCTTGTACATGTGCCTTAAACTTGAAATTCTGGCTTCAACAAACTTGGTATCTGCGTTGGGGACTTGAGTCTTCACAAAATCCACAAGTGGCCCCAGTGTTGCCTTCCGGACATCCCTATTGCCATATAAAGGGTTCTTGAGCTGCCACAGGTTGGTATTTTTTCTGTACAGCGCAATGAATTCGGACATGAACTGCTGGTCCTTGAATGGATTCAACTGGGCTGCTGACATGTTTGTTTCTGTTTTGTTAGTAATGGCAATACAAAAGACCAAAAACACAAATGTTACTAAAAACGCACATCCAGTTTTTCAAACCAAACATTACACAACACACCCACACACAGGCAGCAACACACCCACACAGGCAGCAACCCCTACACACAGGCAGCAACACACCCACACAGGCAGCAACCCCTACACACAGGCAGCAACACACCCACACAGGCAGCAACCCCTACACACAGGCAGCAACACACCCACACAGGCAGCAACCCCTACACACAGGCAGCAACACACACATATCCTTAAAAAATGCAGGCCCAAAACCCAGTAAACCACAGTAATGCATCCTAGAAAACACTTACCTTCGTACACAGCGCTCGCTACTTCCGTTCGGGAACACGTGGGGCCCTCAAACAGCCTTATATACACTGCGCACGCGTCGAAGTCCGCCTGCGTCCTCCGCGTCGCCCGCCCATGACGTTCCTCCTGACGAGTATTCCCCGCCCTGCTTCCCCTCGTTGCATTGTTGGTGAATAAATTCATGAAGATGGCGGACACATTCTCAGCCAGTAGCGCGGAGGAAAGCCCAGAAGCGAACACATCTGCATCCAGCAGCAGATATAAGGCCACCAATATGGCCTTTGAAGAGATGGTGGAGATGGTGGACATCCTCCAAAGGGAAGATTACGACGGGGAAAATGGCCCCTACCCTCGACCCAACTTGCGCAAGGACAAGATTCTCACTACAATCGTCAGCACCCTGGAGCAGAAATTCGGCGTACGAAGGGGCAAGGATCAACTGCGCAAGCGATGGTCCGACATCAAATCCAGGGAGCACGATCAGTACAGGAGAATTCGAAAAGCCATCAAAAAAAGTAAGTCAAGCACGTGCGCTACTATGGTTATACTTGATATGTCTAATCTTGCGCAGATGTTATTAGCATTCGTACGTGAAACTTGCGCAGGTGTTATTAGCATTCGTACGTGAAACTTGCGCAGGTGTTATTAGCATTCGTACGTGAAACTTGCGCAGATGTTATTAGCATTCGTACGTGAAACTTGCGCAGGTGTTATTAGCATTCGTACGTGAAACTTGCGCAGATGTTATTAGCATTCGTACGTGAAACTTGCGCAGATGTTATTAGCACTCGTACGTGAAACTTGCGCAGGTGTTATTAGCATTCGTACGTGAAACTTGCGCAGATGTTATTAGCATTCGTACGTGAAACTTGCGCAGGTGTTATTAGCATTCGTACGTGAAACTTGCGCAGATGTTATTAGCTTTCGTACGTGAAACTTGCGCAGGTGTTATTAGCATTCGTACGTGAAACTTGCGCAGATGTTATTAGCATTCGTACGTGAAACTTGCGCAGGTGTTATTAGCATTCGTACGTGAAACTTGCGCAGATGTTATTAGCACTCGTACGTGAAACTTGCGCAGGTGTTATTAGCATTCGTACGTGAAACTTGCGCAGATGTTATTAGCACTCGTACGTGAAACTTGCGCAGATGTTATTAGCACTCGTACGTGAAACTTGCGCAGGTGTTATTAGCATTCGTACGTGAAACTTGCGCAGGTGTTATTAGCATTCGTACGTGAAACTTGCGCAGGTGTTATTAGCATTCGTACGTGAAACTTGCGCAGATTTGATGAAAGTTCAGTTTGACTTCATAACGTTTCTTGAGTTTACCTGGCTTTGGGTTGTTGGAGTTGTAAGGTTGTTTATTATTCTCACTATCTATACAATTACTGCTGTAGTAAGGGTTTTAGGGGTAACTTACACAGGGACTCCAGAAGCTGTTTTGGGGGGGGGGGGGGGGGGGGGGGATAAATATGTTAAGCAGGGTGTCAAGCTCACAATTCCAGAAAAATGCTCATCATCTACAAATACTGTAGGTGGTGACTTTTCGAAGAAGTACACTCACCTGTCCCTTGGATGGTGCAGCTACAATCTCTGATCTTGCAATCATGAAATTAATCTTTGCGGCTTCACTTCCCGGGTCACTATTGGGCATGCGCCAGTTGCGCAATGCAATAGGACTGGTCCGCGCGAGCTCGGGGACCCCTGTGTGTCCCAGCAGACAGCACGGTGGGACGGGATGTGGCGTATACTTCTGTGGGAGTCTAGGGCCAGATGTGTGTGCAAATACCTGCCTTACACAGGTATCTGCAACCCCTCCCCCCTAAAAGGTTCCAAATAAGACACCACAGGGGTGCAGGGATACAATGAGCGGAAGTTCAAATTTAGGGTTGAAGGGCGGTTTAAGTATTGGAGTTTCATTAGATAGACATTTCAATTCTGTCTTCAAGTAGGATCTTCTAACAAACTGCTAATAATTGGACAACACTTTTAAACAATGTTTAATAATCCTATTTTGGCACTCAAATATCAGTGTGATTAAAAGTGTACCTTTTTGTGTTCCATTACCATAGGGGGCAAATGACTCAGACGTCAGTCCGAACCTACGAGGACCTCCCGGCCTCACCAGACTAATTGGGCAGTTAGCCCAAGCCCACGCGTGGATGTGGCGGAACAGGTGGTTGAAGTGGATCAAATATGCACCCCACCAAGTGAGTGTCTCAGAACACAGATTGAGCTAATAAATTAAGGTCTGCATGTTTTTGACACTTTTTTTCTTGTGTTTTATCTACCCAACTTTTAGGTGATGCTGATCTGTTTGTGGAAGGACAAGCTGCGGAGCCATTTTCAACAGACAGTGCCCACAGGCTTATTGGCCAGATCATGGCCTGGAATCTGCAGCTGGAAAATATGCAGAAGGAGATGGCCACCATGCAGCAGGGAATGAAGGACATGATTGATGTTTTGGGGAGAATCTAAAGACCCCTTTTCCATTTCTTAACATCAATCATGTCCTTCATTCCCTTTTTGATGCGCTCTGTTTTACAAATTTTAGAGGCCAAATTTTTAATATGCACACGGTGTGTCAACATGTGCTATGTGCCATCAGGGGATCTCAATGGACGCATTTTGTGTTTGCAACCCCTAATGCTAGTAGGTGAGAGGGAAGGAGTTTCACACACAAAACACGTCCATTGATTCCCCATGATGGAACATAGCACATGTTGACATTACCCATTTTCCTGTTAAATTAGTGTGCATATTCTAAATTTGGCTTCTACTGTTCATGGGTTACCTGTTGAACTTTGTAAGTTCTGGACTTTTACATTGTGTAAATATTTTCAAATCCTAACCCTAAATTTTTTACAATTTTCAAACATGTTTTTATGTTTGTTTAAAAAAATCAATCACAAAAAAAAAAAAAAAAATATGTTGTGAGAAAAAGACCAAAAAAATTTAAAAAATATAACATAAAAAAAAGAAAAAAAAAAGTTGTTCAAAAAAAAAAAATTAACCAAAAATACCAAAAAAAACAAAAAAAAAATAAAATAAAAAAAAACACAACATAAAAAAGGTTTGGATGTGCACTAGAATAAAAAAAAAATGTTTGCACAAATTAAACAATGTGTGGCTTCTTCTTTTTAAATACTACCAGTTTGACCAAAACATGTTGTGGTTCATTGACAAAGGGGCTTATTTACTAAACGCAAAACAAGTTTGCCACTATTAAGATGTGCACTAGGACAACATATAAAACAGGCAAAATTCAAAGCTAAACAATACGAAAATACCAATATTTCAAACATAAATAACTGTATTTATTCTTTGTAAAAGAAAAAGATGGTTTAAGGGTCTGCTGCCATTGCAATGGCCCCCCTACCATTAAAATAATGTAAATAACGGTCCCGCACTTGCTGGGCTGATTGTGGGGCCAAACCAAGACGGCGATTATCCAGCCCGGTCATGTCGCCTTCCACTCCGACCTCAGGCCCGATTGGTAATGAGTAGGTTCCCGAATGTTTGCGTAAATAATTGTGCATGACACAGCATGCAAGAATAATAGTATTCAGTTTGTGCTCTGCCAGATGTATGGATGTAAGGAGCAATCTGAAACGGTTGGCCATAATACCAAAGGCATTTTCCACAACCCTTCTTGCTCTGGCCAACCGATAATTAAAAATCCTCCTCTCAGGGGTGAGGGATCGTTGGGGAAATGGCCTCATCAGGTGGTCACCCAGACCAAACGCCTCGTCGGCAATGAAAACGAACGGGAGTCCCTCCACATTATCTTCATCTGGTGGCAGCTCCAGGCCACCAGTCTGGAGACGATGACCGAACTCCGTGTGGTTGAAGACTCCTCCGTCCGACATCCGGCCGTTTTTCCCCACATCCACATAAAGAAAGTCATATTGTGCCGACACCACCGCCATCAACACTATACTATGGAACCCCTTATAATTCCAATAGTAAGACCCCGAATGGGGTGGGGGCACAATTCGCACATGTTTCCCGTCAATCGCCCCTCCGCAGTTGGGAAAGTCCCAACGGGAAGCAAACTGGGAAGCCACAGTCTGCCATTCCTGTGGCGTGGAAGGACACTGTGAAGTCAAACAGAAATATACAAATCAAATTAAAAACCAGGCAAAACACCTAACTAAATGCAACAAATTAACAAACAATTTGGAAGAACATATGTATTTATTTTGTAAGTCCTTGAAATAAAGCCAAAAGATTAAGGATAAGGGACAAATCTCTGATTGATGACCCCTCTGATGGCCCAGAGAAGATAATAATGGGGATGTGGGTGTGGAGTAATTAATTGTAAGGTCACACAATATACACATGCAATTAATTAAAGGGGTGTGTGGGGGGGCGGGTTAATTACAAGCTGACCAAAACCACATGCAATTAATTAACGGGGTGTGTGTGGGGGGTGGGTTAATTACAAGCTGACCAAATCCACATGCAATTAATTAACGGGGTGTGTGTGGGGGGTGGGTTAATTACAAGCTGACCAAAACCACATGCAATTAATTAACGGGGTGTGTGTGGGGGGTGGGTTAATTACAAGCTGACCAAAACCACATGCAATTAATTAACGGGGTGTGTGGGGGGGGTGGGTTAATTACAAGCTGACCAAAACCACATGCAATTAATTAACGGGGTGTGTGTGGGGGGTGGGTTAATTACAAGCTGACCAAAACCACATGCAATTAATTAACGGGGTGTGTGTGGGGGGTGGGTTAATTACAAGCTGACCAAAACCACATGCAATTAATTAACGGGGTGTGTGTGGGGGGTGGGTTAATTACAAGCTGACCAAAACCACATGCAATTAATTAACGGGGTGTGTGTGGGGGGTGGGTTAATTACAAGCTGACCAAAACCACATGCAATTAATTAACGGGGTGTGTGTGGGGGGGTGGGTTAATTACAAGCTGACCAAAACCACATGCAATTAATTAACGGGGTGTGTGTGGGGGGGTGGGTTAATTACAAGCTGACCAAAACCACATGCAATTAATTAACGGGGTGTGTGTGGGGGGGGGGTGGGTTAATTACAAGCTGACCAAAACCACATGCAATTAATTAACGGGGTGTGTGGGGGGGGTGGGTTAATTACAAGCTGACCAAATCCACATGCAATAAATTTAAAAATGAGGGTCAAGGGGGGTGAAAGGGGTGAGGGTCAAGGGGGGTGAAAGGGGGGGGGGTGAGTAAAGCAGTACAATGGAGCTGGTAATATACATTTTTAACCAAAGAAAGTGACTAGGCTAGGGGTGTTTAGGGGGCCAAGATTCCATGCTGGGGAGGTTGGTGCAAGGAAATATGCATGTGACCCACTAAATAATACATTCTTAAAGCTATTTTGATAAGTCAACCATAAAATACTAGACAAAAAACAAATAAAAAAAAATAAAAGGAATAGGGGACATTCATAGAATAGTCCTATCATGGTAATTAGCTAATGATGACATTGATGCACTACATTAGCAAACATACAAGACATAGGTAATTTTAAAAGACAAGACTTACCTTAATGTATTCCTCCTGCAGGACGTGGATAATGGCAGAACAGGTCTCTGGAATAATGAGCCCCAGAGCCTGGGGGGAGATGCCTGTCGTGAACTTGAGGTCCTGCAAGCTTCTCCCCGTCGCCAAGTAACGCAACGTGGCGACTAGCCTCTGCTCCGCACTGATGGCTTGCCGCATGCAGGTATTCTGCCTGGTAATATAAGGGGACAGCGAAGCCAACAGACGGTGAAAAATGGGGTCCGTCATCCGGAGATAATTCCTGAAATCATCAGGATTATTCTCACGGATCTCACGGAGCAAAGGCATATGCGAGAATTGGTCACGCTGGCGCAACCAATTCTTGGTCCATGAACTCCTCCTCACCCTGTTCATGGACTGGGCTCGTGCCAAGGTGTTAACCGCAACACCGAGCCCCTGCACAGCACGAACTCGTTCCCGAGTACGTCCACACTCCATGGCTTCAAAACGGTCGGCTGATCAAACAAACAACTTAACAGAACGCACTGAAGAACAGCAAGGCCTATGAAGAACGACCTGAAAAACAGGAACGAGCGGACCAGAACGGCCTGAGAACAGGTAGGAACTGATCCACACGCACTGAAAGCCAGATACAAACCTCACAAGCACAAACTGAACGGCAGAAGCGAACGAATTAAGCAGAAGTCTGAGAAGCGCGAATCGTCTCTAACCAAACGTCAACTAACACGCGATACACACGAGATCAGCTGACGGTGCCCAAAGGGTGTCGTTTGGGATCTCGAGCTTCCTTTTTCTAGTCCCGTCGTACGTGCTGTACGTCATCGCGTGAACCGCCGGACTTTTTGCGTGATCGTGTGTGGTCAAGTCCGTTCGCTTTTTAGTCCAGCGTACCCAGCTGGAGAGTCCAGCGGATTGTCCGCTGGACTTAGGTCCGCCGGGAAAAGTCCCTTCGTGTGTACGCGGCATATGAGTTCCTTCTACAGAACAAAACAGATGCCTATGGAACCATTAGGGTTAACCGGCATGACATGCTGCCAACCTTTGGCAATAAGAAGCTCAAGACGGGAGAAATGGTTGCCTGGCAGAAAGGCAAAATGCAATGGCGTGACAAAAAAGATGTGTGCCTAATGAGTACAATCCATAACACCTCCGCTGTTATAGTACACACCAAACATGGGAAAGACATCATGAAACCACAAGTGGTTATAGACTACAACAACACCATGGGAGGTGTTGACAGAGCCGACCAGGCAATGACATTTTATCCAGCAATGAGAAAACAACAAAAAAAGTATTATAAGAAGATCTTCAGGCATCTTCTTGAGCAATGCCAATGGAATGTCTTCATTCTACTAAAAAAAAAGAGTGACAAGCCTGTGGTTCATGCTGACTTTGTTTGGAAAGTTGCAGAACGTATCTTTCTGAACCACGAAACACCTTTGGCTGCAAACAGAGCTGGACGTCATGCTGCTGGTGTTGTCAACCCGGAATGCCTGACTGGTTATCACTATATGGACCACATCCCACCAACTGAAAAAAAGTCAGCACCCCCAAGGATGTGCGTAGTTTATTGCTCAAAGCGTGATGACGCTGGAAGGAAAATCCGAAAGGAAACCAGGTTCTATTGTCCTGTATTATTATTATATATTATTTGTTATTTATAGTTATTTATAATATTATAATTTATGATTTTGTGTTTCAAACTTTACCATACCCGGGATGTCTACTAGATTCTGGTTTTAACAGATTTAACCACCCGAGATCCGCGCTGTAGCCAAATGACGGCTACAGCGCGGATCTGATTTGCCGGGACGACGTCTATTGACCGGCAACGAGCTGCCTGCGTGCCCCCTGAAGGGCGCGCGCGGCGCGCTCTGTGATCCGCGAGTCTGTGAGACTCGCTGGTTCACAGATCCGAGTAAGGGGTCGATCCCGACCCCTTACCACGTGATCAGCTGTCAGCCAATGACAGCTGATCATGTGATGATAACCAAGCCGGTAATCGGCTTTTTTTCCTGCTCGCGCTGACAGCGCGAGGAGAAAAAAAAAAGCCGATCACCGGCGGCAGTGAGAGGGACATCAGTCCCTCTCACTGCAATATGCCCAGGGTCCATGGTGCCCACCTTTTCTAATAAAAGCGCCCCCAGTGCCATCTGTCAGTGCCCCCACTGCCATCTGTCAGTGCCCCCAGTGCCATCTATCAGTGCCCCCAGTGCCATATGTCAGTGCCCACAGTGCCATATGTCAGTGCCCACAGTGCCAGTGCTGCACATCAGTGTCACCTACCAGTGCTCATTAGTGTCCCCTACCAGTGCTCATCAGTGTCCCCTACCAGTGCCCAGTGCCACCTATCAGTGCCCATCAGTGCCATCTATCAGTGCCACCTATCAGTGCCATCTATCAGTGCCCATCAGTGCCATCTATCAGTGCCATCCATCAGTGCCCATCCGTGCCACCCATCCGTGCCACTCATCCGTGCCACCCATCCGTGCCCATCAGTGCCATCTTTGCTGTTCCCATCAGTACCGACTTATCTGTCCCCACCAGTGCAGCCTATCAGTGCCCACCAGTGCAGCCTATCAGTGCCCACCAGTGCCACCTATCAGTGCCCACCAGTGCCGCCTCATCAGCGCATATCAATGAAGCAGAAAAATTACCTGTTTGCAAAATTTTATAACAAACTATTAAACATGATTTTATTATTTTTTTAAATTTTCCATCTTTTTTTATTTGTTTAGCAAAAAATAAAAACCCCAGCTGTGATTAAATACCACCAAGAAAGCTCTATTTGTGGGGAAAAAATGGTAAAAATTTCATTTGGGTACAGTGTTGTATGACCGCGCAATTGTCATTCCAAGTGCGTCAGCGCCAAAAGCTAAAAATTGGTCTGGTCACGAGGGGGGTTTAAGTGCAAAGTAATCAGGTGGTTAAGTGAGTTATTCCTAAGAATTACAGGCCTACAATATAAAACGCCAAATTTGCATGCAAAATAATTGTACCGCTTTCAGCACCTAAAATCCGACATAACCATACCTCCTACCCAGTCTCACTGACTTAGATGTCATTATCGACAGAATTGACCGTCTCCCCAAGCCCTCCCACCTGTCGGATCACATTCCCAGAGATGTACTCCTACATTTTTTCAATGTGAAGGAACTCCTTATGGCAACTATGAGGAAGCAAGATCAAATCCCCTCACAATACCAGAGCCTACAATTCTTTGCTGATCTGTCACAATATACACTTCAAAAAAGAAAGAGCTTAAATACGGTGACCAAAGTTCTCGGAAATCATAAAATCGCTTACAGATAGGGTTACCCCACAAAGCTAACCATCACCAAGGACAACCACACAATAACCTCCTTGGAAAAATTCTCCCAACCCTGACAGGGAAAACCCCACTACCAGTACTCCACGCCAAAAAGGAACGGTAATGGATAAAAGTTAGAGCAAAGAATGCCAAATCACTAGACATTTGCATTCGTTTTCGTCCCGAATGCATTTTCATCAGAATTTCAGGTATTTTCGTTATCGTTTTAACAAACGATAACGAAAGTGCTGAATCCGAAAAATGAAAGATCCGATATAAACAAATGCTTTATTTTCATTTTCTTTGCGACAACAGTTCGTTATAGATAGGAGATTCTCTGCTGGAATTGGGTGGGGGAAGTAAAATAAAAATAATGATGATAATGAATGTTATTGGCTGATTGTAACCAAAGAGGAGGAGCAGTAAAATAGCTAGAACTAAGTACACATGTACAGCCAACTTACTTTCACATACAATTGCTAGCAGATAGAGACACACACACTGAATCATTTCAGAAAACAGTCAATCTTAGCTGGTCCGTTTGTCAGAGAACCTGAATTATTTAGCAATTAAAGAGGAAGTAAACCCTGATGGGTTTACTTCCTCTTTGTTTCCTCTTTGTTTCCCTCTTTGTTTCCCTTTCCCTGCAAAGGTAAAGCATAATGGACTACTATGCATCGCATAGTAGCCCATTATGTGTCACTTACCTGACACAGGAGCCTGCTATGTCACTGCTGTCCCCTTGTGTACGGAACCTCCATCTTCTTGGTGGGTCTCGCTGCTCCGGGCTGTCATTTGACGGAGCTGCGATGACATCACTCCCGAGCATGCGCACGGGAGCCGCCACTCGCGGCATATCGCTGTTAACATCGGTGCCCTCAGTGTGCCTGCGCGCGGCTGTCTACGGCGCATGCGCCATAGAGATCGGTGCCTGTCTTTTGGCAAATATCTTAACTTTTTCATAATAATCTGCTGCTATTGTGTTAGTGTTGTGAACTTGATAGTGATACTAGTGTTGCTAGTGTTGTGATAGCCTCAGAGGCTGCCGTGTTGTGTGTGGGGAGGGGGGATTTATTATTATAGATTCTATAAACCCTATCTTGTTACCTGTCTGATCAGTGATCGCTATCACCAGTCCATTTTCTGTTTGAACTATATACATTCAACATGAACGACAAAGATTCGACAAAGCAGCGAAAAACATACTAACGTTGAATCTTTGGCTAATGGTGTCTGTCGAAAGTTCTAAGAAGATTTGACGGAGCAGCTAAACTATACGGCGTCGTACAGTTTAGCTCCTCCGTCAAATCTTCTTTGAACATTCGACAGACACCATAAGCCTTCAATGACAGATTCAACCTTAATTAATTTGGATTTTCAGACGAATGCAATTTTTAACAAAAAACTAAATAAATAAAAACGGATTTCGTGAGTAACTAAATAAATGAATTTTTCGGATGAAAACGAAATTCCAAAACGAAATATTTCAGTGTGCACATGTTTACAAATCACATGCTTAACTGAAACCGGTGGACTATTTTAGCTCCCTAGTCCCTGAAATTCCAGGTCAGGACTAAAAGGTTGAACTTAACCCCCAATTTTTGCTTAGCAGCAAGATGCTATCTATCGATTGAGTTTACCCACTCCGCTCGCACGTTTGGTGCTCATTAATGTTACACATGTTATACTGTTATTTTTCTTTTATCTTTTTGTAGTATGTCGGCAGTCTCAGGAACATGGAAAAATCACCTCAACACATTACTGTTTGCAGCATTATCACCTGCAATGGGGCTCCTCCTCGGATACCCTTCAAGTTCAAAGGAAGAAACCACATCGCTCACTGTGAGTACCTAACTACCAATGTTCATTGTCAATCTCTTTTCCACTCACATTACTGGTTACAACCACCAGAAGAAACCTATACACCACAAAAGAGGGTCCTCACCTTGCCTACAGCAGGTTCTACAATTTCTACACATGACACGTAATATCTTATCTATTAATGCCAAGGGGCTTAACCACCCTTAACCACCCTGCGAAACGCAACTCTCTATGCAAAGAAGCACTTTTGCACCCAATGATATTCTCTGTGAGCAAGAGACTAATTTCAGCTAACTAAAATCTCAAATAAGCACTACCCCCAGGTTTTCACCGCAAATGCTGAATCTAAAACCAAGAGAGTCCTTATCGTTGTCAAAGACTCTGTGGCATTTAAACTACATGAAGCAATAAGAAACCCCCATGGCAAGTTTATGCTGTTGGTCTGCGACTTAAACTCTACTACCTATACGATAGTTAACGTGTACTCCCCCAAACACCAACTCCAATTCTTCAACCAAAAAATTAGGAAAATTAGGTCCCATCAAAAGGGTCTACTGATAATCTGTGGGGATTTTAATATTCCCCCGGATCCATCGTTAGATTCTACATCCCACTTCAAAGGCTCAGTTCAGACTATCCACAAACAGAATCTGCACGATGCATGGCGATGCTTCCATGCCGGTGAAAAAGACTTTACCTATTTCTCCCCACCTCATTGTATCTACACCAGAATAGACCTTTTCCTAGTGGATCAACAAACTCTACTTCAGACCAAAGCTGTCATCATAAATCCAATCACATGGTCGGACCATGCCTCTATTGTCCTCTCCATAGCGAACTCGTTATCTGTTAAGACAAGCCCGATATGAAGAATCAACTCCTTCTTGCTGCAACAAAAAGAAACAAAGGAGAATTTTTGAACCAGGTTACTGGAGTTTTTCAACAATAACGCTAGATCTGTTCTCAACCCATTTATGCTATGAAAAGCCCATAAAGCGTTTATGAGGGGTATTGGTATTCAGATGGGGCCAGGAGGCAGAGACAAAAGCGGTTAACTGATCTATTAAAGGAAATCTCCATCATAGATACCCAGAACAAACTTAATACTTCCCCGACTCTTTCTCAAAAACTACTACAACTCTGATATGACCTTAGGCTTCTTTTTCTAGAAAATTTAGAGAAATTAAGTAGGAAATTAAAAATTACCTATTATGCTAATGGAAATAGGGCAGGCAAACTATTGGCACAAAATCTTAAAGGGCATAGATATAAAACAAAAATCACATTTATCATTCACCCAGGAATCAAAGAAAAAGAATATCACCCTCAAAAAATAGCAGATGCTTTCAGTTTCTATTACAGTTCTTTATATAACCTGAAAAATTACCCAACGACACACTAACCAACCCCTGAAGCCATCAAGCCATTTCCTTTCAACCTTATCTATACCAAAACTATCATCAAGCCAACTGAATTCCTTAAACGCACCTTTCATGGAAGCAGAAATCCACAAGATCATAGACTCCCTACCCCCAAACAAATCCCCTGGCCCAGATGGCTTCAGTGGGGAATATTACAAAGAATTTAAGACTCTTCTATCCCCATATCTACAACAAATTTCAATACCGCTGCTGCCTCTGCCTCTTTCCCTCCTGAAATGTTGGAAGCTCAGATTGTAACATTGTCTAAGCCAGGGAAGGAACCAGACTCTCCCCCAAATTTTATCTTATCCACCCTATCCACCCTAATCAAACAGGATTCACCAAGCACAGGCAAACCTCAGATGCCACTCGAAGACTAGTGAATATCCTTCACAAGACAGAAGAGGTGCAGCGGAGGCCTTCGCTGCTCCTAACGCTGGACGCAGAGAAGGCATTTGATCGTATACACTGGCTTTATCTGGTCAAAGTATTAGAAACATTCAGCTTTAGGGGGAACATATTATCAGCCATTATGGCATTATACTCCAAGCCGTCAGCCCGAGTGAATTTAGCTGGTATCTTATGATCCCCATTCACCATATCAAATGGAACAAGACTGGGGTGTCCGTTATCCCCCTTAATCTTCAATCTCTTAATGGAACTATTTGCTATTTACATTAGAACGCATCCAAAAATCAAAGGATTCCCAGCATGTGACAGCGACCATTCCATTAGCTTATTCGCTGACGATATTATGCATGATCTTGACTGAGGTGGAATCTGTGGCTGCAGCACATGAAGCTCTGGCTATGTTTAATCAAATATCGTACTATAAGGTTAATGAAAGCAAATCTCATATATTGGGTTTAGGAATTGATGACTCTGAGATCTAAGTTGCAACTAGAATATCCGTATACCTGGAGTATAACAGGTATAAAGTACATAGTGAAAAACCCTAACAGCAACTGCAGAACAACTAGTTGATGCAAACTACATGCTCTTTTTCCGTAAACTAGACTCTAAACTGATATGAACTGGAAGATTAGCAGCTTTTAAAATGATTGTTTTACCCCAATTTATCTACTTGCTTAGAGCACTTCCCATCTCAGTCCTCGAAAGCTTCTTTTCTAAATTGAACATGGTCTTGAACTAAAAGACCATTACGCATACATCCAGATATCGCACTTACTAGTGTCCATACCTAACCCCTGCGTTACACTTCCTTGGAGAATTTTTCTTTATCTCACAGACCCTAACACATCTATCAAAGGTATATCCTTATTTTATAACTTCTTAAACCATAAATCAATATTTTCCAAAACACCATCTATGAAAACCTGGGAAATAGACTTAATGTCCGCTTCACCTCTGAACAATGGCAAACTTCACTCACATCTACATACACAGCCACTAAGAGCGTCAACTTATGGAAACTCACTCAAAAAAATTATACTGCGGTAGTGTCTAACACCTACGAGAATAGCAGGTTTCAATCCTCAAATGTTTTCACTCTGTTGGAGACAATGCGGTCACAGAGGCTCATTATTCCACATACTATGGTCATGCCCACTACTGAGAACCTTCTGGACAGACGTTCTTATAACTATAGGAAAACTTACTAACTCACAACCCCCCCCCCCCCCAAATCCAGGACTAGCCACAATGTCATGGGAATAGAAGAATTTCCACCTTCCCTAAGGAACATTATTTCCCATATTTTGCTCAGTGCTAGACTAGAACTGGTCAAATGATGGAAAAGCTCTGAAGTCCCAAACCTTGCAGATGTACTCAGAACCACTAACCTACATATAACCTATGAAGTAATGTTTGCCCTCTTCCCAAGGAAACTACAACTTAAAATATCCCAACTGGCGCCCCTGGTTCGACTGGTATAAACCTAGCAGGTTCATTCAAGCTTAAACCTCAATTTTAGTTCATATTACTTCAAAAGCCGCATCCAACCCCCATGTTTTCCCTCCTAACCAAGTTACCTTAATATCTTCAAAATTTTGAGAATGTTGTGAACCAACAATACAATGGACTTTCAATTACTGTGATCTTTTACTTATTAGAAATTGCACTGCCAACATATGCAATTCAGCCTTGCGGACTGCAAATGGGAGAATCGCAACACGGGAGCAACCACTGGTAGCAGTCATTTCTATAACTATTATAATCAACAGTCAGACTATATACACAATTATAATGTTTACATGTCTTAAACCTACTGATGATGCAGATACTTAACTACCTACGATGTCTTATGCTATACTAAGAATCTGTATGTATGAGCTTAAATGTCCTACAAAGTATTGTACAAGTGCTCATCACTGCCTTTCTGATTTTATTTTTCTGTTATGTATGAAAACTTTGAATAAAAACTATTGAAATTAAGAATATTTTGAGATTAAAAACCAGTCCAATATGTATGAAAACATCTTTAAAAAGCAATGTCCCAAATGCCAAGGGAGTAACATACTTTTCAGTGAGAATACCATTAGTCTCTTTAAGTGCATTAAAAAAAAAAGTCCCAGGAGGAAGCATAGAATTTTGAAAAACTATCACCTAAAGCAGGGGTCTCAAACTGGTGGCCCTCCAGCTGTTGCAAAACTACAAGTCCCATCATGCTTCTGCCTGAGAGAGACATGCTTGTACCTGTCAGCCTTGCAATGCCTCATGGGATTTGTATTTTCACAACAGCTGGAGGGCCGCTAGTTTGACACCCCTGACCTAAAGCATACACTAGAATTTTCACCATGTGCATGTATAAGTGTATAAACAGACTCACAGGCTCTTGGCCATCATCCAGATACAGCAATTCCAACAAGCATGGGAACAGGATGTGCTTGCAAGAAAACGTATTAGGATGTAACTTCCAAAGGCAAGTTTTTGGCATTGTGCTACCATACTAAAAAAAAAATTGAAATCACCAATCCTGAACTATACCAGGTCTGTTGTATGTTGCATTTTATCTTCTTATATATTTCAACAGCTCTGGTATTTCCCAATTCCCAGACTTTTCTTCCTATTAATAAATAAGTAATCCACGATAAATGACCCATAAACATAGGTACTAGTCTAATATTCCATGTAAAACTAACATAGCATACAACTAACTAACAACATAAACTGCAAAAATAATTGTAAATTACTTATTGTATATACTCGAGTATAAGCCGATCCGAATATAAGCCGAGGCACTTAATTTTACCACAAAAAACTGGGAAAACATATTGACTCGAGTATAAGCCTAGGGTGAGAAATGCGCAGCTATTGTAAGTGGAAAAGAGGGTCAACAATGCCCATTTGCAGCCTCAAATGGACCCCCAAAGGGTCCTGAAATGACATTGCTGCAGATGGACACAGTTGACCAACTTTGGGGCCCCGTATCTTGGGGCCACTGGTTCTAGGAACCCCAAATTTGGTGTGCAAACCCAGTGGAACTAGCACTACAACATATCCAAGGTGGTTCCTATAACCAAGTGGCCCCAAGATACGGGGCCCCAAAGTCGGTTCGGAAAATGTCAAGCACTTTTCTGCAGCAGAGAATGACATTTTTGCGAACCCCATCTTTGGATATCTTGTAGTGCTAGTTCCACTTGGTTTGCACACCAAATTTGGGGTTCCTAGCACCAAGTGACCCAGAGATACGGGGCCCCAAAGTCGGGTCGGAAAATGTCATTTTTTGCTGCAGAAAATGCTTGACTCAAGTATAAGCCAAGGGGGGCATTTTCAGCACAAAAAAATGTGCTGAAAAGGTCGGCTTATACACGAGTATATACGGTAAGTTATACTTATACAATCAGATAGCTTTGGCTATTGTTCATACATATGCTGAACTAGAGAGAAAGGCAAAAAAAAATTCAGGTCTATAACATCATCCCTGGATACCAACACTACTGGAAATTGTATGCTAATTTTGATACAACATTTGGTGTTAGCTAAAAAGTACAAATTATTTACCCAAAGTAGAAAATGACAGCTATCTGACAAGAAGGCACAACAGCTCTCACTCACAATATTTCTAAGACTGCATGCATTAGATAGACCCAATTTCTATTGCCATAAGGAGAGCACAATTTTACTAGGAATTTCATTGTTTGGGCTTCCAAGTCAATGCTTGCCTAACTGTATCAGTCTGCGGCTTCCATTTCCAGTCATTGTAAATGTCACAAACTAGTATTCCTTATAAGGATATTATGGTTCAACAAGGACTTCTGAGACTATAAAGCATGTGGCCTATGCCTTTGTGCATTTATGTATATGGTCACCCAGCTCCTTGGTTGATATCTTTTCCTAATGCACTATACAAGAGGATGATAACTATGCAAGAGGGTTTATTTTACAGTGTTTAGCTTAGGTCAGGGCTACAATTATTATGAAGTGGCCCCATGGGCTTGCAAGCCCCTGGCACCTCTTGTTAACGTTAATTAAAGCTTGTTTTAGTTCTTGCTAGGATCTTTTGTACTGGGCAGTTTCTTGGATTTCCTTTTCGTCTGTTTCAGGAACCTGTTTGCTGCATCCGGGCAGGATTTTAGCTATCAACTCTCATTAAGCAGATCAGCTAGTTGTTTGTCACCCTTGGATTGACTGTGGACTTTGGAGGGAAAACTTGTCATCTATTCGGCATTCTCACTTACCTTTAAATAACTTCTTCCTGAGGTAATTTTCAGCAGAGTTCTTCAATCAAGACCAGTTGTCCCTCTCACCTTTCCCTTTGTCATGGCTATCCCTTTTTGGGGTATTGTTGCGCACTATTAGGCCACAGCCTAATATTTTGCGAGGATGGTTTGTCTTTTGTTGTCTTATTTAAATAACCTTTTTCTTTTTCAGGAGGTTTTGTTAGGTTTTGCTACTATTTGGTTAAAGGGGTGCTTATAGGGTCTGCAATCCCATGCACATTTACAGTAGTGTAATCTGGACAATTCTTCATACTGTTTTAATTACCTTTCTCAACTTAATTAAAAATAAAATAATAAATAGAAAAAAGGCACCCACGTTGGTCTTTTACAGAAAGATTAGTGTCTCCATTCCTGGCAACCATAAAGAACAGTTCTATACAGGTAACTCCTGAATCACCTATTGTCTCCCTCACTCTAGAGTATAGTTTACCCTGCAGACATGTAAAAGCATCACCTGCACCCTGCATTTATATAATAATGTTGATGGAGAAATTCATGATTGTGGCTTACTAACGTATAAAAATGCCTCCAAAACCCATATAAGGACTTATAGCGATGGTTTTATCTTAGATGATTTCATACTATAGGAATGTCATTACAAACATACCAAGGAAAGTGTGCTATCTTCCTTAAAGCGCAGTTCCACCAAAAAGTGGAACAACCCCTCACTGTACTCCCCCCCCCTAAGGTGCCACATTTGGCACCTTTAGGGGGAGGGGGGGAAGGATACCTGTCTTTCACAGGTATCCTGTTCCCACTTCCGGGGACCTCAGCCGCGGGTATTGATGTCACCGCCTGGGTTCCCTCCTCCTCCCTCCTTCTTCCCTGGTTCCAGGCCAATAGGAGAGAGGAGAGGAGCCTTGCGCATGCGCAGTAGTTTTCCCAGCGTGAAGCTGTAAGGCTTCATTGTCGGGTATCCATACTCGCAATGGAGGCGGCAGCACCCGACAGCTAATGGAAACATCAGCTGCGGTGCCGACATTGCTGGACTCCAGGACAGGTAAGTGTCTGATTATTAAAAGTCAGCAGCTGCAGTGTGTGCAGCTGCTGGCTTTTAATTATTGCAGTGGTGGGCAGACCTCCGCTTTAAAAAGTAATACTGCTTTTTTCCCAAGAGTTACAATTGGTCAAATGCTACCTACTAGTTTTGTATATACTACAGCAAAAACTTGTAATAGTTAATCCTGTCCCAGGGCTGCTTCATGCACACGCCTGGTTTAATTTTTGTGCCTAGCAGTGATGGGAACTTTCGGCAAAACACATCTATAGCTAAATATTCTTGTTATATTTTCCAACATTATTACATTTTTTATCTTTATTTGTTATTATTTAATTCAATGTTATATACAGTTTGACTGTATATAATGCATATATAGGATACATTTATTTATGCTGTCTAAATTAAACATGTCTGATCAGTTCATGGGAGCTTAGACAAATTCACAAATAGAATCACACACCTCAAGCTTTCTGATGAAGGCCACTAGAGGCCTGCTTTCTACTTTTTATAGGCCTGCTTTCTACTTTTTATGTGCATATTCAACTTTCTTTTTTACTCAAGGAGAGATTTCAAGAAAGGGTGTGATTATAGTACTTGTTAGTCCTGCTAAAAACAACTCTGTAGTTCATACAATATACCATACAGCACCCCTTCTCTAATTATACATATTGCAAGTTAAGAAGTAACCAGATTTTTCTTCTCTGGCCACAAATACTAGCATTTTCGAGAAAGAAGAGGTATGGTTTTATATAAGAATGTAATTTGTGTTCCACTAGAGTGTCTGTTCTGCTTGCGACCCTCGCACGTATTAAAGGTACTTACTTTCTTTGTATTTACTATATAAAGATTCTGTTTTCTTGGTCTCATGCATGTTTTGATACTATTGCTAGATATAATAATTGTTAGAAAAATGTTTGTAATTTTGTGGCTAAAAATGTTGAAGTCATAAAAGTAGAGATAGTAAAAAAATGGATGTAGAAAAACACTGTGCTTATATATTGTATGTTTGTATATTAATAGAGAGAGAGAGAGAGAGAGAGAGAGAGAGAGATACACACATATATATATATATATATATATATATTTATATATATATATATATGCTCTGCTCTTTCAATTTCAGTAGTGAGAGGAAGAACATTTTATGAAGTTCTGACAGGAGAGAAAAAAAGGATCACATAAGCAGCAGTTTGTAATGTTCATTTATGGCCAGTCTTATCCACTAAGAAAAAAGAGTATTTAACCCCTTGGCGCCGAGCATACACAAATATGCGGCCCCACTGGACTGGCCTTTTTTCCGTGGGGCCGCATATTTGCATATCTGTCTTTGTGCTGGTAGTGCCCCACACGGTGTGCTCCATCCACAAAAAACAGGGCCACACCATGAGCCTGAGGCCCTGTTTTAACAATCGGGGGCCCGGAACTCCAGATTATGGGTCACCTGGTCGCTGTGGTAACCTCTGATTGGCTATCATAGTGATCAGTCACTGTGAAGCCCGCCCCTGTGTTTTCTCTCTCTGAATTGAGGACAGAGATACATTGTATCTCTCTCTCTCTCTATCTCTCCTTACAGAGAGAATAAAAAACAGCTGGGTGTAAAAAATATAATATAATAATAAAAAATAATAATAATAAAATGTAAAGGTCAGTGCCAGGGTTAGTGTTTGTGTCAGTATTTTTTTGGGCAGGATTTTTTTTTTTTAATTAGTATCAGTGTCCATTAGTGTCAGTGTGTTTTAGGTAGAATAGTAGTGTATAGTAGTGATGATATATATGGTTTTACTAACACATGTCAAAGTTGCAAAATTGTGCTTAGGCATTAAGATTTGTTTTATCGTTAGGTGCGAAGAGGTTAAGGCACTCAGGTTACATTCTTAAAGCTGGCCATATGCTAATTTTCAAACATTCATACAAAGTTTCACAGTGCATTTGATGAGTTGATGAATATTGTTTTTCTACTTCTTTTTTTTGTGTACTTCTAAATTGCCTTTGCTTTTAACATTCAATTTTGAAATTAATGCAGTTTCCCCTGCAACTGCAAGTTTTCTCCACTGTTGGGTAAATTTATGAAATTGATGCACTGTGATGGTGCTGGCCAATTAGAATCGATCTTGTCTATCCAGGAATCTCTGCTCAGAGAAGAGGGGGAAGAGTGGGGATTTCAAATCTCCAGACTGCTGAACTGGATTTGGGGGTGGTGGCAGCTCGGCAAACCTCCAGTTAAGGTGGTTCTAAAGGTTGCAGGTTTTAAAGGCTGCTAAGGGATGCAGCTCATCCTCCTCCCCCTATACTTACCTGAGCCTGCTCTTGACCCAGTGCTGTGCCCAAGGGCAGTGACTCTCTTTGCTCTCTCCCTCCTCACAGGGCAGATTGATAGCAGTGGGGGCCATTGGCTCCTGCTGCTGTCAATCAAATCCTGTGATGGGGAGCGGGGACATGGTCGAGCCTCACTGTCTGTGTCTATGGACACAGGCAGTGTGGCTCGGGACTGAGCCTGCAGGTGTGTAACAATAGGAAGCGGCTTCCTATAGTTGCACACTGAGATGAGGTGGAGCAAGGAGCACAGGCAATACACCCCAGAAGCCATGGCACAGAGCAGGTAAGTATAAAGCTGTTTGTTATTTTTATTTTTTTAAATTACCCTTTGCAATCACTTTCAGTACAGAGAAGACCAGGGGTTCAGGAGGATGCTTGGTGTTAGTTCACCTTTACATTTATTCTGTAATGGTTAGCTAACACTTTAATGAGACTTTTGTGTAAGAACAGAATCTCCAGCTTGTTGTGCCCTATTGTATTACAATGTTTATTACAGTTTGGCTGAAATAGTACTCATGCTGGTACTGTGGCTTTAATATAGAAAGACTGCTTCAGGTTCCAACTTAACACTTGCGAGAGATGAGCTTTTTCATGGTACAGTACTAAAGAGAAGAGTCAAAACTAAAGGGGTTGGAACTCTTTTTTGTTATTTTGAATTTATAAGTCGTTTGTTTGTACATCAGTTCAAAAAGGTATACTTAATTAGACAGAAAAATAGGCTAAATTATAGCTTAAATAAGGGTATATTTGAAGGGCATTATTGTGTGAGGCCACTGCAAAAACCCTTGTTTTTCTGTGCCATATTTTTAGTAACTTCCCACACATTATTTCAGCAGTTTATTATTTTTATATTTTGTTCTAGATTTACTATGTTAACGTTGTAAAATCCTTGGTTATGTCCTTATCTAGCATTTGTTATATTATATATAAGTGTATGGAAAATTAATCCAAACATTTATGACCTGAATTTGCAATACTTGTTCATGAGTAAGTGTTGGATGCTCCCATTTTCTCTTTGTAAACATAAATAATTGGCTTGTAGACAGTCGCCTTTGTCAGTGACAGTTTGTTTTGGCGTGATTTACAGATATAGAATATTTATGTAAGCAACATCAGAGAAACAAAAATCTAATGGATTACATTTTACTCATCCCCACAGCACTCAAGTGTGTGGAAATTTCTGACCTGGCACATAGCAACGAGCAAATCAGTTCACCTAAATGTCCACAAATACTATTCCATCTGCCAAATGATGGAAACTAATAAAGAGTTAATTTGGACACCTTACTAGATCACTTCTGGGCCCTTCAGCCTTTGTTCAATTCCCCTTAATCCCCACTTTACAGACCCATGACTGGAGCACTGAATGCAATAGCTGGTAGCAGACACTATCTATCCCTGCTCCTTACAGTGGATGTGGAAATCTATGGATTTCTTTTGTTCAGTGCATGGAGCTGAGTGATAGAAATGTGATGCATGTATAGGTAGTTTTAGGTTGTTCATTTGACTATTCACTTTATCACCCAATTAATGAAAGCAATCATCACACTCAAGCCTACAAGAAAAAGTTTCAAAAAATGCAGTTTGCCCTCAGGCTTTGGTTCCATTTCATTTCTGACTTTCAAACCCAGTTATTTGGCTATATTGTGGAATGATACACTGAAGAATGTGCTCTTGTTATTCGTTTCTTCTAAAGTGAAAAATCGAAAAAGAATACTGCGCTGTGGCTATAACTTTTAAATGTGAAAAGCAGCAAACATTACCAGAAGACTAACGGTTAATTATAAAAGTGAATCCAAAAATATGTTGCACTAACGTGCATGTGTGCAAAAATCATAGAAATTCTACAATACCCACAATAAATAACAAAGTTAAATACATAAATTGAAATGCATAAAGTTATGTGCAAACTATAAAAACTCAAAATAGCAAAGTGAATAGTCCAATGTATGCACTCAGTGAATAGTCCTAATATGAATCACAAAGGAATCCCAAAGGAGTGTGAATACTGAAGGTGGCTGATATATGTTGAAGTCAATCAAGCAGTGGCTTGATTGACATGTCCCTTTAAAAATACATTATTTTTTTATTTTAAATGTTGTTATGTGCACTTTATCCTGGCGCCGGGCGCAGTGCAATATGGGAGGCATCACGTCAATGCAATCACAAGATTGCATTGACGACGATTCATTTGGCCCAAAAATAACACTCTGTGGCGCAGCCGATCGCGCCACAGCTTCAGGCGTGATGGACTGGCCGGGGAGTACATAGACTTGATTCATGGGCAGCGCTTTTGACGTCACTCAAGGAAGTGACGTTGCCTCTGCTGCTCAGTGCAACCGACTGAGAGGATCAGGTAAGCCATGTATTTTTTTTTCAGCGGCAGAACCCCTCTCCCCCGCTCAGTAATTTCTGCGGCAGCGGCGCCCCCCCACCAACTTTTTTGATCTTGAAATTTTGGCGCCCGCGGCCCCCCCCGATCAACAACTTTAAGAAGATTTGTTAATGTTGCCGGCCGCGGTGGCACCCCCCCCCCACACCCCCCGCTGAACAACTTTAAGGTTCGGTGGCGGCACAACCCCCCCCCACCTCAACAACTTTAGATTTGTTAACTTCTTAACAACTATATTTACAGAGAGTGAACAGGTCAGTTTTCACACGGCCAAGTTTCACCCCTGCTTTTAATCTTTTTCTAATATTGCATTAATAAATCAGTTTAAGTAACCAAGTAGGGCAATGAAATTTGCTAGGAGCATCATTTTAGATTCTTGGTAGTGCTGCGCTGGCAACCATGGGTTTTACATACCAGCAAATAATGCATTTATTAACATGACAAAGATATTGAAAATGTGATTGAAACGTGATTAAAAATATATTTTCTGTATCTCATTTAAATCATCTTTTGCATAGATTTTTACATGTGCCAATTAATAATTAGAATATTGGATGTTTTCATATTGTGCAGGATTATATACAGAAGTATATGCATAGCAGTTGTCAATTGTTTAAGAAGAGCTCCAGCTGTCCTAGGTCCGTTATCTCATAGTGTATACTAAAAAAATTAAAATTAATTTGCTGTGCACCGCTAAAGTATTCAGGTTTGGCTTGAAGAAAAAGTGGTATACCAGATGGAATACCACAATGGCGTAGATTCCTTTGAAAACATGGTTTGTGACCATGGAGGCAATTGATGGGCACAGTGGCTGTGTTTTGATGGCACAGTGGTGGCAATTGATGGGCACAGTGGCTGTGATTGATGGCACAGTGGTGGCAATTGATGGGCACAGTGGTTGTGTTTGCTGGCACAGTGGCGGCAATTGATGGGCACAGTGGCTGCGTTTGATGGCACAGTGGCTGCGTTTGATGGGCACAGTGGGAGCATTTGATGGCACAGTGGCTGCGTTTGATGGGCACAGTGGCTGTGTTTGATGGCACAGTGGCTGCGTTTGATGGGCACAGTGGCTGCATTTGATGGGCACAGTGGGAGCGTTTGATGGGCACAGTGGCTGCGTTTGATGGGCACAGTGGGAGCATTTGATGGCACAGTGGCTGCGTTTGATGGGTACAGTGGCTGCGTTTGATGGGCACAGTGGGAGCATTTGATGGCACAGTGGCTGCGTTTGATGGGTACAGTGGCTGCGTTTGATGGCACAGTGGTGGCAATTGATAGTACAGTGGCTGCATTTGATGGCACAGTGGCTGCGTTTCATGGTACAGTGGCTGCGTTTGATGGCACAGTGGCGGCAATTGATTGGCACAGTGGCGGCAATTGATGGGCACAGTGGCTGCGTTTGATGGCACAGTGGTGGCAATTGATGGGCACAGTGGCTGTGATTGATGGCACAGTGGTGGCAATTGATGGGCACAGTGGCTGTGTTTGCTGGCACAGTAATGGCAATTGATGGGCACAGTGGCTGCGTTTGATGGCACAGTGGCTGCGTTTGATGGCACAGTGGCTGCGTTTGATGGGCACAGTGGCAGCATTTTATGGCACAGTGGCTGTGTTTGATGGGCACAGTGGCTGCGTTTGATGGGCACAGTGGCAGCATTTTATGGCACAGTGGCTGTGTTTGATGGGCACAGTGGCTGTGTTTGATGGCACAGTGGCTGCGTTTGATGGGCACAGTGGGAGCATTTGATGGCACAGTGGCTGCGTTTGATGGGTACAGTGGCTGCGTTTGATGGGCACAGTGGAAGCATTTGATGGGCACAGTGGCTGCGTTTGATGGGCACAGTGGCTGCGTTTTATGGGCACAGTGGGAGCATTTGATGGCACAGTGGCTGCGTTTGATGGGTACAGTGGCTGCGTTTGATGGGCACAGTGGGAGCATTTGATGGCACAGTGGCTGCGTTTGATGGGTACAGTGGCTGCGTTTGATGGCACAGTGGTGGCAATTGATAGTACAGTGGCTGCATTTGATGGCACAGTGGCTGCGTTTGATGGGCACAGTGGCTGCGTTTGATGGGCACAGTGGGAGCATTTGATGGCACAGTGGCTGCGTTTGATGGGCACAGTGGCTGCGTTTGATGGGCACAGTGGGAGCATTTGATGGCACAGTGGCTGCGTTTGATGGGCACAGTGGCTCCGTTTGATGGGCACAGTGGGAGCATTTGATGGCACAGTGGCTGCGTTTGATGGGTACAGTGGCTGCGTTTGATGGCACAGTGGTGGCAATTGATAGTACAGTGGCTGCATTTGATGGCACAGTGGCTACGTTTCATGGTACAGTGGCTGCGTTTGATGGCACAGTGGCGGCAATTGATTGGCACAGTGGCGGCAATTGATGGGCACAATGGCTGCGTTTAAAGGCACAGTGGCGGCAATTGATAGTACAGTGAGGCTATCAATTGCCGCCACTAATCAATGGATTACACTTACAGGCTTCCGCAGACACTTTCTTTAGCTTTCTGCCCATACCTACCTACAAGCTTTCAGGTAGAAAGCTGGAGGGAAAGCCAATGGACTATGGGGGAGAGTTGGGGTGCTTAGTAACATGTTCCTAAAGACAAACTTAGCCTTTAAACAAAACAAACAATATATAAACAACAATATTTATAAAAAAAAGTAATTTGCCTGGCTTTACAATTTAGGCCTTATGTACACTGCTGCTGGTAAACAAACGTTTAGGAACAGTTGGCCATTTTTTTTCTCCTCTATGTTATCTTATCAGTAGAGTTGAGCGGACACCTGGATGTTCGGGTTCGATGGGTTCGGCCGAACTTCGCAAAAAAGTTTGAGTTCGAGACCGAACTTGACCCGAACCCGAACCCCATTGAAGTCAATGGGGACCCGAACTTTTGAGGTCTAAAATGGCTATAAAAAAGTAATGGAAAGGGCTAGAGGTCTGCAAATGGCAGCAAAATGTTGTTAAGAGCACGGCAAGTGCTCTGCAAACAAATGTGGATAGGGAAATAACTTAAAATAACATAAAATACATAAAAATTTAAAATAATATGCTGGAGGCCCCCTTCTCAGAAGAAGAGGTACAGGAAGTCATTAAGAACCTCAGAAACTCAACGGCACGATGCCACACATATGGTGGGAATGCCCCAGAATATGCCCTTTCTGGAAAATATTATTCAATTTAATTGATAAGCTTGTGGGAAACCAGATCCCCAGAACCCCTCAAGTCACCCTTCTTAACGCGCACATCCCAAAGATTCCCAAGGCCTCGCGCAGGCTGATCCATTTCATTTTCCTGGGAGCTAAACTTACTGTGGCGAAAGCCTGGAAAAAACCTACAATCTCATTCCCAGGGGTGAAAAGAAAAATCTCCTGGATAATGTTGCAGGAGAAATTATCTAGCATACTCTCAGACACGGTAGGAAAATTTGAAGCGACCTAGGAACCATGGGCCATTTACGTAGGTTCGCCTCTGACCACTAACTCATTACCTGACAGATGTCCTCCAACTCCTGTCACTGATGCTCCTTCTTAACCCCCTCCTTTTCTCTTCTACACTTCCTAATCCCTCTTCCCTCCTTTTCTCACTCTCTTCCTCTTCTATCCCTTCCCTCCTTACTATTATGCTAATTTCTTAAGCTTATCTGGAAAGTGATAATTGACTATACACTGATGCCTAGTCACGGAATCCCATCTTAGTGAAAAAGACACATGGTAATTTCCGTCCCTCTCCTTACATTCACTCCTAGGGGTCGGTGGTTAAGTTCCTGCTCTCGGGCACAGCTAGCTCCCATTGGAGGTGTCCAGGGAGGAGGTACACCTCCGACCATTAACAGGAATACCAACCCTTCACTCTTAAGCCCCATACACACGCTCGGATTATCCGAGGACCAGGTCCGTCGGATCATGTCCGTCATACTTTGTCCGATGTTGGTTTTGCGTACACACGGTCGGACAAAGTTGTCGGAAATCCGATCATTCTGAACGTGGTGACGTTTGTTGCCTACGACGGGACTACGTAGAGGCTAGTAGCCAATAGCTTTGGTCTTGTAATGTGATCTGAGCATGCGTAGCACTTTGTCCGTCGGACAACGGTACACACGATCGTATTTGGTGTGATCGGACCGTGTTGTCGGAAAATCTATCCAGCAGGAGATAGGACTTTGTCCGTCGGACAATCCGACGTACACTGTCCGATGGTGCATACACACGGTCTGATTTTTCAACAACATTGTCCGATCGGACAGAATCCATGCGAAAATCCGACCGTGTGTATGGGGCTTAACACTACCATGTCTGTCTAAAATGATTTTACATTTTATATCTCTGACGTGTTACACTCGATTCATCTTGTTGCGCTGCCTGTAACCTTTCTATGTTTTGACTGAATCGATATTCTGAATGTCACTTTCAAATGTATTATTCTTGTGATACAAAAAAAAATACTTTGAAATAAAAAAAAATATAATAATCTTGACCTAGGAGGACGAGGTCCATATGGAGTAGGAGGTTGAGGTGGCGGTGGATGTGGCGGTGTAGGTGGAAGCGGCGGTGGAGGAGGACGAGGTAGCCAACACTGGTTTTTGTTTTTGATTTTTTTTTTAAATTAGGGTACACCCCAAAAGAGTGAGAAAGATCAAAAATACAACAATGGCTGGGTAAGGCCGGTGATGTGTCGAATTCTGTCCCCCGTCGGATAGTGTCCGCCCTGTACTGCGCTTGCGCAGTACGAAGAACAAGGGGATTCCGAAAATCTCCAAAGACGAACGGGGCCAGGGCCGTGAGTCCAGGTTCAAGCACCACCATCCGAGGTTCAAGCTGAGCACAGCAAGGCCGTCCCCGAAGCGTGACAAGTGAAGCGTGGCGAATTAAGCGTGGCGAGGGGCCCTGTTACTATGTGCAACCGTATGTCCACTTGGATGGTGGGGCTTGAACCTGCACTCACTGCGCAGGCGCCGTTCATCTTTGGAGATTTTCAGAATCTCCTTGTCCTCCGCCTTGCTAAAGCGATGCACCTGCGCAGTACGGGGCGGACACTATCTGATGACCGGACAGTTTTTGTCAGAACACCGGTATACATGTCTATTCTGCACAAGGTACGGACAAGTCCTGTGGGATCAATGCCTGGTTCATTTTAATGAACGTGAGCTTGTCCACATTGGCTCTGGACAGGCGGCTGCGCTTGTCTGTGATAATGCCCCCCTGCCGTGCTAAATACACGTTCAGATAATACACTGGCTGCAGGGCAGGCCAGCACCTCCAAGGCATAAAGGCAAGCTCAGGCCATATGCCCAATTTGGAGACCCAGAAGTTGAAGGTGGCAGACCCGTCATTCAGTACGTGTAGGCGTGTGCACACATACTGCTACACCATGTTGGTGAAATGCTGCCTCCTGCTAAGACGTTCCATCTCAGCTGGTGGTGCTGGTTGTTGTGGCGTGCTGACAAAGCTTTTCCACATTTCGGCCATGCTAACCCTGCCTTCTGAGGTGCTGGTGGTGCCCTGGCTGCGTTGGCGACCTCTTCCTCCTCCTCTGCCTTGTGCTTCCACCGTTCCCCCTCTGTCAGGTGGGAATGCCACCAGCAGCGCGTCTACCAGTGTGCGCTTTTACTCGCGCATCTTACGATCACGCTCCAGTGAGGGAATTAAGGACGGTACATTGTCCTTGTAACAGGGATCCAGCACTGTGGCCACCCAGTAATCAGCACCAGTTAGAATGTGGGCGACTCGGCGGTCGTTGCCGAGACACTGCAGCATGTAATCGCTCATGTGTGCCAGGCTGCCCAGAGGTAACGAAAATCTGTCCTCTGTGGGAGGTGTATCGTCTGTGTCCTCTGTATCCCCCCAGCCACGCACCAGTGATGGCCATGAGCTGGTCTGGGTGCCACCCTGCTGTGAACATGGTTCCTCCTCCTCCATCTCCTCCTCCTTATCCTCCACCTCGTCATCCTCCAGAACTGTGCCCTTGCTGGACAATTGTGTACCTGGCGTTTGTTGGTGCAGGAAACCACCCTTGTAGCCACTTGTGAATGACTGCCCTGAAAGCCTTGGAAATGATTCCTCTTGCTCCTCCTCCTCCTCCTCCTGTGCCACATCCTCTTCCATCATCACCCGAAGCGTTTTTTCAAGGAGGCATAGAACTGGGATAGTAACGCTGAGAACCGCGTCATCGGCACTGGCCATGTTGGTGGAGTACTCGAAACAGCGCAACAAGGCACACAGGTCTCGCATGGAGGCCCAGTTATTGGTGGTGCTGTTCCACAGAGCGACTCACGCATGCGTGCTGCAGCTGAAACTCCACTATCGCCTGCTGCTGCTCGCACAGTCTGGCCAGCATGTGCAAGGTGGAGTTCCACCTTGTGGGCACGTCACATATGAGGCGGTGAGCGGGAAGGCCTAAGTTACGCTGCATCGCTGACAAGCGAGCAGCAGCAGGGTAAGAACGCCGAAAGTGTGCACAGACGGCCCGCACTTTCTGCAGCAGCTCTGGCATATGGGGGTAATTTTTAAGGAACCTCTGGACCACCAAGTTCAGCACATGCACCAGGCAAGGGATGTGCGTCAAACCGGCTAGGCCCAGAGCTGCTACGAGATTTCGCCCATTATCGCACACCACCAGGCCGGGCTTGAGGCTTACTGCCACCAACCACTCATCGGTCTGTTGTTCCATGTCCCTCAACAACTCCTGTGCTGTGTGGGGGTTTTCCCCCAAACAGGAAAGTTTTAAAACTGCCTGCTGTTGTTTACCCCTGGCTGTGCTGAAGTTGGTGGTGAAGGTGTTTCGCTGACCAGATGAGGAGGCGGTAGAGGATGAGGAAGCGGAGTAGGAGGAGTTAGCAACAGGAGGCAAACTGAAGCGCCCTGCAATCCTCGGTGGTGGAAGGACATGCGCCAAACTGCTATCCGCCTCAGGCCCAGCCGCCACTGCATTTACCCAGTGTGCTGTAGTTAGGTGGACCTTGCCACAGATGGCGTTGTGCAGTGCACACCTGATTTTGTCCCCCACTTGGTTGTGTAGGGAAGGGATGGCTCACCTGCAAAAGTAGTGGCGGCTGGGCACGACGTACTGTGGGACAGCCAATGCCATCAGGCTTTTAAAACTCTGCGTCTCCACCAGACGGAATGACAGCATTTCAAAGGCGAGGAATTTGGACATGCTGGCATTCAGGGCCAGGAATCGCAGGTGGGTAGGGGGGTACTTCCTCTTCCGCTCCAGTGTTTGGGAGATAGAGAGCTGAACGCTTCCATGGGACATTGTGGAGATGGTTGGTGACCCAGGTGGTAGTGTTGCTGGCAGATCCTCTGTTTGCGGGTTGGCAGGTGCCACTGTCACTACAGAGGTGGATGAAGAGGCAGAGACTGCAGCAGAAGAGGAAGCAGGAGGAGCCAGAGACCTTTCTTGGTTTTTGAGGTGTCTACTCCACTGCAGCTCGTGCTTTGCACTTAGATGCCTGGTCATGCAGGCTGTGCTCAGGTTGAGAACGTTTAGTGCCTCGCTTCAGGCACTGATTGCACAGCTTGCAAACCACTCGTGTCTTGTCATCAGCACATTGTCTGAAGAACTGCCATGCTAGGGAACTCCTTGGACCTGGCTTTGGTGTGCTCGGTCCCTTGCTGCATTGGGTAGTAGCAGGCGTACTGTCTAGGGGACGGACGCTCCGCTTTTGCACCCTGCTCCCTCTTCTGCTGTGCTGGTGGCTCTGTGCGACCACCGCCTCTTCCTCCGAACTACACAGGTCACCTGCATGACGTTGATTCCATGTGGGGTCGAGGACCTTATCGTTCTCCAGATCATCTTCCACCCAGTCTTCACCCCTGCCCTCCTTGTCGGTCTGCACAATTGCGAAAGCAGCAGCAGTTGGCACCTGTGTTTCGTCATCATCTGAGACGTGCTGTGATGGTCCTCCCATGTACTCATCTTCAAACATAAGTGGTTAGGCATCGGTGCACACAATCTCTTCCACTTCTGGGGCAGGGCTAGGTGGATGGCCCTGGAAAACCCTGCTAACGGACTCATCAAAAAGCAGAAGAGACTGCTGCATGATTTGGGGCTCAGACTGCTTGGCTGATTTGCAAGGGGGTGAGGTGAAAGACTGATGGACATCGGCTGCAGGTGCCAACTCTGATCTTTCAGCAGGATCCTGGGTGGGAGACGATGTGAAGGAACTGGAGGCATTGTCAGCAACCCAATCTACTATAGCCTATACTTGCCCTGGCCTCAACATTCGTAGAGCCGCATTAGGCCCGACCAAATACCGATGCAGGCTCTGTCGTCTACTCGCACCTGAGGAAGGTGTTTCACTTGTGCGTTGTAGCTGGCACAGCTCGACCACGTCCTCTCCCTGCAACAGGAGCTCCACCAGCAGCACCACGAATGGGGCCACATCTTTGACGTTCTCCTCATATTTCTCAAATTCAGGATCTTGCCCTATATGGGTGTTTTTTGAATAGCAGAATAGAACAACAGTATCTAAAGGGTGTATCTCACACGTACAGATATACAGAAAACACTGCAAAATATTTTTTTTTGCCCTAAATGGGTGTTTTTTAAATAGCAGAATAGAGCAACAGTATCTAAAGGGTGTATCTCACACGTACAGATATGCAGAAAACGCACCATAAATTTTTTTTTTTGCCCTAAATTATAATTTTTTTGAATAGCAGAATAGAAAAACAGTATCTAAAGTGTGTATCTCACATGTACAGATATGCAGAAAACACTTCAAAATATATTTTTTGCCCTAAATGGGTGTTTTTTGAATAGCAGAATAGACCAACAGTATCTAAAGGGTGTATCTCACACCCTTTAGATATGCAGATATGCAGAAAAAGCACCAAAAATTTTTTTTTGCCCTAAATTCTTTTTTTTTTTTGAATATCACAATAGAAGAACAGTATATAAAGTATATATATATAAAGTGGGTATCTCACACATACAGATATGCAGAAAACACTGCAAATTATATTTTTTGCCCTAAATGGGTGTTTTTAGAATAGCAGAATAGACCAACAGTATCTAGAGGGTGTAACAGTAACATATGCAGTGCTGGTGCACTGAGCTTGCATAAAATGCCCGCCGACACCAACCTAACTAACAGACAGATAAAAGTTATCTTTTCTCTGGCACTGGGCTCAGGGCAGTGTAAAAAAAGTGTGCACTGCACCCACACAAGAGAATCAAGGTAGATCGCTGAGTAATTCGATTTCTGAATCAGTACTCCAATCTAATTCTCTCCCTCAGAGCAGCAGCAGCAACCTTTCCCTACACTATCTATCTTTTCTCTGGCACTGGGCTCAGGGCAGTGTAAAAAGATTGTGCACTGCACCCTCACAAGAAAATCAAGGTAGATCGCTGAGTAATTAGATTTCTGAATCAGGACTCCTCTCTAATTCTCTCTATCTAAAGCAGAGAGATAAAGTGACGTGCTGTGCTATGTGCCTCTAGCTTATTTAGAGGCTGGGTCACATGCTGCACTGGCCAATCACAGCCATGCCATTAGTAGGCATGGCTGTGATGGCTTCTAAGGGCACACGAGTTAAACAAATGTTGATTGGCTGCCCTGCAGCTTTTTAAAAAGCGCCATTACATTGCCGAACACCGAACTCGAACCCGGACATACAGTAAATTGTTTGGAATCGGGTCCGGGACCCAAAAACCCAAAAGTCTGGTACAAACCCGAACTTTACAGTTCGGGTTCGCTCAACTCTACTTATCAGTACATGTACACGGGGTTGTTTCTAGGCAGTTGAGTTTAGAAGCATTTTTTGGAACGCAAAAAATAGGTTCAGGATGGACGCTCAGAGGCATTTGAAACGCTAAATGCCTGTACCAGCTTGTAAACTCATGTAAAAGCTGTAACCTGCGTTTAGGCACATTTTCGTTTATAAGCGTTCTTAAAGAGGAACATGTAAGATATGGGAGAAACACAATTTTCACCACATGCTGCTGCCTGCAATGGGGGAGGGGAGAGGGTGAGACAAACAGAGAGAGAGGGAGAGAGAGAGCTAGGGGCACAGAGACGAGACAGGCACAGAGAGAGAGACAGGCAGAGAGAGAGAGACAGGGAGAAAGCGAGAGAGAGAGATAAGGGCAGAGAGAGAGAGACAGGCACAGAGAGAGAGAGAGACAGGCAGAGAGAGAGAGAGACAGGGAGAGAGAGAGAGCGAGATAGGGGCACAGGGAGAGACAGACAGAGAGAGGCACAGAGAGAGACAGGCACAGAAAGAGAGGCACAGAGTGAGACAGGCATGGAGAGAGAGAGACAGGAAGAAAGGGAGAGAGAGACAGACAGAGAGAGAGAGAGGCAGAGAGGGAGAGAGAGACAGGCACTGAGAGAGAGAGAGAGACGGGCAGAGAGGGAGAGAGAGACAGGCACAGAGAGAGAGACAGGCATAGAGGGAGAGAGAGAGAGAGAGACAGACAGAGAGAGAGAGAGAGGCAGAGAGAGAGGCACGGAGAAAGAGAGAGACAGGCAGAGAGGGAGAGAGAGAGAGAGACAGGCACAGAGAGAGAGCGAGAGAGAGAGAGACAGGCAGAGAGAGAGAGCGAGAGAGAGAGGCACAGACTGAGAGAGAGAGAGAGACAGGCAAAGAGAGGCAGAGAGACAGACAGAAAGAGGCACAGAGAGTGAGAGGCAGAGAGAGACAGAGAGTAAATCCATAGTTAAAGCACACTACACACTCTTCTCTCACAGAATGACTGAAATAGTTAATAATTTACATGTTTTTCCTGCATTGTGGACATTTGGGAGGGTCTCCTGAGGTTATCTTTAAAAAATCTTCTAACCTCAACTGCTGATTACTGCTGCTAAACTCCTTATGTAAAAGCTGTGGACGTTTTTTTCACTGTCATTTATCAGCTGTCATTTTTCAGTGCTCAGAAGAGGTTTTCAACTGCCCCTTGTACATAAGGCTCAAAAACCCAAAACAGAATGAAAAAACGTGAGCAGTCTAGGATCATGAAGGACATGGGGCACCCTGGGACAGAAAAGAAAAGTAAGGCTTCATGTACACGGGACGTTGTTTAACTTCTCCTGAACGATTTAACTTGCTAGCTAGAAACTGGCGGGGCGTGGCTTGGCGCGCAGCGTGCATGGACGCTGAGTGAGAGAGCTCCGGCAGATCGAGGGGCCTAAAGCTGAAAAACGGCCTTATTTCGGGACAATTATGCCAACACACGGGAAGAAATTACTATCCAACCGTTCCCTACGCTCAACCGGGACCCCAAAAGCCAAACTATCGGCGGCGAGCCTTAACAAATACCGCTACAACAGTGACCACAACGATCCCAAGATGGCGCCGCCTTACAGAGCGGAGGGTGAGGACGAAGGAGAAGACGACGAGGTCTCTTTACCTGCCTCGGAGGACTCATCCAGAGGTAATAACGCTCACGACATACCCTTGACTTACTCAACTATGACTGAGATTGCAGCAGACATCAAAAACTCTTTCTCTATAGCCATCACGGACATAAAGACAGAACTCCTTAGGCTGTCTGAGCAAATGGCGGTTCACGAAAGAGCTGGGAAGAGAAGAGACAGGGCCCTAGTGAGGTTAGACGATATAACTGACACCCACTCGCAGCACATGCTAGACATGAACAGGCAGATCGAGGACCTCGATAACAGAGGGTGCGGGGGATCCCCGAGACGACCACCCCGGAACAGATCAAGCCGGCCCTGTCCTCCATCTTTAACGGCCTCCTTGAAAGGCCCGCGGACTCACCCATTGAATTTGACAGGGCCCACAGAGCCCTCAAACCCAGGGCACCCGATGACCCGATGACACACCACCCCGAGACATTGTCTGCTGCCTACCAAACTATCCCCTGAAAGAGGAGATATTACAAAAGGCAAGATTGAGTGAGCAAGTAACTTTTAATGGCGTAAATGTACAGCTATTCCAGGATTTGTCACCAATCACGCTGAAGAATAGAAGATCCCTGAGGCCACTACTAGAAGTGCTCAAAGAGAAGCGCATCCCATATAGATGGAAATTTCCATTTGCACTCCAAGCCGCATACAACGGCAGGCAATTTCTGCTTAGGGTCCCGGACGACCTGCACAAATTCTGTGAGAACTTACAAATTGCACCCGTTGACCTACCTGAATGGTACGCAGAATTTAGACTTCCACCGAGCATCAACAACGCACCCCTTCCACCGGGCCCATCACCAGCTAAGTCCCCGTACCACCAGGGGAAGACCAAAGGCGGCCCTAGCAGATACAACCACAACTCCCCCTTTGGCAAGGGCCCCAGGCTATGACTCACTAAAACTCTTTACTGACATTACAACATTGTCATGGCACCATCCCCTCATGCAACTGAGCTCTGGTCTTCCTTACTTTTACTACCCCGGAGCCTACCTAAAATCTTTCACTCCCCCCCCCCCCCCCCCCCCCCCCAGGATTCAGTAAACTAACAGAGCATTCTACCATCCTCACAATTCTCACTTGATCATATCATGCGATACTCCTAGCCGGAGACCCGACAGGTACTCATACTTAGCCGCTGCAATTCCTGTCTTCATCCACTAGAGGGCAAGGGAACACAACAACTAAGATGATATGCAGAATTATCATTGCACCTTACATGTATGTGCCTTAAACACTCCCTACTACTAACGCCCCACAAGAGGGATCAAACATGGGACCTATGCTAAGAAGACGTCATACGAGACGGTTACCTTACTCTCAAGGAGTTTACATTAATACCAACCCAGGCAGTACGGAATCTATGGTACTCTTTATGTCATGCCGATAACTTTATGCTTATTCCACAGGATGGGAATTTAATCTGCTCTATGTCTCCCACCTTTTTGACACCTAATGAAGGTGCAATACAAGAATGACTGTGTTCACAAAAAAAAGGTTAGTACTAATTCAGACGATTGCAACAGCAGTACGTACCTACCAGGAATGTATTTCTTCAGCCCAGGTCCCCACGCTATACGAGACAGGACACCCTGAGATGAACACACATGCAGAAGCAACCTGACAACGAACTTTCGTTCCACAATGTTGCAGATCCTCTCAGGTCACCTTTTAACACCTCATCCAACACGGGTCCCACTCATTTCCATACTTCTCCAACGAATGCCCACATAGTCTTCCATCTTGGTGTACCATATACCTAACCCCAATCCACAAAGGATAACCAGTATTGGGACCACCCCACAGAACACTCAATATACTGAACGAAAACTGGTTCCCCTAAAGTGCTGTGGGTAAACTCCTAGGGCATTCATTGCGCCTTATCCCCTGGGTTTTTATTTTTTTATTTTTTTTTGATTTTTGATTTTGGATTTTGGATTCTTAATTCTTGATTTTTGTTGTGTCTTATCCCATGCCCCCTTTATTTCTACCTGAATACCCAAAGGTGAAAACACAACATAACGGGAAAGACTTATGGGTAATAAACTGCTCCCCAACAAACTTACAGGAAAGAACTAATGCGGGTATCCTTACCTCCTGTATGATGCACAGTATATTGTCTGTATTGCTGTACCTGTGGCATATATTGAAACCTCTACACCACACCAGGGCTCACAATGCAATATCTTAGAATAAGGCTGCTGACATCTCTTTACCTACCAGGAGCGCTTCCTCAGAAGTTCATAGATTGTTGCATTTCTGAGTTGTTGTTTGTCCTTCGCCGTTGGGTGTCTCTTTGGTGGGTTTGTTGAGTGGTGGATCCACCGCCGAGACGCTGGACGCGAAGCTAAGTTGTAAGTTGTAACGCTTTACATGATTTTTCACTTGATTCTTTACACTAGGATGTTAGACCTAGAAGTTATAAATACTATCCCATCTGTTATCCAATATTGGAAGTTACGAAGTTAAGGGACTGATATCACTATATTTTTCCCCCCATAAATTGATACAACCCCGAACCAACGTAGATCACTTTAATAAATTCAAGGCCTAAGTGATAGATAAAATAACAAACATATTAAATAGGCCCCCTCGACACGCCTTATCTCCGGAGTCACACACAAAACACCCCCGTCTCAGACTCCCACGGGCGTGCCTCCCACCAACCCCCCAGGGTCACTATAGACGTTAGTCAATAACGTTTCCTACAGGTTCAATCGACGGGTTAATACCTGTTTGAACCAGACTCGATCACAACACTATCTGTCCTACCCCCTCTCCTCCCTTTTTTTTTCCCACTCTCTTTTCTTCTTCTGTTCCCCTTCCTCTCACTTACCCAACCCAGGCACCTTATCCGCCCCCCACTTAACCCTCCATCGAAAATGACTTACTCCCTTCTAGGAAAATCTCCCACCCTGATCTCCCACAACATCAATGGACTAAATATCCCAGAAAAAAGAACCAAACTGCTCAAGGAACTCAAAGCCCCAAACCCGCTAGTAGTCTATCTTCAAGAAACACACTTCAAAGGACAAAACATACCTAAAATTACTAACAACCTATTCCCTAGAGCCTATCATGCGACCAACCCTCTGGCTAAGACTAAAGGGGTATCAATCCTCATAAACAAAAACGCTCCATTTGAACTGACAAACCAACTCATAGACCCAGATGGCAGGTACATCTTTTTGAAAGGCATTTGGGAGGGGTCCCCAATAACCCTGGCAAATGTCTACTTCCCGAATAAAGCACATATCACCTTTTGCAACACAATTATCAGCGAACTTAAATGGTTCGCTGAGGGCTGTATTGTTTTGGGTGGCGACTTTAATGTCCCTCTCTCCCCCTTGCAAGATACCTCAACGGGATACACACATGTATCCTACAGAATTCTGAAGCGCATTAAACTTGCACTGCAATCCCTAAACTTAGTTGATTCATGGAGGACAACCCACCCTACCGATAGAGATTTTTCATATTTCTCACCCCCACACAAACGTTACTCAAGAATCGACTTAATCTTTATTTCCCAACGAGATCTGACAAGTATACAAAGGGCGGATATAGGCATTATCTCAATATCAGATCACGCCCCCACCGCCTTATCCCTTAAGCTAGGCACGACCAATCGCCCTACTTTTAACTGGAGGCTCAATGCATCACTCCTCACAGACCAAATCATATATGATGACATCCATAGTGCCATCAACACATATTTTAGCAACAATGCAGATTCCGATACAAACCCCCTAAACAACTGGGAAGCTCACAAAAGCGTCATTAGAGGGGAATTTATAAAATGGGGTTCCAGAAAGAAGAAAGAAAGAATTAAGACCATTTCAGACTTATCCACAAGAATAGCAAAACTAGAATCCCAACATAAACAATCTCTCGCATCCGAAACAGCTGACGAACTCGCACAGTGTAGAAAATCGCTCTCAGAAATCCTACACTTTCAAACACAAAAAGCCCTGTTCTTTCGGAAGAGCATATTCTATGAGCATGGCGATAAGAGCGGGAAACAACTAGCCAGGGCCTTACGAGACGCTACAACAGCCAAACACATCCATGCCATAAGGAATAAAACACTCTAGAACATAATACAGAAAAAATAGCTGCCCTATTCCATGAGTTCTACTCTAAGCTCTACAACTTACCCCCGCAACACAAACCTATAAACATACAACACTCCAGAGAGGAAGTGATCAAAAATTTCCTAGACGACAGTAAGATACCCCCTTTAGACACCTCAGATACCGACCCATTACACAGACTGAAATCCTTGAAACCATTAGACTCCTAAAAACAGGGAAAAGTCCAGGCCCAGATGGATTGACATCTCAGTACTACAAATCATACTCAACTCTACTCACCAAACCAATGCTCACAGCTTTCAATCACCTAGCCACACATGACAATGACTCTAACTCCTTACTTTTGGCCCATATAGCAATTATTCCTAAACCTGACAAAGACCATTCCGACTGTGCGAACTACAGACCAATCTCCCTCCTAAACTTAGACGTTAAAATATTAGCAAAAATTTTAGCCAATAGATTGAAACCCCTACTCTCTAAAATCATAGGTCCAGAACAGGTGGGCTTCATGCCAGGCAGAGAAGCCAGAGATAATATAACGAAATCCCTGAACCTGATTCATTACGCACGTCAACAAAAAATTGAGGGCCTTCTGGTTTCCACAGACGCCGAGAAGGCCTTCGATAGGGTCTCATGGGAATATATGTTCGCAACCTGTACACATATTGGTCTGGGAGGTAATATGTTAAATTGGATCAATGCCCTTTATAGGAACCCTCAGGCCAAAATCAAAATCAATAATGCCTTTTCGGATCCAATCCATATTCACAATGGCACACGCCAGGGGTGCCCGCTTTCACCCTTACTTTTCATCCTCACGCTGGAACCCCTTATCAGAATGATAAATTTATCCTCTGGTATTACGGGTTTTAATGTACATAACAGAGAGTATAAGATGGCCGCATATGCGGACGATCTCTTATTCTTTACGACGCAGCCACATATAACACTCCCAAACCTTATGAACATTTTTTCAACATTCGGATACATCTCCAACTTTAAAATAAATCAATCCAAATCAGAAGCCCTCAATCTAAGTATCCCCTCTGCCAACCTCGACAGGCTCAAAAGAAATTTTAAATTTAAATGGGAAACCAATTCGCTCAAATATTTGGGAATCAGACTAACACCCTACATAGAATCCCTATATACGACTAACTTCATTCCACTGCTAAACTCCATAACCAAAGATCTCCAACAATGGACCTCTAAACAGTTTTCCTGGTTTGGGAGAGCCTCAATTTTAAAGATGACCATACTACCCAGACTCCTATATTGTTTTAACGCTCTAACCATACACATCCCCAACAACTTCTTTAAAAAATTACTCTCCATTCAAAGAAACTTTCTATGGGCAAGCAAAAAACCTAGAATAAATTTTAGATCCCTGACGTGGCCCAAGCAACAAGGTGGTATTAGTTTGCCTGACTTCAAAAAGTATTATTATGCCTCTCACGTTTCCAGAATTATTGACTGGCATTGTCACGACCAAATTAAAGATTGGGTTCACCTAGAACATGTCCACAACAAACAAAATATATTATACTATCCTTGGACCCTGCACTCTAAAACCTCCAGAGACATCGCACACCCACTAGTGGCAAACACCCTCAACATCTGGCACACAACTGCCAACAAGTACAACCTGGCCTCTATACCAGGCCCGCTGACACCATTAGCTAATAACCCCGACTTCCCACCAGGCCAACATATAAAAACAGTGCAAGCGCCAGGATATAACCAAAAATACCTAGCCACCCACTGCATGAACAGAAATAAAATTAAAACCCAAGACTTACTAAAAAACGAAATAGGAGAGGCCTTTTCAAATCCATGGTTCTACTTACAGGTCAAAAATTTCCTCCTAAACAGCAAATACAAAGCCTCATTCTCACATAGACCCACTCCCCTTGAAGATATCTGCCTCAAGGGCTCCCAAATTACAAACACAACCTCCCTAGCATATAAATGGCTATCCCAACCACCATCCCATGAAAGAAATAAGCACAAAGAGTCCTGGGAAAATGAACTGGGCACCATCATAAGCGACTCACAATGGGAGAAAGCCTGTATCTTCGCTCATAAATGCTCACTCAGCACTAAGTACCAGGAAATCTCCTACAAAACTCCTCACACAATGGTATATTACACCAGTCAGAACCAAAAAATGGTCCCCTTCCTCTTCGGACATATGCTGGAGATGTAAAAAAGATGTAGGAACTTTCCTTCATATCTGGTGGGAATGTTCCCCAATCCTTGACTATTGGACTAAAATTAACAGATGGATTAAACATATCACGGATACCAGAATTGTGCTAGATGCAGCTGCTTGCCTATTGCACGTCAACACATTTTCTATTAGCAGATATAAAAAGTCCTTAACTAGGCACCTCCTAACAGCAGACAAAAGCCTCATACCTTTACATTGGAAAACCACTCACACTCCTACGGTCAAGGATTGGTTGGACAGAGTCCAATACATGTACAAAATCGAGGAACTCCTAGCAATGAAGAAAGAAAATGGTACTAGCTTTAATTTGCAATGGCAACCGTGGCTAGTATTTACTCTATCCACTGAATTCACCTCTATCTCCGCCTAACTGTTTTATTTACATATTATTCGCTATGAACCTTCCCTAATATAACAGCAGAATTTAGGCCCCTAAACCAATAAAGACCTACATGAACATAGTCCACCCCCCCCCTCCCATCCAGTCCTATCCCCTCCCTTGCTACAACCCACTCCCCCCTCTTCTTTCTTCTTCCCCTTTTCTAATCTATCACCCCTCTCATTCACAACACACACTACATAAGCTTCAATCCACCTTAGAACAGAATTCTTTATCAAGAATATGCAAAATGTATAACTACCTTATGTTACATGTGACAACGTGTTAATTTGTTGAACTTGTGTATGCTACAATTTTCTTTCAATAAAAATCTTTGATTGTGAAAAAAAAAAAAAAAGAAACTGGCATCTAAAAATGTTCCTTTAGCCGCGTTTACATGCTGTGTTTAGCCCACTTTGCGTCTAGAAGCTTTTGTTAAAATGAAAAAAGTCTGTAAATGAAAAGCTTCTAAACACGAGTTACCGCGTTAAGCAGCATTTACAAGCTGTTACAGGCATTTGGCATTTCATATGTACATATTCATATTCATATATACTATACACACACACACAAATGATATTCAAAGATTGAACCTATCTTCATTGAACCTACAGATGTAACCAATGAAAAATTCACAAAGGCAATCAGGGCAGCTGAAGCAATTGCACCAAAAGAGAGGTGCAGCCACAACGCCCTGTAACCCTTGGTATGCCAAAAGATGCTCACTCTTACCAAAAAAGTTTTGGAGATTATATAAAAATAAACAAATGAAGTATAGAGGAGCATAAAAAAGCCAAACCAAAGTATAGAGCGCCTCCTATCGCTCTTAAAGCGGCCGACGTACACCTTCGGAGATTCACCCAGGAGAGCCAACCTGCCGCAGTATAATGATGGCGGCTGGTCCTTAAGCGGTTAATGAACTATTGCACGCAGCATATCCCATCTAGACATCCCATTGTCTTATTGGTTGGCAATGGTGTTCTAAGTTAGAGAATGAGGTGCCTGGTATTTTAGTGCTGGCAGTGTCTCTGGAGCAGGAAATATGTAAAGCACCAGGCCAGGTCTCCAGCTGCATCCCTTCACGCCTCACAGGGAAAACCTAAACAAACATCAGTCTCCCCGATGTCCAGAGAGCATCAAAGCTCATCCTCTTTCACTTCTGATTCATTGGGCTGAATCAACAAGTACAAATCTTTAAAACAAATAATCCTCCAAGGATTATCTGCACTTCATACAAACACTATGGTAGCATACAAAATTGTTTAATATTACTATCCCTGCATTGCTATTTTAAATGTTCAAAAAGATGTGTGCCCTGAGTATTATACTATACAGTAATTATCAAATGTATTAAATGTTTATTAATGATTCCAAAAGAAGGTCTGTGTTGTCTATTTCTTAGAAAAAAAGCTTAAAGTAGTACTAAAGCCCAAACAGTTTTTTCTTCATTTTAGATAGAGTATGGGGGGGGGGGGGGGGTTATAACCTCTGCCAATTTTTGTTTTGTCATCTACTGTATATCCCATTGGGGAGTTTCTCATAATCAAAGCAAAAATGTCCCTCGTTTGAAGGGATTTGCTCTCACTTCTTGCTTTGATTATGGGACAGGAAGTGAGAGGAAATCCCTCAACGGAGGGAAATCCATGGCTTTTACTGGTGTCCCCACTGGAAGATGTCCCCTCTATTCCCGACAACCCAAAATTTGGGATTTTCTTTCACTTTCTATGATAACTGTAATAGGGACACAGACAGCAATACATACCTCACAGGTGCTCTATATCCCTCTCCACTCTATCAAAGAAAAATTGTAATGACATTGAATAAATTCCAAGATATTACATTCTAAAGATAGACAAACATGGAGGTAGTTTATTTTCCTGACATGCATGTCAAGTTTGTATTGTATTATGTGGGATATTCCACGAAAGTGCAATTCCAGCCAAAATGATGTCCTTTTTTTCATTTTTTGGATATGGTTGACAAGATTTTGTCAGATTATTGTTTGATGTCTGTGTATCTGTTTAGATTTCAATCATTCCTTGTTCCAGTGGTGTTCCTGACAAAAGATCTAAACCAGGGGTCTCAAACTGCCAGCCCTCCAGCTGTTGCGAAACTACAAGTCCCATGAGGCATTGCAAGGCTGACAGTTACAAGCATAACTCCCACAGGCAGAGGCATGATGGGACTTGTAGTTTCGCAACAGCTGGAGGGCCGCCAGTTTGAGACCCCTGATCTAAACCTTTGTCACTGTAGACAAAACTACAAAATAATTATACATTTTTGGGAAGCAGGTTACGTAGAACCTTGTTTTATGTATATACCCAGGCAGGGGCATATCTACCACAAGGCAAACAAGGCATTTGCCTTGGGTGACATTTTTCAGTGGGTTCTGCCAGGCAGAAGGGCAGAGATGGCTCTTTAATTGGGCCTTTGCGGCCACTTAATTTGCCTAATTAAAGAGACGCCTCTGTTCCTAAACAGACAGGACAGCTCAGTCCTCTGCCAGTGTCCCAGTGTGCCAGCCTTTGATTGTCACCTCCTGTCTCCCTGAATTGAGGCTGTGTCTGTAAAAGAATCAACCTCAGCTGTGTGCAGTGTGGGAAGGAGCAGCTCTGCTGAGAGCCCTGTCAGCAGTAACCCCATCCTTTGCCCTACTGACCTCTGTCCTATGCCCTGCTGACCCCATCCTCTGCCCTGCTGACCCCATCCTATGTCCAGCTGATCCCATCCTCTGCCCCATTGACCACATATGTGGCACTTGGATGAATCATGGCTCAGGGTCTGATGAGGAAGCCGCAACTGTTTACTGTGAATGGCTACAGCTTCCTCATCAGACCAAGAATGGTATACCGTGGCTGGGGTGGAACAAATTTAGATTGGGGGGGTGCCTGATTTTAGTCTTTCTAGGGCAGCACAAAACAAAAAGATTCACCACTGTACCTATGTATTTATTTATTTTATTTGTATTTATTATACAAGCCTTTTGGGGAATATTATAAGCATGCAATAACTTTCTGGTTGTTACATTGTACTACGGCCCTGCTGTGTATTAGCAATGGAAGTCTCCTAACTTTTTGAGAGGTGGAAAAAAGGTACTTTGGTTGTATGCTTTGCTACAAATGTGAGAAGCGTTTTGATGATTATACAGTAGGTATGGTGAATGAGACTGGATTTCCCTATGTTCTATAACCATTCCCCCTATAGACTACAGTTTGGCCCTATTAACATCTAGATTCATTTCTCCTAGGGGAGAACTATCAGACAGTAAGGACAAAGTATAGTATAATGTTTAATACTATGCTTTGTCCTTACTGTCTGATAGTTCTCCCCTAGGAGAAATTAATCTATATGTTAATAGTTCTATTACATTGAAGTGATTCTAAATGCTGAAGGGTTTTTTAGCTTTGTGTATTCTATGCATAAAGGTAAAAAACCTTCAGTGTGCAGCTCCCCCTACAACCCCCACAATACTTACTGGAGCCGAATCTTGATCCAGCGATATGCACAAGAATAGTGGCTCACCGGGTCTCTTTTTCCTCATTTGCTGAGATGCAGCAGCAGGAGCTGCTGTGAATCACAGCCAGTAAGGAGGGAACAGGGGGTGCTATGGGGGCTCTTAGCAGGGGCCCAGAGAGCTGGCGGGGGACCCAAGAAGAGGGACAAGAAATGCAAAAGGGTCACAGAATGAAATGAATATCTGAAAAAAAAAATTAAATTCTTCAATATTCTATCCAAAACTTAGAAACAATTTTAGCTGGAATTGGGTAATAACATCTCTTTATCTTGTCCTGATGGTCAACTGAAGATGACCAAATTATAACTATAAAATATCATCAGCCTGAGGGTGCAATAGGATCCTCAAAAGCTCTTTTGCATAAATGATCCCAGTTTAGTCTGGCAGGAGCTCTGTGATCTTTACTTATAGTTCTAAGTGCAATTATTTTAATTAGATAGTGCACTTACATTAGTGACTTAACCACACGCACACATCTAATAACCAAAAGAGCTTTCAGTCTTGGCTATATCAGCATCTTTGAATCACAGTTAAAATATTTTATCACAAATTATTTGCGGGCAAGCGTTAGGAAATGCCCCATGCCATTTGGCATTTATTAACATTGCTTACATGTTTTCAGCACTTAAATACCATTTTAGTAGGATACTTCAAAAGTTTAGTGTCTGCTCCAACTTTTTCTCACGGTAAAGTTAAGGAAGCAATAAATATGTGTTATGTAATCTTCCTGAAGCAACAACAGCAATTTCTTACACAAGTATGGAATCTTGTATTAATTATTTACTTACAAACGTGGGAAGTGTTTTCTATACATTATCAGAACTAATGTGTTCTTTCTTGTAAGTAGAAAATAAATAATCTTAACCATTTAAGCCCCAGAGGTAATTTTAAAAAGTTGCTGGTGCTGCCTTTTCTATGGCTATGGGTAGGTCCAACAAAGGTTTAAAGTAAAAAATAAACTCTCCTATCCTCCTCTCCACTGTGAATGGTGCCATCCTAGCCTCTATTTAGATCTGCAGTGGCTATGGTGTTGCGCATGTGACCAGGTATGACACCAGTCATGTGAGGGCTTGAAAGATTGGTTGGGACCCACCTACACACCCAAAATGTGTGCCTTGTGATTGGCCTATAAAAGTTATAGATCCTCTCAATCACCAGTTACAAGATATCGGAGGTAGGGCAAAGCACTAACCTTCTAGTTTGAAATAATTAATTATAGTATTAGAGCACCATTGGTTTTTGGGGCCCCAGAAGGCAATCCAGGCTATACACAGATATGTGGAGGAATATGATATCTCCCAGACCTCCCAGAGGCAATTTACTACAGTTGAACTGATTACAGGTACACATTTACACAATGGTAGAACACTGTGGTGTGTAGAGAAAAAAAATGTAATGCCATCTATTCAGTCTATTACACAAAGAATTCACGATCGCATTTATTATTATAAAGCACTGCGCAAACTGTTGGCGCTATATAAATCCTGTATAATAATAATAATAATATTTTCAGTATGCTAAAATGATTACCCCAGTTAGCCGCCACCTGGGCCTATACTACAAATTTGACACTGCCTTTGTCCAATTCATCGGATAAACGCATTCTCCAGAAGGAGACTTTATGGATAGAACGCTTGGAAGCAACTAAAACACCAGGAATTAATGAGGTCTTATCATACAGACCCCTCCTATGAGATGGGTATGTGTGACACCGATAACATTATTACATGATCTGTATCTATGTTTATGTTCTTTATCAAGTATATATTGATTGATATATCATTATGAGGTTATTCATACTGAATAGGGATGGGCGAACGGTTCGGCCGGAGCATAAGTTTGGGAACTTTTTTTGTTCGGTTGTACGGCGAATAGCCGGACAAACGGGTTGTTCGACCGTTTGTTCGCCCCCCCCCCCCCCCCCCCCCCCCCCGAACCGACCACAATGCATTGTGGTGCTGAACAGTGCATTGAAAGCCCTGATTGGCTGAAGCAGTGAAAGCTTCAGCCAATCAGGGCACAGAGCACTGTCAGAGTCATGATTGGACACTGTCACCATAACTTTATCCAATCATGGCTCATTCCCGCCCCACAGTATAAAAGTATTCTTTCAATGGCAGCCATTTTCAGTGTGATTTTGGCATGGAGAGAGATAGAACAGGTCTCTGTTCAGTGCTATTAGTTAGTTAGTGCTACACTGTGCTATTTTGCTTCAATTGTCAGTGTAGAATATTTGTTAAGTGTCAGGCTAGGGAGTGTAGTGAGGAGGACCATCATTCAGATTTTCATAGTGTGCAGCTAGAGTAGGGACAGCTTAGATAGTTTCACTGTAGTGTAGTGAGACCGTGTCATTCATACATACATTAGTGTGGAGTAGGGACAGCTCAGATGGTTTCAGTGTAGTGTAGTGAGACCATGTCAGTAATCTGTACATTAGTGTATAGCTAGAGTAGGGACAGTTCAGATAGAGTCAGTGCAGTGACGGTTGAACACAGTCTATTTGATTGTGTTACTGCCAGTTTAACGCCATTTACTTCTGTGTGCGTTACTGCCAGTTTAATGCCATAACGTTTTGTGTGCGTTACTGCCAGTTTAATGCCATATAGTTTTGTGCGTTACTGCCAGTTTAACGCCATATAGTTCTGTGTGGGTTACTGCCAGTTTAAACGCCATATAGTTTTGCGTGCGTTACTGCCAGTTTAACGCCATATCGTTTTGCGGTTTTGCATGCGTTACTGCTAGTCTAACGCTATATAGTTCTGTGTGCGTTACTGCCAGTTTAACGCCATATAGTTTTGCGTGCGTTACTGCCAGTTTAATGCCATATCGCCATATTCTTCTTTACTTTATAAGCACCGCCCGCTCCCTCCCAATAATGTCTGAGAGGACAACGAGGAGAGGCAGACGTTCCCTTGGCACTGTAAGGGGGCCAGCAACAAATGTGTCCACAGGTGTGGTGGTCAGTCCTCAGGCAGGGCATCATTTCCTCTGTTTAGTGAGTTTGCCTGTGCTATCCAGCCACAGCATGCAGAGGAGGTGGTGGACAGGCTTACTAAACCTTCCTCATCCTCCACATCCTCTGTCACGCAAGTAGAGACAAGTGAGCAGTTCCCTGCAGTTGCCAGAGTGGATAAACCTGCCTCCTTGTCCACATCTATTCCTGCCATAGCCCCAACATCAGCCATTGAGGAGTCAGCTGAGTTAATTGACCCCAGCCTCAGCCCCTTGCTCCTTGATGATGCCCAGCCATTACTGGATTCAGATGTTGGTTCTGAGGTTGAAGATGACAGGAACATGAGCCTAGAGAGATGGAGGAACACTGGTAGAGAAATGGGCATTCATGTTCCCCAAGCCGCAGCATATTGCCAAGTTGTGGTAATGATGAAGATGGAGGAGATGGAGATGGTGATGATGATGATAAGGTCACTGATGCAACTTGGGTAGGAAACTGAAGGTGAGGCGGCACAGCCTCAAGGAGGTTGACATCAAGACAGAGTAGAGAGCAGCCACTCTATTCCATCACATTCTGCAGCTGTTATCTCCCAGGCCAATCCCCAAATCTCAGCTGTCTGGGCTTTTTTCAGCACATCTGTAGCAGATCACACTGTTGCTATCTGCAAACTGTGTCTCAGACACATCAAACGTGGCAAAAACACCAACCATTTGGGTACCACATGCCTAACAAGGCATTTAATGTCCAACCACTCAGCCTGTTGGCAAGCGCACCTAAAAGGCACACAAAAGGGGCACAAATCTGTCCCTCCTTCTCCTCCTTACACACTTAAGTCTGCCCTGGGATACTGAGTCATTACCTTTCAGCAGCTTCCACAGACAGGGATTATGGTATAGCACAGGATGTCCCAGGTACTAGCAGCACATCTGCCAGCAGCACACCACCAGCTGTAGACTGTAGCCGGCAAATTTCTCTGCCCCATCTGCTGCAGCGGGAAAAAAATACAGTTCCTGCCACCCACATGCCTAGCCTCCGAATGCAAGCTTGTCAAAGCTGTTGGCTCTCCAACTTCTGCCTTTCAGCCTGGTGGATTCTGCCCCCTTCTGTGAATTTGCACAATGTGCTGTACCACAATGGCAGGTTCCCAGTTGCTACTACTTTACACGTAAGGCCATTCTCTCTACCATCATGTGGAAGGGAATGTTCTGGCATCGTTGGGCAAGGCAGTCAGCCGTAAAATCCACCTTACTGCTGACACGTGGTACAGCAAGCATGGGCAGGGACAATATATTTTGTTCACAGCACACTGGGTAATGCTGCTTGCAACTCGAAAGGATGCAGGACAGGGTTCGGTGCTGCAGCTTGTTGTGCCCCCATGTCTCCATACAGCTGGTGGTGATGATGCCAGACCTGTAAGCTCTACCCCCTCCTCCTCCGCCACCTCCATTCCCTCCTCTGCAAAATTGTCCTATGAACATCAGGTACCCCCTAAGCGTTCAAAGAAAGGGCTATTCCCAGAGCCAGGCTAAAAGGGACCATGCAGTGCTTCAGATGGTGTGTCTAGGGGACAGGAACCACACTGGAGCAGAGATTCTTGCAGCTCCTCAGGGACAGGCCCAGAGGTGGTTCACACCATGCCAGCTGCAGCCAGGAATGATGGTGTGCGATAATGGCTCAAACCTCCTGTCCACCCTTAGACACGGAAAGTTGACACATGTGCCATGCCTTTGCCTTTGGTGGTGCAACGTTTCCTAAGTACGTACCCAGGGTTGCAAGATGTACTAAAACAGACCAGAAGAGTCTGTAGCCATTTCAGGCAGTCAGTTTCTAGATACTGTATATACCTCTGCAATAGCCATGTCAGTGGGTACGTGGAGAGGGGCAGACCACAGGTTAACAAGTTGCACCAATTCCTATCCCTGCTGGACAACAGAGAAAGTCCTGGCTATTACACATTCACCTTCCCAAAGAAGGCGAGTTAAGTCCAGTTCCTTTAGGGCATTCATGCCTAACACCACTGGAATATCTGGGAAGGAAGCATCATGGGTCACCACCACCCCGACCTGGGTGAGGGTATGCCCATAGACCTTGAGAGACATCCAGGTGACCCCTACTACCGGAAAAGGGTTATTTGCAGCTTTCAGATTTAGCCAGGAAGCGGTGTTGCCAAAATGGTGCTGGTAGAAGTGAGATTCCATGGTAGTGACCTCTGATCCAGTGTCCACCAAACAGCTGACCGGCTGGCCGTTGAAAGTCACAGTTACTACTGGGCATGTGGATATCATCACAGGATCTTGTTGGGAAGAAACGCTTCACGTGAGTTGCCCCTCTGCCACAGGAACCTCTAGTTTAAAGGATGCTGTTAGGCAATCTTTTCTCCCTTTCCCACACAGTTCCTGGAAATGTGGCCTAACCGTCCGCACTGCCAGCACCTGCGATCTGTATCCGGGTCTCTCCGGAGTGAGTTGCGTGAAGCACTAGGTTGGGTAGACCCGCTCTGAGTAGCTGATATTTCCTGTTTGAGGGAGGTCACGGAATCAGCTAGGTCCTTTACAATTCTTAATATTGAGGACAACACAGCAGCTAGGTTTGATGAGGGGCATGGAGCAGTCGCTTCCTTGAGCTCTAGCGGCCACCCAACTCCGCAAGTGGAGGTAACCTGGCTTCTGGAAATAGCCTGTTCATGTTCCAGCTCCTCCTGTTATTGCTCAATGGCCTCTTGCAGGATAACGTGTCATCAGCACTCTATCCCTTAAGGCTCTCTTTAATGAAGAGGTCCGTACCCCACAGAGACCTGGTCCCAGATGTGTTGAGGGTTAGATACTCCTGTTCCAGTGGGTGTCATTAGTTTCTCCAGTTGGCACCAGATTTCCTGCAGGGCAACAGCATATTGAGACATAGTCTCGTGGTCATGCTGGCTCCGAGTGTATAATCAGTTCAGCTATAAGTGTACACTGCCCATACAAGTTCTCCAGACGAACCACAATAGCTGTTCTGCTGTCTCTGTCCTTTTCTGGCAGAACCATCACAGCCCGGCGGGGTTCACCTTCTAGTGCATTAATAGCCAAATCGGAAATGTGCTCAGCGGGTGTTTGGAACAAGCAGTCTGAGCTGTCTAATCTCTCCACCCAGTCTGCCAGGGAGATATTTGTGCCAGTAAATTTAGGGATCAGTGCCAGAGCTGTTCCACAAGGTGCCATGGTTAACCCTCTAGCCACTACCGCTGCCGTTGATGATGGTTTTGAGGCATCCTGCCTACTACGTCAAAATGTAAGCAGGGGAATTAGTGTGGCTGTATTACAGTATAGAGGGAAACACACTGCGTGGTATTGTAAATGAAGTAACTTTAATTGCCAGATAAGTAACAGTGGAAAATTATATTTACAAAAGTGGAGTAAACAGTTCTCTTGTTAGCATATAAGGCACAGATTCACAGTCCATTCACCAAAGATACAGATTGCAGCTCAGTAAAATGGCACTGTAGTTATTATTCCTCTCTTCAGGCACATCAGTGGTATGCAAGGCACAATTTGATTACTTGCCATAGGCTGCTGTCATTAAGCGGGTTTCACAGATGCAGCAGAGATGATTTAATAGGAAAATACACTGTCTTAGATGAGCTTCTATCACAAGCACAGCAGCAGCGCTGATAGGCAGGAATCCTGAGGAACCCTGTTCTGTCCCTACAGGCTGGAACACTCTCCCTGAGTAAGGCCTAGCTTTCCCTCACAGGCAGTATACCTTTCCCTCACTCATTCCACACACGTCTCTCAAAATGGTGGCTGGGCTCTCTTTTATATGGAAGCTAACAGAAAATGGTGGACAAAATCTTGAGATAACTTGGTACCAATCAGAACACAAGGCTTCTCCAAGATGTCTGCTGGAGACAATTTCAGAGAAATAGTTACAGCCTCAACAGGATTTCACAAAACAGCAGGAAAACACAAACACATTCTGAATATAATATGACATTTCTGCATGAGAAAGTAAGTATGATACAATTGCAGTCCCACTTCTCCTCTCAGCCAGCAAGACTGTCCTGTCACAGTTAACTGTGAGGAGGCTGAATTTCAAAAGAGTGCAGCGCTCATAAAGTGTCCGGTATATAATCAATGGACAATCATACAAAAAATTGTGAACAAAATAAATAGAAAACAATACAATACCAATATGCGTGAGTGATTCACTCTCAAAAGAGTAAATGTGAAAATAAGTATTTTGTCCATAAACACACTATACAATGTAACCATGTGGGATCTCTATCAAAGAGACGTGAAATAAACTATAATATATATATACTATGTTTGACCATAGAAAATAATACAAGATGCTTCTAAACAATGCAATAATACACCTTAATTGTGATACTAAAGTGTAAAGAACAAAATAAACGTGACTTTTGTGCGGCTTGTCTGAAGAGGTCCGTCACCACTAGGACTGAGGCTTACCGGAATTTGTGGACTCAGATATTTAGTGTTTACCATGTGAGTCACAAAGGCTTGATGGTGTCAGCCACACCAATGGAAACGACTCCCAGCCCAGGTATGTAGTAACGGCAAACCAAGTCTTTGTAAAGTCTTCCAAAGGGACTCAGGAACAAGATGGTAGGCAGTGTATGGTACGGTATATCTCCCCAGGTATGACCGGTAATAAAGAAAAGGGGACTATATAGTGTAATACCGTCAGGCGGATTTTTTTTTTATTAAAATCTGACAAAGTGGGTACTCACATTGACATAAGGATTAAAAGCATGGATATAGTACTGGTAGCAGTGACATCAGTGAATCATCCCCGACGCGTTTCGCCTCCATAGGGCATCATCTGTATAGTTTATTTCACGTCTCTTTGATAGAGATCCCACATGGTTACATTGTATAGTGTGTTTATGGACAAAACACTTATTTTCACATTTACTCTTTTCAGAGTGAATCACTCACGCATATTGGTATTGTATTGTTTTCTATTTATTTTGTTCACAATTTTTTGTATGATTGTCCATTGATTATATACCGGACACTTTATGAGCGCTGCACTCTTTTGATATTCACTTGCTTTATTTAAACATATTTTGTTTGTGCTGGCTGCTATACATCTGTTGGTGCATAAAGATAGTGCGGTTTCTTCCACCATTTTCCGCTTAACTGTGAGGAGGCTACCTACACAGCTGCACTCCAAGATGATGAATATGGATGCTTTATTGATCCATCCAAGTGACACACCACAGGAAAAACGACAATCAATGTATCAAGGCAGACATGTTTCACACAGTATCATCATTGCGATGATTAATCGCTTCTGGACCAGCCGCCACAGTTATACTGTGGCAGGTTAGCTCCCCTGCGCGAGCCGCTGTAGCTGTACGTCGGCTCTTTAAGGCGCTTCTAGCAGCGCGCGCACGCCTGAAGTGGGCCCCCTGGAGCCAATGCGAGTGCCCGGTGGGCTCGATGACCCCTTGATCGCCCCCTAGTGTTAACCCCTTCCTTGCCAGTGTCATTTATACAGTAATCAGTGCATTTTTATAGCACTAATCGCTGTATAAATGTCACTGGTCCCAAAAATGTGTCAAAAGTGTCCGATTTGTCTGCCCCAATATCGCAGTCCTGATAAAAATCACTGATTGCCGCCTTTACTAGTAAAAAAATTATAATAATAAAAATCCCATAAATCTATCCCCTATTTTGATGCTATAACTTTTGCGCAAACCAATCAATATACGCTTATTGCGATTTTTTTTCCCAAAAATATGTAGAAGAATACATATCGACCTAAACCGAGGACATTTTTTTTTGTTTTTTTTTTTATTGGGATATTTATTATAGCAAAAAGTAAAAGATATTGTGCTTGTCTTCAAAATTGTCGCTCTTCTTTTGTTTATAGCCAAAAGAAAGCTTTATTTACGGGAAAATGTCTTCCTTTTTGCAGTGTTAAATGTGGTGTTATCGCTCTCTCATACTGGTCCCTGGAAGTTCAACATGGCAACTCATGGCACAGAACTCTCTTAGGATCTGAAAAAAAGAATTGTTGCTCTACATAAAGATGGCCTAAGCTATAAGAAGATTGCCAAGACCCTGAAACTTAGCTGCAGCACAGTCACCAAGACCATTCAGCGGTTTAACAAGACGTCATATCCAGAGGTTGTCTTTGGGAAATAGATGTATGAATGCTGCCAGCATTGCTGCAGAGGTTGAAGGGGTGGGGGGTCAGCCTGTCAGTGCTCAGACCATACACTGCACACTGCATCAAATTGGTCTGCATGGTTGTCATCCCAGAAGGAAGCCTCTTCTAAATATGATGCACAAGAAAGCCCTTGAACAGTTTGCAGAAGACAAGCAGACTAATGACATGGATTACTGGAACCATATCTTGTGGTCTGATGAGACCAAGATAAACTTATTTGGTTCAGATGGTGTCAAGCGTGTGTGGCAGCAACCAGGTGAGGAGTACAAAGACAAGTATGTCTTGTCTACAGTCAAGCATGGTGGTGGGAGTGTCATGGTCTGGGGCTGCATGAGTGCTGCCGGCACTGGGGAGCTACAGTTCATTGAGGGAACCATGAATGCCAACATGTACTGTGACATACTGAAGTAGAGCATGATTCCCCTCCCTTCAGAGACTGGGCCGCAGGGCAGTATTCCAACATGATAACAACCCCAAACACACCTTGAAGACAACTGCCTTGCTAAAGAAGCTGAGGGTAAAGGTGATTGACTGGCCAAGCATGTCTACAGACCTAAACCCTATTGAGCATCTGTGGGGCAACGTCTCGGACATCCACCAGCTCTGTGATGCCACCATGGAGGAGTGGAAGAGGACTCCAGTGGCAACCTGTGAAGCTCTGGTGAACTCCCTGCCCGAGAGGGTTAAGGCAGTGCTGGAAAATAATGGTGGCCACAAAAAATATTGACACTTTGGGCCCAATTTGGACATTTTCACTTAGGGGTGTACTCACTTTTGTTGCCAGCGGTTTAGACATTAATGGCTGTGTGTTATTTTGAGGGGACAGCAAATATACACTGTTAAAAAAGCTGTACACTCACTACTTTACATTGTAGCCAGAGGCGGCTCTAGGCTTTGTGAGGCCTTAAGCAAAACTTAGACATGAGGCCCCACTGCTGCCCTTGAACTACTCAGCAGGCCTTCCCAGATTAAGATCCTCATGCGGTGGATGGGAAAAGTGACGTGCGCGGACGCAACATCACTCCTCATTGGCTGGCAGGCAGAACATCAGGAGTCTTAGGTTACGTGAGAAGTGAGTGTAACAGGGCTCTTAACGTTGCCTGCACACAGCGGCATTAAGATGTCCTGTCACCTCTAAAATAAAGTGCTGCAGATCAGATGTTCGGCATGCTTAAGTGCGACAGGGCTCTTAACGCTGCCTGAGCACAGCAGTGTTAAGGTCCCCTGTCAATCAAAACTGGGGTAATGTGTGTCGCACTACCCCTGAAGGAGCCGCTTGGTAATTTTGGGTTTCCCTGTTCTGCGCCTCAACTCCAAGAACACCCTCAGCCCCTCTGACACACCTGCTTGATTGAATCACTACAGACACAAGTAGCGTATAGTACCTTTCACCTTACTGTAGGATATAGGCAATAAACAATTACACACGTGCTTAGTGGTAGACACTATTTGTCTAGAATTAGGAACTAAAAAAAAGTACAGTTCACAAAGTAAAACTGCTCTCAGATAATAAAGGTAAACAAATATATCTATAAAAGCAGCTTTATATCAATAGCAAAAAAATCTATTCGAATAAGAATAGGGGGGTGAAGAAGGTCTCCTTCTCGGATCCGCTCCTGTCATTTGCCGCGGCCGGAGCAAGCGGGATGGAGATCCACGGCACCCGCTTACACATATCAGGCAAATTCGGCGATGGGGAGGCCCCTGTGATCACAAGGCCTAAGGCGATCGCCTTATTTGCCTAATTAGAGAGCCACCTCTGATTGTAGCAAAGTGTCATTTCTTCAGTGATCAGTGTCACATGAAAAGATGTAATAAAATATTTACAAAAATGTGAGGGGTGTACTCACTTTTGTGAGATACTGTATATACTTTTTGCTGTATTATGTATTCTAACTAAGGTTTGTTTTTATGAATAGAAATATTCAAGTTCCTGAAGAAGCAACGTTATAGGTCACAAAACATGTAGAGCAGAAATGTTTTATACCAAGGAGGACAAGTGGAACACCTTCCGAGAGGAGTATATACAGTATATGTGGGCATATCTCAATTATTGTCACACAGGAAGTACTATCTATTACTCCCTCCAGGGGGACCACATCGAGTCCTACCTATTTTTTATCACGTTATTGTCTTTGTATAATGTTATGAATTTTAATCTAGATCAATATAATATATTACTTTTATACATGCCTATCATTCTAATTTCTATTCAATTCAGACTATTTGGGATGTGGCACATTATTACTATGGGTGCCTTATTGCCACCTAAGAACACTGCAATTTAATCAAGTATTCCAGCTATACAGTCTGACATAACTCATTAAAATACTTTCAGACATTTATTTCCTTAACATGAGTAAATTAAAATAATACAAAGGTGATCTAAACAAGTTAATTTTCTCTGTAAGAAAAAATGTTAAACATCGCTATTTAAGTACAGGATTTCCTGGACTGCGTATCATTAAAAACCGCACGTGTTTATTTCAACTCAATTATTATTGTGGCAGTGGATTTTAGTGTTGCATCGTACCTAGTCACTTTAATGAGTTTGCTGTGTCAGTGTGATATGGACGTTAAGTTTCTTTTTATAAATAAAGCTATGCCTTCAGGGAACTATATAATGATCTGCAGCTGTGGGGGGAAATGATGACCAGAGCAGTGTGTACTAATTATACATGCACAGGAACATTCCCACTGACTTGTTTAGAGCAGTGCAAGAGAGGTAATTGTCCTTCATGGTGGGATTTGCTGGTGTCTCAGTACAAATTCACATAACACCGATCCATATATTTTCCTGTCCTGTGAAAACTCCTAACTTGTGCGTTTACACAAAATGTATTTCTTCTCCGTATTGTCTACTTCACATATTACACTCTTTTCTGTCTTATTTTCCCTAAAGAACCCCAGATACAACTACTGTTCGTTGAGCTCTTCTAAACACAGCAGTGTTTGTCTATCTACCATGAGGATTTTCATATACTGAAAAAAGTTCTTATTAAGAATGAATTTTACCCATAAGTGAGATGTTAGTTGTTACATGGCGTTTGGTTGGCTAAAGGCTAATAGGCTGCTCTCTTTGCAAGAGAAGTTGCACTGTGCAAGGGGATTTTACCCAGAGCTTAGTGAATGTGGTGAAATTACGCTTTGCAAAAAATACCCAATTATGTAGAAGGAAAATAAAAGAAATACATTTTAGCTTGTGCATAACTGAATGATGGGAGTCAGCAGAACTTCACCTCATTCACTAGGCTTTGGGGAAAATTCCCTTGCAAAGTGAACAGTCTATTTGCCTTTAGTAACCCCATAGACTCAGGCAGGTTGAATCATTCATAAGACCCATATAGTTTTTATGTGCATAATTATTTAAAGTGGCTGTAAAGCCTTAAGGTCGTTCACCTTAATGCATTAGGCATTAAGATGAAAACCTTAAAACCTTCTGTGCTGCAGCTCCCCCCCCCCAGACCCCCCTTCTTTCCTGAGGCCGGTCCGATCCAGCGATGTGCGTAAGCGGCTGCCAAATTGGACAGATTGATAGCAGCAGGAGCCATTGGCTCCCACTGCTGTCAATTAAAAACCTTCTGTGCTGCAGCTCCCCACCCCCCCCCCAGACCCCCCTTCTTTCCTGAGGCCGGTCCGATCCAGCGATGTGCGTGAGCGCAGCGGCTCCAGCCACTGTCACTCTCCTCATTGGACAGATTGATAGCAGCAGGAGCCATTGGCTCCCACTGCTGTCAATTAAAAACTGTGACCTGTGAGCAGGGGACGGGGCTGAGTCCCGCTGTCTGTGTCAATGGACGCAACAGCGGGACTCAGGAGCAAGCACACACGGGTGCCCCCATTGAAATTGGCTTTCCATGGGGGCACCCGATGAAGAGGAGGATCCTGGAGCGCCGGTGGGGGGGGCCCAGAAGAATAGGATGTGAAACCCGATGGAAAATGAGGACCTATTCTATTAGTACTCTAAGTTTTGTGTTTGTCAACTACACGCAGTGAACTGTCACATCCATACCTTGATATTTTAATATTAAGATACATGCGTTATGCATTATATCTTTTCTTTTAAAAGTTGATTTTTAATAAAATATGTGATTTTTATGTAATTTTGTCGTATGCTCCTTTTCTGGCCTGTATAGTCTGATATCCCTTTTTTCTTTTTTTTTACTATATATATACACATTTGTGGATGTTGGCCATGAGTGTCACAAAAAATTGTACAAAGAATAGGATCGGGGCTGCTCTGTGCCAAACCATTGCACAAAGCAGGTAAGTATAGGCATGATTGTTATTTAAAAATAAAAAAAATAAAATATTTACGATCACTTTAAGCGAAAAGAGAATTCAGCAGGGACAGCGTAAAATCATTCCTTAAAGTGTTACTAAACCCTGGACCCTGCATTCACTATATCTGGTCTCTGACAGTACACAGAACATGTAAATGGAATTATTTTTGTAAATATAAACTGCTAAATACCTTTTCTCATCAGGAGTATATAGGAGTCTTGTGATTTCTATAAGTTCCTGGTAAAGCTTTTAGGAGGAGTTTCCATACTGCACTGAGCTGTCCTATCAGGATCCAGGGTCAGGCACTGAGCTGTCCTATCAGGATCCAGGACCCCTGACCCTCGGTCTGAACAGTGCTGATTGGCCCTGTGCTGATCACATGCACTCTCCAAAGAAATAAAAACCTCTCTAGCAATACACAACAAACTGAGCATGTGCAGCCTGACTCCAAAGGCTCTATACTATCCAGACATGTTCTGGATTCAGTGGAAGAAAAATAGGATCTGTGCATACAAGATCAAGCGGCCTTTTTAAACAATGCAGAGGATTAACCCCTTATGTTCCACAGTGAGTATAACAAGCATGCTTTACTGCATATACAGACTGATTTTACTGCTGTGGGTTTAGTAACACTTTAACCTAGAGGGGACCTTTGTTACTACAGCAAAAAGGAAGGACCAGAGATAATAATCCTAACAGAGGATATCTCCAGGATGTGTGGGTACACTTAGGCACTTAAAGCTGCCTGCAGATAACTTCAGGAACTTTCACTGTGTGCTATGCTCAAATTCCAGACATTTCTAAATGAGCAAAGCTTCAACATTTCTGTGATAGAATCTCCAGCTTGCCTTCACACATTTCTATTCAACTATCTACATGATGGACTGCCTTACTGGCCAATAAGGATATGTATAACATAAGAGACATGGCAAGCTCCATCACTACCACAAAGTGGAGAACTTTGCAAATTGATACAGACTAGGCATTCCATAATAATGAGACATTCATCCATAGGAGAGACTAATGAGAGCTGCTGCAACTGCTGGGTGTCTGCATTTTTTACCTGTTAGCGCCTTTGGTTTTTTTTTTGTGATGGGTGAGGTGATGGGAAGGTTATGTAGATATGAGATTTTGTTTAGGTAGCAAACTGTGCAGGTTTACTGTGCAGGTATTATGTACATCTTGCTAGTACCGGGTTGGACTTAATTCTTCATAGCATAGATTTAACAAGGTATTGGAAACATTCCTCAAAGATTTTGGTCCATATTGACATAAGAGCATCACGCAGTTGTTGCAGATTTGTCAGCTGCAGATCCATGATGCGAATCTCCACATCCCAAAGGTGCTCTATTGGATTGCAGTACAGTGAACTCATTCTCACGTTCAAGAAACCAGTTTGAGATGATTTGAGCTTTGTGACTTAGTGCATTATCCTGGTGGAAGTAGCCATCAGAAGTCTGTAGTCATTAAGGGATCAGTGTTGCCAACCTACCATATTGAAAATTTCTGACACGACACCCAAAATGTATTATTATTATTTATTATTAAAAATGTTACTGGCATGTCCAAAAGTTACAACATTACAGTTTTAAGTGCACATTTTAGTATTTAGGCTACAAGCAAGTATGATATGCAATAAGCAATGTCATTTAAGGTAGATATTAAGGCAAAACACATATTTCCTATTTTATTTTCAATATAGTAAGTAAGTAGCTCAGGGACATGACTCAGAAGGACAAGAAATTAGAATGGGTAGGCACACAAAAATTAAATTGACTCTCACAGTGACACTGACAGCAGTGTGCAGCAGCACAGTTCCCTCCTGAGTCACAGTGACATTCTTTCTTCACGCCAGGTGGTCTCCTCAGTTCACTCCAGTCCAAACAGCACTAACAGTCTCACTCCCGGCTTGCCTTTCTCCTGTCCTGCAGACGCGCACACGTGGCTCCGGATTCTCGGCTTGACTCCCTTGCACCATGACATCACCCGACATGCTCAGACACCGCCTCCACCATACTCGCCCTCAGTTGGCGCCGCCTGAACACACTGTAGCAGGCACTCAGATAGTCTTGGCTAGCTCTGGACATGAAGCTTAACACACCGAGCGTCACAGTCATATTTTTTACTGACAACCTTTTCCTGTCACTGGCATTTACTGGCTGATGAAAAGTTCCTGTTTTTTACGGGCTGCCAGTAAAAATACTGACGGTTGGCAACACTGCGTCTCCACTCACCGTTTGAGGTCTGAATTAGGTCCAAATTTTTGCCTGAATTCGGACCTGAAAGAAAGCCAAAGGTGCACAGGACCCTTCAGCTGTGCTCTCCGTGGCCACCCCGGAGATGTGTGAACCGGCTCCATTGGGAGCTAGTCACAGTCTCCTGGATGCGAAGAAACCCACATCCAATTCACATCAGTTTGAACCCAGCCTGAAAGGGATGGACACGATCAGCAGCAATAGGTAAGCCATGGCAATTAAACAATGCTCAATTGGTACTAATAGGCCCTTAGTGTGCCAAGAAAATATGCCCCACACCATTACACCACCAACACAAGCCTGAACCATTGATACAAGGCAGGATGGATCAATGCTTTCATGTTGTTTATGCCAAATTATGACCCTACTATCTGAATATCCCAGCTGAAATCAAGACTCATCAGACCAAGCAATGTTTTTCCAATCTTCTATTGTCCAATTTTGGTGAGCCTGTGTGAATTGTAGCCTTAGTTTTCTGTTCTTAGCTGATCAGAGTGGCACCCGGTGTGGTCTTCTACCACTATAGCCCATTTGCTTCAAAGTTTCGATGTGTTGTGCATTCAGAGATGATATTCTGCATATCTTGTTGTAACGAGTGGTTATTTGAGTTAATGTTGCCCTTCTATCATCTCAAACCGGTCTGTCCTTTCTCCCCTAATCTCTGATATCAACAAGGCATTTTTGTCCACACAACTGCAGCTCACTGGATATTTCCTTTTTTTGTTGGACCATTCTCTGTAATCCCTGGTTGTGTGTAAAAATCCCATCAGTTTTTGAAATACTCAGACCAGCCCCTCTGACACCAATAACCATGCAACGTTCAAAGTCACTTAAATCCCCTTTCATCTGGATGCCTAAATGCATTGAGTTGCTGCCATGTGATTGGCTGATTAGTAATGTAATTGTTACCTATGGAATGCTATTTTTCTTTACTCCCCCTATAATAGCACCCAGTGAATCTAAGAAATTACACTTTTGTCTTATCTGTTAACAGAACATCCTCATAAAATCTTTGGGCACTATTCAGGTTTTGTGTGAAACAGTAAAGGGTGCAACAATAGTGCAATCACAAACAAGCTAAATAATCATAAAAGTGAATTGTAATTTGGCGCCTTAGCCATCTTCTTAACTTTCCTGACAAAAATATAAGTTAGCATGTATGCTTTTCTTGGTTAGTAATAGGTTACACCTTGTCGCTGTATAGTGTGGCTGATTTTTGTCTGTCTTTTCGACTGTCACAAATGCTAACCTTTGCTGATATAAGAGAAGCTTTTAGCTATTTACATTTTTTTCTACTGTCCTTTGTGACATTTTGGATTTTTTTTCTGCTACGACCTTGGAGAAATTTTGGCACGCTAACCACTCCTGGGTACCATTCAGTTTTCTTACTTAGAGATTATGACTCTAGCTGTGTTTTCATGCTGTGGTGGTATCCACAAAAAAATTGCTTGATTGCAGTTTCCTGACAGACAACATTACTTTTCTTCTGATCTTTTCAGGAATTTCCTTTGATCGTGGCATTATGTGCATTATATGCTTGTTGGAGTTTTGTAGCAGCAAGCTGATGGTGATGAAGGGTCGAAAACAACGTTTCTTTTGAGCAAGCCTGGCTATGTTCATTCAACCAATTATAGTTATTCCTTTATTTGAGTTTATTTATCTAAGGGAATTCATTTTTGACAGTTCTAGAATGTGTTGGGGATAAATGTGTAATTATTTTGCTAAATGCTTTTTTTTTTTATATATATAAATTCTGTACTTAAATTTTTATGAAAATGAATTACAATACAAAGACACAGAAACAAATTGTTCAGCCAATAGTATACAGTATGGAAAAACAGATCCAACAATATTGCCAGTGTCTCCGAATTTCTGTCCACTATTGAGGAGATCCGTAGGATGGAACATTTACAGTAACTGCCTTAGCTGAAGACCCAATACAAACATTTTCAAAAATTTGGGATCCCTGGGATAGTTCAGAATACTGCCAGGGAAAAACCCCTATAGAAACCTAGTTAAGTTATCATTCATATGTTGTCTTAAATGCCTAATTGTACGCTTCTTCTAATCTAAAGTTGCACGGTGAGCCCCCCCCCCCCCCTTCCTTTTTTGTCTATTTTAATTTTTTTCTCTCATATTATTGATGTCATTTTTATATTTAATACAGGTATGTCCTATTCTGATTTGGTTGTCTTTTAAACACTGTAGCTCATTGCTTTTTACTATATAAAATACCTATGTTATCTACATGCCTTTTTCATGTATTGTTTACTACATAGATGTTGGTTGATACACTTCTAATGTATGTCTAACATGCAAATGTTTTTATTTAGTAAAATACTCAATGAAAATACAATTTACAAAAAAAAAATATTGCCAGTGTCATAGAAATAGATATAGAAATAGAAATAGAAATTGATCAGACAAAATGCCTGAAATAGGCAACTACAGGTGATATGAACAGCAAGAACGTGATTTGCAGGAAGTGTAGCAACTTGCCCTGATATCTCAAGGAAAAAGGTATATCAAAGATCCATCTCAGTTTGGTCCATAGGAGCTAAAAGGGAAGAAGCCCCTCATAACTTAAGGCTGTATTGGCAATAAGGTGGAAGTGTTAATGACAAGAAAGAGAAAGAAAGGTATAACCCAGAAGATTGGAAGACAAAAAAAAGTGGGGGACAAAAAAGGGATAAAGGTAGGGGGGAATCTGACTGCCTAATGTCTCTACTTATTTAACCACAGGAAAGAGTAAGAAGTATGGCTTTGGCAAAATTAGTTATCAACCAAGGACCAACCAGTGCACTGTAATCAGGAAATAATGTTAAGTCCAATCAATAGAACCAGGTTTTGCGATATATCTCCTCCTTCCCATTTGCCAAAGCCACAGTTTCTTCCATGAGGGTAATCTCCTTAACATTAAGCAGCAACCGGCTAATCAGAGGTGCCACTGTCATTTTCCAATATAAAGGAATACAAGTCTTGGCTGCATTAAGAAGGTGAATCAACAAGAAATGTTTTTTGTAGAGTTTTGAGGAGAGTGGGGTGAGATGTAGGTGGCAAGCTGCCTGGGTCATTTTACAATTTTACATTCATTAATTTGAAATATATGTCTCCTACCTGTTTCCAGAAGGCAGTTTGTACCAAACTCCAAAACATGTATATCATAGAGCCCACCTGTTGCTGACAATGCCAACAAAGTGGGGACAATTGTGGGAAGCGCTTATGTTAGGTACTTGGGAATCTGTACCAGTGGGACATAATTTTATATCCAGTTTTCCTGGATCTTCCTTGGAAGCAGAGTGAGTAGGTTTCAGTATCCTCTCTTTCTGTTGTTCTGTGAAATTATAGATCTGCTTCCCATTTTGCAAGGTGTGCAGGGGACGTTTGATCAGGTGGGTGAGTAAACAGTTTATATGAAACAGATATCTCATGTCAGAGTGGAGTCAACAAGGAACACATCTGCTTGAAATCTGACAGGGACTAAGTAATGACCATTCTTCCAAACACTAGACAGGAAGTAACCAAATTTGTAGTGCCCTCCAAAATGGAAGAGGGAGCTCCACCATTGTCCGAATGTCAGTAATTCACCTGAGCCCCTCTAAGGACAAAAATATTGTAGATGAAAATCACCCAATGAAAGCAGGAGTTGACTGAACCGATCAATGTGCCCATGTTAAAAATGTGGATTGCCGACAATTAGAGACAGGAATGTTTTCCTTTTCAAAAGGAACTGTCTGATTGAATGAGGGTGAGAGTGGTAGCAATTAAGGGATGAGAGGCTATGGAACAATGTAGCACACTCGAGCACCACGATAAGCCTTGCAGTGGCATCTCAGCTACAGCCTACTCAGATTGAATCAATCTCTAGGCTGAACCCAGGATACACCATGTGTACTGCTTTAGTTGTCCACCAAAACGTCATTGATTTTTACAACCGCTGTCTGAAATGAATATATTGCATCATTCCAGCTTTTGAGAAACACTCTGGAATCCTAGTAAGTGTTTAAAGCTTATACAAAAGCCTTGGTAGCCAACGTAAGAAGAAATATCAGGGTGAAAGCAGGCAGCTCTAATGGGTCCCGTTCCACAGAGGGAAGTCGTCCAAGAAAAAGTCATTGATTTTTACAACCACTGTCTGAAATGAATATATTGCATCAATCCAGCTTTTCATGTGAGCTGCAAGGCTGATATGGCGCAAGACCACTTTCATAAAACCTCAGTCTACTTTATCTTAGCATTTTAGGCATCAGTAGACAGGAGGGTATTGATGCTGTCAGGAGCACCTAGGCTATGGCACTCTCCTTATCTGTTTGTCCACCTGCAAGGTGATTAATGTGATCAGTCTCTGGGTGGAAACCAGACCTGTTATAAGCCAGCCAAACCCTCACTCGCATGCTTGTGATAGAGAGTGAATTTCCTTGGATGACCTTGGCCTGGATTATTCCCTGAACTCAGCCTGCCTTTTACCTGGACTGTCATAGAACCATGCTACCTGTCTGCCAATTGCAAGTACCTGTTTACTTTGCTCAGTTCGTGCCTGCCCAGGCGTGGTGGCCATGCACTATAGCATTGTGTATAAGACCTGTGGGCAACCAAGTACCGGTAGGCCTTCTTGGCTTATGGGAAAGGGGGCTGCTATAGGTGAAGAACACAGTAGTCAGCTATATTGTCTGACCACCTGCTTTGGGGTAGACGTGACATTGTCACAAGCCTTTAAGAAAAAAAAAGAAAACATTTTTTCTTTAAAAATAGACTCTATGCAGACTTGTTTATTTGCTGCTATCAGGGGCCAGCTCGTGTTCTCGTGTTTCTCACATTGCTGATTCCTTTTTACATATCATTCTCCAGATTTTATTTTCACATGTTTGATTACTTTTTGACCTGCACCATCGGAGTCGCTTCCACTTTTTTGTTTGTATCCTTTTCCTTTTACCTTTGGGATTCCATCGAGTGGATCGTATGGGAGTTCCTGGTTTGGTTGCATGCTGTCCATTTGCCGTGCTGCTCTTCTGCCCTGCTGTCCTGTTCCGGCCGGATCCGGTATCCTTCAGCGCAAGAGGTTAAGCGCACAAGCCTATAAGATACAATGTCGTATGGCAGTTGTATCCAACTTTTGTGGTAAGAGTATTCAATCTCTCTACATCATCTGTCAAGTTGTTTAAGACACCTTTGTCCAGCTCTTACATGCTCTAGAACTGTCTACAGAGATCCGCGGATATCAGTGCCTCACTTGACTCATTTTGGACTTTTTGTTTACTTTGTTTCATTTTGTCCTCGCCTAGATATTATTTTGGGTTCACCCCCAGTCACATGTGCTTTTTATTTGATCGGTATTCACTTTGACTATATTGTGTTTATTGTTAGCGCTACATTTTTTGTGTGTTTATTTGCTGACTGACACGCCAAGTCTAGGAACCGTCTGTGCATGTAAACGTACATCCGGCAGTAACGCAGGAGCCAGAGCCTAAATGTAACCCGCATGACCCTTTTTCTGGTGACCCCCATATGTTTTCTAACTTTAAAAATAGTTGTATGCTTTACTTTAAGCTTAAGCCACACTCTTCTGGTTCTGAAGCACAGCAGGTTGACCTGTTTATTACATGGTTGCAGGGAGATCCCCAGTCTTGGGCTTTTAGTCTCCCCGCAGATGACCCAGCCAAAGGGTCAGTTGAAGCTTTTTTCAAAGCCCTAGGTTTACTCTATGATGATCCTGATCATGCCCACTCAGCAGAAGCTAACCTTAGGTCATTACGTCAGGATAAATGCACCACTGAACAATACTTTTATGATTTCCGCCGCTGAGCACCTGACTCAGAGTAGAATGACCCAGCTCCAAGAAGCCAGTCCAGGTTAGGCTTATCAGACTCTATCAAAGACTCATTAGTACACTACCCTGAACCAAAGTCACTGAATGAAGCCATGCAAGTAGCCATCTGTTTAGAAGAAAGGCGTACAGAGAGGTTTGTTTCTTTGCCCCCTAGTACACCACCTACTTCTTTTTCTTCTTTTTCTTCATGAACCCTTCATGAACCCTTCCTGAACCCTCTCAACCTCTCCTGGGGGATGAGCTGATGCAAATTGGCGCTACCCATTTATCCTCTGGGGAAAAGGCTAGAAGAAGATCTCAGGGACCCTGCTTATACTGTGGCAACCACAGCCACTTTGTCATCAGCCGCCCTAATAAGCAGAGAAACGCCAAGAGTCTAGTGCGGGTAGGGTCTGCCTCTATAGACTATTTCCCTCAGAGATAAACTATTTGTTCCTACACAACTTAGTTCTGCCAAGTTTTCTCATATAGTTATATAGTTACATAGTAGGTGAGGTTGAAAAAAGACAAAAGTCCATCCCTGTATGTTGTGGTCATTCAGATGCTTATCTAATAGTTTTTTGAAACTATCAATGCCCCCCCACTGAGACCACTGCCTGTGTAAGGGAATTCTACATCCTTACCGCTCTTACAGTAAAGAACCCTCTACATAGTTTAAGGTTAAACCTCTTTTCTTCTAATTTTAATGAGTGGCCACGTGTCTTTTTAAACTGCCTTCCACGGAAAAGTTGTATCCCTATTTTGGGGTCACCAGTATGGAATTTGTAAATTTAAATATTATCCCCTCTCAAGTATTTCTTCTCCAGAGAGAATAGGTTTAGTGCTTGCAACCTTTCTTCATAACTAATTAATTCCAAACCCTCTGTTAGCTTTGTTGCCCTTATTTGTACTTGTTCCATTTCCAGTACATCCTTCCTGAGGACTGGTGCCCAGAAATGGACAGCATACTCCAGGTACGGCCGGACCAGAGTCTTGTAGAGTGGAAGAATTATCACTTTATCCCTGGAGTTAATCCCTTTTCTAATGCATGCCAATATTCTGTTTGCTTTTTGAGCAGCAGCTTGGCATTGCATGCCATTGCTGAGCCTATCATCTACTAGGACCCCCAGGTCCTTTTCAATCCTAGATTTCCCCAGAGGTTCTCCCCCTAGTGTATAGATTGAATTCATATTTTTGCCACCCAAATGCATTATTTTAAGTTTTTCCACATTAAACCTCATTTGCCATGTAGTTGTCCACTCCATTAATTTGTTCATCTCTTCTTGCAAGGTTTCCACATCCTGCGGAGAAGTTATTGCCCTGCTTAGCTTAGTATCGTCCGCAAATACAAAGATTGAACTGTTTACCCCATCCTCCAGGTCGTTTATGAACAAATTAAATAGGATTGGTCCCAGCACAGAACCCTGGGGTACCCCACAACCCACCCCTGACCATTCCGAGTATTCCCCATGTATCACCACCCTCTGAACTCGCCCTTGTAGCCAGTTTTCAATCCATGTACTCACCCTATGGTCCATGCCAATGGACCTTATTTAGTACAGTAAAGGTTTATGGGGAACTGTGTCAAATGCTTTTGCAAAAATCCAGATACATCACGTCTACGGGTTAATAGATTGGTTTGGCAAGAACGATTCTTCATGAATCCATGCTGATTACTGCTAATGATACCGTTTTCATTGCTAAAATATTGTATATAGTCCCTTATCATCCCCTCCAAGAGCTTGCACACTATTGATGTTAGGCTAACTGGTCTGTAATTCCCAGGGATGTATTTTGGGCCCTTTTTAAATATTGGTGCTACATTGGCTTTTCTCCAATCCGCTGGTACAATTCCAGTCACCTGACTGTCAGTAAAAATTAGGAACAATGGTCTGGCAATTACTTGACTGAGTTCCCTAAGTACATTCGGGTGCAAGCTATCCGGTCCCAGTGATTTATTAATGTTAAGTTTCCCAAGTCTTATTCTAATTCTGTCCTCTGTTAGCCATGAGGGTGCTTCCTGTGATGTGTCACGAGGATAAACACTGCAGTTTTCGTTACTGAAGCCCCCCCCCCCCAATTCCCTTGTGAATAGAAGAATAAATTCAATACCTTGGCCATCTCCCCATCCTTTGTAACCAGATGTCCTTCCTAATTCTTTATAGGGCCAATATGGTCTGTCCCCCCTTTTTTACTGTTTACATACTTAAAGAACTTCTTTGGATTATTTTTGCTCTCCTCCACTATGTGTCTTTCGTGTTCTATCTTATTTTCGCCCTCATTGCACCCTTACATTTCTTGTTGCATTCTATATAAAGTTTGAATGCTGATGCTGATCCCTCAACCTTGTATTTTTTGAAGGCCTTCTCTTTAGCTTTTATATGCATTTTTACATTGGCGTTAAGCCATCCAGGACTTTTAATTACCCAATGGGATGCACTGGCTAATGCACTTATTTAATATGCTCTTAAAGTGAACACATCTCTCCTCCGTGTTCTTTGTTCGTAAGATTTTATCCCAATTTATATCTTCCAGCAAGGTTCGTAGTTTAGGGAAGTTGGCTCTTTTCAGTGTCTTTGTATTTCCCTTATGTTTCCTATTTGTGTGATTTATACTAAATATATTTATAGCATACTCACAGTTTTATTTTCTCCTTAGCTTCATCCCTGTGGAGCTCTACCCATAAGGATTCCACCTCCTCCCTAGCTCCCTTAGTGATGTCATCTCTCACATTCACTTGTACATTATTCTTGCTATACAGGCATACCCCTCCCCTATTTTGCCCTCTCTATCCCTGCGATAAAGGGTATACCCTTGAATGGTTGCCAGCCAATCATGAGAGCTGTTGAACCAAGTCTCTGAAATTCCTACAAAATCCAAATCCTCCTCATCCTCCTTCACAACAAAATACAAATGCAGACTAGCATACCAGTAAAAAAAAGGATGGGAGGAGGATTTGGGTCCTATCTCTGAAGAATTGTGGGAATGGGCATTACCTAAACTTAAAGTAGTATCTTTGTCATCTACACAAAGACGTACACATTTATTCATATTGCATAGCATATTTATAGTATTCTTTGTTTAAATTTTAACTCTGTGACATCTAGGACAATATGGGTCATCCCTATAGTGCCACTGAATTAACTCAGCAGATGTGTGTCCTATGCAATATGAATAGCACTATTAAAGCACAATGGGTTTGACATGTATCCACCTATGCATGTCCACACCTTTCAAAGTGTGTGTATGTTTCACTTCATTTCAGAGAGTAGAGGTGCCTGTACATATGCTGTATACTCAGAGAGATGCACCTTGATCTCCAAAAAATATAGTATGCTGGACACAGGTATCACCCATGCCCCTAAACTGTATATCTATCAAATAGTAGGCTCCTAACAAAGTGCTGGATATGAAAACTCGGTAAGGAAATTCTCACTTAGTATGACCAGGGGACAATGAAAACCACCATCCTGATTTTTCTAAGGCTGCCATCAAAAAAATCATACATAAAACTGGTGGGTGACCAAATGGCCCAGTTTGTCTTTACAGCTCAACATCCCACCAGACTGAATCGGAGTGGCACCCCATAATAATTGGCAAGTTCTGTCCTATCTGATCCAGCACCTGTATATCCCTATCAGTTTGTCATAAAGTCAAAGTAGCTCTCTAATAATAATAAAAAATAATCATAACAAAGAAGTGCACAACCTAATAGGCGCATAAATCAAAACACAAAAAAAAAAGAAGAAAACCCAACATTTTTTCACAGCTCCCCATGTGGCTTGGAGTTTAGAGAATTAAGGGATTGGCATACTTATATATACATATTTTCTTAAGGTCACGTGCATCTCTATGAGTATCATGCGTATGTACATACACGTGAAACGTACACACACTCTGAAAGGTGTGGATATGCATAAGGGGATGAGTGTCAAACCCATTATGCTTTAATAGTGCTATTATTATTGCATAGGGCACACACCTGCTAAGTTCATTCAGGGGCACCCTAGGGAAAATCAAAACCATCCTAAATGTGACAGAGGACCAGTGGGTTTAATACATATGTTGTGGAAATGCTCCAAACTCTGTACTGAAGATATTTAAGTAGCATTTTAACTTTAATGCCCTCCAGCTCCAAGTAACTGTACCACTAGACCCTAATATATGTTTTTTAACTATATGTAAAGCAGGAACATTATCTGTAGATGCCCAGGTTTCTATCATTTGGCCGCTTCATAAAGCGCATAAGATATCCTCAAAAATGTATTATCTCCGAACCCTCCAGCTTTTGAAAAGTGGAAAAATCAGGTCAACATTCAGTGGCGGATGGTGCTCAAACTTTTTGGGGGGGGTGCAAACAAACTGATAAATTCTGAACAAAAACACCATCAATTGCAGCCTCACTGTGCCCATCAAACGCAGCCACTGTGCCATAAAACGCAGCCACTGTACCATCAAGCGCAGCCAGTGTACCATCAAATGCAGCCACTGTGCCATCAAACACAGCCACTGTGCCATCAAACGCAGCCACTGTGCCCATCAAGCGCCGCCACTTTGCCCATCAAGCGCCACCACTGTGCCCATCAAATGCTGCCACTGTGCCCATCAAACGCTGCCACTGTGCAATCAAATGCTCCCACTGTGCCATCAAATGCTCCCACTGAACCATCAAATGCTCCCACTGTGTCCATCGAATGCTGCCACTGTGCCCCCCCAGCCCGCCGTCTGCCCGGCACTTACCCTGTCTTGGTGAAGGGCAGCGGGTGATGGTGGTGGGCGATGTCCTCGATGTCTTCTTCTCCCGTCCTCTGCTCCCGTCCTCTCCTATGATTGGACCTGATTGGTGGAGAGGCGGTTCAGTGTTAGGAAAGCGAATTTTCATTCGCTTTTATAACACAGCTGGGGGAAATGCGAGCACCAAGAATGGCGCTTGCTGTTTACCTTTTTGATGCCTATTAGAGCCTATTAGAGCTTCAAACCTCCCTATTGGTGATAGGGGGGTTTTCAGCTGTCTCAGCTTTTATTGAGCAAATGAAAGTCAACAGGCTCGTTTAATGCTTTCTTTATTGAAACAACATGTTAATAATGAATAAATACAAAGTTTATGCTATAGGCCTAGTGTGCATGTACACAGCCAATACCCCTGGGGGATGCTTCAATAGATAGACATAGAGAGGTGTATGCAATTCAAAATAGGGTAGATTTTATTTAGGGCAGTGAAAACCCAAAACAACAAATAAAGATATACAGATATTCAGTCAGGTCATGCATACATGAAACATATACAGTTTGACCATATAGATATATACATATGATGACATTTGCAAATTGACTTGCGATACAACTGTGGTCTAGGAAGATGCTGACATGTTTGGGACTGTAGTCCTTTTTCAAAGGCAGTTAAATATCCTGTGATTTCACATCTAGAATGTGTGAATAGATAAACATTAGTACATAGGAGTAAACATGGTTGGTTGTATTGCCATAAATCAGATTGTTGCTGCCATTGTGTGGATATGGTACTCACATGCAAAGCAAGGGGTCAGTCCCAGCCATAGTTTGGAGAACCAAATATGGTCTTTGAATGATAGATGTATGCACAGGTAGAATATCTGTGCTAATAAAAGCAAAAAGCGTTGCCTTGTGACAGGGCAGTAAACTGCTGGAAGCTCAAGTGGCTGCAGGATCTCTGGCAGGGCACAGGTTAATGTACCGTGGCCTGGTAGCCTATGACCATAGTATGTAAAGAGCTGAAATAAATTGAAAGAAATATGGCTAATGTTAAAATCAGTAGGTCATGAAGTATAGACCAAACTGAGAGGTGTGGGGTAATAATGAAGATTGTGAGAGTATAGTACCTGATTCACAGAAGCTGTGGATATAATCGTCTCAGAACGCCAGCAGGGGATTAGCATGTGTGTCCCCGCCATTGCCGGCTATTTGTAGTGGGTATGAAGATAATTTGCAGCTGTGTATGGGCGCCAAGTAATGACGTTTACCAAGTGGCTGACTTGTTGATAGGTCAATGCGGCAGGGGAAACAGCTGAGGTAGCTGTATGTATGTCCCCTATGGAGATCCCTGACGAGACGGCGCGGCCCCGCCCCATATGGGCGGGACCGCATCCAGCGTCGTGACGTCACCAACGCGGGCAAATGGTCCCTCCTAGTCTGCGCTCCAGATGGAATGCAAAAAATAGGCGCACAGAGAGTGCAGGCGCCCAGAGGGAGTGCAGCGCGCGCAGGCGCGGGATGGAATCCGCGCATGCGCGCTGTCTTACCCGCGCCGGGCAGCCAAATTGAGCATGCACGGCAAGTGCCCAGAGGTGTATTTAGAAGGCAAAACTGTAGACAAAATTATGTGAATGCTGATGTGCTCAAACCAAGAGCATCAATTTAATAAAGGATGGGGCTGTGATCTTGTGCATGTGAGTCCAGGTCCACAGTATGGTTACCACCACCTATTGGAAGCAATGTAGAACGAGAGGTTACAACATAGTTTTAATCAGGCATTGAATATAGGATGATGTCTGGGACAAAAATACATGGCATGGCATCATATGTCTTACAATAAACATATTACATTGAAAATACACGTTTGTATCAGTACAGTTGGAGGTAATGATGCAGAGCGTGGCACAGTCTGCATCAAAGGGTAAGCAGTAAGATATTGACATATAAAGATGGTACACAACATTACAGAAACCAATTGTATGTATGCCAGGGGTTATAGATCTAATTCACAGACCCCAGATTGGAATCCTTCGAGATATGGTTTGAAAAAGACCCTGATCTTCCCCTGGGGCGACACTGTGAACTTGTACACCAAGATTCCACCCCAAAAATTTTGTTTAAAGCACTTGACCATATCCCCCCACCCAACCGTGGCGGTGACTATAACAAAGCTCTATTGCAGAGCGAGCTTAGATGGATCTTCCATCTTAATGCTACATCTTCTCCTGGCCTCAACGAGGCCTTCAATTTCAAACCATATCTCGAAGGATTCCAATCTGGGGGTCTGTGAATTAGATCTATAACCCCTGGCATACATACAATTGGTTTCTGTAATGTTGTGTGATCACCGTTCTGGCTCTCTGCCTAATGATCGGTGGGTGCCGGCGGACATCAAGTTCATGGTACCCACAGATCAGCTCCTGCTGTGTATAATCACAGTGGGAGTGGGTTGCCGACATACGCGCCCCAGACCCGGAAATGCAAGATCAAGTACTAGATACATGATCCTGCGCAGCAAAGCCGCCTCCTTCCACACTCAAAGATTTTGGCTGGACATACACATAAACGGATGTCATGTGTCACTGTTCATTTCCTTCTTCCACAAAAGATGATTTCCCACAATAGCAGTTGATAATATACTATTTTAAAACAGCATATAAGTCTTGCCTATTTTTTACTCCACACCTCTGCTCTGGCTGCTTTGCGAGTGTGGCTTTGTATGAATAATATTAATCACCAGATGACAAAGGCACAAAGCCAAGGATATGAAGGAAGAGGAAATCACATCTGTAGATATTCCCCAAACGCTCACCACTGACATGTCTGCAAATGTTCAGTGAGTATTAACAAAATTTATATGTTCTGCTCTCCAGGGAACAGCTCACCATTTTTTCCATTCATACTTACAAAAATGTCTGGACACCCTTATTTTTTGGATTACATTCTCAGAAGAATTGCCAAGAAAGAAATTAGAAGATTAGGATTTTGGCATCCTTTAATGCATTTGAAATTGCTCGATTAGCAAAATCACTGTGCGGTCTTGAATATATCGGCATGCTACTTTTTCTTACAAATAGCTTTCAAATTTAATAGTGTTTTTTATTTTATTTTATTTCACAGCTTCCAACTGTCCCTTGATTTGGAGGGCCAGTCCCTGGCTTGGAGCTAAACCCACTTCTCCTTCTTTGTTCCACTTTGAGGTCAGATCTAGACAACTGTATAAGTAAATGTATTTCCTTACTTTTATGCCCTGTACACACGATAGGATTTTCCGACAACAAATGTTGGATGTGAGCTTGTTGTCGGAAAGTCTGACCATGTATATGCTCCATAGAACATTTGTTGTCGGAATTTTCGCCAACAAATGTTTGAGAGCAGGTTCTCAAATTTTTCGACAACAAGAATTGTCGGAAATTCCAATTGTGTGTACACAATTCCGACACACAAATGTGCACGCATGCTCGGAATCAAGCAGAAGAGCCGCACTGCCTATTGAACTTAATTTTTCTAGGCTCGTCGTATGTGTCACCACGTTCTTGACGTTCACAACATTTGTGTGACCGTGTGTATGCAAGACAAGTTTGAGCCAACATCCTTCGGAAAAAAATCCACGGTTTTGTTGTCGGAAAATCCTATGGGGTGTACATAGCCTTTGAGTGTTTTTTTTTTCTGACATCTAAATTAGTGCATTTTCAAAATGAATTACAAAGGTAAAACAGGTGAGGAAGGGCATCTGTCAAAAACAGGTAACCATTCCCCCCTCCTCCTGAAAGGTGACAAATGTGGCACTGAATGGGGGGAGGAAGCAGATAAGCTGAAGTTCCACTTTTGGGTGGAACTCTGCTTTAATAATTCAGTTAAAAAAAATCCTGTGTTTCAAATTTGCTTGCACAAGATTTTCGAAGACTGTATCGTTTTTGTAATATCCTATTTTGAGTGATAAAAACTGTAGGCATTCATAAATGGAAGAAAATGTGACTGTTGTTCATGAATTCTTCATAGTCTGTATGACTGGCTGCATGGGAAATGGGAGTCTTTTGCTTAAATGTTTTTTTTTACAAAATGCGGTCTCACTTTATCATTTTAGAAAGTATAACACCAGCATATTCCTCTCTCTGAATATAGTAGTATGGCAGCCATTTTACCTAAGTTTATCAAATAAAGATATACTAAACCTTATATAATCGAATATATTTTTATATAATCGAATTTATAGCACTATGTTTGCTATCAGATGTACTATTATTTCTGGGAAGACAGATAATCCTGAATATTAAAGGTACATTTAGATCTAGTAGTTTGCTGCTTTAAATGCTGATGATTATTATTTAACAGGATTTATATCATGCCAACAGTTTGCGCAGCACTTTACAGCATAAAGGTTACAATATTTATTTTATTTTTTATTTTTTATTTAAGCGCCATCAGTTTCCGCAGCACTTTACATATACATTGTACATTCACATCAGTACCTACCCTCAAGCAGCTTACAAACTAAGGTCCCTAACACGCATTTATACATATACTAGGGCCAACTTAGATAGGATCTGATTAACCTACTAGCATGTCTTTAGACATAATAAAATACAAGAGGGTTAAGAAGGCCCTACTCATAAGAGCTTACAATCTAATATCAAGAATGAATCAGCCAAAGTTCACAAATTGACAGCCCAATACAGCCTACCTAACTCAATTAATTTTTTTTCTTGAAATCCAAAAGAACACACGATCGGAAATTCCGTCAGCAAAAGTCCGATGAGAGCTTTTGGTTTTTCAAAAGTTTTGGTCTTTTTTTGTTTGCTTAGCAAAAAATAAAAACCCCAGTGGTGATTAAATACCACCAAAAGAAATCTCTATTTGTGTGAGAAAAATGATAAAAAATGTATTTGGGTACAGTGTAGCATGAACTGTCATTCAAAATGCGACAGCGCTGAAAGCTGAAAATTGGCCTGAGGAAGAAGGGGATTTAAGTACCCATTAGGCAAGCGGTTAAGTAAACCTTTTGCTTTGCCCTTCATGGGACTCACTTTACAGTTATTTTCATTATTTCAACAAATCCAATACAGTTATCAGTATAATCTGTTCTCTTTTAGGTCATATATTAAATAGCTAAATGTAATAGAAATCATTGCACGCTTTCAAGTTATACAGCAATTAAATGTAACACCTTTTATTTTGACCTTTTATTTTGACCTTGTGGTTCACTTAGCTGAAATGTAGCATTCCATTTATTCCAAGACAAAATGGAGCTGTTACAAAGCAGTTAAATAGTTAAAAAAATGTATACAAGCACATTATTTCCAATCATTTGTAAACAAGTACAGTAAAAGAAAGGTCAGCAAAACCACTAAGAAAATGTCTGCTCATAAGATGGAAATTACATTAGGCTGTGGAGTGGAAGTGAATATTTATTTGTAAAAAGCCCAGCAAGCATCAGCTTTGGAGTTATGCAAAGGAGTACATTTTATTGAACTTTGATCGAAATAAACAGAAAATAAATATTAAATCAATTAAAGTTTTTTTGTGTTTTAGATAGAATGGTAATGGTCTATAAAATATGTAAGGGTAATTGCTAGCTGTGTCCCTGCTGGGGAGGATTCCCATAATTTCTTGCCCCAATTAGCAATCTGTTTTAATAACAATGGCCGCCAGGAAGTGAGGGGGAAAAACAAGCATCCTGATGTGTATAGCTTAAAGCAGAATTAAACACAAAAGCAAACATTTATTATATTGCAACTTACCAATTTGTAGATGTTATGGCTGCATTCGTTTTCTTTTTTTAGGTTTTCTTTCTTTTATTCTCCCCTGGTGATTCAGCCAATAAGTCTGTAGTTTTTCAAAAGAACAAGCTGCCCTGCAGATGCAGCAGTTAGAGGGTTGCAACATACCATTTAACACTGTCAAGGGTGCTTACAAGTAAAACCTTTATCCCGAAAAATAAACTGTTGCTGTAACTTCATATAAAGTATTAACTAAAGTTCAGCTTCAATTTATTAGTGTATTTAAATGTGCTAGTGCACCTAACACTCCCTTCCCCCCATGATTGACATTGCTAATGGCCATCCAGAGTACTCTAATACAGACAGTATGATACTGGCCAAATCACCAGAGGTGAAAACAGAGAGTCCTAAAAAGAAAACAGCCACCACATTTAATGATTGGTATGTTACAGTTTTTGGTTTTGGGATTAATAGTGCTTTAATTACTTATGTCATATACCACATATTGATAATGAAGAAGGCAAAGTTACTAGACCTGCCTGCAACTGGACCATCTGATGTTTCTGAAGTCCCTCTAGTCTGTTAGACCACTGAAATAAGTAGAGAGGACAAATGTTTGTCACAGTAAACTTCTGAAAATGAGCTGATTGTTAAGATCAACTGATTTCAAGTGGACAAAGCTTAACCCCTTTGAGCCTAAGGGCATTTTCACACTGAGCAGTGCTGGGCATCGACGGTAAAGCGCCGCTATTTTTAGCAGCGCTTTACCATCGTTTAGCTTTTAACCATGCTAAATTGCCTTGATTTTTAATAAAATAAGGTGATCTAACCGCTGCACTTAGTCTGTGTTTTTTTTTACATGTTCCATAAGTCTTAGCTTGTAGACATGTGCATTTCGTTATGTTCCGAATCGAAATTCGGACGAATTTTTCATTATTCGGACATTCGGATGCATCCGAATTACCGAATTACAATACTAACGAATTTAACTGAATCCGAATTTTTTTCGAATCGAAAAATCGCGGACGAAATTCGGAATATCTCAGGGTCACTTAGTGATAGAAACCCCAAAATGGATATGTTGTAGTGCTAGTTCTACTGTGTTTGCATACCAAATTTGGGGTTTCTAGCTATAAGTGGCCCCGAGATATGTGGCCCCAAAGTCGGGTCGAAAAATGTCATTCTCTGCTGCAGAAAAGTGCTTGACATTTTGTATGCAAACAGAGTAGAACTAGCACTACAAGCTCTCCAAATTTGGTGACCCCGAGCTACGTGTACCCAAAGTCGGGTTGCAAAATATTTTCGAATTCAGTTGAAATAGTTTCAAATGCGGTTGAAAAAATTTCAAATGCAGTTGAAAAAATTTCAAATGCAGTTGAAAAAATTTCAAATGCAGTTGAAAAAATTTCAAATGCAGTTGAAAAAATTTCAAATGCAGTTGAAAAAATTTCAAATGCAGTTGAAAAAATTTCAAATGCAGTTGAAATTATTTTAAATGCAGTTGAAATAATTTCAAATCATGTTGATACTATTTCGAAAATATTTTGCGACCCGACTTTGAAAAAAAAAATGAAATTGATTCTAACAGTCTGCAGAAGATCTGCAAAAAAAAAAAGAAGTGAAATGGCTGTTAATAGTCTACAGGAGATCTGCTTTTAAATTATATATTTTTTTTTATTCTGTTCTAATCTTTTCTATTTGAATTATAAATTTTGGAAGATGGTTATTTACTTATATACATCTGTCACATAAAAAAAAAAGATGTGAAATGGCTGTCACGGATGTCGATCGCAAGGCAAGTACATATGCTGTATGTCCTTGTCCACTTGCCACAACACCTGCCACAAGTGCCAAGACACCTGCCACGAGTGCCACGTGACCGACCACAAGTGCCACGTGACCAAGTTGTGGATTGTCCACTTGCCATGTCACCTGCCACAAGTTATGGGGTTCCTAGCACCAAGTGACCCCCAGATATGGGGGATATGTCAAGTACTTTTCTACAGCAGAGAATTACATTTTGTGACCCGACTTTGGGGCCACGTATCTCGGGGCCACTTATAGCTAGAAACCCCAAATTTGGTATGCAAACAGAGTAGAACTAGCACTACAAGCTCTCCAAAGAGGGTTCTATCACCAAGTAACCCCGAGATACGTGTACCCAAAGTCGGGTCGCAAAATATTTTCGAATTCGGTTGAAATAGTTTCAAATGCGGTTGAAATAATTTCAAATGCAGTTGAAAAAATTTAGAATCATGTTGATACTATTTCAAGTGGATTCCAAAATATTTTGCGACCCGACTTTGAAAAAAAAATGAAATTGATTCTAACAGTCTGCAGAAGATCTGCAAAAAAAAAGAAGTGGAATGGCTGTTAATAGTCTACAGGAGATCTGCTAAAAAAAGAAATAGATGCTAATAGTCTGCAGGAGATCTGGTGAGAAAACGAAATAGATACTAATTGTCTGCAGGAGATCTGCACAAAAAAAAAGTGAAATGGCTGTTAATAGTCTACAGGAGATCTTCTAAAAAAAGAAATAGATGCTAATAGTCTGCAGGAGATCTACAAAAAAATGAAATAGATGCTAATAGTCTGCAGGAGATCTTATGGGAACAAATAGTAATCTGCATTCTGCAAAAAAAATTAAAATGAAATAGATAGTATCTATATTCTGTTCTATTGTTTTGCTAGTCTATGCTCTATTTCTATTCTAATCTTTTCTATTCAAATTCGAATTCATTCTATACGAAATTGAAAAAAATTATATATAACCCTCTTCCGAAATTCGAATTTAGTATATAATGATTTCGATTTTAATAGAAAAGATTTTAATAGAATATAAAAGAATAGACTAGAAAAACAATAGAACAGAATAGAATAAAATATAATATATTCTATTCTGTTCTATTGTTTTTCTAGTCTATTTTCTATTTTATTATAATCTTTTCTATCCAAAGTTAAAATTAATTAATTAAAAAATTTGAATTCATACTATTTGAAATTCGAATTTCAGAAAATGGTTGTATATTCTTTCTATTTGCACTTGTGGCAGGTGTTGTGGCAAGTGGACAATGACATACAGCATATGTACTTGCCTTGCGATCGACATCCGTGACAGCCATTTCACATCTTTTTTTTTATGTGACAGATGTAAAGTAAATAACCATCTTCCAAAATGTATAATTCAAATAGAAAAGATTAGAACAGAATAGAAAAAAATATATAATTTAATAGCAGATCTCCTGTAGACTATTAACAGCCATTTCACTTCTTTTTTTTTTTGCAGATCTTCTGCAGACTGTTAGAATCAATATCATTTTTTTTTTCAAAGTCGGGTTGCAAAATATTTTCGAATCCGCTTGAAATAGTATCAACATGATTTGAAATTATTTCAACTGCATTTGAAACTATTTCAACCGAATTCGAAAATATTTTGTGACCCGACTTTGGGTCCACGTATCTCGGGGTTACTTGGTGATAGAAACCCCAAATTTGGAGAGGTTGTAGTGCTAGTTCTACTGTGTTTGCATACCAAATTTGGTCGCAAAATGTCAAGCACTTTTCTGCAGCAGAGAATGACATTTTTCGACCCGACTTTGGGGCCACATATCTCGGGGCCACTTGTAGCTAGAAACCCCACATTTGGTACACAGTAGCACTAGCACTACAACATATCCAAATTTGGGGTTTCTATCGCTAAGTGAACCTGAGATACGTGGACCCAAAGTTGGGTCGCAAAATATTTTCGAATTCGAAAATCGGTCGAAAAGTAAACGAAATCCGAAAACGAATTTAACAAATTTAACGAATCTAACTAAACGAAATTAATTAATTAACGAATTAAAACGAAACGAAACAAAACAAAACAAATTTTTTCCTTTTGCACATGTCTATTAGCTTCTCTATGAAGGGTGCTGCCACTGATGCTGAGTCTGATCATCCATTTGCCAATTTTACTTCTAAACCCTGTTGGACTTTATGGAGTACTTAATAGCAATTTCAAGTCTGTTTACTCCTCCAGCGCCATTTCTCAATTTGTTTATAATTACGGATTGTGGAGGCTGCTGTTTACACAGACCCTGTACCCCGGGTAACATTTCAAATCAAGAACAGCTGACATCACAGGCATATGAGAAGATTTCAAAATTGTTGTCACTAGTGACAGATCCTCCTTTTATGGGCTGTGCAGTATGTAGAATCTGTTTAGCTGAACTGAGATGCTGAAAAGGGCTGTTGAGCCACTGAGGACAGAGTAGTTGTAAAATAAAGGCTAAATGTTCATTCCATGATCTGATACCCACCCTTACCTAACAACTTCTGTCCAAGATATTTTGGAGGATCCAGAGCTACCACTTGAACAAGCCCTACAACATATAGCTGTAAAATAAAAATAAAAAAAGTTTCTCATTGTAAAGGATCTGCACCATTGGGAACATTTCCCTTTTTTACTTCCTGTCCTGGAGACAAAGGACACAAGAAGTGAGTGGAAATCTCTACAAAGTGAGGGAATTCCCCTCATAGACAGCTGTCACAAGAACACTTGTCATCTTTGGAAGATTTTCCCCTTACCTATTGTTCCGATGACAACTGTTAATTTGTAACTTTCAATCATGTTCTGCTTCAGTGACAAAAATCATTAGGACCAATAAAAACAGTAAATTCATCCAGTGGGAATACGAACAGCAATAAGGACCTAATACTTCCCTACTCTATCCACAATTGATCACATTTTGGTCATACTTACACTTTAAATCAATGAAAAATATATAAAGCTGCGCCAACCAAATAAACTAGATAATTCTATACATCAAAAAGTCTGATTTATGGCCACGGAGGAGCACATAAAAGAATAATCAAAAAGACAAGATCATAAGAGTCCAAATAGTGATGTTAACTCAATTAGATAAAGTCCCTTAGACAATAAAATGAAATATGCTTGGAAATAGCAGATATAGGTATTCAAATCCAAATCCAGACGTAGTAGAGGAAATACACCACGGTGAATTTACTTGTAATTTATGGTGAAATTTGTAAGTTCCCGACCACCAGATAAATTATGCGCTTACCAGATGGCCGAGAAAAAATAGGCACATATGATACCCCTTAGCAGCCTCGATCTCCAAATTCCCTGGATGGATGGATGGCACTCGTCCGGTAAAGTGATCCCCAAACTCCACACACTTCAACAAGTAAGTCCCGCTGGTGCTCAAACATAAAAAAAAGCTGCCCATAGTGTAACACTGATATAACGGATTTATTTATAAAAGAAAGATTAAAAAAACGTACAAACGTGAGTAATAACACGATCGTATAAAAACAAACTGCCGGCCGGTTTAGAAAGCCCGTCCTCCCTCAGAACGACATGGTGGCGTCACTGCGTGCCTTCCCGGACGCGTTTCGTCACATGTGACGTTATCACTGGGGAACGGGCGACGCAGCGACGCACCACCATATAAAGCCAAGCCTCCACCTGAGATGTATGAGACCGGCTATCAGCACCATCTTAGGCATGGGCATTGTATCCCAATACCTGATTAATGCGCAGTATATTGTTATAGGACCCTAAAAACTTGGAATCTATGTACAATAATGCAAAAAGATTATCTATTCCCTACCCAACCTTAATATCCTATATATATTTAGGACAGTGCACATTCCCATAGTAAATTAAAAAGAGACGGACAGAAGAAAATTCCGTCCGTCAATCCTATTAAATCACCCCTAGTGACTGGTGATATCGCTTACTGAATTATACCCATTTATAATGTGTGAATAATGTAAATTTATGCAATATAACAAATTATTCATAATAAAAAATTATAATCTAAAAAATTTGAAAAAATTAATATATCGTATAGAAATGTGAAAAAAAAAATATATATATATATATAAAAAATATCAAATTAATACCTTAGTGCATACAAAATTGTGAATAATGTATCTAATACAGGTGTATAAAAAATGATACAAAATTAAATGAATATATAAATATATATATAAAAAATATATATCAAACTAATTTGTTAGTGCATACAAAATTGTGAATAGTGTATATGATACAAGTGTTTAAAATTCAAATTTGATGAATATATAAACCAATAAAATCTCCTCTCCCTATCTATAAATTAGAACAAATACATTTTTAACGAAATATATTAATATTAATACCAAAATATATGTCTCACAGGGTCAAAACTTTATTGGGCCCACTCATACATCTCAGGAGGAGTTTACATAGATATATATGTCAGGACAGGTTATATATGCCACTTCCCAGATTGCTCCACATATAAAGCTCCAAAATGTTGTTAAAAATATTAAAATTATTAAAAATACTTTAACAAGAATTAAAAATAAAATAGTAAAGAAGTAAAAATACACATCAAAATACACATCAAGAATTGTCGATAAAATCATTAATATCAGTATCAATGTTTAATCCATAAGGTGCATAAGATTTCAGGCGATGGATCCATGCCATTTCTAGTTTTGAAATCTCCCTTACTAGTGAACTTCCCCGCCAGTGAGGTTTAAATTTGTCTATTCCAAAGAACAAGGTTTTTGAGGGATCCTTATTATGTGCCAATAAATAATGCTTGGATACCAAATGCTTCGGAAATCCAGACAAAATATTGGAGATGTGCTCACCCAAACGCCCATGTAGTGGGCGTTTGGTGCGGCCCACATACTGCAGCCCACAAGGACACTGCAGCATGTAGACCATATCAGTCGTGGAGCATGTTATGCACGGCTTAATGACATGATTAGTGCCAGTAGCCGTACACAGAAAGGAAGTGGTACGTCTCCTTACAGTGGTGTTAAGGGAGCACTCTCTACATCTGCCACACTTATAGTATCCCGAAAGCTGATCAAAAAAGCCCCTCGTTGATCTCGGTGGATCCACCACATTCTGTGCTACTTGATTTCTCAAGGAGGGTACCCCCCTGAAGATCACTCAGGTCTTTCAGGTATCACATCCCTTAATACGATGTCACTTTTTACACTGTGCCAATGTCTATTGACCAGCTGTTTTATCCCTTTGTGCTGTAATGAATATGTGGTCAAAAAGGGGACCCCATTTTAAAAAGGCCACCCTTCTACGTGGGCCCCTTTCCACCAGCAAATCTGACCTATCGAGGTCCCTTACACCATTCAGGGTCCTAATCAAATCCTCCTCTTTGTAGCCCTTTTCCAAAAATCTGTCTGTCAAGATTCTGGATTGAGCCAAAAATTTATCTGGGTCTGAACAGTTCCTCTTGAGCCTAATGTATTGGCTCTTAGGAACCGAGCTGAACCAAGGTGTGTGATGGCAGGTGTCGGTGGGAATAAAAGAATTTCTGCCTGTTGCCTTAAAGTAGGTGGAAGTCATAAATCTTTCATTTTTAACTGTGATGTTAAGATCCAAAAATTGTATTTCTACTTGGTTAATTTCATACTTCAACTCAATCCCACGAGAGTTGGCATTCAGGGATTGCATGAAGGTCTGTAATTCGCTGGCCTGGCCATCCCATAGGAGGAGGATGTCATCAATGTACCTAGCCCATAGGACCAATTGCGGTACATCCTGGGCAAAGATGACATCCTCCTCCCATTTGGCCATGAATAGGTTGGCCAGGCTGGGGGCATACTTAGCCCCCATAGCCACTCCGATGACTTGTTGGTAAAACTGATTGTTGAACCAAAAATGTGTTGCCACAAATTTAAGTAAAGTCATAATGAAAGACACCTGTTCTTTAGGGAGTCCAGAATCCTGCTCTAAATAACCCTGTGCAGCATCAAACCCCAAGTTGTGCGGGATGATCGTGTACAAGGAGGTGACATCAGCTGTCACCATCCAGATACCTGGTTTAGCCGGAATACTTCCCAGTAAATTGATAACTTGTCTGGAATCCTTGACAAAAGATGTCATTTTGCCCACCAAAGGTTGCAGATAAGAATCTATGTACTTGCCCACCCGGGATGTGATAGAATCTATCCCACTTACTATGGGTCGCCCGGGTGGGCAAGAGGGATTCTTATGCAACTTTGGCAAATAATATATAACTGGTGTTCGTGGGGCCCTAGGAATAAGATAAAGAGCCTCCTTGGGGCTCAAAATACCAACATTACGTCCAGCAGTCACTATTTTGTCCAGATCCCTAGTGTATTGGATTTTGGGGTCTGAAGGCAATTGAATGTATGTGTTACCATCATTAACGATTCTATGCATTTCTCCCAAATAAGTCTCCCTATCAAGCACCACAATGCCCCCCCCCCCCCTTATCCGCAGGTCTAATGACCAAATCTTTTCTTGTGCAAAGTAAATCTAAACCTTCCTGTAGAGTCCTATTCATTTTCACCTTTTTAACTTCCATGTGCTCAAGGTCTCTCAACATTACATCTCTGAACACATGGAGTGAAGGTGCAAGTCCTCCTGGAGGATTAAAAAGGGAGGCATTGGCCAACCCAGAATGTACCACCTGTGTTGCCACTGGGTCACTATTAGTAATGTTGTTAGGAAATGAATTTCCGATCATCTATCTCTTAATGTTGAGCTTCCTTACAAATTTATGTATGTCCATATAGGTATGGAACTTATTTAGACCCTTTGGGGGTGCATATTTCAACCCCTTGTCAAGAATCATCTGTTCAGATTCAGACAAGGGTTTGGAGCTCAAATTGAAAATCCCCTTCCCTATCAGACCCTTGCTCTTTTTAGTTGTTCTGGTCCTCCTCCCCCCTCTGGTTCCTCTCCTCTTTCGCCTAGTTGTTTTGTGACTTGTGGGGGCTTGGGAAAACCCCAACCGCTAGGCCCCCCCATAGGGGGTGGACCCCGCACTACTGGGTCTAGACTGGGAGCCCGATGCGAACCATATGTGAGAGTATAACTTGGATAGGACTGGAACTGGGGATGAAAATGTAATTTCTCATCAGGGCCATTAGCATCACTTAGTGGAAAAAATGCATTTCTAACTGGAATATTATATTCCCAGTCTGAACGTCTCCCCATATACGTAACCGTAGGAAGGGGACTGTGATTCTAAATCTCTATTGGTAGGTTGGCCCCACCCTCCCTGATGGTTAGCTTGTGCGCCCCTCCCCTGTTGGTTATAGTAATGGCCCCACCCTTTACCCCGGGGCGGATAACTTCCCCCATATGGGGGGAGATTTGAGAAATCTGGGCCTACTTCATAAGGGCCCTGAGTGAATCTTGGAGGGCCAACTGGTTTAGAGTTACCTCGATGGAGGGGTAATCCCCTATTACTTCCACGCCCCCTCCGAGGGGACTGATGAAATTGATTTACTCCACTAACTTGTGATTTAATGTTGGAATTAATTTGTTTAAAATTAGAGGGTTGGGTGCAGGCCCGGATTTACTCCCTTTGCCGCCCCAAGGCCGGGTCCTTCAATGCCGCCCCCTCCCCCCCACACACACCACCATTCTCGTCCTTTATCGATGACTGCTACAATAGATCAATTAAAAACATATCTCCACTATATACTCCCCCCTTTATCATCTCTATATACACCCCTCTATCATCTCTATATACACCCCTCTATCATCTCTATATACACCCCTCTATCATCTCTATATACATCCCTCTATCGTCTCTATATACACCCCTCTATCATCTCTATATACGCCCCCTCTATCATCTCTTTATACACCCCCTCTATCTACACCCCTCTGTAATCTCTATATACACCCCTCTATCGTCTCTATATACACCCCTCTATCATCTCTATATATGCCCCCTCTATCATCTCTATATACACCCCTCTATCTACACCCCTCTATAACCTCTATATACACCCCCTCTAGCGTCTCTATATACACCCCTCTATCATCTCTATATACATCCCTCTATCATCTCTATATACACCCCTCTATCATCTCTATATACATCCTTCTATCACCTCCATATACACCCCCCTCTATATACAGGTATACAGGCAGGCTAGGGCAGTATACAGGCAGGCTAGGACGGTATACAGGCAGGCTGGGGCGGTATACAGGCAGGCTAGGGCGGTAAACAGGCAGGCTAGGACGGTATACAGGCAGGCTAGGACGGTATACAGGCATGCTAGGACGGTATACAGGCAGGCTAGGACGGTATACAGGCAGGCTAGGGCGGTATACAGGCAGGCTAGGACAGTATACAGGCAGGCTAGGGCAGTATACAGGCAGGCTTGGACTGTATACAGGCAGGCTAGGACGGTATACAGGCAGGCTAGGCTCTAGCCTAGGGTGGAGAGAGAGAGAAGGGGATGATTATGAGGAAGAGAGGGGGGAGAAAGAAGATACATAGCACAAAGGGGTGGGAACAGAGATGGGGGTTATTCTGGGGGTCTCACTCACCAATTATGCTGGCTGATCTCCCCCAGGGCGGTGGCAGCTATTGTTTGAAAACAGAACTCCCCTCACAGCACAGTACAGTACATTGCATGCATGTGGCTGGAGTGTGGGCGGGCACAAATGGGAGGAGTAGTATTGGATTGGACAAGCAGTGCAGTGAGGGAGGGGTTAGGAGGACAGTGGAGACAGAACACAGCCCGACTAATGCACAAGCTAGCTGGTTTCCACGCTCTCACTGTATCACTGTGACAGGATGCCAGAGGCTGTGGAGCGCCAGAGCTACAGGGGAATAGCTATTCTTGATCTCCCCTAAACACTGTACAAGTCTTGCTGCCTGGGGGAGAAGACACTCCTCCCGCAGCTGCCCACACAGACTCCGCCCCCTGCTCTCCTTTCTAGTCAGCACCAGCGTTTGTTTATCCTCATCCCGCCCTGCTCATACAGAGCTCTGAATGATGTTAGTCTGGGGGGCGGCTGCGCAAGCCGAGAAGCCCCCTGCTGGAGCGGCGCCGCCCCTGCACCACTGCCGCCCCGAGGCCTGGCCTCAGTGGCCTTGTGGGAAATCCGGCCCTGGTTGGGTGGATTGTGCTCCTCTTACCACAGTTGTGTTCAAAGGTACAGTAACTTCCATTTCTGGATTATTTTGTTTAGACAGTTCATCAAGAAGCTTCTTTTGCCACTCAAAAACCACATTTCCAGTATAGTCAGCCAAATCTCAATTATATTTCTTTTTCTTCTTGATTCTTTGATCCTTGTCCTCCTTTTCAAGGATTTTTAAGAGACTGTGTGACTTATCACGATACTCATCACTATATTTGATGGTAGCTAATTTAATCTGGATATTCTTGATCTCATCATCCAATTTGGACAATTTCACTGTTTTCCTCTCTACCAGGAATTTCAAAAAGGAGACCCCAGCCTGATTGAAATATTTGTACCATTCTTCCAGGTCCAAATCTCCTTTTTGGGGTGCCACTTCCCACCTTAAACTTCTCGGTACCATTGAGTACTTAATATAAGTTTCCAAATAAGCAATATTGCATTTAGTGTGATTCTCTGAGATCATAAGATTTTTAAGTCTGACAAAAGTGCCACTTAAGTCACCCTCGTCATGTTTATAAAATTCAAACACCCCTTCAACATCAACCACCCTAGTGGCTCTAAAATCAAAAACATCCATAACGGATGATAATCTGTAGGGGTTAACCTATATCCCAAAGATACTAAATTAATGGCAAGTGGCAATAAAGATATTGGTCACCAGCTGCGGTAAACAGTATCAGAACTAGCAATATGTAAATAAATAGACCGCGCTTGGAGTGAATAAACCTCACTAAAAAATGGCAGCTGCTAAAAGTGGGATACACACACATAAGACAATGAAAAATATATAAAGCTGCGCCAACCAAATTAAACTAGATAATTCTATACATCAAAAAGTCTGATTTATGGCCACGGAGGAGCACATAAAAGAGTAATCAAAAAGACAAGATCATAAGAGTCCAAATAGTGATGTTAACTCAAGTAGATAAAGTCCCTTAGACAATAAAATTAAATATGCTTGGAAATGACATGGTGTAGGTTGGGTGAAGCTCCCTACATCAGAGCATGTGCCAGGTATTATTTTTACCAGCTACATTAACTTCACAAAGCTACATGGGCAATGTAAATTTTACTGTTAGAATCTTGGTATTCTTGAAAAGTAACCAACAGTGACCAGTCACCAATCATCTGTTAATGTCCCAGCTATTCTAAACTAATGAAACATGTATTCTGAGTGACTGCTTTATTTACTGAACACCATTGTTCTTAGCATTGCCTTATTAAATAAGTCCATGGCTGTTATCCTTGGCTCGTTATTTGACCTTTGTGCATCTTTGTGTTCCACACACTGCAGAGGTATTTCAGTTGCATTTATTGGGGCGTGTGGACCATACTGAAGTCCATGCTACTGCTGCTTTCTCTCCTGGGTTTGTAAACTGCCCCCCCTAAAATGTGTGTTTCTGAATTTCTGCCTCTGTACCTAGCACTAGAGGATCTTCCAATTATTGCAGGACCTTTTCCTGGTGAGGCTGTAGTGACTCACCACATCATCGTTGCATCGAAAACTTCTTATTACGGTATCTTGATGAGAACTACTGTATGCAGGTGCAGTACACTGTATAGAATTACTAAAGACATCTCACTGAACACTGAGGTGAACTTGCAATTGGCATTATAACATGTTGCTTTTAATGGCAAGATGCTTTTTGGATTTGAGCTTAACTTTGATGGATGAAAAATGTAATTCATAGAATAACGTCCATATATCACTTCAAGGTAATTTGCAGTGATTGATTGCTTTCCTGATTCAGCTATATTAGCCAATACCTTCAAAATGACTTTAATGCTGATAGTGTTACTAATTGAATTTGAAAGTTAGCATCAATACATTTTGCAAAATCATCTTTTTTTACATATTAACTATAGCTTAAATGGCACTGAGATCGTACAACAAAATAAGTTGTAGAAGCATCTATATTTGTTAAGCTGTCATCGGCACAAATTTAAATGTTACAATCATAAAACTATTCTGACACTACATGTGCATGTATGCATTATACTGATGATAGGGAATAATAATAATAATAATACCAACATCTTTTAAAAAAAAAACATTGTTTTCACATACAACATCTAACTGATGTAATCTAGGGTAAAATAAATAATTCATATTACATGTGTTTCCTTTTAAAAGCTACGCTTAATTCCTTCTTTAAAGTCAGGAACAATATTTGCCAAGCAAAATAGGTCATACAGTCTATTCCAGAACACTGTGGTATAGAATATGTTACTAAAATATAGTTGTTAAAGCAAACCCTTCAAAAAATGTAAAAGTCTGGATACAATCCTGACTTGTCATAATATACAGGTAACATTATGCTTTAAAAAAGTACCTTTAAAAAAAAGAAGTTATTGATCTCCAGTCAGGTGACATTGCCTAGGCTAAGATGATGTCATCAGTCTGTTACAGACAAGAAAGCTTTTTCCCAGTCTCCTCCCCCACCAGTGACCACATTGCAACACTAATATTGTGAAAGGCAACAGTAGGCACTAGTCTGTGTGAGATGTGTAAACACAGTCAATAACGGCATAGGCACTAGGTTGTACATCACTATGGTGTCCGTTTACGAAGGAGTGAATAGAGGTGATCCCGAGGATCGCCACTGATCACAGTCCATAAATGGTTTATGAAACAGAGATAATCGGGGGAGAACATGTTTGAACATGTTCTCCCACCATTGATCTCCGCACACAGAGAATCCTCATTGACTGACACAGAAACGGACAGTTTGTGAAGCTGCGGTCTCAGTGCTTCACTGGTGATCTGTGTCAGAATTCAGCTCCCTGATTCACCAGCTCAGAGGTGGAGAATTGGGGAGTTAAGAGAGAATCTGGGGAGAACTGAAAGATTATTAACTTCCTTCTACCTCGATCAGACCCCCCAAGACAGTAACCATGTCCCCCTGTCATATTTATGTATATATATATATATATAATATGTGTGTATATGTATATATAACGTGTGTGTATATATATTTATGGTCTAGAGCCCTACGGACGAAACGAGTAAAGATGACATACAGGATTAACACAAACTTACCAACATGAAATGGACCTGAAAGTGTGCCTTGGTCCCTCGTACGGTACACCAAAATAAGGGGGCATACCCTAGATAAGGAGTGATGGAGATTATGTGAAATGAGTATTCTGTTTGGAGTAAGAACACTTGAAAAATGCCCTAAAAAGGGGAAGGGAGGGTGGGTATCTCACACAGGAAACCGACAAAGACAGGCAGGAAGTGGGATGGTTAAATACCCTCCGGGCTCCTCCCATAACTTCAGGCCAGCATACCGGCCTTCCAATTTATGGTCTAGAGCCCTACGGACGAAACGAGTAAAGATGACATACAGGATTAACACAAACTTACCAACATGAAATGGACCTGAAAGTGTGCCTTGGTCCCTCGTACGGTACACCAAAATAAGGGGGCAAAAACCTTCAGGTAGGGAATAGCTTAATTGGTGGGGTGAATTACTGGGTAAGCTTGGCCAACGCCTGGGCCATTCCACACGTGGATTGGTATACAGTGGGATAAGCAGGCTGACCCCCATCATACTATATCCAAGATGATGTGGACCGGGATGCCCTGCCGGGGTGTTGTTGTGGAAGCCCCGGTCCAGATAAAGTCCGGAATACCGATTAAGGTTCAGGGGTGGCTCCCGAGGAGAATCCGGGTAGGTGCCATGAACAGGGACGTGTTGAGTAACTCCACTGGGAAGGCAGAAGAGGGCTGATGTCTGGTTGACCGGACATAAGTGTGGCCGACCGGCTCAGTGTGGCGACTGGGCACCAGTTACTGTGATTCTGAAGAGGTGCCTTAGGGGTATTGCCGGAGCGTGACGCGCTGACGAAGTTGGAAGCTAACGTTAGGTGCTGAGTTGCACCAGGGCCAGCCGTGACCAGTCCGAGGTAGTGACCAACCGGGGACTGACTACAGGCATCTGTCCGAAGAGGGACGCCGAGCTAAAGGGGGGAGGCGGCTCTGCTGCTAAGTTGCACTTGCCCGGAATGGATGAACAATGGATGTTGACCTGACGCTGAAGGGACAGCTGGCAGTTCCCCCTCCCGAGACTAGACTCCGGACCCGCCCCTGATACAATCCCACATACCAAATCCTACACCCCCAGTTGATCCAGAGGAAGGCAAAAACCCAGTACAGCATGATCCAATTCGCCACAGCCAGGAAAAATTCCTTCCTGATCCCTCGAGAGGCAACCGGGTGTACCCTGGATCAACTTACCTGTAAGCCTACGAAGGAGGGGCATGACGGGCCTGGACCTGCCTAGCTGATGATCTCTGCTATGGCTAGGTTGTCGGTTGTAACGCTACGACCTGCCCGAGCCGCTGATGCCCCATAAGTGAGCAGCTGAGGCAGACGTTGTGATGAAGCCGGATGTGGCCAGTGCCTGTGGAGGCCAGGGGGCTGTAGACCATAAATGGCCAAAAATGGCGACACCCTGTGGAAGCCGCCGCCTCTGTCACCACCCGTGTTGACAGGGGGACACCGAGAGAATGAAGAGTGAGACGCCTTCCAGTTCGACAGGGACTCCTCCCACACGGCCAGGTCTGCCACTGCTGTGGCAGCCCGTTGGGATACCCTGGGGTTGTCCCGGGGCGGTTCCCCCAGCAGGAAGACGTCCGGATAGTGGGCAATCTCCTGGCGCTGTGCCTCCGCAGGAGGACCCACGTGAGGGTCTCCGCAACGTGTTCAAGCCAGGCGCTACTATTGGACCCGAAGGTCGATTCGGTAGCGAAAACGATGAGCCTCCTTTGATACCCTGCCAGTGCCGCAGGGAGGTCCGTATGGGCCACCACTCAAAGGCATCAGATATGTCTTGGGTGAGAGAGTTCGAGACTGGAGGAAGAGTAAGGCGCTGACAAGTTGTAAATTAGACGTGTGTCCTGGTCGATGGTCTGATCCTCTGTGGGCGCTGAACGTAGGTTCCTGCACTCATGGGTGGTGTGGGCAGGGAGATGAGCCCGATGTGGAACCCGTCTGAGATGCCTGGATGCGGTAGACGGCCAGGGATGGCGTGGGATGTGAGGTTGATTAGAAGCCGCGACGTACGAGATTCACCCGGCTTAGTCGTGTCTTCCTCTGCTTGACCCCACATAAGAGTCTGGGGTGCGCCCTCTAGCATAGTGTACATACAAGTAGTAGACGACACTGGCTACAGCTGCAGGAGCCATAACTATAAGTGTTGCAAACTGCTGCTGCCCCTGCCGTCCGCACTAGTCGTCCTAGTTTGTCCATCTTCAGCCCTTGTGCAGGGGCCTGCTGACCCTGACCCGTACTGGTGGTGGCCAAGTTGTCAACCTGGTAGACGGAGGCTGCGTTGGCACACCAGACGGCGGTGTGGGTCGCGCTGACTGGTACATGGCGCACCGTGGTGGCCGTAGGCCCGCAAAGTTCCGACAGAACAGCTTGGTGTCTACGACATCCCAGTCCATAACGAAACGAATGAACCTAAATAAAAATAGAATGAAACGACAGACAACAACACAAATAAGTGAACCGACATGTTGCCTTTGATGACATGAAACTTTCATGACAGAGCCTAAATCGCCATGCCACTTATTTAGCGACTGAGCATGATGGACTCTGGAGCATGTACTGAAATGAGGCCGGCCTGGGGCACGCCGATGCGAATTAGTGCGAGGAAGTGACTATATTCAAGCCGGAGCGTGGTAAGGTGACACAGAAACGATATACCATGACAAAGACGAGAATCAAAACTAACCGAACCTTCGAAGTGAATCTGTCTCTGGCACATGTATGGAATTGAGGCCGAGCAGCTGGGCGCACCGGATCAAATCTGTCGGTGCATCTTGCTGATGCGACCGGATTCGAATCGGAAACGTAACGGTGACAGAACGATACCATGACAAAGACTAGAATCAACGACTGACGCCTCCACCGACAACTGAATCCGTCTCTGGAGCATGTGCTGAAATGAGGCCGGCCTAGGGCACGCCGACGCGAATTGGTGCAGGGAAGTGACCAAATTTGTGCCGGAGCATGGTACGGTGACACAGAAACGATATACCATGACAAGGACAAGAATCAAGAACGATCGAAACCTGCGATGTGATTCTGTCCCTGGCGTATGTATCGAAATGAGGCCGAGCAGCTGGGCGCCCGGATCGACCCGGTCGGAACATCTGTGGATGCGACCGGACCCAACCAGACGTAATAAGTGACAGAAATAATGCCATGACAAAGACTAGACTCAACCGACCGAGGCAACTTCTAACTGAGTCTGTCTCTGGAGCATGTACAGACATGAGGCCGGGTAGCTAGGCGAACCGGTGCGAATCGTTGCATCTCGGATGCGACCGGATTCGGGCCGAAACGTAATAGGTGACCGAAACCATGACAAAGACTAGACTCGAGCCCGCATCCGTACGAACGGTGAGCCAATCCCTGGAGCATGTATAGGAATGAGGCCGTAATCTGGGGCACCCCGAGACGAATCAGTGCATTGGAATGCGAGATGATTCGAATCCGAGCGCGGCTAGTGACAGAAATGAAATGATGACATGATCGCCCTGCTAGGAACGATGCGAAATGACTTAGCATGACCGGATGGCTGGAAATGTTGGCATGAATGAAAATGCCACGAGTTAATGCCACATTAGAAAAGACGAAATGATTGCCATGCTAACACAATGAAATGATTCGACACAGTCGAAGTGATACGATTGCAAACAGCGATTCGACACGCTTGCTGACACAAATGACTTAAACAATGTGACATGACATGAATGATGCCCTGCGAGTGCGAACGGCACCCATGAGTCGGCAATGTTTGAACGATTCAAAGACTGCGTGACCCGACCGTGTGGGGTAACACCCGAGCGCCGGATGCGGCATCGGTCGGAATGTCGTTTTGTTTTTTTGAATGCAACAGCGATTCGGAATGCAAAACAGCGACTGGACATGCTTGCTGAGACCAATGATTTGAACGATGTGACATGACATGAATGATGCCCGGTGAGTGCGAACGGCATCCATGAGTCGGCAATGTTTGAACGATTCAAAGACTGCGTGACCCGACCGCGTGGGGTAAAGCCCGAGCGCCGGATGCGGCATCGGTCAGAGTGTCATGGCAAGTGGATATAATTGTGCGTGCCACTTGGTAGCTCCCGATCGTGTACAACCAAAAACGTGCGGGTGAATGTCTTGGTGTTTCGTGACAAGCTGTGCGTGGTTCGTGAGCTACGCATACCACAGTTTAGTGACATGACAGACAGTGCATGAGAACGTAAAACATGGGAGCCGAAGCCCTACCTGCGACAGCCGAGCCAGACTCGTTGTACGGTACCTGTGACTCGGTAACACGAGTGCGACACGAATGGAACAACACGACTCACAAACATGGAACACGGGACCGCAACAACACGCAGAGACGGACAAACGGAGCTCACGAACCGGTCACAAACAGCGCTTGTCTCGAACCAGTCGGCCCTTGATATCTGACGTATCAGATATCTCACACAGGAAACCGACAAAGACAGGCAGGAAGTGGGATGGTTAAATACCCTCCGGGCTCCTCCCATAACTTCAGGCCAGCATACCGGCCTTCCAATATATCTACAGTGGTGTGAAAAAGTGTTTGCCCCCTTCCTCATTTCCTGTTCCTTTGCATGTTTGTCACACTTAAGTGTTTCGGAACATCAAACCAATTTAAACAATAGTCAAGGACAACACAAGTAAACACAAAATGCAATTTGTAAATGAAGGTGTTTATTATTAAAGGTGAAAAAAAATCCAAACCATCATGGCCCTGTGTGAAAAAGTGATTGCCCCCCTTGTTAAAACATACTATAACTGTGGTTGTCCACACCTGAGTTCAATTTCTCTAGCCACACCCAGGCCTGATTATTGCCACACCTGTTCACAATCAAGGCATTACTTAAATAGGAGCTGCTTGACACAGTAAGGTCCACCAGAAGATCCTTAAAAGCTACACATCATGCCGAGACCCAAAGAAATTCAGGAACAATTGAGAAAGAAAGTAATTGAGATCTATCAGTCTGGAAAGGGTTATAAAGCCATTTCCAAAGCTTTGGGAATCCAGCGAACCACAGTGAGAGCCATTATCCACAAATGGCGAAGACATGGAACAGTGGTGAACCTTCCCAGGAGTGGCCGGCCGCCCAAAATTACCCCAAGAGCGCAGCGACGACTCATCCAAGAGGTCACAAAAGACCCCACAACAACGTCCAAGGAACTGCAGGCCTCACTTGCCTCAGTTAAGGTCAGCGTTCATGCCTCCACCATCAGGAAAAGACTGGGCAAAAATGGCCTGCATGGCAGAGTTCCAAGGAGAAAACCACTGCTGAGCAAAAAGAACATCAAAGCTCGTCTCAATTTCTCCACAACACATCTTGATGATCCCCAAGACTTTTGGGACAACATTCTGTGGACCGATGAGACAAAAGTGGAACTCTTTGGAAGGTGTGTGTCCAAGTATATCTGGCGTAGAAGGAACACTGCATTTCAGAAAAAGAACATTATACCAACAGTAAAATATGGTGGTGGTAGTGTGATGGTCTGGGGCTGTTTTGCTGCTTCAGGACCTGGAAGACTTGCCGTGATAAAAGGAACTATGAATTCTGCTGTCTACCAAGAGATCCTGAAGGAGAATGTCCGACCATCTGTTCGTGTACTCAAGCTGAAACGAACTTGGGTTCTGCAGCAGGACAATGATCCTAAACACACCAGCAAGTCCACCACCGAATGGCTGAAGAAAAACAAAATGAAGACTTTGGACTGGCCTAGCCAAAGTCCTGACCTGAATCCTATTGAGATGTTGTGGTATGACCTTAAAAAGGCCGTTCATGCTCGAAAACCCCTCTAATGTAACTGAATTAGGACAATTCTGCAAAGATGAGTGGGCCAAAATTCCTCCAGGACGCTGTAAAAGCCTCATTGCACGTTATCGCAAACGCTTGGTTGCAGTTGTTGCTGCTAAGGGTGGCCCAACCAGTTATTAGGTTTAGGGGGCAATCACTTTTTCACACAGGGCCATGATGGTTTGGATTTTTTTTCACCTTTAATAATAAACACCTTCATTTACAAATTGCATTTTGTGTTTACTTGTGTTGTCCTTGACTATTGTTTAAATTGGTTTGATGTTCCGAAACACTTAAGTGTGACAAACATGCAAAGGAACAGGAAATGAGGAAGGGGGCAAACACTTTTTCACACCACTGTATATATAGTTTGTAGACACTATAACTTTTGCGCCAACCAATCAATATACACTTATTGGAGTACTTTTTGCCCAAAATATGTAGCATTATACATATTGGCCTAAATTTATGAAGACATTTGATTTTAAAAAAATATATATATATATATTAGATATGATTTCAAGGCAGAAAGTAAAAAACCTTGCTTTGTTTTTTGCAAAATTGTCTATGTTTTTTTGTTTATAGCACATAGCCCTATTTGTGGGAAAAAAATGAAATACATTTTATTTATGGACAGCAGTGAATGATCCCGCAATTGTCAGTTACAGTAGCGCAGTGCCGTATAGCTCAAAAATGTCCTGTTCATTAAGGGGGTAAATCTTGGTGGTTAAAGAGCACCGAAAAGAAGAGGAATGCATAAGAAAATATGGTCACTAAATAAACATATCGTCATAGTAGATTGTTTCTGCAAGCCAATTTGACATTCAGTTGGATTTTGAGACAGAAAGAAAGAGGATATTGGCCAGTATATATTCTGATTACTGAGATGGATTATAGATACTTGAACCTTAAAGCGGTGTTCCACCCGCAAATATATTTTTTTTAAAAGTCAGCAGCTACAAACACTGTACCTGCTGACTTTTAATAAGGACACTTACCTGTCCAGGGAGCCCGCAATGTCGGCCCCCTGAGGCCTATTCGTCCATCGGATCGGGTGCAAGCGCCGCCATTCTAACTAAGGAAAACCATCAGTGCCCATTTCCTACTGCGCATGCGCGATGTGACGGACCTCGTACTCAATATGTCCGCCGTAAATGCTTCCTCCGTCCGGTACCACACAATCCAAGACCCATTAGCTCAGCCAGTCACCAGACAACACCAGTGTAGGCTACATCAGGAATTCAATCTTTATTTGACATGTCACACTTATATACAGTTGACTCAAACCTAACCTGATTAGCATGAGCTAATTATCTTAATCAACACTGGGCTCCTTCATTCAATTACAGGGTTAATTAGCACACACAACAATAGGTGAAATATTCTTTAGAATTACACAAGGCAACAGACAGGCTGTCTGGAGTTGACGACATTAGCATCTGGCAGTGTGTGGAATACACCTTACAAGCCAGACCAGCCTCATTTACACAATAGACAGGTGGCTTGAGTTCATCATGACATTGAATGGGACACAAGGTGTCAGATGCTAGTCTATTTCTAATGCCAAATGCATATACAGAGAGTGTATTTTGGGGGGCCCGTGATCAGCTGGCAGGAGGCTAGCATGTAGTCCTCTCAAAAAGCCCGTGTCCCGGCTAGGTCTGTCACATTTCTCCCCTTTCGGCAGGAGACTAACACAGGAGGAGACCCCAGACGGGTTGACTCCGAAGTTAGTCCATAGTTCCAGTCCTCTAATGCCTGTACCCACACAGTATCCCAACCAAATTGTTTCAAACAGAGTATTACTCACCCAGCCAACCTCTGCCTCTCTCATAGAACATATCTGCCGCTGGGGAGAGGCCTGGACTGGCCCTCCTCCCTGGAGTCTTTTCAGCCGCTGGAGAGAAGACAGGGTGACTGGGCTCAGTCTGTCATGCTGTTGGCCATATGGGCCTACTGCCCAGCATCCCTGGGGTATACAGGTGGAGACTGAATTCCCATCCACCTTTACAGGAAATCTGTCCTGTGTCAGTTGAGGGCAGAGGCCAGCAGCGCTCTGTTCCGTTGCCAGCAGTTCAGCTGGGCGTAGGAGCTTCCCTACATCATCTGCTCCAGCTAACTGTTGGGGAGAGAGGCTGACTGCCCCAGCTCCCTGGAACTCCGCAGCTGTTACCGGTGCTGGGCAGAGGTTGGTAGCACTCTGCCCGGTTGCCAGCACTTCTGCTGGTTTTCTGTTAGTGGAGACCACCGGCCCATCCACTGACACCAGATCAAGCTGCAGATGTGAAGTGCAGATTGCATTCTCTCCTTGGGTCCTGAGCTGCTGCTCGGGAGTGACCACCACCTCCTCACCCTGGGCCTCCAGAACTGCCACAGGTATGGGACAGAGGTCTTGGACCCTCTGTTCAGTGACCAGAGCTTCAGCTGGGGAAGTTCCTTGCAACTCCATGGATACTGGCGTTGGTGCTGGGCAGAGCACAGTGAAGTTCGGCCCTAATACCAGCTCTTCTGCTGGAGGCTCATCAGGTTGTTTTTCCTCAGCAGAAAAGTCTATCAAATCCCAGTCTCTACAACTGATGTCTGGGGATAGAGGTTCACCATCTCCTGTCCATGGAACCCAGAAGATGCTATCAGTGCTGAGCAGAGGTTGGCCGAGCTCTGGCCGGTTGTCAGCACTTCAGCTTTGGGGATGGCAATTTCCAGATTTTCCACTGCCGATTCTCTTGCATGCTGCTGGACAGGCATATTCCTCCGTCCAACCTCGTTTTGTGCAGTAACAGGATCATCAAGGTCAGTCAGCACTTGCTGCATCCGCCATAAGACCTCCGCGTCCATAGCTGCGGGGGCAGGTGGGCAAAGCACTCTGTTACCATGCCCCATTGCTGACTCTTCAGCCAGGATTTCTGAGCTGTCTGCTGGTATTTCCTGATTGTCCCAGGCAAAGGGAGCCCCACCCTGCTGCTGAGCAGAGTCTAGCAGCTGTATGTAGGCAATCTCCAGCTCCCATTCCTGAGCGGCCAGGAACTCCAAATCTTCCTGTGCCCAGAGCACTTCCGAGACGTTCAATCTTTGCTCTCTGTGCTCCATTATTTCCTCCAAACGCCACTCCAGATCACTCCCAAAGTCGGGGTCCTCGGACAGCCTCCAGTACAACAATCCCAGGCCATTATAATCAAAGCCTTCCGTGGGCCTGTCATCCGCTGTCCACGGGCACACTTGGGCTACATACCACCGGAGGGCTCTGTAGCTCTCGTCCAAACGCATTTCTGCCCGGATCAGCCTGCTTAACTCAGCTGTCCACTCCTGCTTCGGTTGTTCCCCCAATAACAGCAATCGTACTTCATACTGCGACCAGTACCTTACATGGATGGAGGGGAGAACTTTTCCCTGGTGTCGCTGCTCACAGGCTAGCGCTTCTTTCCAGAGTTGTAGGCGAACAGAATCATACCATCCCAGCAGGACCTGCACCGATACTGATCCTCTGTGCTGTATCCGCATCTCTCGCAACCTCCTTCCGAATTCCTCTTCCATGACGTATCTGTACCTCTGCTATCCGGGCCTTGGATCCAGGTGATGGTTTGGATGTGTTCACGACAAGGAAGCACGATCCCACCGCTGCCAGCCAATTGTGACGGACCTCGTACTCAATATGTCCGCCGTAAATGCTTCCTCCGTCCGGTACCACACAATCCAAGACCCATTAGCTCAGCCAGTCACCAGACAACACCAGTGTAGGCTACATCAGGAATTCAATCTTTATTTGACATGTCACACTTATATACAGTTGACTCAAACCTAACCTGATTAGCATGAGCTAATTATCTTAATCAACACTGGGCTCCTTCATTCAATTACAGGGTTAATTAGCACACACAACAATAGGTGAAATATTCTTTAGAATTACACAAGGCAACAGACAGGCTGTCTGGAGTTGACGACATTAGCATCTGGCAGTGTGTGGAATACACCTTACAAGCCAGACCAGCCTCATTTACACAATAGACAGGTGGCTTGAGTTCATCATGACATTGAATGGGACACAAGGTGTCAGATGCTAGTCTATTTCTAATGCCAAATGCATATACAGAGAGTGTATTTTGGGGGGCCCGTGATCAGCTGGCAGGAGGCTAGCATGTAGTCCTCTCAAAAAGCCCGTGTCCCGGCTAGGTCTGTCACACGCGAGTCACGCAACGCTTTGTGATTGGCAAGCTGTCTTCTGGGACACACACAGGTCCCAGAAGAAAGTGGTGGGGCTCACCGGACAAAAGGAAATGACATCCTGAGAGCAGACCGGATGGATCGGAAGTACAGGCTGTACTTCATAAAAAGGTACGATAGAAGAAGAATTTTTTTTTTAATATCCAAAAACGAGGGGTGGAACTCCTCTTTAAGAGCTATCTTTGCTTAGAATCTACACTGTATATGCAGGCCTTGACTAGTATGAATTTTAAAATGACCCAAGTAAGTGTGGACTTTTAATGAAAGTTGGATGCAATTTCTAATTCTTGAGCTTATTTTAACATCTTTTTAGCAGTTAATAACATAATAAATATGCTATAAGGTTAACATTTCAAATAAAGGTGCCCATAGATAGGCAGATTTCCTTCCTGAGAAAGGTAGATGATGAGAGTTCTTCTTATCCTAAATCGCTAAGACATGCCACAATCTGGGTTACACATTTGACAAATTACTTTGCTGTATATGTGGTGTAACTTTTCCATTTTCTCCAAAACAGCTGGTACTTTAAAGCTTTTCTAGCAAGATGGAGGATCTCTCAGCGTGTAACAAATACCTCCAACACTTGGAAGTGTTCTTACTCTCTGATGTTAACCCCCATATATCAAAATCATAGTAGATATGCTGTATAATAAAGTGCTTGCTTTTATGAGGGTACATAAGGCCATCCTAAGAACATCTGTTTGGATGGCATGTCTGTGCTAAGACATACTTCAACCTTTCGCTAAAATAACATGTGTTTGTGTTCCCAGCTAATGTAAGCTTGCATGTCAGTGATCATGCACAATGGGTATGACAAGTGTATCCCAGGGGTACCCCTGCCTGTTACACTCAGAATCCCTGCTGAAGATTTTTAGAAACAAATAAAATATAAATTAGTAGATTTCAGTAAGTCTTTTCTGGTTGTGTAAAATCACAAAGCATTCTTTTATACACAATACGGGGGTAAATACATCAAAGTAAACATGCCAAAGGGTGCCAAAGACAATCCAGCCATCACATAGGCTAAGTGTCACCATTATAAAACTGCACATGGTTTCTAAAACATTAGGCTTTGGTCCAGCTAGGGATCCCCCATGGTCAGATTTTTATCACTGGATTCCCATAGACACACAACTTTTGGCACCCTAAAGCCAGCCATACATGGATCGAAATTTAGTTGGTTCAGCAATGATCAGCCAAACTTGGATCATGTATGGGCGGGTTGGTTTTACAGAAGTTGATCTAAAATCAGACGGTTCAGTAAGCATGAACCTCTCCAATATATTGTGAACAAGTATACTAACATTCACAGTGGAAGCATGATAAGATTCATGTGACATGAATGGAAGTTAGTTAGTTACCTGATATATGACCAAGGTCATATTCAGGTGTTTTTTTTTTGTCCAAAACACATATGACTAATAATGCCCCTTTGTAAAAAAGTTACCGTATTTGCCGGCGTATAAGACGACCTTTTACAGTAAAAAAAAACGCCCAAAAAACGGGGGTCGTCTTATACGCCGGGTATAAAATGCCGCCGCTGGATGTCAGCCCCTCGGATGCCTGCTGGATGTGCGGTAATACTGTATGTAGCTTCGGCTACATACAGTATACACCGCTGAGCCAATCCCGGCGAGCGATGTATTCTATTGAATACAGAGCCTGCTCAGATTGGAGTAATAACCTCTGCCAATCCGAGCAGGCTACATACAGTAGCCTGCTCGGATTGGCTTTGAGAGTCAGAGAGGCGCGGGCTGATATTACAGCCTCTGCCTCTGCCAATCCGAGCAGGCTTTGTATTCATTAATAGAATACATTGCTCGCTGGGATTGGCTCAGTGGTGTATACTGCATGAAGCCGAAGCTACATCCAGTGTAACTGGACAAGACATAGTGGAAGTGAGCAACTATATAGTAGGTGTCATGGAGAACAATGTTGATTGAGGAATTTGCTAGGACAATGCCGGTAAGTCCCCTGACTGTAAATAAGAATCCGAGGGCTCATAGTATTGGGACCTCTCATTTAATAATTCCCTGTGCATTGTGGTCAGTCAACTAAAGATTTTAACGCCTGTTGGTATAGCAAGGATTGTTGTGGTGGATGTAAAGTATGCCTATGCGTCTACATTTAGGTCGGTGGTGAATATGTGGTTGAATCAATTATTTTGAAAGGTTTTTTTTTTATGTGGTGTTGCCTCGGAAGCTGGGGTAGTCTTATATGGTGAGTATAGCCCAAAACCTATTTTTTCACTTGGAAAATAGGGGGTCGTCTTATACGCCCAGTCGCCTTATACGCCGGCAAATACGGTATTCCTTTTGTCCTCAACAATGTTAGGCAATCGATAATGAGAAAATAGAAAGTTTAAAGGTGATACAATTTGACTAACTTAATAGATACAGATCTCATACTGTCAAGTATGTTGGGTTTTCTATATTTCCAGTCATAAATGTTACAATAAGTACTGTTAACCACTTCAATACCGGGTACTTTCACCCCCTTCCTGCCCAGGCTTTTTCAACTATCGGTGTTGTCATATTTTGAATGACAATTGTGCGGTCATGCAACACTGTACCCATATGAAATTTTTATCATTTTTTTTTTGAGACAGATAGAGCTTTCTTTTAGTGGCATTTTATCACCACTCATTTTTTTTTTTTTTTTTTTGCTAAATAAATTAAAATAGACCAAAAACTTTGGTGAAAATAACCCAAATCAGTGTTTATTATTTAGTCTATAAGAAAGTTATAAAGTCCACAAACTATGGGATATATATCAGAAAAATTGGCTTATCTAATGTCTTATTAAATCAAATGACCCCTTTTTGGAAAGTAGACAGTCCAAAGTATTTAGCGTTATGGCGAGTTTTTTTAAGGTTGTAATTTTTTTGTCACCGTGAAATGCAGCATCATCATATAACTGGTGTGGCGTTGATCATGGACAGTGACTGGTAACAGTATTTAAAAAAAAAATAATAATAATATTTATTTCAGTTTAAAAAATTTGTATTACATTCTTTTCTTTTTTAATAATGATTTTTGTACACACTGTGACCAGAGCAATACAGTGTTGCCATGGTTACACTATACTACTCTGGGAAAGTGATCAGGATTTATTTTTTTTTTTTTACACATGATTGCTTATACCAATGAAATTCATAAGCAACCATTTTTACTGAATGAAACCGATTCATTCAGTGAGTATTGTTATTAGCTCTGATTGGCCACATCTAATCACATGGTACAGATGGGCTGTGATTGACACTGTCTGTACCATGTGATCACTGTGACCAGTCACAGCTAGCAAAACAATTGTACACAATCAATGGCATTAATGAAAGCCATCCATTGTTTACAATTGTCATGTGATCTGCTGTGATTGCTCACAGCAATCATATGGTACCGACAGCAGGCCAGTACAGTGATCTGTCATCGGCTGTGTCCGGTTGACACAGTGGGTGACAAATTGCGTCCACAGCACCATATTCTGTGCGGACCAGTTTTAGTAAATGTCCCCCAACATATCCATGCGCATTGTGATGTTTAGATTTATAATTTAGACCAGCATTTAGATACAAATAAAATGTCTCAAACATGGGTTCAGAAAGAAGTGTACTGGCACAATGTACATGGGACTGTAAGCAGAGCTTTAATAATATAACAACAATTTAATAAAATTAATAAATAGAAACTTTAATTATGGATTTGAAATGGTCAAATCCATAATTAATGACCATTTTATTGGTATTTATTTAAAAACAACTTTTTCAACTATAAATTACCAATTTTATATAAGGCAAAATACACAATACACTTTAAAACCATATTAAACTCAGCCATAACAGCACGAGTTAATACACAAAAGTCCATATATAATATATAACTGTCCCATACGCCAAGGCTCATCTAAAAATGAGCCTGGCACCCCACCTGCACTACAGCCAATTCAATACAATTTTGTAGATCTAAATTGAAAATATCTAAATCTACCTCAGACAAATGAACTGCGTCAGACCTGTAGAAACCTGATAAACCTCCTTCTATATCTACATGATGGTATGAAAAAATATTAATGGAAGGCATACATTTGGCAAGCGCCCGGTTAATTCTTATACACATTTTTTCACAATACTTGAAATTAGAATGCAATAACCAAAGCAAACAAGGGACAATTTCAGAAAAAGATAAGAACAGCTCCAGGAAAAAGTGTTAAGACGCTAAAGAAAATCCAATTTTAATTGAGAAATTATATCAAAAGTGTCTACTACAAATACAATTTCTGGAAATATGAAAAATAACAATTTGAGGTTAAGGCCAGGAACTGTATAAAAAGGATGCACATCATTTAATCTCATGCCCCGTAAACTATACCCCCAGATACAAAAATGATCAACAGGAAAACCCTAACTAAAGCCCTATGATATGCCCAAAATATGTATGAATGTCCGATAATTCACACATTACTCTGTACACCTGGAATTCAAACAGAAAAATAAAGACAGACATATAATTGGTAACCTTTAGAATGCCATCTACCTATACCCTTAATCATGGTTTCGGATAAACCCATATTAGCTGCGGTTGTAGTCTCACCTATTCAAAACTAGTGTGAAGAGATAGGAAAATGTATGAAACATTTATTCAAAATTGAACTAAATTGATAATGTGTGAGAGATAAACCAGATCTATGAATCAAGAGATGGCCCACATAAGCTGAGCAGGCTTTCTAAAAATCGTTTAAAATAGGCTACAACCGCTCTATGAAAAGACATGCCAAAAAGGTTAAGGGTCCTATTTGGGGCATTTGTCATGTAGGGCACCACATTCAAGTGAATGGGCTGTTCTATGCGTGACTAGCGGAAATTATCCAAAATGTGCAAAAAAAATAAAACTGAGAGCAGGAACGTGAGTTTCCACTACGCTCAGATTTGAACCTAGCCTCATATATTTCACAATTCACTGTTGCTTTTAAAAAAAATAAAAACAGGGATGTTAGCATGCTGTGTTGTTTATCTGCAAACATACAAGTAGTTTATACAGTCCACCATCTGGTAAAAATACAGAGGCAGTTTATTGTTACCACTTACCAGCAGTCTAGAGAGCCTTGTCAATCTTCCTAGCAGTTCCTGCACCTTGCATTCATTGATATGTGGCACTATGTAGACACTGGTGCCCATATATGTTGCATACGTGTAAAGATTGTCAATGATTCCCTGTTGCATGGCAAGGACTGTTGCATGTTGTTAAAGCTGAACTCTAGGCAGATTTAAAAGAAAGCTCTGTCATCATTATTACGTTAGTAAATACATTTTAAGCAAGCAATGTAATATATGTAATGTAATGTAGTATACTTGAATTTCACCTTTTGCAATCTCTGTATAGCAGAGCTGGAGTATTAGAGCAAGAAGCAGCACAAGGAGCCAATCAGTTAATGTGCTGACAAGAAGCATGTTGATATGATGAGAAAGCAGATTGACAGATAAATTAGCTCATCACTTCATTGTCCAGTGACAGGTCGGAAAAGTAACAAAATTGCAAATTGTAGCGACCCAACCACTGCTAAAAGATATGACTTTATTCTAAAGAGTCAGGGGGGCAATCCAAAGAGTAGCCACCACATTTTTGGGGTCCAAACATGCATCCCATCAGGGCTTGAGGATAGAGATTGAAATCAATGTAAACGGACTAGAGGTAAATTGGACCTTTAGGGGTATTTCTTCCAGTACAAGTCTTGTCAGCAGCCAAATGTACAAACACAAGGTTTTTTGTCAGCAATTTCAAAGAAAATGCCAATCTGAGCACTCCCAAGGGCCACACTCTGGGAGCCATTCTGCAACAAAAGTCAATAATTCCTTGCAGGGCTGCCTGCTAAATACAAGGCAGACTTTGTGCTTCAGGTCTTGGGCCCATTGGCCACTGGCACAACATTTTCAAGAAAACAAGCCTAAGCCTAAATGTAGAGACACACGGTACTAAGAACAGTGCCAAATGCTGAGATAGAAGATGCCTAGAATTCACTGCCAAAGAACTTAGAGCTTCAGCTCTTTTTGGATTTGATGGGGTCAGTTCATCTTTTTGGTCAGCAGCAGCAGCAGCAACTGTTAGAATAGCAGAGAAAAGTGTTTTGTTACCTATGATCTAGGTCATGCACCAGGACAGGGTAGTAAGTCAAATGAAAATTGGGCCAGCTTCAGTCAGTGGTACAACCTTATGAATGAAAATTAAAAGTATTAAAAAAGTATTAAAAAAAGTATTATAAAATGTATTAATATTTAAAAATATATATAAAATAGCAGGAAAATGTTAATGTGTTTCTTAATGTGGTGAAAAAATGATTTTGGATATAAGTAAGACAGGGCTTTGTAATATAAGTTTATTTGTTTCCTTCTAAAATGACAGAAGTACACTGGGGTATTCCAATTATGAAATCTAAATCCCAAAACAATAGTCATCTAATGGCAGGAAATCATGTGACCATGAATAGACGATGGTTGCTCTAAGATATCGTGTACATGTGTACGTGAACATTGGCAGAAATAAAGAGGACTGAGTGGGTGTATCAATTAGTAGCATTCAACCACGGGCTAGTGTTTAAAATCAGACTGAAAAAATGCCAACAATCTTGAAAATGCACAATAAGAAACCCAGCTCATTTAAGTCAATTAAGCTACCGTATTTATCGGCGTATAACACGCACCGGCGTATAACACGCACCCCAAGTTTAGGAGGGCATTTTAAGGAAAAAAAGTTTTAGGAGGGAAGTTTAGGGAAAAAAACACTTACATTTAAGCGTCATTTGCAGCTTTGCCCAGTGTGATTTGCAGCTTGTCAGCGTCATTTGCAGCTTGCCCAGCGTCATTTGCAGCTTGCCCAGCGTCATTTGCAGCTTGCCCAGCGTCATTTGCAGCTTGCCCAGTGTGTTTTGCAGCTTGCCCAGTGTGTTTTGCAGCTTGCCCAGTGTGTTTTGTAGCTTGCCCAGTGTGTTTTGCAGCTTGCCAGTGTCATTTGCAGGTTAGCCACATTTAAATTTGCCGCCTAGAAAGACCGCGGCGTGGGAAAAGACCGAGCGGCGCCGGAAAAACCCGAGCCGTCTGTTCGGCTCACAGTCCCGCCTCCCTGCTGTTTCGGAAGCGGGCGCAGGGAGGCAGGACTGCGAGCGGCGCCGGAAAAACCCGAGCCGTCTGTTCGGCTTGTCTCGCAGTCCCACCTCCCTGCTGTTTCGGAAGCTAGCGCAGGGAGGCGGGACTGCGAGCGGAGCTGAACAGACAGATCGGTCTTTTTCGGCGGCGCTCGGTTTTTTTCGGCGGCGCTCGTTTTTTTATTGACGGCGGTCGCTGTATTTCGGCGCCGTTTGATTTTTTTTTTGCACTTTTTTTTGGGGGATCGGCGTATAACACGCACCCACGACTTTCCCCCGAATTTAAGGGGGAAAAGTGCGTGTTATACGCCGATAAATACGGTAATTAAAAACAGAAAATTCCTGCAAAACAACACATTTTGAAAGAAATTGCAATGCTGAAGTTTTGGGAAACTAAGACCAGACCTTTTCATGCCTGTGAGTTTACTGTATGTTATGGAAAATACCCTGATGAGCTGGTGATAGCTGTGTCATATCAATGTGGACGTCATGGGAGATGTCAAACAAGGCTAGCTCACTTTTTGATTGCGGTCGAGTTCTCCTTCTTTATTTAAAAAAAGCTCCTTTAGTACTGAAATTTCAAAATGTTGTACATCCACTACCCAGCTGTTATGCTGATTATCATTGAGATGGGTCTAATTCTTGTTTAGATCAAACAGCCAGCATTGGTTAGTCTTGGCCTGAGCATGGTCCTGTTTTGGGGTTCTAGAAACCAAAATCTAATGTGAAAAGTTTGCTTTTCTGCCAAACAATGCCATCAACAACAAAATGCAGATAATGGTAAGAAACTATTCTCATGGAACATTTATTGCTGAATGTTGTGTTAAAAAAAACTTTAACCACTTCCGGACTGCCGCACGATGATGTACGTCCTTACTTTGAAGGGGGGTATTGTTGTTATGGCAGCAGCTAGCTGCCATAACCCTGGTATCCTCTTCTTCAGCCGGCAGTCTGGTTTCCGATAAGAGTGGTCTCTCCGCCGCTTACCGGAGCCGTCGGCAGCCGCGGAGGCAATCGGATCTTCACCCTTGCTGGGCATGGAGATGAGTGAGGGGAAGATGGCCCACACCCATCTCCATAACAATGCAGGGCAGAAGTGACGTCAAAACATCCTTTCTGCCCATAGCTCTTAACTGGTTGCTGCCTGCCCACTGTCAAATGACGGCGGGGCGGTTTCGGCTCTTGTTCTGGGACACCGTCATATGATGGCATCCCAGAACAGCCGCTCTCACGCATCCGCGGCTCTTTATACATGTGATCGGCTGTGTCCAATCACAGCCGGTCACATGTAAACAAGGAAGTGCTGGTAATCGGCACTCCTTGACTCACACTGACAGAGTGTGTGGCGAGGAGAGCCGATCAGCGGCATCTCCACGCAGGGGGACATTTAGGAATGTAATCAGGGCACTGATCATCAGTGCCCTGATTACAATAGTGAAAAATAGTGTCACCATACAGTGCCCACCAATGCCAGCGATCAGTGCCCACCAGTGGCAGCAATCTGTGCCCACCAGTGGCAGCAATCTGTGCCACCAATCAGTGCCCATTAGCGATGCCAGTCAGTGCTGGCAATCAGTGCCGCCTATCAGTGCTGCCCATCACTGCTGTCAATCAATGCCCATCAGTCTCGCCCATCAGTGCCACCCATCACTGCCCAGTGTCCATCAGTACCGCCTATCCGTGCCGCCTATAAGTGCCCACCAGTGCCGCATATCAGTGCCCACTAATGCAGCTTATTGGTGCCCACCAGTGCCGCCTATCAGTGCCGCCTAACAGTGCCCATCAGTGCCACCTAACAGTGCTCATCAGTGCCACATATCAGTGCCACCTATCAGTGCCCATAAGTGCGGCATATTAGTGCCTCCTCATCAGTGCCACCTAATAAGTGCCCATAAGTGCCACCTCATCAATGCCCACCAGCTCAGCCTATCAGTGCCCATCAGTGCCGCCTCATCAGCGCACATCAGTGAAGGTAAAAAAGGACTTAGTTACAAAATTTACTGACAGAAAAAAAGTGAAAAACATTTTTTTTTCAAAATGTTTGGTCTTTTTTTTGTAAAAAATAAAAAACCCAGCAGTGATTAAATACCACCAAAATAAAGCTCTATTTGTGTGAAGAAAATTATAAAAAATTTGTTTGGGTACAGTGTAGCATGACCGCACAATTGTCATTGTGAAAAATGGCTTGTGAGGAAGAGAGTGTAAGTGCCTAATAGGCAAGTGGTTAAAGGCCATTTTTTTTTTTTTTTAAATTACAATTATTTTTTTCTTATTGCATTTAAGTGTAAATATGAGATCTAAGTTCTTCTTGACCCCAGCCCAGATCTCATATTTAAGAGGTCCTGTCACGCTTTTTTTCTATTACAAGGGATGTTTATATTTCTTGTAATAGGAATAAAAGTGACACAATTTTTTTTTTAAAACTTTTTCAAAAATAAAAGGTAAAATAAGAAAAATTATTTTTCTTTAAAATGCGTTGCGTCCCGTCGAGCTCGCATGCAGAAGCGAACGCATTTGTAAGTAGCGCCCGCATATGAAAACTGTGTTCAAACCACACATGTGAGGTATCGTCACGATCGGTAGAGTGAGAGCAATAATTTTATCACTAGACCTCCTCTGTAACTTAAAACATGCAACCTGTAGAATTTGTTAAACGTCGCCTATGGAGATTTTTAAGGGTAAAAGTTTGTCGCCATTCTACCAGCGGGCGCAATTTTGAAGTGTGACATATTGCGTATCAATTTACTCGGCGTAACATTATCTTTCACAATATAAAAAAAATTGGGCTAACTTTACTGTTGTCTTATTTTTTTTCCCAAAAAAGTGCGCTTGTAAGACTGCTGTGCAAATACGGTGTGACAGAAAGTATTGCAACAATCGCCATTTTATTCTCTAGGGTGTTAGAAAAAAAATGTATAATGTTATGGGTTTCTAAGTAATTTTCTAGCAAAAAAAAATGTTTTAACTTGTAAACAATACTTCTCATAAAGAGGCTTGGTCCTTAAGTGGTTCAATGAGAACATTGGGGGGAATTTATCAAAACTGGAGCAGACAGAATATGGAGCAGCTGTGCATGATAACCAGTCAGCTTCCGGCTTCAGCTTCAGCTCAACTTTAAAAATTAAAGCTGATTGGCTGCCATGCACAGTTACTCCAGTTTTCATAAATTTACATGAATGCATAACAGATAATACATGACAAAATGCCAGAATTCGTTTTACTAGTCAGCTCCCCATAGCACCTTTCCAAGCCTCTGCAAATCTCTGCTTATGCAAGTACCTGAATGTTGAAGAACAAACATGGCCTCTCTGACATCCAGCAATGTTGGGCCATCAGTAACCTATCAGGCGGTTTGGCCATTACCATTTGGAATGCAAGTGGATGTGCCTATTCTTTCACATTTAAATGTCAACACGTGAAGTGCTCTGGGTTGCCAGTAAAAAGACAATTATGTTACTCATGGCATCTCATCTACTATATTCGTACTTGTTTATACTGTATTGTTTTTTTTTGTTTTTTTTAAGCGTACAAGTTTGTATATGTTTTATCCCTGCAATTCTAAATGCGGAAGAGTACTTGGATACACAGCCCTGTAAGTTCTTTGACCTGCCTTTTTTTTAAAAACATAGAGTATCCAGTTTAATACAATCATTCAAAATGAAAGATGCTTTTGACAATTTATTGCAAGTGTAAAAAGTTTGTCGTATGTAGATGAAGTCATTAAAGATGAAGAGATGAAAACAAACTGATGAAATGACAGTCACAGTGCCTGCGTCAGTGAACTGCCCGGACCTCATCCTGTCTTGACGCTGAACTCTGTGGCTACAGCTGTGTGGCACTCACAGAGTGGAGTAACTGGTGGGAAGAACGTATTTGTAATCAGCTGTGGGTGGTTTTCTCCAGTGAATTATTGTTACTCAGCTAAAAATTTCTGTGCTGGAGAAGACGTTACTTTCCCAAGGAGTGGATACAACACAGCTGGCCTACTGATGTCGATTTTGGAGTCTGTAAACCGCCTTCCTTTCCATATGTTTATATAGTTTATTATACTGTATCAGCATGCCAAAATACATAATTGAACAAAAAAAGAGTCTAATTTTCACAATTTTCAGTTAAGAATATTGATAAGATAATATAAAATCAAAATGACTGTCTTGCCATACTGTCTCAAAGTTCATCTTTGAAAGAATATGTATGAAGAAAGCCAAACTGAAGTCACAGAAATAGATTTCAGACAGACAATGGGGGGCATTTACTAAAACTGGTTCACACAGAATCTGGTGCAGCTGTGCATGGTAGCCAATCAGCTTCTAACTTCAGCTTGTTCAATTAAGCTTTGACAATAAAACCTGGAATCTGATTGGTTTTTATGTAGAGCGGTGCCAGGTTTTGCACCATGCAATTTTAGTAAATAACCCCCATTGTTCTTACAACCTCTATTTTCATTGTCAGGGCCAGCAATGGAGCATGTGAACACAGCATCTTTGATGCCCAGGGCACCTTCCTGCTAGGATCACTACCTTTACACAACACGTTTTCTTATTTTACTGCAACTAATCTTTTTTAAGCTGACCATCGACGGATTGAATTTTGATCAATGTGTGGCTGTGCCCGTTCAACGGAAGTAGATCATTAGATCGACTTTTCTCAAACAGGCAAGCTGGAAAACCTTTGTCGATCAGCAGATGCAACCAAATAGCTATAAGCCACTAATCATTGTATTCTGACAGCAGAAAGTCCCGCTGTCATAATACAATGTGCCCGTGAGGGGGATTCCTCTATCCACCTTGCTTGTATGGACGGAGGAAGCTGTTTGTTTGTTTTTTTCGTTTAGCCTGCTGGCTAAAAAAATTAACCATCTAGGGCCAGCTTTAGAATATTTTGACAATATGTAAATAGATATGATATGAGATATCTATATATTCCACTAATAATGCAAAAAGGTGACTAAACAGTAAAAAGACATGTGCATTCGTTATCATCCGAAAGCATTTTCGTCCACATTTGGGGGATTTTCGTGTTAGTTTTAACAAAACGATAATGAACACACAGAATCCAAAACCAGAAGGATCCAAAATGAAAAAAGGCTTTATTTTCATATCCATTATATTATCCTTGCGACAACAGTTTGATATAGATAAATAGAAGATTCGACATGACAGCGACAATAGCGATCTGTGTCTATCGAACCTGCGGTTAAATGTGCCTGACCTAACTCTATTAGTCCTAGACTTTGTACCATTATTAATACCCCATACCCAATAAATTAGTGGTGGAATCACACTATTGGAGTTCCTTTTTTCCATTTTTCCGTTTCCTGCGTCTTGGGTTGTTCCTGGTGTCGTGTCCCACACGTGTGTGGTCTTGGAGGATTCCGGAATATCCAGTTGAGAGTCCATTCCAGACCTGGAGGAGTGCTGCCAGAATCCAGCTTTCATCCCTTGGGCGCCAGCTACAGGAGTTACCATAAGCCTTACTGACCCACTGCCGTATGGTATGTGGGTCCAACATCGCTGGTAAGCGTATGCATTCTATAACCATTGGAGGGTTTACACACTCGTTTATACACATCAGAATCTGTGTTTCCTGAGTTTCTCCACACACATCTCATGTGCAAGGATGATTAATGCCATATGATTAATTTTCCTTGAACAAAGGACTTTATCATTGTTTCACCATATTATATTGCACTGGACTTTTTTTACTTTATGAGTTCATTGGTTCTACTTTTTGTTAGCGCTACACATTGTGGTTATTTGCTTGTTTGACTTTGTTTGTTAGAGTGTTGGCTGCTTTCACATATATTTTCAGGATATTTACTTTACACAGTACACTTTTGATCACAGCATCATTTTGGATTGATTATATTATCATCACTTTCTGAGTTAGCGCAGTGCTTCCCTCACTCCATTAGAGTAAGGAGTTACATGACACCGGGAGGGAAAATGGCTAATTGGGCCCAATTTGGACATTTTCACTTAGGGGTGTACTCACTTTTGTTATCAGTGGTTTAGACAATAATGGCTGTGTGTTGAGTTATTTTGAGGGGACAGACAATTTACACTGTTATACAAGCTGTACACTCACTACTTTACATTGAAGCAAAGTGTAATTTCTTCAGTGTTGTCACATAAAAAGATATAATTAAATCTTTACAAAAATGTGAGGGGTGTACTCACTTTTGTGAGTGAGATACTGTGTGTATATATATATATATATATATATATATATATATATATATATATATATATATATATATATATATATATATATATATATACACACACACACACACTAGACTGCCTGCACTGTATATATAGTCTACACTGAATTCAGAGTGTATATACATATATATATATATATATATATATATATATATATATATATATATATATATATATATATATATATATATATATATATATTAAAATACACTGCCCGCACTGTATATATAGTCTACATTACACTGTGTGTGTGTATATATATATATATATATATATATACACACATACTAAACTGCCTGCACACCACTAACTAACCTGCCTCTAGCTAACGTTTTCTCATTGATAACACTATATACGGCCGCTGTGTAAGCAGCCTTATCTAGTGTGGAGAGTGGACTTAGTCCCCTGAGCTATGATTGGCTAAAGGCACCCTGCCTTTGGCCAATCATGGCTCTCACAGCAGAGTGCACTGTGATTGGCCAAAGCATGCAGGTCAGGTGCATGCTTTGGCCAATGATCAGACATCAATGCACTGCAATTTTGCAGTGCATTAGGGGGTGTTCAGCAGCACTTGAATTTGCCACGAACGCCCCATAATGTTCGGTATTCGCTGAACGGGTGAACACCCAATATTCAAATCCAACTTACGTTTGACTCAAACATCAGGCTCATCCCTAATGACAGACACCATCCTGATGAATAATGACTATAGCTCTGCCATCACTACAGGACACAGAAGGGACATAGGGGACAGAGGATGAAACCACAATGCACAGCATGGAACACAGGCATCCAAAATTGTCTTTCATTTTTCTTTTAAGATACTGACAAGGTTTCTTCAAATACTTGCATTTGAAAATCAAAACTGATTTTTTTTTCCAAACATAATAAAAATCTGTATTATTTAAAATAATAAAACATGGGGAAAAAAACTGAGGAACAAAGTATTGCAGTTACAATTGCTTCATAAATGTATTTCTTGTATTCTTAAAAAGCATGTCATAACAATTATACTGGAGAAAATATGCCTTCCTCCGTATGGGTTTCATTATTATGTCATTGAAAGATGGCAGGCTTGGAAAATATTATTTAAAAGAAACTTCCAAAACATGAAAGCTATTAGGAAAATGTGTTTGGAGTTTCATAGACTTCCGTTTTCAGCTGCCTCCAGTATGGTTTCCTTACATTCCAAGGGAAGCTATCCAGGGCTACATGTATATGAATTTGCTAGCAATGGCTTTGTCCGAGATGCAACTGTTCTTTGTAAACGGTTGCTCCTATTTCTCAAATTTAGTTAAATTAATTTCAGTAAGCTTTAAAGCAGAACTCCAGTTTTGGTACAAAAAAGTCAAACAGGCAGTGAATGATTCAACATGCCGCCTAAGAAAACAGCTTCTAATATGAGGTTCCCAATCCCACTGCATTTGAATTATGGCTTCACAGGGTTTTAGGTGATTAGTAGAATAGAGGAGAAAGTATTTCATAACTAGCTATCTGCTCACCTCTGTGTTTGCCTCTCTAACTCCTAATGACAATCGTATTAGAAACACACAACACAGAAAGCTGTGCTAGCAAAAAAAAAAAAAAAACCTCTATGGAAATAGTTAGTCGGTTACCAGGGGCCTGACATCCCTGATTTTGTCACTAAGTCCCAGGGCCGGACTGGGAATAAAATTCAGCCCTGGAAAAAATTTCATACCAGCCCCACAGCATTATTATACCAGCGCAACAGCATAAAGTCATTATTTTCTGGTTCGAGAAAGGGAAAACCATATATTTTAAAGCACATTTGAAGAGTGTATTATATAAAAAAAAGACAGATATTAAATCACATAGGGATAGATATATATATATAAAAATAAGCAAATTCCAGTTAAAAGTGGTCAATCATCAAGGAGGACCCCAGGAACTCAGAACGTGGGGGGGGGGGGACCACATTCCGCAGAAAGAATACACTAAGGTAAAGGGGGGGGGGTTACTGATATAAGGGGGAAACCCTTTATATCAGTGCCCCCTTACATTATTGTACTCTCTCCCGCCTTACATCAGTGACTCCCCTTCAGACTGGCCTGGCAGTGCTGTCACTGACCTCCTCTCAGGTGCACCAAGCAGGGCTCAGTCAGTCGGCTCCAGCTTGGTGGCTCTGGTTTTATCCTATAGTCTCCTCTCCACAGTCCCCACACGTCTGACTTCTCCCATGATCCCCATCCTGGCAGCGCTCCCACTCTTGACTCCTCTTCAGACTCCCTCAGAGACTGCAGACATGATACAGGAGATGGTCAGAGACTGCAGACATGATACAAGAGCTCAATGCAGCCTCACCAGTGCCCATCAAATGCAGCCTCACTGTGCCCATCAAATGCAGCCTCGCCAGTGCCCATCAAATGCAGCCTCGCCAGTGCCCATCAAATGCAGCCTCACTGTGCCCATCAAATGCAGCCTCACTGTGCCCATCAAATGCAGCCTCACTGTGCCCATCAAATGCAGCCTCACTGTGCCCATCAAATGAAGCCTCACTGTGCTCATCAAATGCAGCTTTACTCTGCCTGTGAATGTGGCCTCACTGTGCACACCATTGTGGCCTCACTGTGCCCACCATTGCGGCCTCACCGTGCCCGCCATTGCAGCCTCACCGTGCCCACCATTGCGGCCTCACCGTGCCCACCATTGCGGCCTCACCGTGCCCATCAATGCAGCCTCACCGTGCCCATCAATGCAGCCTCACTGTGCCCATCAATGCAGCCTCACTGTGCCCATCAAATGCAGCTTTACTGTGCCGTGAAAGCAGTCTCACTGTGCCCATGAATGTAGCCTCACTGTGCCCCATGTCTCCGTCTGCAGTCCCTGTCTGTGGGAAGGTGTGTTGTTGATGCTCAGTACAGTACCTTGCATGCCAGCAGGATATCCATGATGGCCAGCAGCAGGCAGGGGCTGTTCTCGTTTTGGATGGGGACAGTGGCTCCTTCCAGAGGATCTGTTTGGTGTGAGATGGAGTGGTCCCTGGCCACCTGCACCTTCAGCCGTCCTCACTTTCCGGCCCCAGTCAGCCTGTCCCCTGGTCCTGGGGAAGTGGAGAGCACTGGGTGGGAGCTGGAGAGAAGGGGGAGCAGAGAGTACTGGCAGGGTTGGAGAGCACATGGGTGGGGGCAAAGAGCAGGGGGGAGTGGAGATCACAGGGGGTGGGGAGTGCAGAGCACTGGGGGGGCAAAAATAACAGGGGTGGAGAGCACGGGAGGCTGAGAGCACTGGGGGGGTAAGAGTGTGGGGTGGCGAAGAGCACTAGACGGGAGCTTGAGAGCACTGGGGGGGGGGGCAGAAAAACAGGGCTGGAGAGCACTGGGGGGTAAAAAGAGCAGGGGGGAGTGGAGAGCAATGGGGGGAGCTTGAGAGCACCCATGGGGGCCAGAAAGTACAGGGGTGGAAAGCACGGGGGACTGGAGAGCACTGGTGGGGTTGGAGAGCACATGGGTGGGGCAAAATGCAGGGGGGAGTGGAGAGTGCTGGGGGGAGCTTGTGAGAGCACTGGTGGGGGAGAAAAAAAAAAGAACAGGGGTGGAGAGCACGGGGGCTGGAGAGCACTGTGGGGGGTAGAGAGCACTGTGAGGGGTAGAGAGCACTGTGAGGGGTAGAGAGCACTGGGATGGGGGCTGGAGAGCACTGGGATGGGGGCTGGAGAGCACTGGGATGGGGGCTGGAGAGCACTGGGATGGGGGCTGGAGAGCACTGTGGGGGGTGGGGAGCACTGCAGGGGTGGAGAGCACTGTGGGGGGAGCACAGGGGGCTGGAGAGTACTGTGGGGGTTGGGGAGCACTGCGGGGGGCTGGAGAGCACTGTGGGGGTTGGGGAGCACTGCGGGGGGCTGGAGAGCACTGCGGGGGTTGGGGAGCACTGTGGGGGGTGGGGAGCACTGCGGGGGGCTGGAGAGTACTGTGGGGGGTGGGGAGCACTGCGGGGGGCTGGAGAGCACTGCGGGGGGCTGGAGAGCACTGTGGGGGGTGAGGAGCACTGCGGGGGGCTGGAGAGTACTGCGGGGGGGTGGGGAGCACTGCAGGGGGTGGGGAGCACTGCGGGGGGCTGGAGAGCACTGTGGGGGGTGGGGAGCACTGCGGGGGGCTGGAGAGCACTGTGGGGGGTGTGGAGCACTGCGGGGGGTGTGGAGCACTGCGGGGGCTGGAGAGTACTGTGGGGGGTGGGGAGCACTGCGGGGGGCTGGAGAGCACTGTGGGGGGTGGGGAGCACTGCGGGGGGCTGGAGAGCACTGTGGGGGGGTGGGGAGCACTGCGGGGGACTGGAGAGCACTGTGGGGGGGTGAAGAGCACTGTGGGGGTTGGGGAGCACTGCGGGGGGCTGGAGAGCACTGCGGGGGTTGGGGAGCACTGTGGGGGGTGGGGAGCACTGTGGGGGGCTGGAGAGTACTGTGGGGGGCTGGAGAGTACTGTGGGGGGTGGGGAGCACTGCGGGGGGCTGGAGAGTACTGTGGGGGGTGGGGAGCACTGTGGGGGGTGGGGAGCACTGCGGGGGCTGGGGAGCACTGCGGGGGGGGGCTGGAGAGTACTGTGGGGGGTGGGGAGCACTGCGGGGGCTGGAGAGCACTGTGGGGGCTGGAGAGCACTGCGGGGGGCTGGAGAGCACTGTGGGGGGGGGGGAGCACTGTGGGGGGTGGGGAGCACTGCGGGGGCTGGAGAGTACTGTGGGGGGGGCACTGGGGGGGCTGGAGAGCACTGTGGGGGGTGGGGAGCACTGCGGGGGGCTGGAGAGCACTGTGGGGGGTGGGGAGCACTGCGGGGGCTGGAGAGTACTGTGGGGGGTGGGGAGCACTGCAGGGGGCTGGAGAGCACTGTGGGGGGGGGGGGAGCACTGCGGGGGGCTGGAGAGCACTGTGGGGGGTGGGGAGCACTGCGGGGGGCTGGAGAGTACTGTGGGGGGTGGGGAGCACTGCGGGGGGCTGGAGAGCACTGTGGGGGGGTGGGGAGCACTGCGGGGGGCTGGGGAGCACTGCGGAGGGCTGGAGAGCACTGTGGGGGGGTGGGGAGCACTGCGGGGGGGCTGGGGGGCTGGAGAGCACTGGGGGGGGTGGGGAGCACTGCGGAGGGCTGGAGAGCACTGTGGGGGGGGGGGGCTAGAGAAGGATGGGGAGAGGGGGGGCAGAAAGAACAGGGGTTGAGGGAACTGTGGGGGGGGGGGGGAGAGTGTGGTGGGGGAGGAGAGCACTGGGGGGGAGCACAAGTAGAAGGGGGGGGGGGCAGTAAAAGAAGTTGGATGGGGGATCAGCAGGGGGGCCGCATATAGAGGAAATGAGCTTTCTATATTCCTCCATGCAGCCGCCGAATGCTTGATTCTCCTCCTCCAAGCATTCAGTGGCTGCATGGAGGAATATAGAAAGCTCATTTCCTTTATATGCGGCCCCCCTGCTGATCCCCCTATCCAGGCACACAGTTTACTCACAGGCATCTCTCCTGTGAACACGGAGCTGGCCGGGTCTGTGTTCGGCGGCCGCTCCCGCTCTGCAACACGGTCCCGCCCCCCTAGACCGGCTGTGTGATAGGTGGATTCTAGCTTCTATCACATGAGCTGGTCTAGGGGGGCGGGACCGTGTTACGGAGCGGCCGCCGAACACAGACCCGGCCAGCTCCGTGTTCACAGGAGCATGAGAGGGGAGCACAGAAGCCGCAAATCGGCCCCAGGGCAGGCAGCCTACCGGGAAATATCCCGGTATCCCGGTAGGCCAGTCCGGCCCTGCTAAGTCCCAACAGCTTTCATTCTCAAAATCCACTAAGGATACACTCATTGAACAAGCAATGACAGTCAGTGGGGTGTAGGCATGAAATCAAGCAACTAGTAACAATATGGTACTAATTACATTCTTCATGGTTTTCTGGTTAAACGTTTTACCCATGTAAATCAATTTTTGACCTTTGTAGGCACCCCTGTCAGAGTGAAATAGTTTATTTCAACCCTCAAACTGTTACTTTTGCTGGAGAGCTTGGTTCCTTAAAAAAGGTGAGGATTATTAGATAAAAAATACTGTTACAGGGGGTATTCAGGGAGACACAGGGCTTGATTTACTAAAGGCAAATAGGCTGTTCACTTTGCAAGTGCAGATACACTCTGCAAGGAAATTTTCATAGGTGTTCAAATTTGAATAGCTATGGATTTGTTTAGAATTCCACATTGTTGCCATACTTACTTCAAAGAAGGGCAGTTTTTGGTGGTAGGTGGTATTTTTGTTTGGTGATTTCATACATGAGGTCAAAACCAGAATGTTTGAACGAAGGGAGGGGCATGGCCAAAAACAGTGGTTGGGATTTACATTGGGATGAGTGTATTTAGGACAAACTTGAAGGAATGTCAAGGTGGGGTTTATATTGAGGGAAGTGTCAAAGGCATAGGAAGTTGTATAATTTTAAATTGTATCCTATGCCAAGCTGTACTTACAATGACTTTGGGCTTCTTAGCCTATCCATCTTCAAGCAGCTTAGGAGTAGGGATGAAATTTGTTTTCGCTGCAACACTGGGTTTGAGGCCATTCCTACAAGTTCAAGATTCTCAGTAATCACAAATTTATGTGCAGATTCACCTAGAAGAACTTTTTTTTACCATAATGCACTGCATGGCCTGTGAACTATAGCTGCCAGGCTTAAGGACAAATAAGGAGAGTTTTTGGTTAAACTACTCTCTTTACTAAAAAAAGTTGTTGTAGGGAAAGGACCGGGAAACCTGACAAAATGCATATGGAGATATTAGGATCAGTTAGGAAAATATAGATTACTTCTGGTTGCTAGCACTTTGGCCAATCGACACCTATGCTGTCTTTTTTGTTCCTATGATTTTTTTGTGTCCATCAATGCAGCCTACCTGTGTCCATTAATGCAGCCTACCTGTGCCTAAAAATGCAACCTACCTGTGTCCATCAATGCAGCCTACCTGTGTCCATCAATGCAGCCTATTTTTGCCCAACAATGCAGCCTACCTGTATCCATCAATGCAGCCTACCTGTGTCCATCAATGCAGCCTACCTGTATTCAACAATGCAGCCTACCTGTGCCTATCAATGCAGCCTATCTGTGTCCATCAATGCAGCCTACCTGTGCCCAACAATGCAGCCCACCTGTGCCCAACAATGCAGCCTACCTGTGCCCAACAATGCAGCCTACCTATGCAGTAGAAGAGAGGAGAGGAAGAGGATTGCCGGCCAAATCATCAGAGCGCCGAGGAACATCACTGTAACAGCTTTCATTTCAATTGCCATGTGTTTCCCGCGCTTGCCCTATACGTCACAAATCTCAAGATTGGATGGGTGTTCTGTCTATCAAAGTACCCGAGCCAGGAGGCGGGGCTGTGTGTGACAGTGAGTGCGGGGAACACATGGCAATTTAAATGATAGCTGTTACAGCGATGTTCCGTGCGCTGATGATCCGTCCAACTCTCTCTTCTCTCTTCCTCTGGGCGATCACTGGGGGAAGAGCTCCCATTCAACCCCGCCTGCTGGCGGTGCTCGTCCCCCTGCTCCCAGGCAGCCCACGCTTGCCAGCCTTCATTTTCCACTCGTGGCCTCCAGCGATTACAGTGCATCGCTGGAATGCTTTGTTTTCAGGTAGGTTTCACACAATGTGCTAGCATGCGGTGCATACTAGCACATTATGGCTTTACCTTGCAGGTCAAAAAAAATAAATCACCCAGCGGTTTACTACCACTTTAACTTTTTCAGTTTAAGTTGACTTTTAAGCCAAACTGAACTTTTATTTAAATTAGCTAAATGCATTCCGAAAACCATCAAAACAATAGGTGTTAAAAACATCCTCAGACAGAAAGTGTGTTGATTTTAGGATTAAAAAAAAGAAAAAAAATTTACACATCTTGGGATTGGATGGGTGTTCTGTCTATCAAAGTACCCGGGCCAGGAGGCAGGGCTGTATGTGACAGTGAGTGCGGGGAACACACGGAAAATCAAATGAAAGCTGTTACCGCAAAGTTCTGCGCTCTGATGATCCGGCCGGCTCTCTCTTCTCTCTTCCTCTGGGCGATCACTGGGAGAAGAGCTTCCATTCAACCCCACCTGCTGGCGGTGCTCGCCCACCCCCACTCCCAGGCAGCCCACACTCGCCAACCTTCATTTTCCACTCGCAAAATGCGAGTAGGCGAGTGGGAAATTTGAGGGCTGATAATAATATTATATTAATAATAAATAACGGGAGGTGTATGCATGAACGGCACTGGTGATCAGTTGCAGATAATATAATATAGATAATATAGATAAAATAATAACAGGGCTCAAAATTTGACGTCCTGAGCTACTAGCCAGGCCTCAAGGGTTACTCTCCACCAGTTGCCCCACCCTAAACACACCCTCATAAATTATCTTATAAAATGACATGTTTTATGCAGAATTAAGTTATAAAAATAAATATCAACAACAACTTTATCAGTGCCCATCAATGCCGCTTCACCTGTGCCCAACAATGCAGCCTACCTGTATCCATCAATGCCGCTTCACCTGTGCCCAAAAATGCAGCCTACCTGTGTCCATTAATGCTGCTTCACTTGTGCCCAACAATGCAGCATACCTGTGTCCATCAATGCTGCCTCACCTGTGCCCAAAAATGCAGCCTACCTATGTCCATTAATGCTGCCTCACCTGTGTCCATCAATGCTACTTCACCTGTGTCCATCAATGCAGCCTCACCTGTGCCAAACAATGCAGCCTACTTATGTCCATCAATGCTGCTTCACCTGTGTCCATCAATGTCGCCTCACCTGTGTCCATCAATGCAGCCTACCTGTGCCTAACAATGCAGCCTACCTGTGTCCATCAATGCAGCCTACCTGTGTTCATCAATGCAGCCTACCTGTGTCCATCAATGCAGCCTACCTGTGCCCAACAATGCAGCCTACCTGTGCCCAGCAATGCAGCCTACCTGTGTCCATCAATGCAGCCTCCCTGTGTCCCTCAATGCAGCCTACCTGTGTTCAACAATGCAGCCTACCTGTGCTCAACAATGCAGCCTACCTGAAAAAGAAAAAAAAATAAGCCACCTTATCTAAAGTCTGGGAAGCTGTAATATATTAAATTCTTGGGTGACACACCAGGCCAGTACACACAATGTTTTCACTCATACTTGCATCCAGGAAGATTCATAAAACAGGCGTGTTTTACTGCTCCAATTTCTATTGCACATTATATAGTATCCAGAACTTTTCAGGGAAGGCTAATATTTATTTCCCTTAGAATTAAGTAATCTTCCCTGCATGTCCCAGACACATTTTCTCATGGGTAGAATTCATTTCTTTTGCAGGAGACAGTCCTAGCTGATTAGCTAGCGTTTGATGTTTGATAGTTAGCTGACTTCTTCCTACATATAAACTTTCATGGACCATTTCATTTACACAGTCACTTACATCCCTTTCTCCTCACATACAAATCATTTAATATGGTGCTGCTGAGACAGGGATCACAACATTTATGTAGAACTATAGGCATTTTTTTTTTCATTTTTGATAGAGTAAGGGAGGGTTATTTCACCATCTGTGTCTCATTTCCCTTCATTCCCAAGTCACCAGAACTAATGTCCCCATTGGAATTCTTCTCTATTACCTTTCTAAAGGAAAAAACAAAAATTTGGGATTTTCTTTTACTTTATTTTTCTTTTACTTACAATGATAATGATAAACAGGATAAATAGAGAGGTGGAATCTCCTTAACTTAGGCACAGCCAGCAACAAAAACTAACAAGCGTTCTAATCCTTCTACACTCTATCCAAAACTAAAACATAAACGTTTTGCCTAGTTATACTTTAACTCAGTGTTTCTCAACCTTTTTTTAGTCAAGGTGTCCTTTAAAATTATGAGCAATCTCAAGGCACCCTCCAGAATTATGCCAGTCTTGAGGCACCCCATTCTAAAATGTAAAAATGATTCCTATATGTTTACATAATGCAGCAACATCCACGCAAGTAGGATACTCAACATTAGAGTTGATTTATTCTTCCAAAGCAAATACACTTTTGCAAACTGGTACTGACTAGTTTTCCAATGTTTCTCTTCCCCCTCAGTGTTTCTCTATCACTCAGCTATTGTGACTCCAAAGCTGATGGAGAGAGGCAAGGAAGAGTCAAACAATGATGCCATGCAGGCAACTAATAGCCTTCTTATCAACTAATGATGTCATTGGTTTTCATGACTGGGGGGGGGGGGGGTTGCGGAAGGCCTGGAGGCCCTAAAGTTTAATAAGTCTAACAAGCTTTTCCCCACATATGTTATTATGCAGAAGATCTGGAACAAGGTTCGGATGCTCCAGGGTGTAACTGGGTTCACTAAATATAGCCCCATTTGGGATAATCAATATTACCTGGAATTAGCGAAATTACCATACGGCCTGAAATGGAAACAATATGGGGTGGCGCTTCTGACGCATGTCTTTAAGGATGGCAAACTGAGAACCCCATTGTGTATTTAAAAGTGGGGTATGCCTGTATGTGGGAGAAGTTACTTGATGTAATACCATGACATATGCAGGGGTGTAACTCCACACAGATTTTAAGTACGGCTTGTGCTCTGGAGCTGCTTGTTTGTTAATGTATCTATGTTCAATAAAAACTTTTTTGTTTGAGAAAAAAAAAAAATTATGTCATTGGTTGTTAGGAAGTCGGCAGATAGAAAGTCATAGTGGTGCACAATGAAAACATGTGACTACCTCCCTGTGTAACTATATGGCCCCTTTCACACTTGTGGACCATTCTTTTCATCAGTTCAGTCACTTTTTTTCAAAGAAAAAACATAAGAAGTTTACAGTTTGTCATCAGTTTTGCATCCGTTTTTCATCAGTTTTTACATCAGTTTTTTCTGTCAGCTAGAGTCCTTAACCACTTGAGTCCCAGAGCCATTCTTTCATGCAAAAATGGACCATTTGTCTGTTTACTTTTATTTTTGGTCCAATCCGTTTTTTACTTTTCAATCAGTTTTTATTGAATTTCATAACATACAGTAAAGATGCAAATTACACATTGTATGCCGTTAAAATAAATTAACTCAGAATAGCACTTAAATAATGTCAACTCAATTATCAATGAAGTGTTACAGAACAAGAATTACCGTTATTAAAATGCTACAAACGCAATACATTCAATATAGAAATATAAGATCAATATAGTAACATAAGATCAAATAGAAGTATATGTCCTCTAGACACCCCCATGGGGACTACACTGTGCCTAAGAGGAGAACGTTGCCACAATAATAGAACTTATCCAGGAACCTGTGTCCATACTCTAGAACCCAGAGGCAAAAGTGTATATCAATCTGTTAGATATGAGTGTTACAAAAAGTTAGTAATAGTCGACCATTGTTCCCATGATGCCCACTTGGTTTTTTCCTTGGGTAATTTGCCCTCACTGGATGCCATCATTAATTCATAACTATAATGTAGGTTTACGGTATCTAAGAGGTGCGTGATAGAGGGAGTTGTATCTGACTTCCATAATCTGGTTATAGTTAACCTAGCTGCCAATAGGATATGTGTCGTCACATGACGAAATGAAAAGGGTATGTCTTCAATGGATAAATTCAGGATAGCTAGACCCGGAGACATTGGTATATCTATCTGGGATATATCTTTTAAGAGAAGAAAAATGGTTTTCCAGTATTCCTGTATGAGGGTACATTCCCAAAATATGTGGAATATGCTTCCTATGTTGGAATTACATCTCCAGCACTTATTAGATAATGTGGGATAGAATGTTGCCAAGCGAGAAGGCGTCAAATACCATCTAAGGGACAATTTTTGTGTTAGTTCCCACAACGCAGAGCTTTTCGTGGATTTGTATACACTACGTGAAGCTTGTTCCCATTGTGATTCTGTATAAGTCGTTGCTAGATCATTTTCCCAGTGTGTATGTGGTGTGGATTTAGTAAATACACGCTTTTGGTTCAGGGTGTTGTATACAAGTGAAATACCCTTCTGTTTAGGAGATTCAAAGTGCAGGTATTTCCATATTACTGAAGAAACTGTATATAAGGGAGGTTTGATTTTGTTAAGGCATTTCAGAAGTTTGGAATATGCAATAAAGTCTGATTCAGGCAAGTGAAATTCATTTTGGAGGGTTGAAAAGGATTTTGGGTTTGAGTCATGAAATAGTTGATTTATGAATGAGATTTTTCGGTTAGACCAATGGGATGTAGATAATTCAGGTGAGATGTGGTTTAAGACTTCTATAGGTATCGGTATCTGTGTAGTAGTGGGTTCTTGATGGATAGTTTGGGTTAGAATTTTCCATGCTCTGACCGTGGCTATCATGGTAGGGGGAATCGCTTTTGGTATTTTAGCGTCTAATGGAGTGCTCAACAACCAATTTTTTAAACTAGGACGAAATAGTAAGGAAAGTTCTATATTGCACCAGTTTTTATTCGGATCTTGCTGAAACCACTCAGTTGCTTGAGCTATGATCGCTGCAGTGTGATAATCTGTAAAATCTATTGAACCTGATCCTCCCGCTAATTTGTGTATCCTAAGTATAGAATGAGCGCATCTAGGTTTTGTACCGTGCCACCAATCCGTTTTTTAACAGAAGAAAATCAGGGCTTTGATCCATTCCAAAAACGGATGTTGGCGGAAGCAGATTTAAATGGATGTAAACGGATGATCATCTGTTTACATACATTTTTCCATTTAGATGCATTGATGTCCATTTTTCATCTGTCAAAGAATGGATGAAAAACCGAAAACAGTCTACATGTGTGAAAGTAGCCTAAGAAAGACTTCATCCACCCGCCGGCTTGTATACAATTTTTGGCCAATTTTTAGGCATTTTGCCAAGGCACCCCTAAAGAAAGCTCAAGGCACCCTGGTTGAAAAAGGCTGCTTTAACTTATGGAAGAAGGGCTGAACTACTGGGAGACGCTTCGATATGTACAGTATGAGTACACCCCTCACATTTTTGTAAATATTTTATTATATCTTTTCATGTGACAACACTGAAGAAATTACACTTTGCTACAAACTGGATTGAAAACTGCCTACAAGGGCGAGTTCAGAGGGTGATGATAAATGGGGAGTACTCAAAATGGTCAGAGGTGGGTAGTGGGGTCCCCCAGAGTTCTATGCTGGGACCAATCCTATTTATTTTGTTCATAAACGACCTGGAGGATGGGGTAAACAGTTCAATCTCTTTGTTTGCGGATGATACTAAGCTAAGCAGGGTAATAACTTCTATGTGTAATGTGGAAACCTTGCAAAAAGATCTGAACAAATTAATGGAGTGGGCAACTACATGGCAAAATGTAATGCAAAAATGTAAAATAATTTGGGTGGCAAAAATATGAATGCAATCTATACACCAAGGGGAGAACCTCTGGGGGAATCTATGATGGAAAGGGACCTGGGGGTCCTAGTAGATGATAGGCTCAGCAATGGCATTCAATGCCAAACTGCTGCTAACAAAGCAAACTGAATATTGGCATGCATTAAAAAGGGGATCAACTCCAGAGATAAACGATAATTCTCCCGCTCTACAAGACTCTGGTCCGGCCGCACCTAGAATATGCTGTCCAGTTCTGGGCACCAGTCCTTAGGAAGGATGTATTGGAAATGGAACGAGTACAAAGAAGGGCAACTAAGCTTATAAAGAGATGATATGATTTCAATTTATAAATACCTTACTGGTGACCCCACAATAGGGATAAAATGTTTTTGCGGAAGGGAGTTTAACAAGACAGGTGGCCACTCATTAAAATTAGAAGAAGAGTGGTTTAACCTTAACCGCTTCCCGACTGCCTCACGCCGATGTACGTCGGCAGAATGGCACGGCTAGGCAAAACCACGTACAGGTACGTGGCCCTTTAAAAGCCTAGCCGTGGGCCCCGGGGGCGCGCTCGCGACCTGGTCAGGAGCTCCGTGACCACGGCCGCGGGACCAGCGGACCCGATCGCCGATGGTGTCCCGCGATCGGGTCACAGAGCTGAAGAATGGGGAGAGGTCTGTGTAAACAAACCTCTCCCCGCGCTTCCTACTTCCCTGTCATCGGGAAAGCCGATCAATGATATCATTTTAATGTTAAAAAAAACACACACGTCACAGCACATAACCCCTCCCCTCCCCCTAGTGGTTAACTCTTTCACTGCCAGTGTCATTTATACAGGAATCAATGCATTTAAATGGCATTGATTGCTGTATAAATGACAATGGTCCCAAAAATGTGTCAAAAATGTCCGATGTGTCCGCCATAATGTCGCAGTCACAATAAAAATCGCAGATCTCCGCCATTACTAGTAAAAAAAAAAATATTAATAAAAATGCTATAAAACTATCCCCTATTTTGTAAACGCTATAACTTTTGCGCAAACCAATCAATAATCGCTAATTGCGATTTTTTTTACCAAAAATATGTAGAAGAATACGTATTGGCCTAAACTGAGGGAAAAAAACATTTTTTATATATTTTTTGAGGATATTTATTATTGCAAAAAGCAAAAAATATTGCATTTTTTTCAAAATTGTCGCTCTATTTTTATTTATAGCGCAAAAAATAAAAACCGCAGGGGCGATCAAATACCACCAAAAGAAAGCTCTATTTGTGGGAAAAAAAGGACGCCAATTTTGTTTGGGAGCTACGTCGCACGACCGCGCAATTGTCAGTTAAAGCGACGCAGTGCCGACTCGCAAAAAGGGGCCTGGTCCTTTGGCTGCCAATTGGTCCGGGGCTGAAGTGGTTAAACTACATAGAGCGTTCTTTACTGTAAGAGTGGCAAGGATGTGGAATTCCCTTCCACAGGCGGTGGTCTCAGCCGGGGGCATTGATAGTTTCAAAAAACTATTAGATAAGCACCCGAACGAATGCAACATACAGGGATATACAATGTAATACTGACATATAATCACACACATAGGTTGGACTTGATGGACCTGTGTCTTTTTTCAACCTCGCCTACTATGTAACTATGTAACTATGTAACTATGTAACATAGTAAAGTAGTGAGTGTACAGCTTGTAAAGCAGTGTAAATTTGTTGTCCCCTCAAAATAACTCAACACAGAGCCATTAATGTCTGAACTGCTGACAACAAAAAAGTTAGTACACCCCTGTACAATGTCCAAATTGGCCAAATTAGCCATTTTACCTCCCCGGTGTCATGTGACTCGTTAGTGTTACAAGGTCTCAGGTGTGAATGGGAAGCAGCCACCCCCCATGTTGATTGAATGCAGCCTGGTATGGTTCCGGAGGGGGGTGCTCGCTCATCCCCACCCCCTTTCCTGACCGGCCGGGCTGTGTGCTCGGATAAGGGTCTGGTATGGATTTTGGGGGGACCCCAACGCCGTTTTTTTCAGCGTGGGGGTTCCCCTCAAATTCTATACCAGACTGATGGGCCTGATAGGCTTTTTGAGGTGGGACTAATGCCGGATTTTATTTTTAAATTTGCTGTGGTAATTCCCTTCAAGCTCATCAGAGCACAAATCGCATGCCAAAGTCGGATCAGTTAGGATGGCGATCCGACTTTGATCCTACTTCAGTGATATTCAATGGGCTGAAGTAGGATCAAAGTTGGACCAAAGTAGTACAGGGAGCATTTTCAAAGTTGGACCAACTTATGTCGGACCAGTTAAGTCGGCTACCATAGGGAAACATTTATTTTCACACGTCATGCAACATGAGCTGACATGTCGGAGCGTTTGCCGTACCAGTGTGAACCCGGTCTAAAGGAGTATAGTAAATATAAAAATGTCTGTGCTCACCCTCTCAACCCAAGCTGAGCTGCTGTATAAATATCTGAATAATATTTAAAAATATCGTTGTTGTTTATAAGGGAGCATAGTAATCCGCGTGAAGGGGCCTTACATGCATTTAAAGTTGCAGTGAGTATATTAATGTAGATTTTATTAAAATGGTAAAATGGTAGAATGGTAAAAAAAGTGGCCTGCACGATCAATGGTGTTTTGCCCCCTAGAGGGCAGGTCATAAACGACTAGCCATTGAAGTAATTGTACACATTTTGGTTCCTAGGTCCCTAACCACTTTATTCCTGAAACCAACAGACACTAGATATCCCATCCCTCATCGAATGCATTAGCGTTTCAAAAAAGGAATGCAGAACATGTCCTGGTCCTTACCAGTCACTCATGTCTTCCTTGGACACATGCTCCTAATCATCATTGTAATTCATTTTTTGGGGGGGTGGGGGAATCTGAGATTCCCAAGAAAGCCTACCTCTCAAAATATCTACTTGTGTCACAACATAAAAACTGACAATTCAAACATATCACATCAATAAATAAATAATAATAATAATAATTATTTAACCAAGCGATAATATCAAACTGTTACTTTTTTAATACACTGTGTAAACAAATTATCCATATTGCAATGTCCAGCAATTACTTATAAACAGTGCTCAAATTAATATATGTGTTAATTCCAACACAGAAAAGTGTTAAATCAGTGTCCAAATAATTTATAAGAAGAAAAATTCACCACGTGTTGTTTCGTTGCCACCACAGAACCCTTTGAGCATCTGCTCACCAAAATCATGCACTCACCTGATCTAAATGCCTAAATCTAAATTAGACATTTTACCTCCCCGGTGTCATGTGACTCGTTAGTGTTACAAGGTCTCCGGTGTGAATGGGAAGCAGAAACCCCCCATGTTGAGGGAATGCGGCCTGGTACGGTTCAGGAGGGGGGGTGCTCACTCATCCCTCCATCCTGACCTGCCGGGCTGTGTGCTCGGATAAGGGTTTGGTATGGATTTTGGGGGGACCCCAATGCTGTTTTTTCAGCATTCCCCTTAAATTCTATACCAGAGTGAAGGGCTTGGTTTGCTCTTTGAGGGGGGACCAATGCCGGATTTTATTTTTAAATTTGGCATGGCGCTTCCCTTCAAGGTCATCAGAGCACAAGTTGCATGCCAAAGTTGAATCAGTTAAGATGGCGATCTGACTTTGATCCTACTTCAGTGATATTCAATGGCCTGAAGTAGGATCAAAGTTGGACCAAAGTAGTACAGGGAGCATTTTCAAAGTTGGACCGACTTGTGTCGGACCAGTTAAGTCGGCTACCATAGGGAAACATTGATTTTCACACGCCATGCAACATGAGCTCCCGAGCGTTTGTCGTACCAGTGTGAACCCAACCTAAAGGAGCATAGTAAATATAAAAATGTCTATGCTCACCCTGCAGTGCACTTGTAGTGCAAATTGGATTTGCTTTTCGTAAATAACCCCCATTGTTTTTTTTTTCAGAATTGTCAGTATTTTTTTTGTTTATAGCGCAAAAAATAAAAAAACGCAGAGGTGATCAAATACCACCAAAAGAAAACTCTATTTGTGGGAGAAAAAGGATAAAATTGTTATTTGAGTACAGCGTCGCAAGACCACGCAATTGTCAGTTAAAGTAACGCAGTGCCATATCGCAAAAAATAGTCTGGCCATGAAGGGGGGTAAATCTTTCGGAGCTGAAGCACTTAAAATGACACTAAAAGTTATCCTTTTTCTCCAAAATAATCCATATATATTCACTGCTTAATGGCCCTGTAATCTATTTTCCATGAAATTGTTTATTACTGTGTTTTTCCTCCTCCTTGTGAGCTTCTGTGAGCTCAAAAACCTCTTCTTTTCCCTTCACTTTCATTTGTTTGGAATGAGCAGCACATGTTAGTTGCAGTCATGTGCAATGCCCTATGTACACTACACATTCCATAATCTCTAGTCCATCTCAGGAGCAAGCAAGAGAGGGTAGCTACATTCCTACATACAGTGGGATCATGAGAATGAATGCAGCCATGCTTAAACAGGAAGTCACAATACATCAGCAAAAAAAAAAAGAAAGAAGGAATTTAAGGGTTTGGAGGAGGCTAAAAGCAATAGGAGGTACTTTTTTGAGTTAAGAATACATACGTGACTAGAATTTCTTTTTTTTTTAAACCAGAGTTTAGAGTCACTTTAAGGGCCAATTCAGATTTATATGACAATGCACATTACTACAATGCACAGCAACACATGTACCGTGGGTGTGGCATCTTACAGTGCCATTCATTTTAAAGATTATAAAAGCTCAAATTATAAAAAAAAAGTTATTTTTGTATGTTTCCACAGAATTCATCTACATTAAATGTATAATATTTTTTTTTTATAAATTAGTTCAAGTCATGTAATGATTCACTGAGGAGCATTAGTAATTTTTGGATCGAAACGTGGCAGTTTAGAAGGAAACTCCCAAAAAATACATTGGACGAGGTGTTAGGAGATGCAGCATATTACATCTTTCTCTTCGACTCCCACACATCTACAAAGCTGCAATAGTCTTCACCCTCAGTAGACCTGACTCATGGTCTCCTAATAAATTATTGAGTGCATGTGACTTCTGCGAAGTGCATTCATCCAAAGATCGGTTTGTTATTTTAGGAGGCCACATTCAGGCAAATAATTTGTACAACTAGAGTTACTAATAATGGAAGTCACAGGATTGGTTTTCTTGTTCCAGATGACTAATGATATCTGTTCATAACATCTGTTTGTTAAGGAATAACTCCAGCATAATCTAAAATGATACCGATAGCTCAATGTGCCATGCAAAGAGATGCGTACATATGAGTTACATATTTTTTTAAAAGGTATGACAAGAAGACAAGTTGGGTAGCATATATTAAATACAGGGGTGCTTCACCAAGTCAATAATCAAAAACCTATGTCTGATTAGTACACACGTTTTTTTTCTTTTAGCAGTTTATATGAGACTGGTCACTTGGAGAAAAAGACATTGATTAGGGTAAACGTGGTTAATTTGTACTTCAGTAAGTCCACTGTCTACAGATTGTCTTAAATGTTTATATCTACAGTATATCCAAAGTAACCAAAGTCTGAGACTGGTCTCTACTCCAGTGTGGCCTAGAGTATCTATTGCCTGTCTGTCAACAAATCACTTGTATAAATGTATTGTTCTTCTAACAGATGCTTAATGGGACTAATATCTATGACTTGATGTTGCCATGTTTTCAATTTTAGTCACATTTTTAATTTTGGAAGTCTTTTTTTTATAAATGTATTATTTTTCCTTTATTTCTTTTAAATTTCCAATATATTATACAGTAGTAAAAACATTTCATTGACCAATATCCTGATTACCCAAATCGATTATCACAGAAGCCCCAAACCAGAATTCTAGCATTTCAGACATGAATTCCTGTATATTTGTGGGAGAATGACTATTGTCACACCTACCAGGCACTATAGCTGTATCAGTGTTCTTTACCTTTAGCATCCCCCTTTCCCATAAGGCAGGCAGGCCTACTGGTTCCAGGTTGCCCCCAGGTCTTATACACAATGCTATAGTGACTGGCTACCATGCTGGGGCTAGCTAAGCACAGCAAATACAGTGGATATAAAAAGTCTACACACCCCTGTTAAAATGTCAGGTTTCAGTGATGTAAAAAAAAATTAGACAAAGATAAGTAATTTCAGAACTTTTTCCACCTTTAATGTGACCTATAAACTGTACAACTCAATTGAAAAACAAACTAAAATCTTTTTTTTGGGGGGGGAGGTAAAATTAAAAAAATAAAAGAATGTGGTTGCATAAGTGTGCACACCCTCTTATAACTGGGGGTGTAGTTGTGTTCAGAATTAAGCAATCACATTCAGACCCATTTTAAATAGGAGTCAGTACACACTTGCCATCAATTAAAGTGCCTCTGATTAACACCAAATAAAGTTCAGCTGTTCTTTCCTGACATTTACTTAGTCGCACCCTACAGCAAAAGCCATGGTCCGCACAGAACTTCCAAAGCATCAGAGTGATCTCTTAGTTAAAAAGTATCAGTCAGGAGAAGGGCACCAAAGATTTTCAAAGGCAGTAGACATACCATGGAACACAGTGAAGACAGTCATCATCAAGTGGAGAAAATATGGTACAACAGTGACATTACCAAGAACTGGACGTACCCTCCAAAATTGATGAAAAGACAACAAGAAAACTAGTCAGGGAGGCTACAGCAACATTAAAGGAGCTGCAGGAATATCTGGCAAGTACTGGCTATGTGGTACATGTGACAACAATCTCCCGTATTCTTCATATGTCTGGGATATGGGGTAGGTAAGTCCAAAAGATATGTTTGGCGCAAAAACAACACTGCAAGTCACCAAACAAAAACATACCTACAGTGAAGCATGGTGGTGGCAGCATCATGCTTTGGGGGTATTTTTCTCCAGCTGGAACAGGGGCCTTAGTCAAGGTAGAGGGAATTATGAACAAGTTCCAAATAGCAGTCAATATTGTCACAAAACCATTAGGTTTCTGCTAGAAAGCTGAACATGAAGAGGAAATTCATCTTCCAGCATGACAACAACCCAAAGCACATATTAAAAATCAATAAAGGAATGGCTTCACCAGAAGAAGATTAAAGTTTTGGAATGGCCCAGCCAGAGCCCAGACGTGAATCCGATTGAAAATCTGTGGGGTGATCTGCAGAGGGCTGTGCACAGGAGATGCCCTCGCAATCTGACAGATTTGGAGTGTTTTCGCAAAGAAGAGTGGGCAAATATTGCCAAGTCAAGACGTGCCATGCTGATAAACTTATACCCATAAAGACTGAGTGCTGTAATAAAATCAAAAGGTGCTTCAACAAAGTATTAGTTTAAGGGTGTGCACACGTATGCAACCATATTATTTTTGTTTTTCATTTTTACTTCCCTCCACCTAAAAGATTTCAGCTTATTGTTCAATGGAGTTGTACAGTTTATAGGGAGATCACAGTAAAGGTGGAAAAAGTTCTGAAATTAATTATTTTTGTCGAATTTTTTCACATCACATAAACCTGACATTTTAACAGGGTTGTGTAGACTTTTTATATCCACTCTAGATACTTGAGCTTGGCAGACAGGCAGAGTGGTCCAATCCAGGTTCAAGGCAGGCTACGTTAAGAGAGTAGTCAGGGTCAAATCCATTGTCAAAAGGCAGGCAGAGTTAAAAGAGTAGTCCAAGTTCAATCCAAGGTCAATAACAAGGGAATGCAAACTAGCAGGCAGGGTGGGAATCGGATGAAGGCATAGGTCAAGGGACAGGAACAAGGCAGGCAAACAGATAGCTTGAAACATGTGTTGCAAACATTATCACAAGCATGACACTATGGGCTTGACAGGCTTAAAACAAGTTTGGTCTCCACCCAGAGGCTGTGTCTACATTATTCACCCTGCAGGTGGACAGTCAGACAGGAAGAGTGAAGCTCAGCCAAAACCAAGATTCTGGAGTGTGCAACTTTGGTTGCACACATATAAACATGATCTGCCATGTTATATACTAATATAAAATGAAGCTACTGTTTTATCACAAATTAACATTTAGCCACATACAGATCTGTAGTATCTGGGCATTCAGCGGTAAAATGTTATCCTGTGCAGTGATAATAACCACATACATACCTTCATCATGTTTCTCATTTTTTTGAACACCTCTTCAATGACTTTGGGAATGTTTATCAGGTGGGACTATCATGTGTTTCAACCTAAAGGCATAATTATCTTCAGATCTACAAATGCCAATCTGATTCTACAATCTCATAATCTGATCTTGATTGAACTTTTTAGTCGACTAAACTGTCTGTGCAGTTCTTTCTATTTAGTCATTTATCAATTTGCTTCAAATCAAAAAAGCTATCAGTAAGGTCAGATAAACTGTTCAATTTCAATGGAGTTTACAAGTGTGGGGTATATCAATTTTTTGCTTTTTATTTGAATTAATTATTTGTCAATGCTGATTGAATCTAAAATCTATGAAATTGAATAGGCCATTCAATGGAATGGATTGCTTTTTTTCCCTTGATTTTTATTAAAAAAAATACAAATGTCAACTGTAGAAACCAGCATGTGTTTAACTGTTGATTTTAGGGCCAGTTCCCACCACATGCATGGATAGTATGTTATATGGTTTCCAATGGCATAGTTCATACCAGTGATTTCAGTTCCAGGGCTTTCCAGTTCCAGAAAAAAAAGTAGAACATGCTGCATTTTTCCTGTACTGTACTGTAACGCAGTAAAATGCATTAAAAATGTGTCTGAATGCACTGGAATGCATCAAAAATGCACTGGACCCCAGTACAGTAAAAAAAAAAAAAACAGGTAAAAAGAACAGACAAAGCATCTGGAATGTATCAAAAAATGCATCAAAAATTCACTGAAACGTGCCAAAAACATGTTAAAAACGCACATTCAAAAACGCATTCGGAACGGATCTGGTGTGCGTTTTTGTGGTGCGAACCAGCCATTACTCTGCTTCTGCCATGTTTTTTGGTGGTGCGTTTGCATTTTTTTATGTTTTTGTTTTTAAAGGGGAGATCTTATTGTTGTTAGGCAGATTTTAAAAATACATAAAAAATGCACTACATGCTTTTCCACAGTGTGTTCATTAAAGTCTATTGAACCAAAAATGCACTGTGTTGTGTTTAAAAAAGTCCCTGACCCTTTCCAAAAACACAGCGGCTGAAAAACGCATAGATGTGAACATGTCCCTTAAATGGACTGTCCTGCGTTTATGCAAAACGCAAAAATGCACTAAAAAATGCAGAGGTGTAAACCAGGCCTAAAGGAAAGAAAAATTAAACATAAACTTACAATGCAAAGTAAACAAAAATTATAAATACACACATAAAACATTAGGAAATAAAAAAAAAACAATCCATCTGATAACACTAACATAAAAAACCATATGCATATAAAAAAGAAAAGAAATTGGAAAGGACTAAATAAAGTAAAGAAAGGGTGAACATAGTTTTCTAATTGTTTCCTATATATAGACAACACCAAGGAAAAATAATAGTGTAGCACTACTGACTGGGTTCCCCACTCCTGCATAGACAGGCAATAAGCATTTTCCACTTTCATCCAGACACATGCAGGCATGTACTGGCCATCGGGACCACCGGGAGTTTCCTGGTGGGCCGATGGCTCAGTGGGCTGATTTCAGTGACAGGGAGGATAGAGTGATACACAGCGCCAACTAAGTGTAGCATTAAAACAACTTTTATTCCACTAAAAAATGTTACTGACAAAGGGAGTAGGGTGAAAGGCATTAAGACACTGTGCAAGAGTCCAGGTTTGTCATCAATCTGAATTAGGAGCCAGCAGCGGGAACCGATCAGGCCAGTAGATGCAGAGTACCGGTGTGTACTTCTACTTCCTGGTGGCGGTGGAACGCACGATGGGGCCGACTTGATTTCATCAGCCAGAAATGATGGCCTCAAGAAGAAGCGTATGTGCAGCGAATACGTCGCCTCCCAAGTCTTGCATCATTTTCAACTGATGACATCACGTCCGCCCCATCGTGTGATCCACCGCCACCAGAAAGTAGAAGTACACACCAGTACTCTGCATCTACTGGCTCGATCGGTTCCCGCTGGCGGCTCCTAATTCAGATTGATGATAAGCCTGGACTCTTGCACAGTGTCTTAATGCCTTTCACCCTGCTCCCTTTGTCAGTAACATTCTTTTAGTGGAATAAAAGTTGATTTAATGCTACACTTAGTTGGCGCTGTGTATCTCTCTCCTCCCCTGTCCACAGAATTGATTCTTGCTACAGACACAGCAGCCACTACAGTGGGCATCATCTCCATGGCAGGTGATGTGGCAAGGGACAATCCGCATGTGGTGGCAGATGACGTGGCAAGTGACAAGATGCATCTGGTGGCAGGCGACGTGGCAAGTGACATGCTGCATCTGGTGGCAGGCGATGTGACAGGTGACATGCTGCATCTGCTGACAAGTGACGTGGCAGGTGACACGCTGCATCTGGTGGCAGGTGACGGTGGCAAGTGACATGCTGCATCTGCTGCCAAGTGACGTGGCAAGTGACCCGCTGAATCTGGTGGCAGGCGATGTGGTAAGTGACACGCTGCATCTGGTGGCAGGGGACAGTGGCAAGTGACACGCTGCATCTGGTGGCAGGCGATGTGACAGGTGACATGCTGCATCTGCTGACAAGTGACGTGGCAGGTGACAGGCTGCATCTGGTGGCAGGTGACGGTGGCAAGTGACATGCTGCATCTGCTGCCAAGTGACGTGGCAAGTGACACGCTGAATCTGGTGGCAGGCGATGTGGCAAGTGACACGCTGCATCTGGTGGCAGGGGACAGTGGCAAGTGACACGCTGCATCTGGTGGCAGGCGACAGTCGCAAGTGACACGCTGCATCAAGGGGGGATCCAGAGTCTAGTCTCGGGGGCGGCACTGCCATAAAATATGCTTTTTTGTGGGCAATTTATCAGGGCAATGGCTGGTGTTGGCGCTTTCCTCATCACTGCACCATGGTTGTTATGGTGTCAGGATGATTGAAGCGCATTATTTCTATTATTGCATGGTAATATAAAATTAAATGGTTCAACTCACCATAATGCCGAATCAGTGGGAGCCCTGAGCGTGTCACTTTCCATGTCGATCTGCCTTCAGATGCACCTTGTCACTTGCCACGTCCCTGCCACAAGCTGCGAATTGTCACTTGCCTGCCACCAGATGCTGATTGTCACTTGCCACATGTTGCTGATTGTCACTTGCCACGTCACCTGCCACACAATGCAGATTTCACTTGTCACGTCACCTGCCACATGTTGCTAATTGTCACTTGCCACACATTGCGGATTACACTTGCCACGTCACCTGCCACACATTGCGGATTACACTTGCCACGTCACCTTCCACATGTTGCTGATTGTCACTTGCCACATCACCTGCCACACATTGCATATTACACTTGCCACCTCACCTGCCACACATTGGGGATTATACTTGCCACGTCACCTGCCACATATTGGGGATTACACTTGCCACGTCACCTGCCACACATTGGAGATTACACTTGCCACATCATCTGCCACACATTGTGGATTACACTTGCCACGTCACCTGCCACATGTTGCTGATTGTCACTTGCCACACGTTGCGGATTACACTTGCCACATCGCCTGCCACATGTTGCTGATTGTCACATCGCCTGCCACACGTTGCTTATTGTCATTGGCCTGCTAAGGTTCAGATTGTCAGAGTAAAGGCAGACAGCAGAGAGATGATGTAATCTCTCTGCTGCCCGTGGCTGTACAGTGAGGGCGGAACTGCAGTGATGCAGGGCGGGCAGTAAGAGATGATGTCATCTCTCTGCTCTCCGCCCGCCGGCTCACTGACTGGCGCATCTCTCCGCTCACCTGCGGACCGGCCCGCCCTCCTCACTCAATGTCTGCCCTTCATGCCCGCACACTCACCTGGCGACCCCCCCTCACTCATCCGCCGACATGCCGGCTCAGGTTCTTTCTGACCTGCCGACCCCCGCTGACTGGCCCGCCTGCTCTTTAACCCGCAAACTCGCCCTCCCGCTCACTCACTCATCTGCTAACTGGCCTGCCAATCACGAATTTCTCGGAGGGGGCAATTGCCCCGTTGCCCCCCCTGGATCCGCCCCTGCGCTGCATCTGGTGGAAGGCGACAGTTGCAAGTGACACGCTCAGGGCTCCCACTGATTCTGCATTATGGTGAGCTGAACTATTTAATTTTATATCACAATGTAATAATAGAAATAATGAGCTTCAATCACCCTGACACCATATCAACCATGATGATTGAAGTGCCAACATCAGGTGTTTGGAGTAAAGTGGGCTGGCCTGGATGAAGTCCAGGGCAAAATGTTTGCCCCAGTCCAGCCCTGGACACATGGAACAGTCTTTAAGCTTGGTTTTTATTATTTATTTACTTGGATGGGGAATTATGAGATGCCCAGCTTGATTGCAACAAAACCAGGGACAACTTCCTCCCTATGTACACGCTCCAGAACTGTCCTCCTCTTGAACACTGAGAGTCTCTGAGGAACAAAAATGCAAAAGCCTCTTAGGACTAGGAACTCACAGGGGCTGATTTACTAAGATGAATGTGCTGCGCCGGTTCAGACCATAATTGGTGCGCCAGATAAATTATTAATTGGGCGTATGACCCGGCGCACGTATAAGTGCAACACATAATATGCCGGCGCACCGCGATAATAATATACCATTGATAATAGCGCACGCCGTTATCATTAACAGTCCATTCACACAGGGGCAACACGACTTCCAGCGCCACTTGGGGTGACTTACAACACGACTTGGGGCAACTTGCAACACAACTTGGGGCGACTTACAACACGACTTTAAGTCGCCGACAGGCCAGGCGACTTTAATTAAAAAAAACAGCATGGGTTCCCCTCCAAGAGCATACCAGGCCCTTCAGGTCTGGTATGGATATTAAGGGGAACCCTGCAAAAAAAAAAAGGCATGGCCCCCCCCCCTCAAAATCCATACCAGGCCCTTCAGGTCTGGTATGGATTTTAAGGGGAACCCTGCACCAAAAAAAATGGCGTGGGGCCCCCCCTCAAAATCCATGCCAGACCCTTATCCGAGCATGCAACCTGGCAGGCAACAGGAAAAGAGGGGGGCAAGAGAGCGCCCCCCTCCTGAACCGTACCAGGCCACATGCCCTCAACATTGGGAGGGTGCTTTGGGGTCCCCCCAAAGCACCTTGACCCCATGTTGCATGTTGATGAGGACAAGGGCCTCATCCCCACAACCCTGGCCGGTGGTTGTGGGGGTCTGCGGGCGGGGGGCTTATCGGAATCTGGAAGCCCCCTTTAACAAGGGGACCCCCAGATCCCGCCCCCCCCCTGTGTGAAATGGTAAGGTATGAAATGGTAAGGTATTTCACCAAAAAAGTGACAAAGGTGTTAAAATTGACAAGAGACAGTTTCTGACAATTCCTTTATTAAAGTCTTCTTCTTTCCATCTTCTTCCTTCTTCTTTCCTTCATCCTTCGGTTTCTCCCTCCATCTTCTTCTTCCTCCATCTTCTTCTTCCTTCCAGAAGAAGAGAAGCGTCACACAGCGGTAGCCTCCCATTGATGCGGAGAGGCCTGAGAACGAAGCGGGGAAGAAGAGACGCCATGGAGGAAGATACCGGAGCAAGAAGCAGAGGATCAGAGGAAGAAGAAGATGGAGGAAGAAGAAGATGGAGGAAGAAACCGAAGGATGAAGGAAAGAAGAAGGAAGAAGATGGAAAGAAGAAGACTTTAATAAAGGAATTGTCAAAAACTGTCTCTTGTCATTTTTAACACTTTTGTCACTTTTTTTGTGAAATGGTAGGGGGACCACTGGCCAGGGTTCTGGGGATGAGGCCCTTGTCCTCATCAACATGGAAACAAGGTGCTTTGGGGGGGACTGAGGGCATGTGGCCTGGTACGGTTCAGGAGGGGGGCGATCTCTCTCGCCCCCCCTCTTTTCCTGCGGCCTGCCAGGTTGCGTGCTCGGATAAGGGTATGGATTTTGAGGGGGACCCCCATGCCTTTTTTTATTTGGAGCAGGGTTCCCCTTAAAATCCATACCAGACCTGAAGGGCCTGGTATGGAATTTTGGGGGACCCCCACGCATTTTTTCTTAATGCTAACATGACCTGTGTGCAAATAGCCTTAAAAAAAACATAGAAGTGAACCAGCGTAAAAAAAAAAAAAAAAAAAAAAAATGTCAAGTTGAGAGGTGCGCCCGTTCAACTTATGCAAATGCATTTACGTGGCTTGACATTTACTAAGATTTTGCCGGTGCAGTGAACCAGAGCACTTGAACACGCGCAAATGTCGCTTACGCATGCGCAGTGCAATAATTGACCTCCCGCATTTCTAAGTGTACTTGCCGGCGCAGCAGGCTTGTTCAGAGAACAAGAGTGTTACAGGCGCAAATGTTTTGTAAATACGAAAACGCCCGTTGCGCATAGCCGTGCGCCGCAACTCATGGCGCAAACCGTTCGTAAATCTGCCCCTCAGTCCCTTAGAAAGTAGCACAAAGTGTTGTAGACTGCCTTCTGGAGTATCTTCAACCCCACTATAGACACTGACCCCAGCTCTACTGACTGCAGGAAATAGCCCACCTGGCTGGTTCCTACCAACCCCCTCAGGCTGCTCCAGAGATCTCCCAGGACAAGGGAAAGGAAAGATTAATCAAAATGCTGTCTTCTAGAAAGGCTTTCTACATGTGGCAGTCTCTCTACTTGTGTGTTCCTGGGTGTGCTGTACTCACAATGTCCTCCTTTCTCCCGTTGCTTCTTGATTCCAAACTGCACTGCTGTAGAGATTTCCCCAAGCCAGCCCGAGCTCCAGCACATTTCAGAGCCTCCCCCTGACCAGGGGCTCCCATCTTCCACCCAACTCCCCTGCTGGCATGACCCATCCATATTTAATTCCTGCCTGAGTATTGGTCAAACTCCCCTAAGTATGCAGATCAATCCCCCTGGCGACCGCCCTCCAGCTTCTAGAAATTTCTCAAAACTTCCAAAACCAGGGGGTGGCACCAGAGACATGCCTGTATGAGTCATCCAGCTTGACCTGTAGCAAACCCATGACCTACTTAAGACTCACAAGTTAACCATGAGTCAAAACATACATTTGCCTAACTCACACTAGTAGCACACTAGAGGTTGCTACAAATACTTTTCAAAAAGAGACTTCAATATCTCAAGGGTACATTCTACATATTTCACAATACAGGTTATGAAATATATTACAAAACCCGTTCATAATACTTTCATTATGTTGTAGCTACTTGCAGTAATGTTGTATGTAATAGAATGATGCATGCTATATTTGATCTGTGCTCTGCTAAATATTGCAGTATATACATGTCTATTAAAATGTAGTTATAACCTTTAAACCACATCCATAGAGCTAAGCCTACTTTTATCACAACACCCTTTCCAAGACACTTCCTTATTACCTTAAAGCATATGTTAACCAAAAAAAAAAAAAAATGGATCCTGCTCCTTTAAAGCATGTTATATGACACAGTGCGTGTCCTGTGTCAGTTGGACCCCTGTGACACCTAAAAAACCTGGCTGATCCTGCCAGTTTCTCCCCTCCCCTCTGTAAACTGACCACGGTAATCATGGCTGCTGAGCCCTGACACCGTGGTCAGTTTGCATGCCTACCTCATCTGCAGTTCTGCTGTCTTTCCTCTCGGCTCTTGTGTCCTTCTTCCCCTCCCCTTCCTGCCTGTCATCTACTTTGTCAGAGTCCACCCCCGCCCCCCCTGCTGTTGCTGTAATAACATGATTTACTCTATATAATCTATTCTGTCTTATAAGGATATTTCCCCCTGTGTGTGTGCTGTATAAAAAAAAGCCATATATACCTTATCTGTATAAGATATACCTTATCTGTGAGCGCTGATCAGCGGTCCCTCCGCTGACTTTTAATAATCAGACACTCATCTGTCCCATGGTCCAGCATTGCGGGCAAACTAAGCCCTGCGCCGGCATTCTAACTGTGGGCACCCGGCTGTGGCTTCACAGCCGAGCGTGCACTGCGCATGTGTGAGCCGCGCTGCGTGCTGTGAATGGCCGGGCAATCTTCTGGGACCTGTGACATGTCCCAGAAGGTTGCAGGGAGGGAGGGGAAGAGGTGATCATCCTTCCGGCGCCAGGGAGGAAGTGGGAGCTGGGTGCCTCTTAAAGCAGGGTACCCACCCCCCCCCCCAAAAAAAAATGACATGTCAAATGTGGCATGTCAGGGGGCCAGCTTCACTTAAAGCGGGAGTTCCATTTTTGGGTGGATCTCTGCTTTAAATTAATCTTGACCAGTTTGGTACCGTATGTGGTCTTTATAGTAATTCTCCTGTATTGAATTGTATTGCAAGTGCACTATCTCCCTTTAATTTGTAAAGTGTCATGCAAACTGTTGGTGCTATATAAATCGTGAGGCAAAATCACTGACTTGAGGGCCACAGCCAGTGTTGCCAACCTACCAGATTGAAATTTACTTACAGGACACACAAAATTTCCTGGCACAGCCAAGTTTTTACTGGCATTGCCAAAAGTTATAAAATTACAGTATTAAGTGCAAATTTTAGTATTTAGGCTACAAACAAGTACAATATACAATTATCAATGCGATTTAAGGTAGATATTAGGGCAAAAAACATATTTCTTATTTTATTTTCGATATAGTAAGTAAGTAGCTCAGGGACAGGACTCAGGAGGGCAAGAAAATAGAATAGGAAGGCACACACACATGAAGTTGGTCCCTTCAGTCCACTCCAGTCTAAACAGCACTGACAGTGCCACTTCCGACCTGTCCTGCTCCTGTCCTGCAGATGCACACACGAGGCTCTGGCGGCTCTGCTTGGCTCCCTTACACCATGACATCAAGCGACACGCTCGGTCACCGCCTCCACCAGAGCTGCCGAACACACTATAGCAGGGACTTGGATGGTCTTGGCCGGCTCTGGACCGAGCCAAACATCACAACCATATTTTTTACTGGCAACTTTTTCCTTTTAATGGCATTTACTGGCAGGAGAAAATTGCCTGTTTTTTACTGGCTGCCAGTAAAAATACTGACGGTTGCCAACACTGGCCACAGCTGCCTTAATCTCAGCAAAAAAAGTCTGTCGTTGTACAGTATCTTTCCACAGATTTAGCATCAATATCACTGAGTAAAGAAGAGAAATGTTCCAGCAAGTTGCAATTAAGGCACCTCTAATGGATCTTGTATCCTTAGACCACAATAAAGTGTTCCTGTTTATTATAGTTTCTGGCTAAAGACCCCTTACATGGGTATACAGTTCAGGAATGATAGCTCATGTTCCTCAGGAGTAATGATCATCATGTTCCGTCCCTGTGTTCTTTGGGTACACGTAAACACTGGCTGTAGAACACAGTTCCCTTGGCCCAATCCCACAACTAGTGTCTGACAGCCAAAGAATAGCTAATGATAGCTATGTAGTGAAATAACCAGTTTTGCATAATGCATTTTGGAAATGAAAGCTCAAACAGTAATCAAATGTAATTTCTTAGACTTTTATTCTATGGTTTTATCAACCTTCACATCTTATAGGTGTACCCACCATTTGAATAAAGTATAGCCAGATCAGAGGCCTTACAGCATTTCAGGTGGTTAACTTATGTGAAGCTGTGAATATCATGTTAAATTCACAAATAATAAGTAGAACATCATTGCAGAATATGAGGGCTCACACTTCTGCATTACTGCAACACATGGTATTAGATGTAACGTGTATTGCAGTGCCAATAATTTTGAAGGGCACCCCAATAACCAACCATTCAAATACTTGAGTGACTGGGGAGCAGCAAACTGACAGCGTTTTAAGACATGGGTTGCTAGAAAGGCAAGTATATTTCCTTTTATTAGGCATGTTAGAGTATAGAAGTCACCCTGTGAAGTCACCCAGAGTCAATAAGGTTGAATTCACTTGTGCTTTTGGCTTGCAGTGCACTTTATTGGGACAGTTTTGATGCGCATTGTGATGCATTGACATGCGTTGCCATTGCTATCAAAAGTCCTCATAATGCATGCCAATGGATAAAAAAAACTGCCATTAACTTATTTTGGCCAGCGCATGTAAATGCACTTCATATATGTGTGTAGCGCCCTGCTCCTGATGGGCAGATGCTATAAGTAAAAATGTAGTTTTGTCTGAGCTGTAGTTTAGCTCAGACTGATTGTGTACAAATTCTGGTTTCTGTTCCAGCTCAGTTGGGTTGCGTGGTTTTCCACTTGGCCGAGGGGTGGCGCTCTCATCATTGGCCAGGGTTGGAAATTGCAACAGAGTAACATCAAACAGAGTGGGTGGCTTAGATAGAAAGTTAGATGTTGGGAATTATGTTGCTGTAATTCTTCTATGTGTGCTAATGTTAAGTTTACATTTTGTTGTTACTTTACTCTTCCCTTCCCCATCCAAGTTTTGGAATTCAGGTACCGACTCTCAGGACTGAGGGTCTATCTTTTTTTTTAGACAATGAGGACATCGTCTATTGCGGTGGGGGGAGTATGTAGAGCCCTGCTCCTGATGGGCAGATGCTATAAGTAAAAATTTAGTTTTGTCTGAGCTGTAGTTTAGCTCAGACTGATTGTGTAAAAATTCTGGTTTCTGTTCCAGCTCAGTTGGGTTGCGTGGTTTTCCACTTGGCTGAGGGGTGGCACTCTCATCATTGGCCAGGGTTGGAAATTGCAACAGGCTGGGTGTATTGGGTGCCTCTTTGTCCGGAAACAGTCAGTGGGAGTGGTTTTCCCGCTGTGAATTCTGGGAGAGGGTAATTAAGGAACAGAGAAGAGAAACAGAAGGTGCCACTCTAAGTGCAATAAATAGTGGAAATCTTCAATGTAAAGGGTTAAAAATAGCTGTACTCACAAAAGTACTATGTCCAAGGGCGTGTGAAACTGAGATGGTGAGCCGGGTGTCCATGAGATCTCCCACATAAACCAAGCACAATCACTGCCCCTGTTAGGCCTGAGGAAAGAGCGCATGCTCTGAAAACGTTTGCCTATTTGACGAGACCGGCTCCTGCCCCCGGAAGTAAACCGATCCACCTGGTTGCTGGTGTGCGCTCCACTGACCAGGAAGTGTCAGCAGTGGATGCCCCAGCTTGTTTTTAGCAACAAGACAGCACCTCCAGGATACGGAAATCGCTTGTTCTACACCCTCCATGGACACCCGGCTCACCATCTCAGTTTCACACGCCCTTGGACATAGTACTTTTGTGAGTACAGCTATTTTTAACCCTTTACATTGAAGATTTCCACTATTTATTGCACTTAGAGTGGCGCCTTCTGTTTCTCTTCCCAGTACATCCAGAGGATTTCTTTGCTGCTTCTTAGATCTTCAAACTGGGCTGCCTTCTAAAAACTGCTGCTATTATTCTCCAAACCATATGACATGGACTGTCACAGAACAATATTTTAAGCTATTGCTTTTTTATTTTGGTGACAATTCACATGCAAGTTTGATTGGCCCATCCTTCCCTTGTGCTTTTTTCCCTTCCCAAAGTTTTATCTCCCCCGTACCTTCCCCTAACCCATTTGTTCCCTTCCCAGTAGCAATTAGATGATAAACAGATATTGCCAGAATCAGCGCAAATCCACTCTACCAAATCTGTATGTTGTAATTAAGGAACAGACCCCGTGGTAGGGTGTGTTCCGACCTGATGGCCTTCCTGGCCTAAGGTGTACCGTAGCCATTCAATTGTCTCGGGGCCGGCTGGCCCGAGGCTTCGTTACTGAAAGGTAGGCCCAGAAGTCCAGGGGCCAACCGATCCAGGGGTGGTCCTGTGCTGTCTTGCCTGCAAGGGAGAAGCCAAGCAATTGGAGAAACCAGGGGAGGACTCTTCAGGGAGAGAACCGAGCAGCATGGAAAGAAACTGGTACTGTAATTGGATGTTACAAAAGTTATTGGTTACATAATCCTGTGGCAGAGGATTGTGCAACGGTTCTACTAATTCAGTGGCAGAGACTCTGACCGAGCATTGCATCGGCTGCTAGGTCAGTGAGAGAGGCCTATCCGGTGGTTGCTGGATCCAGTTGTGGAGTTGTTTTGTCCTCTGGATCAAGAAGTACCCGTGACCCGCACTATAAGGTACCTGAATTTCCCTTAACCCTCTATCCCTCCATTTGAACTTCTTTCCTGTCAATAAAGCGTTAAAAAAAAGACTAAGTGTCGGAGGTGAAATCTGTGAGCAACTCTTTAATGGGACCCCTATGACGGACACGGTGGGATGGTGAGGTAACGGTAAGCCCAATAAAAAAACAGCAGCTCATTTGGGGGTTAGTGCTACATGTGAATTAGCACCTTTAAAACAATGAGCTCTTACTCAGAATGTCAGTCCAAAGGGTATTATCGTGAAAGTGAAAAGTATTAGTAACTGAACTTAACTTAACTAGAACACTGTGTAACACAAGATGTCTTTCCTTTTACCTCTTCTGGGTAGTAACCCCACCATGTTGGATAATTTTTTGCCCATCTTCCATTCTCTATGCAATGCTAATTTCATCCCCCTGTACTTTCAGAACCAGGCCACTGTTCTTCACTTGCAAAGTAGTAATACTTTCAGAAGATCAGGCACACACTTGAATAAGGTTAAAGCCCAGTTGAACTTTCAGTTTAAATTTACTGGATGTTTTCCAGCTAGAGCTCTCCAATCAGCTGTGAGTCTGAGCTTTGCTGTTTGGAGAGCTCTAGCTCTGATTCGACAAGGAGTGTGCCAGACCTCTGCAGAGAGACAAACCACTGCAGATAGCAGTGGTCCTTACAGCATACTGGCAGAGGACAGGCTTTATTTTTACCCAGGCTATGTCTGTGTAGCCAGGTGCAGCTGGCTGTGCAATCTCAGCTCACCACCTCCTCTCATTCTCTACAAGCAGCGTTAGTGAGCTGGTTGGCATACAGAGAGAGAAGGATGCAGCTAGCTTCTTTCCACTCTCTGACTGCAGCTGACAAGAGCGGGATCTGTGTAAAATCCCCCACTTGTTCTTCCATTCTCCCTTCTTCTGGGCAGCAGAGCAGTGAAGGGCCAACCAGAGGACAGGGGAGTCAGGGCCAATGACAACATCAGAGAAGGAGACTTGCTGTGCAGCAGAACATCATGGGAAATGTAGTCTTAAAGGGGCACAGTACATTACAAGTGAATGGAGGCTAACAGGCTGTGGACTTCATCTCCCATAAATCTCTGCACCTGGAGGAGGAGAGCTTCACTATTTTCCCATGCAAACTGATCCAGATTGGGGCCAGCCTAGAGAGGAAAGTGAGGGGTACACCCAGCTGGTGTAAGGTTTTTTGACACCCCAGGTGAAACCTCATACTGCCCCCCCCCCCCCGGCTCTGCCCCTGAATCCATTCCCTTTGCCTGAGCAGCAGTGTGACAGGAGCTGGCTAGAGGAAGCATGTGGCTGCAGTAGAGAGCACTGATCATAGGGGGATGTTTGCTTCTGTTCCATCAGGACATGTCCTCCAGTGCTGGGCCTCTATAATGACACTACAGAGAGGCTGCCTGACTAACACTAACATGCAGCAGAGGCATCCCCTGCATCCCCCTAGATGTGCACGCTTTATCCCAGCAGTGCCCACTAGAGGTTATAACATTTATTATAGATGTATTTTAAATACAGCACCGAAAACTTACACAGAGACGGAGAGTAGGGAAACCAGTGGCCGAGCACCCTAGGCAGCAGTGCACCCTAGGCAGCCGCCTAGTTTGCCTTTGTGGTATGTCTGACTCTGAGGGTACTGACATATAGTCAGGGTCTGTGCTCTACATCCAAAGGGCCAGAGCCAAGAAGAGGAGCTAAGAGGACCTGCTGCTGTGCCTGTCCATCCATTTCAGTGAGAAAGGATCTTCATTCGAGTCTGTCAGAGCTGTCCCCAGAGACTGGGCTTGAGAGAGAGAGCAGCTGCACCTCCAGGATAAGAACTGAGAGACTGTACCCTGTGTGAGGATCTGGGCCAAAAGACTGAGCCACTGGGACCTGATTACTAGGACCTGGTATTTAACAAGCAGTTGGGACCAGACTAGTGATCTACCGGGAGTGGGGAGCTGAACTACATGCTTTAAAAGCCTGCTACACACTGTTATCAGAATAGAGACTGCTCCTAAATATAAACCCACCTGCTATTCTCTACCCACCCTCTCAAAGGTATAGTTTAGGTGCATCACCTAAAGAAGAGCCCCATTGGAAGCCAGCCAACATTGAATATCAGGCACCAGGTACTTTTAGACACTTTTAGGGGTATGTCCTACATTAGAAACCCCTATGACCACCCACCATTGTTTTGTTTTCTAAGGCGGTTGATGCCATTCTAGAGAGTCTAGTTGCATCTGTTATTGTTCAATTTAACCTCACTATAATTCCTTTAAGTGCAAGTTTTTTTCATTAAGTTTCGTTCATTCTCCATTTATTCTTAAACGCCACAATCGGTGGAATGTTATTGTATTACAGTGCATCCCTTTTAACTCACATTTACAAATTTTCCACACTCTTCATTACATCTATAGAACTGCTTAATTTTTTTCAGCCAGCTACTGTATTATTATTTGCTTCTTTTTATTTTTCACATTTCCTATAGAGCTCTACCCTGGGGCTGATCTTTCTCCCATGGGCCGGCAAGACCATACCTCACTGGATTTTTTATCACTATATTTACAATTTGGTCTAGTTGATGTATGAATATACAAATCAAAATTTCTCAGGACAAAGGTATAATATTTACATATGCTATTTCCCCATCCCCTTCCGCCCCTAGCTTCTCCTTGGGGATAGTTATCATGTTTTTCTTCAATTTAATGATTATTATAAATAAATGCAATTATGTTTTTTGACATCTTTTAAATCATACCTATATGTATATTTGGTTCTTAGAATCCATTTCTTTGATCATGTGCATTCAGGAGGTACTGAAAGCGGAGTTCCAACCACACAATTTAAAAAAAAAAATGTAATCTTACTATCATATTATGTATATTTAGCATTGGTTACTCTCGTAAATATGACAGTTTTTCTTAATATTTTATTTAAAAAGTTACCTTATATTCATGCTGCTTGGGCATTCCAATCTAACTTGTGGGCAGGCGAAGCCCACAAGCATAAACTTCCGGTATACGGTGCTGCTGTATAACCAGCATGCACAGCCCGTTCTCGTGCATGCACAGTAAGGACACCTATCGGCACAGGAAACTTCTCAGGTTGCCTTTACAATGGGTGGCGTCGTCTGAAGTGCCCGCCCTGTTGTGATGGCAACCAAGATAAGCCTTAAATCAGCCTTAAATCGCGTAATTTCCTGTCGGGAAATAATGCGATTTTTTTTTTTTGTTTACAAACGTTTTTATTGGTTTAAGAAAATAAACAAGAGAACAGTGCAAAAACAGAGTGTACAGGTAAGTTACAGATCTTGTACAAGAGAGATTCTTACATGTTTATATGTAACATCAGCGGGTATAAGTACAACTCAAATTACGAAGAATTGAACATGAGCATGAATGATGCGTCCAATTCAGCAGCATAGTAACTAGGCCTATAGACAGACCTGAAATAGTTCAACCATGAAAAAACCAAGGAAGAGAGAGATGGGGGAAAAGAAAAAGACACAAATCAAAATAATAGGTAACACTGCTTGACTTTCATAGGGTATACCGCTTCAAATTGTAGTCGAGGGGGAAAGTTATCCTCGGTATTTGGTGCTTTATTGGTCCTGAGAAGCCGTACTAAGTTGAAAAGCAGACCATTTATTCCATTTACCATCAAAGATGTGTATGGTGTCCATAAGGGTGTGATGGATCCTTTCCATCAACCTGATAGACTCCATTCGGGTCAGTACCTGTGGCCATGGCACGGAGGGGTTCTTCCAGTTTAGTGCAATTGCCCATTGAATGGCACTAAAAAGAGTGTGAATCAGTTTCTGCTGGGGGGGAATAGCCCCGGGTATATCGGCATACAGGATGCACATTTGGAAATTTAGGGTCACGGAGACATCCGTGATCTTAAGGATCAAGGCGGTGGCTTTGGCCCAAATGTGTGTCAGGGCATTGCATGCCCAGAACGTGTGCAGCAGTGTGCCCCTGGCCCGACATCCTCTAAAGCATGTGTCGGGAACCAGAGGAAACATCCTATGCAGGCGATCTGGGGTGTAGTACCATCTGGTGTGCAATTTGAGGACCGTTTCTTTCACTGAGATGGAGCGTGTACATTTGTGCATGTTGTCTACCATGTCTCGCCAGTCCTCCACCTCAAATTCTTGCCCAAACTCCGCCTCCCAACCCAGCATCGCCGCCGTTTTGGGGGCTGAGCTGTTACCGTTCAGGTACCCGTATAAACTGGATATAGTGCCCCTATCTCTGGAGGCCCCACCACATAGATCTTCGAATGGGGTGCCAGTAGTTCTAGTGAGTCCTTGGAAGTTGCTAGTATAAAAGTGCCTAATCTGGAGGAACTGGTAAAATACACTCCGATCGATAGCATATTTCTGTTGCAGGTGTGTGAATGAGCAGAAGGAGGAGTCACCCATGAAAGACTTCAGTGTAGTAAGGCCTCTATCTGTCCATTCAGCGAAAGTGGAGTATTTGCGAAAAGCCGGGGGAAAGTGGGGTTCGCCCAGGTAAGTGGCCAGAGGTGGGGCTCTCGACTTTAAGTTAAATTTTTTCTCGTAAAGAGACCAAAGATAGAGGGACTGTCCCACAATAGCATTAAGTGGAGCGATCTCCCTATGGGTGATGGAGCAGGACCATAAAAGACCCGGGAGGAGGTATGGGGCAACCGAGACAATTTCAAAACGTATCCATGGAATGGAGGATGAATTAGCGTGCCATTGGGCTGTTTGTACCAAGCGGGCCGCAAGGAAATATTTCCACAAGTTCGGACATCCCAGACCACCTCCCGAGCGGGCCCCGTACATCACCTGCCGCCCAAGCCTGGGTTTCTTTCCCTGCCAGATGAAGGAGAGGAGCTCCGACTGGAGTTTATCAAGAGTGGTCCTAGGGATATATAGTGGTAATGAGCGGAAAAAAAAAGAGCAGTTTGGGCAGTATGGTCATTTTGACAGCTTGGATGCGGCCTAGGAAGGAAATTTTGTAAGTGGACCATTGGAGAAGCAGGTTTCTAGCTGAGGCGAAGGCCTGTGGGTAATTTTGGTTGTATAGTTGTTTAAGAGTAGGGGCGAGTTTAACCCCCAGGTATTGCATAGAGGAGGGGTTCCAGGAAAACCTGAAGGAGTCTCTAAGGGCAGTCAGGATTGTGTCAGGTAGATGAATGGGCAGGGCCGTGCATTTGGTCGGGTTAACTCCTAGTCCTGAGATTTGTTGGAAGTGGGTCAAGGTGGCGAAGAGGTTAGGGAGGGAGATCAGTGGGTCAGAAAGGAATAATAGAACGTCATCCGCATAAAGGCTCAACTTAAATTCCTGGTCGCCCTTGTAATAGCCCTTTATGTTGGGATTATCTAGTATAGATTTTGTGAGGGGCTCCATGGCGAGGGCGAACAGGAGGGGGGAAAGGGGGCACCCTTGTCTAGTCCCCCTCTCTAGGGGGAAGAATTCGGAGTTACAACCTGGGATCTTGATGTTAGTGCGTGGGCGATGGTATAGGGCTCTAAAGCCGTGGACAAATGCCCCCCCAAACCCAAACTTGGCTAAAATTGATTCTAGGTAGGGCCAGAGCACGCTATCAAATTCCTTGTTGATATCGAGACTTAGTAGCAGAACCTTTTTTTTGTTGGCATCGGCATCCTGTATGATGTTGGCGGCTAGACGGATGTTATCCGTGATTTGCCTAGAGGGTATAAAGCCCGTTTGCTCGGGGGAGATTAAAGTGGTGACTATTGTGGCCAGACGGTCAGCCAGGATGCGGCCAAATATTTTTAAGTCATTATTAATGACCGAAATGGGCCTAAAGTTTTGAGGGTGGGAGTGGTCTTTGCCTTGCTTGGGGATCAGAGAGAGGTTAGCCCATAGCATCTCATCCGGAAAGTGGTTGCCCTTTAATAAAAAAATTAAATAGCTTGGTTAGCTTTGGGGTTAGGAGGTCAGCGCATTTTTTATAATAAGAGGCTGAGAAGCCGTCTGGGCCAGGGGTTTTAGAGGGTTTGAAAGAAGAGACTATGGAGGCTATTTCTTCCGCCGTGCAAGGGGCATTAAGGGTTAATATTTGTTCTTCTGATAAGCTTGGGAGAGTTACAAGGTTCAACCAAGAGTGTGGGGGGTCAGGGGGTGAGTTTTTTGGGGCCGAGTAAAGGGAACGGTAGAAGGAGGAAAATATATCTAGCACTTCTTTAGGGTGGGAGGTAAGTTGTCCCTGAGTATTTTTAAGCTTATAAACATGGGTCGGGTGGGTCTGCTGTTTAAGTTTCCGTGCGAACATGGTAGAGGCCGAGTTGCTGTGTAGAAGAAACCTAGCGTTGGCCCATCTAAGGGCCTTTTCTGTATGTCCAGAAAGAATGGTATCCAACGCCATCCTTTTTTCAGTAATCTGTGTTAGTAGGTCGGGTGAGGGAGTCTGGTGGTGTTTGTGGTAAAGGTTCCCTAGGTCTAGGGTAAGTTGTCGTGCCTCCTGGGCTTTTTGTCGTTTCCTAGTTGTGGCTACCTCAATAAGGTGACCCCTAATCACTGCCTTATGGGCCATCCATAGGGTCGTAGGGGAGATATTGTCTACGTCGTTTAATCTGAAGTATTCCGTGAGGCGGTCTGTCAATTGTGTGAGGATGACAGGGTCGGTGAGAAGAGAATCGTTAATGCGCCATGTTCTATTTGCCAAGGGGAGACCTATGCATGAAATCTGGCTAGAGACCATATGATGGTCTGACCAAGGGCAAACATGAATTGTAGAGGCTGTCGAGTTGGCCAGAAGGGTGGGTGTGCAATAAATATAGTCCAGGCGGGAGTAATTTTCATGGGGATGGGAGTAAAATGTGTATTCTCTGGAACCAGTGTTATGAGCCCTCCAGACGTCTACCAATTGCTGGGTGCGGAGGGAGTGCCGCAGGGTTTTAGGGAAAGCACTGGAGGACTGGCCGCCATGGGATCTATCTAATGTCGAGTGTGCCACCATGTTAAATTCTCCCCCAACTATCATGTGGGGGGAGTGAAATTTTTCAAGTGTTAGGAAGAACTCCCTGAAAAAAGTAGCCTTAGATGCGTTCGGGGCATATACAGAGGCCAGTGTCAGGGGTTTGTTTTGTATTATTCCCTGTACAATTACATATCTGCTTTGTGGGTCAATAAAAGTCTTCTGAACTTGTAGAGGGACCGAGTTTTTGATGAATATGGCCGCCCCTCTGGACCTGGACTCAAAGGTTGTGTAGAAACACTGCTTAAATGCTTTGTCAAAGAAGGAGGGGTGGTTGTTGGTTGCGAAGTGTGTCTCCTGTAGGAGGAGAACATCCGCCCCCAGGGACTTGTAGGTCCTCATCGCTTTCCTTCTTTTTTGGGGGGAGTTAAACCCCTTGACATTGTGCGTCAAGACCTTAATCCCCATGTTTTAGTGGGGGTAAATTGCTTTGTGTTTGTTGGGAGTCCAGGGCGAGAGGGGGGACCATAGGCATGCAGCATAATAAACCATATACAGTACCATAAGTGTGTGGTAAGAGTCAACCTGAAAGTAAGGCATTTGTGGACAAAAAATACATCAATTTGAGGGCTGCTCAGGAGAGTTGCCTCGGGAGTATTAGAGTTGTCGAGCAAAAAAAAAATCATAAATGTGAGAAAGAAAAAAAGGGTCAGAAAACAGAAACAGTAACAAACGGTTCAAACGGTAACAAACGGTTCAAAAAACAGTTTATCAAAGTCTTGGGGGGTACAGGGAGAGAGGCTCCCCAGTACCTTAAGAAAAAATTGAAACTGGACCAAAAGGTCCAAAGCTCCAATCTCCAGAGTCCAACAGCGGATCCCAGCACCCTGTGTGACATATGTAGTGCCAGGTGGTACCTGCATAGGGCTATTCAGCCCATCCTGTGAGAGGAGACTGTAGATCCGGTGGAACTCCAGGGGAAAGGAGCTGGAGGGCATGTCAGCGCTACAACCTTCTGTGTGGCTCTGGAGCTGGAGACTGAAGAAAGTTTGGAGCATGCCGGTGACGATCTGCAGGCGACGTCCGTGACCTGAAATGGAGTTCCCTCCGTGTCATGACTTGGGAGCCGAGAAGAGCAGGCCTGCGTGTGGAGAAACACAAACGCCAAAAAAAAAAGAAAACACAAGGGGGGAAAAAGAGGGGGGGGGTAAGAGGAAAAAAAAGGGGGCAAGACCTGTCTTCCCATCCGACGTCTTGATCCTGTGTAGAAATTAATAAGAGTTCCATAGCTGCCTCATCGGTGGTCCCTTCTTGGGGGGGGAGTTGCCCATATAGCAGAGTGGCGAGGGGTTGAAGGCAGTCTAGGGAGCAAAGCAGCATCCAAAAGTCCTAGTTTGACTAATAGGTCTTTGCCTTTCTGCAGCGTGGTGACCGTGTAAGTTGTGCCGTTGTGAGGAACTTGTAATTTAAAGGGAAATCCCCAGCGATAACGAATCCTGGCGGACTGCAAGACTGTGGTGACCTCCTTCATCTTCCGTCTCTTATCCAGGGTGGTGGGGGATATGTCGGCATAGATCTGGACTTGTATGTTATCTAGCCTCAAGTTTTGGGTGGTTCTGGAAGCCCTGAGGATATCTTCTTTGACCAGGAAGTCTTTCAGGCAAAGAACAATGTCCCGAGGTGGCTTATCTGGGGGAGGGGGGGACGTAGTGCCCTGTGGATCCTATCGCATGCAAAGGCCTCCACCGCGGTCTCAGGTAGCAGGGACTGAAACAGTCTCTGTATGGCCGGTATAAGTTCCGTGACCGTTTCTGGGATCCCCCTCACCCTCAAGTTGTTGCGCCTGTTCCTATTGTCCAAATCCTCGATATGGGCCTGAAGCTGGGCGACTGTTTCAGATAGGGCCTCATGTTCTTTTCCCAAGTCTGAGCAGACAAGCGTTAGCTCGTCATGTTTATCCTCGAGTAGGTCTGTCCTGCTGCCCAAGGCCGCAATCTCCAGAGAGAGGGTATTGGTGGACTTGTGCAGCTCGGTCTGGAATTTTTGGGCAAGCTTATCATACATTAGGGTCAGGCTTTCATCCAGGTCGGATTTGGTCAGGTGTAGTGAGTACTCACTGTCAGCCGTTGAGTGCGTCGGGGATGAAGCTGTGGCCTGCGGCGGTGTCCGTGCCTGTGTCTTCTGGGCGCCATTTTGAGACATCCCGCTCTGTTCCCGCACTCTTAGGAGGTATGTCGTTAACGACTTTTGGGCCGGTGTGCTTCGGGGGTTTTTGGGTCCCGGCATGCGCTGAGTGTTCCGCCGGGGGTGCGGAGAGAAATCGTGCCAAAAAAGCTGTGGATATAGCCCCGGGGAAGCTATCTAGTCTCCGCTCGTCACGGAGCTCTCAGCCTGTGCGTCCTTCCACGTTCGTGCCGCGCATGCGCCTCCATAATGCGATTTTTTAACACAGTCCTGCCCACTGACTAACATTTCCCAGGAGCACAGGTGAGGGAGGAAGTTATGCGGAGCGCCACGGAGCCGGAAGTGGCAGATTAGGAGCCACCACCTAGAAACATGGCACTTCTATTAAGTTAAAAAAAATGAATTCACTCCAAATGTTTTTTAGTATTAATAAAGGACTGGGAAAATCTAAATATTTTTCAGGGTGGAACTCCGCTTGAAGAAGTGGTCACTTCCACAAAACGTGTCGACCTAAGCTCTTTATTTCGACCAATAGCCATGCATGTTTGTAACGGACAATAATTGTTGGTATCAGTATGCAAGCTTTAATATCTTAATATGTGTTTTTTAAATATTTTATTGTTAGAAATAAAATTGTGTATATTTTTTCTTATAAAAGTGTACTTGTGCGATCACTGGAGGGGTATATAAAATCCTACTACTTATTTGCTTTTTTGCCTTTAAGTGCAAGTTAGTGGTTCATTAACCTTTTATCTATCCTAGTGTCAGGAACCATGAAATCAGGCCGAGACAGCAGTACAGTTAAATCACACTTGTTTAATAATAAAAGTAAAAAGAACAAACGTAGTCAAAACATAACTTAGTTCAGTAACCAGAACGGATAGTCAGCCAAGCCAGAAGTCAGGGATTAATGTAGTGAAACAGCAAGCAGGATCTGGAGCCAGAAGGGATGTCAGCAAAGCAAGTCTTGAACAGGATCGCAGGCGATAGTTTCTGGGATGTTGACCAAGGCGAAGGCAGAGCTCCTCTGGACTGGATGGCTTAAGTAGGCAGGACTGACAAGCAGGATATCATCAACAGCTGAGTAACTGTGGAGAGAGATGGGAGCTGGCAATTAGCCGACAGCTGAGCGGCCAGCTCAGAAAAGGAAGGGCTTTAGAGAAGGAAGCCCTGACACCTAGTGTCCTTAAGTCTGGGCAATTACTTGCTTATTAATTTAAACCTTGTTTGTCAGCATTGCCATATCACATTAATTATAACACCAAGCTATGACTTAAAGCGTTTGTTACCCCAACATTGCATATTCCTGATATGTGCCTGCTGTACCACGTACTTGTATGAAAAAGTATCCTGTTCTCTTTGTGTATCCTGTTTTCTCCTTTATGTGAAATCCCTGGTGTTTCTGCCAGTCCCTCTGCTTCCCTAATAAAAACTGATCACACTAAGCAGGGGAACACCCCATGGTCAGTTCTCTAGCTATGCTGAGAACTCAGCATGCTCTTCTCCAATGATCAAACAGGCAGTTGTAACATTATCCTGTCATTACAATATTGAGCACGGAATCTCTTGAAATAACCTCTCCCCACATTGGGGTATAGATAAGTAAGGTTGTGTTATTATTGTCCTGCCCTGTTGCGGCCCGTTGCTGCTTCAGAGGCAGTTGTTTCTGTTACATGATGTACCCTGTTGGGGTTGTTGCCGCATCAGATGATTTGCCCATGTGTGGGTAATGTTTGGCCCCTGTGTGGGCTAGTTTTTGTGCTAATGAAAAACTCAATAAAAAAGATTTTACAAAAAAAAAAAACAGGCAGTTGTAGTTCAGAGAGACTTTGTAGCTGAGGGAAGACTTCCCCTCACTCTGAACAGCCCGGTTTAACTGGTGAGTGTGTATAATGAAGAAAGAGAGCTGTATTTAGGGGGAGGGGGAATCTGTATTGGGGGGGTGAGAAATTTTGTACTGGGGTAGTTGTACTGAGGAGAGATCTGTACTGGAGGGAAAACTGCACTAAGGGGAGGGAGAGATCTGTAATGGGGGAGCACTGTACTGGGAGGAGCTGTATGGGGGTGTACTGGGGGAGCTATACTAAGGAGGGAGCTGTACTGGGGAAGGATACTAGGATACTAGGGGGGTATTTGTACTTGGAGGAGATATATCAAGGGGTATTACTGGGGGGAGCTGCACTGGGGGGGGGGGGGAACGATACTATGGGTGTCTCAAAAGTTCTCTGTCTGACTTAGAAGAAAGTGTTGGATGTCAATGAAGTAGTATTATTTTTCTACATACTCTCTTTCAATGTCCACACACTTAGCCCACCGGTGCTCCAGTGCTCAGATCACTGAAATTTGATCACCCAAAAAAAAATGGTTACAGCATTAATGACATCATTGTCAGTTCAGTTACTTTTTCAGTTTTGGGAATAGGTGGTAGCCCAATGGTGCGAGATCTGGTGAGTTTGGTGAATGGGTAACCAGAGAAAAACCACAGGAATGGATGGCAGCCACAGCAGATCAGTGTGCAGATGCATTGTCCTGATGGAACAAGACTCCCTTCTAGAGCATACTACATCTTTTCACCTTGATGGCATCATGCAAACAATGAATCATGATTACATAGTAGTCTCTGGTGATAGTCTGCCCTTTCTGAAGATAATCAATGAGCAGCACATCCTCGGAATCTCAGAAGACTGTCGCTATCACTTTGCCTGCTCATGGAACACTCTGAGCTTTCTTTGGCTTTCAAATGAGATTTGTTCTCAGGTTGGAAGTGGTGGATCAATGTTTCACAAACATGGTATGAAAGTTCCCCGGATCTCTCCTGAACAGCTGCAGGTTGTCCCTGGATGTCGTGTACACTTTTGATCAGGCATCAGCAATTGTGGGAACCATCAGGCAGAAACCTTGTGCATATTAAGATTTTGGATCAAGATGCGCTGACCTGTGGTTTTTGATATAACTGTTACCCTAGCAATTGTCCGCATGTCTGCATAGCAACTTGCCTTTACCTCATAATGCACATGGTGAATAGGGATGAGCCGAACACCCCCGGGTTCGGTTCTCACCAGAACCTGCGAACGGACCGAAAGTTCGTGCGAACGTTAGAACCCTATTAGTTACAATGGACGCAAACGTTCAAAATCTAAAGTGCTATTTATAACGACCCTATATACTCTGAACAGCTGTATTCAGGCGGTGCAAACAAGACAGGGACTGTAGGTTTATTCTTAAGTAGAATCTGTTTGTAATTTTGAACAGGTACATTTTTAAGTGTAGCTCCATCCAAAAAAATCTATTTTTAAGCTTTTTGGAGAACATAGGGAAGGGTTATCACCCCTGTAACATTTGTTTTGCTGTCTGTGCACCTGTTCAGAACATTTCGCCTCACTTTCTGTCCCAATGACAAATGTTTTTGGAAAAGTGGGATTTTTATTGAAACAAGGATTGGTGATAAAGCATCAGTAGAGAGGAGATACCTTTTTCCCAAATTAAATCTAACAGGATAGAATTTCCCTTCCTAGGGGTAGATTTCCTCTCACTTCCTGTTTTCTTCTGTTTGCAAGTAGGAGTCATTTCTAAGTTGGATGTTTGAAAGTAGGGGCCTGCCGTATATACTCTGCAGAAATTTGCCCCATTAGATGTTGGTGTTGTCACAACACTGTAAGCCCTCACAGTTACTCTTGGTGGGCACAGGAATGGGCCCTGCTGTGAATTATTAGATCAAGATTTGTAATTGCATGCACCTGTTGAACAGGGGCAGAAAAATTGGGCCTTTGGTGGTGGTGGACGGTGTTGCCACAACACTGTAAGCCCTCACAGTTACTCTTGGTGGGCACAGGAATGGGCCCTGCTGTGAATTATTAGATCAAGAATTGTAATTGCATGCATCTGTTGAACAGGGGCAGAAAAATTGGGCCTTTGGTGGTGGTGGTGGACGGTGTTGCCAAAACACTGTATGCCCTCACAGTTACTCTTGGTGGGCGCAGAAATGGGCCCTGCTGTGAATTATTAAATCAAGATTTGTAATTACACGCCCCTGTCAGGGGCTGTAAAATTGTGCCTTAGGCACTGGTGCCACAACACTGCAACCCCTCACAGATACTGTACTTGGAGCACAGCAATAAGACCTGTTGCAAAGCATTGCATAAAAAATTGTAATTACACGCCCCTGTTAAACAGGGGCTGAAAAATTGGGCCTTAGGCACTGGTGCTGGTGCCACAACACTGCAAACCCTCACAGATACTGTACTTGGAGCACAGCAATGAGACCTGTTGCAAAGCATTGCGTAAAAAAATTGTAATTACAAGCCCCTGTCAAAGGGGTGGAAAAATTGGGCCTTAGCCACTGGTGGTGGCACCCAGAAACAAAAATGTTCTTTCAAGCTATCATCAGGATCATTGAGGAGGAAGAGGATAGTCAGTCAACATAACAGGACAGTCACTCAGCATCAGCATAGGCAGTCTTGAAGGGATGTGACATTTCAAAATAAATTTTTCTGTTATATCAGCTTCAGGTGCCTGGTAGCTGGTGGTGATCCAAGACTGATTCATCTTTATGAAGGTCAGTCGATCAACCGAGTCGGTGGACAGGTGCACCCTGTGATCGGTGACAAAGCCTCCAGCAGCACTGAATGTGCGTTCCGAAAGAACGCTGGATGCAGGACAGCCCAGTAGCTCAATTGCATACTGTGCAAGCTCTGGCCAGTGATCCACCCTCAAGACCCAGTAAGCCAGAGGATTTTCGGTAGGAAAGGTGTCCAAGTCTGACCTTGCCCCTAGGTATTCCTGCACCATGTATATCAGACGCTGGCGATGGTTGCTGGAACCGATCATACCTTGGGGCTGCGGACTAAAAAATTGTCTGAACGCATCGGTCAGACGTCCACCTTCCCCACCACTCCTTCTGCTACTGACCGAAGCCTCAGCAACTCTTCGTCCAGGAGCAGGAGTTTGTAACCTCCCAGTCTCTGGGAACGCATTGCACAGACCTTTCTGCAAGGCCTCCCGGAGATGTCTCATCCTCTGCTCCCTCTGCGATGGCAAGATAAGGTCTGCAACCTTACCCTTGTACCGTGGATCAAGGAGAGTGGCCAGCCAGTAATGGTCCCTCTCCTTGATCCGAAGAATACGAGGATCCTTCCGCAGGCTTTGCAGGATCAGGGAGGCCATGCAACGTAGGTTAGCTGAGGCATTCGGTCCGGAGTCTTCTGGGTCACTGAGGACGACATGATTCGTAGCCACCTCCTCCCAGCCACGTACAAGTCCACTGGTTTCTTGGGACTGTAAATCATCCCTAAAAGACTGCTGCTGCTGATGCTGAGTGCCAGGCTCCACCTCCACCTCCATGCTGACACAATCTTCCTCCTCCCCCTCCTCCTCCTCCTCCTCCTCATCCTCTTCCTGTGTGATGGGTGGGAGAGAAGGAACACTGTCTGGATAAAGGGGGCCTTGAGAGGCAAGGAAGTCCTCCTCTTCCTGCCTCTGTTCTGCCTCAAGTGCCCTGTCCATTATTTCACACAGCGTATGCTCCAACAGGTGGACAAGAGGTACAGTGTCACTGATGCATGCACTGTCACTGCTCACCATCCTCGTGGCCTCCTCAAATGGTGACAGGACAGTGCATGCAACCCTGATCATGCTCCACTGGCGTGGGGAAAAAAATCTGAGCTCCCCTGACCCTGTCCTGGTGCCGTAGTCGCACAGGTACTCATTGATGGCCCTCTGCTGCGTGTGCAGTCGCTGCAGCATGGCCAACGTTGAGTTCCACCTGGTGGGCATGTCACATATAAGGCGGTTCTTGGGCAGGCTCAACTCCTTTTGCAGCTCAGCCAGCCGAGCACTGGCATTATATGATCGGCGGAAATGCACACAGACTTTCCTGGCCTGCCTCAGGACATCCTGTAAGCCTGGGTACCTGCCCAAGAACCGCTGCACCACCAGGTTAAGGACGTGAGCCATACAGGGCACATGGGTCAGCTGTCCCTGTCGCAGGGCGGAGAGGAGGTTGGTGCCATTGTCACAAACCACCATTCCTGGCTTAAGCTGGCGTGGCATTAACCACCTCTCGGCCTGCCCCTGCAGAGCTGACAGAACCTCTGCCCCAGTGTGGCTCCTGTCCCCCAAACACACCAGCGCAAGCACGGTATGGCATATTTTTGCCTGCGTACTTGCGTAGCCCCTTTGACGCCTACGGAGCACCGCTGGTTCCGAGGACAGAGCACTCAAAGAGGCCATGGAGGAAGAAGAAGAGGAGGGGGTGGAGGAGAGAGGTGTGTCACAACCAGTAGTAGCATTTTGGTGGCGTGGTGGCGGTTCAACCTCCAACACTACTGCACCTTGTCCTGCATCCTTCCCAGCTGCCAAAAGAGTGACCCAATGGGCCGTGAAAGACAGGTAACGTCCCTGTCCATGCCTGCTGGACCATGAGTCAGCGGTAATATGCACCCTCCTGCTGACCGCCCTGTCCAGCGAGGCATGGACATTGCCTTCCACATGCCGGTAGAGAGCCGAAATCGCCTTCCATGAGAAAAAGTGGCGTTTGGGAACCTGCCACTGAGGAACCGCACATTGAACAAACTCACGGAAGGGGGCCTACCAACTGAAAAGGCAGCAGTTGAAGTGCTAACAATTTAGCCAAGCTAGCATTCAACTGCTGTGCATGTGGATGGCTGGGAGTAAACTTCTTTCATTGGTCCAGCAGCTGGGGCAGGGAAATTTGCCTGATACAATCAGACGTCGGTGTACTGCTAGCAGAGTGCCCGCAAGTACTTGGCTGTGACACACCTAATTCTACAACTTCATTCCTCTCAGTGCAGCTTTCAGAGAGGACTGAAGGTATAGTGGGGTTGGAGATCCCAGCTGATGAGGAGCAAGGAAAGGTCCGCTTTGTTCTTTGGTGTGGGTCTTTAATGTGCGCTTGCCAACGAGCTGCATGGCAGGTCAACATATGTCTGGTCATGCTTGTGGTGCCCAAGCGGCTGATGTTTTGGCCACGCGAGATACGCTTCAGACATATGTTGCAAATAGCAACGGTGCGATCTGATGCACTCGTCTCAAAAAAGGCCCACACCAAAGAACTTTTTTAATAACGTGCAGAGGCAGCGCCCTGCACAGGCGGATTTCTGCGGTGTGATTCAGTTGGTGTGCTGGCCTCAAGCTGGCCCCCGGAGGGCATCCTGCCTCGTTGGAGATGTGCCGCCTCCTCCTCCTCCTCCTCCTCTCTCCGTTCAGGCACCCACGTGGAGTCAGTGACCTCATCATCCCCTCCCTCTTCACCACTGGAGCAAACCTGGCAGTAAGCTGCAGCTGGTGGAACATGACTGCCAGATTGCTGTCCTTGAGCATCCCCTCTCTCTGCGCTCACGCTACTGCCTTCCTCTAGCTGGATATCATCATCCGAGCCTTCAAAACGCTGGGCATCCTCCTGGAGCATGTACCCAACACTGTGCTCAAACAGTTCGGGGGACTCCTCAGGAGGACATGGTGGGTCTAGGGAAAGGGTGCCTGATGATGACATTTTGTACGCGTTGGCAGCTGCTTTACCAGTACCCTGAGCCTGGATGAGGAGGATGAGGAGGGCTTGGTCATCCACTCTACCAAGCCTTCGGCATGATGCGGCTCAACATGTCCAGCTGCCGAAAATAAGGACAAGCGTGTCCCGTGGCCACGTGCTGATGACGATGCACCACGACCAGCACTGTTGTCTCTAGACACAGAGCCTGCTTGCCCTGTTTTCTTGGCTCGTAACTGTCTGCCTCTCCTTGTTGGTCTTCCAGACATTGTAATTGGTAGTGTATATTGTGCTGGAGTCACACAGCACACACACTAACTCCTGCAGATGGCTGCCTTAGATGACAACAGGCCAGAAGGGCAGATACAGGGTAAGGTGGTTTAGTGTGCTGTGTTATAGTCACAGAGCACACACACACTAACTCCTGCAGATGGTTGTCTGGCTGGCTGGCTGCCTTAGATGACAACAGGCCAGAAGGGAAGATACAGGGTAAGGTGGTTTAGTGTGCTGTGTTATAGTCACAGAGCACACACACACACTAACTCCTGCAGATGGCTGGCTGGCTGCCTGCCTTAGATGACAACAGACCAGAAGGGTAGATACAGGGTAAGGTGGTTTAGTGTGCTGTGTTATAGTCACAGAGCACACACACACTAACTCCTGCAGATGGCTGGCTGGCTGACTTAGATGACAACAGGCCAGAAGGGCAGATACAGGGTAAGGTGGTTTAGTGTGCTGTGTTATAGTCACAGAGCACACACACACTAACTCCTGCAGATGGCTGGCTGGCTGACTTAGATGACAACAGGCCAGAAGTGCAGATACAGGGTAAGGTGGTTTAGTGTGCTGTGTTATAGTCACAGAGCACACACACACTAACTCCTGCAGATGGCTGGCTGGCTGGCTGCCTTAGATGACAACAGGCCAGAAGGGCAGATAGAGGGTAAGGTGGTTTAGTGTGCTGTGTTATAGTCACAGAGCACACACACACACTAACTCCTGCAGATGGCTGGCTGGCTGCCTTAGATGACAACAGGCCAAACGGGCAGATACAGGGTAAGGTGGTTTAGTGTGCTGTGTTATAGTCACAGAGCACACAAACACTAACTCCTGCAGATGGCTGGCTGGCTGCCTTAGATGACAACAGGCCAAAAGGGCAGATACAGGGTAAGGTGGTTTAGTGTGCTGTGTTAAAGTCACAGAGCACACACACACTAACTCCTGCAGATGGCTGGCTGGCTGCCTTAGATGACAACAGGCCAAAAGGGCAGATACAGGGTAAGGTGGTTTAGTGTGCTGTGTTATAGTCACAGAGCACACACACACTAACTCCTGCAGATGGCTGGCTGGCTGGCTGGCTGCCTTAGATGACAACAGGCCAGAAGGGCAGATACAGGGTAAGGTGGTTTAGTGTGCTACTGCTGTACTATACTCACACAGCACGCACACACACTAACTCCTGCAGATGGCTGGATTGGTAGAGATTGAGAACAGCACTGAGAAGAATAAACTATCCCTGCCTATTTTTCCTCTTTCCCTACACTATTCCCCACACAGAAATGAATCACAAGCAGATATAGTGTGTACACCGTACAGTACAGTCTGTCACTGACACTGTTCCTAATGCCGAAACACACTACACGAGGCCTTATATAGTGTGGGGCATGTACTAAACCCCCTGAGCTATAATTGGCCACAGGCATCCTGCCTGTGGCCAATTATTGCTCTCCTCGCCGCTGGCTCTATGATTGGCCAAGCATGCAGGCCTTATATAGTGTGGGGCATGTACTAAACCCCCTGAGCTATAATTGGCCACAGGCATCCTGCCTGTGGCCAATTATTGCTCTCCTCGCCGCTGGCTCTATGATTGGCCAAGCATGCAGGGTCAAAGTGCATGCTTGGCCAATCATCAGCCAGCAATGCACTGCGACTGGTGCAGTGCATCGTGGACCGTTCGCATTACACGAATTTGATGCAAACGGTCCACATAGTTCTGGAGCGGACGATGTTCGATACGAACATGGGTTCGAATCGAACACCGGGCCCATCCCCAATGGTGAATGTTTTCCAGTGTGGTCACATGCGCAGGTCTGCCAGTCATATTGGAGGCTGTAGGATGGGACATCTTCCCTCAACAATGCAAGCATATACTTGCAGACGCCTGCCAGAGTTACGCCTTCCGAGACAAATCTTCGATCACCATGCGTGTCTTCACTTTCTCTATTCTCAACTGGACTATAGATATTGCCAACTGTTTACAAGGAAACATAAAAACCGTATAGTGCTTGTGTGCCATTTTCAGTTCAAATCATCTTAAAAGAGTGGCTTGGTGTGGTGGTAAAGTTTCATGTCTGTATTGTTAATTCTTACACATCAGGCCTGAATTTTAGAGATGCCCCTTGTACTTGTTCCAAACACTTGACATTGGCACTCCATGGTACGATACACACTCCTGCCCCATGTACTTTGTGCGTTACGTACTCCTAAGCCCTGCACTCTATGCATTACTCACATCTTAAAACCTTTGATCTGTGCATTACGCACTCCTGACTCCTGCATTCTGTGCATTATGCACTCTTGACCCCATTGCTCTGTGCATTACACACTCCTGACCCTGTTCTCTGTGCATTATGCACATCAGATTCCTACGCACTGTGCATTACGCAAACCTGACCCCTGAGCTATATGCATTATGCTGTGTATTGTATACTCCTGACCACTGCATTCCTTATGATTTATGATTTTCGGGGTGCCGAGCGCCTGAATTACAGTGGAGGGAGGTGGTTTTGAAGCACCTGATTAGAGCCATAGGATCTAATAGGTGTCAAAAAATGTGACCTGAGAGCACCATGCTAGGTGCTCGCAGGTCACTCAGCTGTGTTAAAAAAGCGAATGAAAATTCACTTTCCTAACACTAAACCGCCTCTCCGCCAATCAGGTGCGCGGATCTGTTACCCGTCACCTGATTGGCTGAAATAACAGGCGCTGTGATTGGACGGCAGGCATCCAATCACAGTAGAGGATGGGAAGAGAGGGCGGGAGAAGACATTGAGGAGCAGTCCCACTGAGACAGGTAAGTGCAGACGGTGGGCCGGCGGATGGCACACTGGCAGCATTTGATATGGCACAGTGGCTGCGTTTAATGGGGCACAGTTGGAGCAATTGATGGGCACAATGTCAGCAATTTATGGGCACAAGTGGCTGCATTTGATGGGCACAAGTGGCTGCTAGACATGGGAGCCGTCAAAAAATTTGTCGTTTCGTTCCGTATAAAAAAAAATGTGTAATTCGTAATTCGTGTACGAAATTTAATTTGGATTCGTACGAAATACGAATTTCGTATGAATCGTTAATTTGGATAACGAACATCGACACTCTACGAATAATAAGAATTATCCGAAAACGTATTAACGTTACATAACACAAGTCTACTGTCTATTGTTCACCAATCGTGTACGAATACGAAATTTTGTATTTCGTACTTCCTCTGAGTGATTGGTAGACAATAGACTTGTGTTATGTTACGTTAATACGTTTTCGGATAATTTGTTATTATTCGTAGAGTTTCGATATTCGTTATACTGAATCTCGAATTCATTCGAATCATTTGTTATATGCGCTATAATTTCTTTCCTATTAGTTGAAATTAATTATTTGGTCGTTTGGATTCGGATAATTTGGATCCGAAATTCGTAAACGAAATTTTGTATTTCGTACAGAATTCGTATTCGTAAAAAATTCGTAATTCGGATTCGTAGGAATGTACAAATTTTGAAAAATTTGTACGAATCTCCGATTCGTACGAAACTAATCGCACATGTTTAGTGGCTGCATATGATGGGCACACGTGGCTGCATATGATAGACACAATGGCTGCAATGACGGACACAAGTGGCTGCATTTGACGGGCACAAGTGGCTGCATTTGACAGACACAAGTGGCTCCATATGATGGGCACAATGGCTGCATATGATGGGCACAAGTGGCTGCATTTGATGGGCACAATGGCTGCATATGATGGGCACAGTGACTGCGTTTGATGGGCACAGTGGCTGCAATTGATGGGAACCTCTGCTGAACCCATCCTCCTTCCATCCAAGTTCTAATATGTTAAAGTTAAAACAATAGAAGGCTGCCAAATCACTGATGGGAGACAGATCTGCTGAGAAACTAACTTTAAAGTGTAAGTCCATCCTAACACTAAAATCCCAGCTGATACAGACATCCACAATATAAGCCTAACCTATCTAGCCCTATAAAGAAGAAATCAGTATACATGCTTTTTTTTAAGCCGATCCAGTCCATTCTCCAGCGCCAGAAGCTCTGCAGAGGACACAGCAGACAACGGCTGTGAAATGAATGGGAAGTGACGTCACCCATAGACTTACTATGGGGATTCCGTAATCAGACGTGTCCTCTGCACCCGCCTACACAGAGAAACCGTGGCTGACAGCTCAGCAGAGTCAGCATGGGATCGGGTCGGATCAGCTTCAAAAAAGGTATGTATACTGATTTCTTCTTTACAGGGATAGATAGGTTAGTGTTAGATTGTGGATGTCTGTAGATGCAGGGATTTTTAGGGGGTTATTTATGAAAGGCAAATCCACTTTGCACTACAAGTACAAAGTACAAGTGCAAAGTGCACTTGGAAGTGCATTCGCACCCTGTGCGCACGCCTATGCATCTACTTTAATGCTTCTTCTATGAACTTTGAGAACCAATTGTACCACAGTACACATGGTACTGCCAAGGGTACCTGGGCAATTGAAAAAGGGATTTACACATTATGAGTAACCATTATGAATACCCCTGGCAGTGTTATAATTTGCCCCAACCCGTCTCTCTGATTGAACAGTTTGTTTTGCAAGTGAATGTGGGAAAAATATAAATGAAGGGTTATGAAAAAAAATGATTTCATATACTGAGTACTGTCATGACAAATATTAACAGTACAGTTATTAGACTACAGTTTTTTTAGTAATAGGGCAATGAGGAGAGTTTCCCATGCTGGCAAAACATTAGTTGTGGTAAATTAACAGGGATGCTATTTCTTACATGTCATACTCAGTAATCTAGAAACGGCTGGCAGCTATTTTATTCTTAGTTCATCTCTAATGATGAAATGTTGAATTTTTTCATACTGTGTATTGTATAAAAATATATTTTACTGTCAATAAATCAGTAACATTTTCCAAGGACAGAATTTAGCCTCAAAAATGGATATCTATAAGGAAATGATTAATACAGTATGAGGATACTACAGATAAATAATAATGCATTTAAGACCCATTTCCAACTGGAGAGTTTTTCAGGCGCTTTTGGGCTAAAAAAAAAAGCGCATGTAAAGCGCCTGAAAAACACCTCCCCTGCAGTCTCAGTGTGAAAGCCAGAGTGCTTTCACACTGGGACGCCGCGCTGGCAGGATGTTAAAAAAAAGTCCTGCAAACAGCATCTTTGGGGCAGTGTATACACCACTCCTCCACCGCTCCTGCCCATTGAAATGAATAGGCACTGCTGCCGAAGCACCTGCAAAGCGCTTCGGCAGTGGCACTACACAGACGCATTTAACCCTTTATTTGGCCGCTATCGGTGGTTAAATGCGCCCTGCTATCGGCCAAATAGTGCTGCTAAAAGGACAGTAAAGCACTGCTAAAACTAGCAGCGTTTTACCGTCAATGCCCACTCGCGCCAATGTGAAAAGGGGTCTAATTGTGAACCAGCAATTAGGTAAAGTCTTACCTAATATCTCAGCTTACAAATATGCTCTAGGGCAGGGGTCTCCAAACTTTCTGAACAAAGGGCCAGTTTACTGTCCTTCAGGGTTTTAGGGGGGCCGAACTGTGGCCAGTGTGAGTAGAAAATTCCCTGGCACCAATGGGAGTAAAGTGTACCCCATCATTGGCATTAGTGTGAGGAATATTGCCCCATTGTTGGTATTAGGGGAAGAAATAGTGCCCCATTATTGGGATCATTGGGAGGAATAGTGCACCATTGTTGGTGACAGGGGAAGGAATAGTGCCCCATCATTGGTGCCGCATTGGTGCTGCATTAGTGCGGCATTGTTGGTATAAGGACAATGAATAGTGCCCAATCAATGGTATCAGTAGGAAAAACAGGGCCCTGCAGTTGGTGCCAGTGGGAGGAATAGTATTCCATCATTGGTGTCAGTGGGAAAAATAGTGCCCCATTGTTAGGGTCAGTGGTTGTATTAGTGCCCTATTTTTGTTATCCGTGACAGGAATTATGCCCCATTGTTGGCGTAGAAGGAATAGTGTATCATCAGTGGGAGGAATAGTGTCCCAAGGGTCTGATAAATGCAAGCAAAGGTCCACATCCGGCCCCCGGGCCACAGTTTGGAGACCAATGCTCTAGGGAGAGGGAGGAAAGGTAGAGCAGGGAAATGTGTCTAGAGCTAACTCATCAGTAGGAGAACAACAGCGATTGAGACAAGTTTCCTAACTGCCTTAACTGTTGGTCAGCTCAAGGAACACCCACAGATGAATTATTGGCCTCTGAGCTGAAATAAAATGGTCAGGTCTGGTGCCTGTCAGCTCATGATTGGCAATTAAAGCATCTCTAAAAACAAAAATTTAATATAGATGTGGTAGCTGCATTTGTTCTCTTTTTCTATTTTTATCCGGTAATCCTGCAAATAACACACGTCATGTCCATGGGTGGTTATGCTCACACCTCCACTGTATCCACAGAGAGGGCCATGGTTGCTACCCAGGATGAACTTCAAACATTTCTGCCTTTGTTCATCTCTATTACATGGTGAATGGTGGGATTACAGAGCAAAAATAAGATTGTTTTGCTGTCTGTTCAGTTCACACAAAGTGACAAGAACACGCCATTTTAGACAAGATCAACATGCATTTTCTGAAAGTATTTTTAGCCTGAAAAATTAAAACGAAAGTCCTGTGCACACAGGCGAAATATTGGGTGGTATTGACTGGTTCAAAAAAACCAGCTGACATTTTTCCCGTGTGTACAGCAGCCAGTTCGACAGAAGCCGACTGAACGTCCGGCTTATGTCGAAGGGTTATGACTGAAAAAGTTCTGCCATCCGGTCCGGCATCCTAGTGTGTACTAGGCTTAACCCAGGGGCATATCATGAAATCAATGAGCCCGTGTGCAAGATAAAAAGTGGGCCCTAGGCATTGATAAAAAAAAATGAGGAACACATAGGCAAAATGTGGGCATGGCTTAAATTGCGCTAAATATTGGGCATGGCTTGAAGGGGGTGTGGTTTAATAGAGTCTGAGATGACTTACATAGTGCAGAATGTGGTAATGTTAAACAGGGAATGTATAGTGCAGAGTGTATGGCGGTGGGTAGTATGGGCAGGAGAGGAGTGTGGAGTGTATGGTGGTGGGTAGTATGTGCAGAAGAGACTAGTATGGAGTATATGGTGGTGGGTATTGTGTGCAGGAGAGGATTGCGGAGTGTATGGAGGTGGGTAGTATGTGCAGGAGAGGAGTACGGAGTGTATGGCAGTGGGTAGTATGTGCAGGAGAGGAATGCAGAGTGTATGGAGGGGGGTAGAATTGGCAGGAGAGGAGTGCGGAGTGTATGGAGGTGGGTAGTATGTGCAGGAGAGGAGTATGGAGTGTATGGAGGAGGGTAGTATGTGGAGAAGATAAAAATAAGTGCGGCGCTCAAAGTGTTCAATAGTGATTATTAAACATAATTACAAGATAATATATAAGAAAACCATATATTACCAAAAATAATATAAATAACCAGTGATGGAGATGTGTTCTATAAATGACATCCAATATAATACAAATAGTGCATAAAACTAATTGCTTGAAGAAAACGTGACCTGAATGAAACTATCACAAACAAAACAATATTGTGTCTCGTATCTTAGAAACAATAATTGTTGTGAAAAATAAATTGATAAATAATACACCATAATAGTGACAAAGGTGAATATATTAAAACATAAAGTGACTTGTGCGGCTTGTCTGATGTATTCCGTCACCGATTAAGGGAAAGCTTACCGACTATCGTGGACTCAGATAGGCTTACGCCGTATGAGTCAAAATTGCTGTATGGTGTTTGCAATACACCGATGAGGGCAGTTGTTCCAGTTGGTGATGTATGGTGACCACCGACAAGTCTATGCGCTGAATGGTTGATAATAACTCAAGATAGGAGTAGTAGGCAGGTATAGTATGTGGCTCATCCCCTAAAGGTGTTACCGACAAAGAGAAATGAGACCATATAGCGTAATACCGTCAGGCAAAATAAAATGTAATAAATAAAAAATGGGTACTCACATGTACAAAGGTTTAGCAGGCATGTATAAACAAGGAATTGGCAGCAGTGGCATCAGCAAATCGTATCCCGACACGTTTCGCCTTAATAAGGCATTATCTGGGGAATGTGCAGAAGAGACTAGTATGGAGTGTATGGTTGTGGGTATTGTGTGCAGGAGAGGATTGCGGAGTGTATGGAAGTGAGTAGTATGTGCAGGAGAGGAGTGCGGAGTGTGTGGTGGTGGGAAGTATGTGCAGGAGAGGAGTGCGGAGTGTATGGCGGTGGATAGTATGTGCGGGAGAGGAATGCAGAGTGTATGGAGGTGGGTAGTATGTGCAGGAGAGAAGTGCAGAGTGTATGGTGGTGGGTAGTATGCGCAGAAGAGGAGTATGGAATGTATTGTGGTGGGTAGTATGTGCAGAAGAGGAGTATCTAGTGTATGGCAGTAGGTAGTATGTACAGAAGAGGAGTATGGAATGTATGGTGGTGGGTAGTATGTCCAGGAGAGGAGTGCAGAGTGTATGGAAGTGGGTAGTATGTGCAGGAGTGGAGTGCGGAGTGTATGGAAGTGGGTAGTATGTGCAGGAGAGGAATGTAGAGTGTATGGTGGTAAGTAGTATGTGCAGGAGAGGAGTGTGGAGTGTATGGTGGTGAGTAGTATGTGCAGGGGAGGAGTGTAGGGTGTATGGCGGTGGGTAGTGTGTGCAGGAGAGGAGTGCAGGGTGTATGGCGGTGGGTAGTGTGTGCAGGAGAGGAGTGCAGAGTGTATGGAGGTGGGTAGTATATGCAGGAGAGGAGTGCAGAGTGTATGGTGGTGGGTAGTATGTGCAGGAGAGGAGTGCAAAGTGTATAGTGGTGGGTAGTATGTGCAGGTGAGGACTGTGGAGTGTATAGTGGTGGGTAGTTGCAGGTGAGTAGTATGTGCAGTAGAGGAGTATGGAGAGTATGGTGGTATGTGCAAGAGAGGAGTGCAGATTGTACAGCGGTGGGTAGTATGTGCAGGATGGTGTCAGTAAGGCAGTAGACGTTAACAGTTGTTCTTTATTTGTTTTATTATTATTTTTTTTTTAACCACTTGCCGACCGCCCCATGTATATATACGTCGGCAGAATGGCACGTACAGGCAAAATCACGTACCTGTACGTGACATTCTTCTTTAATTTTTTTGTATTTTTTTTCTCATATTTTCAAAAAGCTTTTTGGAGGCCAGTGGATGGTGTCAGTAAATTTTTGTTTTTATTATTCAAAATTTATTATTTTTTACAATTAAATTTTTTATAATTTTTTTTTTAATATATGTACAGTAGCAAGGTCTCTGGCCTTGTCCAGTCTAATGAGAACTTTCAAGGCCAAAGATAGCTTACATCCTTCTGTATGTGGTGGGTTGTTAGGCATAGTGGGTGCAAGGTTGATAAAGACACTTATTGGATGCAAAAGAGGTTTTATTTCTCTTAACAGTCCTTTTTATATTTTGAGGGGGAAAGAGGGCTAGGGCCAGGACACCCTTAAACAATTGCAATTTCAATTGGCAGACTCCGAGACTTCAATAGGAGGACAGCCATACAGAAGAAAATGGCCTCAGCAAGGCGCCACATCTGCACGTGAGGATTGCTGTCTTCTATGGCAACAGTCTTTACCAGGTCCTAACACAAACCGTTACAGTCCTCTTTGCTTCACTACAACTTCTACTTGTAGTTCTTCAGCCCCTTGAGCTCCTGTTTTCTCACTGGACCCTCTGATTCACTAACTCTGAATCCCTGGAGCTCCTCAAATCTTTGCGGTGGTATCTCCCTCAAGCATTACCCACGCTTCCCTGCTGGGTCCCTAGATTGGCATTCCAGATACTTCTCAAGCTTCACCCCTGCTAACCGGCTCGGTACCTGGCTTGACTCACAAGGCTGCTCTGCAAGTGTCACCTCCGCAGGTTGGGTCCCTGACTTGATCACCGCCTGAAGTTTCCTGATTCTTCACTGTGCCCATTCAGTGAGAATACTGCTCAGGTACTTGCTTCAGTTACTCACTGTGGTCCCTGGTAATAAGGTGGTTGGTCCCTTAGTGGCGACAGCTTCCCTTCTACCTCCGACCACTGACAGGTTCTCTGGTCGGCAGAACCGTCACTTCTGGTTGGACTGCAAGCTGCAATCTCAACCCTGCGCTGCTCTCTCACTTCTGGATAGGCCCTCACATAGCCTAGCAGCCAGATGCCCCCGGTATAGGCCCAATCTCCGGCCTAGCAGCCCGGGGTGTATGACACACAACCACCCAGACAGCCGTCCAGGTGGCACAGAACACAGGTCACCTAACCTCACCCAAATATATAGGTTCTCCCAGCAGGCCAAGGGATTCAAGGAATCCCCTGCCCATTGGCTGAGATAACCCATATATCCATAACCTGACCTTGGGTTGCCCTTCTCGTATCTAGTACCACCAAGAACCCGACCACCTAGCGATAGAAGAGAAAAGTGCAACAAGGCCAAACTTAAGAAGAAATCAATGGATCTCTAGCAATTGACCAGGGCAACTACTCCTGGCAAATAAATTTGTGAGGAGCTCCCTGACTAAACGCCAGGGCGCTACATATATTATTGCAATTGTTTTTTGATCAGCCCTTTTGGGGGGCTTTGGTGAGATATTAAGGGTCTAAACTGGCATTTCTCTTTTGAAACAGAGAAATCGACTGAGGACAGAGATGTTCCAGTCCCTTTCTCAGCAGCCTCAGCTTTGAAAATGAATGAACAGGGGACAGTGGCTCCTGTTCATTCATAAACTGAAGCAGAGTAAACACAGTTTACTATGCTCAGTTATCAAAGGGCACAGGAGTGATCGGTAGCAATAGCTCACTGGGGGTTATTTACTAAAGGAAAATCCACTTTGCACTACAAGTGCAAACTACAAGTGCAAATTGCATTGAAATTGCACATGGAAGTGCAGTTGCTGTAAATCCGAGGGGGACATGCAAGGAAAATAAAAAACATAATTTTAGCTTGCACATGATTGGATAATAAAATCAGAAGAGCTTCCCCTCATTTCAGATCTACCCCTCAGATTTACAGCGACTGCACTTCCAAGTGCACTTTCAGTGCAATTTCAAGTTCACTTTTCACTTGTAGTTTGCACTTGTAGTGCAAAGTGGATTTGCCTTTCGTAAATAACCCCCAGTGTCTCTTTTTGATCCGCAGACACCCCTGTCTGTAAAATCCTCAGGACTCTTGTTAAAAGTCCTCAACGAGCAAGAGGAGGGCATGGGAGCAGATTGGCGGGCACGTTTTTTCCAATTGGGAAGATTTTACTGGCACAATGGAGGATGATAAGGTTAAAGGGGTTGTAAAGGTTCGTGTTTTTTTACCTTAATGCATCCTATGTATTAAGGTGAAAAAACACCTGGCAGTTTTGTTTACCTGAACCCTCGAACTTGTCCCACGGGGACAGGCCGTCTCTCTGCCCGGGGTTCTCGACTCTTGATTGGATAGATTGATAGCAGCACAGCCATTGGCTCCCGCTGCTGTTAATCAAATCCAATGACGCGGGCACCCGGGGGCGGGGCCAAGTCCTGCTTTTGGCCTCTATGAACGTTTCACGTGCACTTAAATTGGAAGTTCCATTTTTGTGTGGAACTCCGCTTTAAAGCTGCAAATGTACACAACAGTAAGGGCTCATTACCAAATGCATCAATACCTTGTGTTTATGTGGCATTTATTCAGCCTCCTAACAGACCTTTAACACATGAATATTACAATGGGTACCACATAGTCCTGTTCACACAAGAGTAGTAGCGTTGTCTTAAAAATGAAGCAGCATGTCGCTTTTAGGGCCAGTTCACACCATAGAAACGCAGTCCGGATGCGTTCCAGGTGCTTTTCTGCATGCACATTTTTGATGCGTTCCAGTGCGTTTTTCCCCCCTCTTTTTTCTTAATCTTAAATAAGGACAAGTGTGTTGCAGTGCGTTTTTGGTGCATTTAGGTGTGTTCCAGTGCGTTCCAGTGCATTTTTTGATGCATTTTACAGCATTCCAGTACAATCCAGTGCAGAAAAAATGCAGCATGTTCTACTTTTTTTTCTGGAACTGGAACGCATTGGAACTGCAAGCACTGGTGTGAACTATGCCATTAAAAACCATATAACCTACTTTCCATGCTTTTTGATGCAGAAAAAAACGCACTGGACTGCATGTGGTGTGAACTGGCCCTTAGGCCTCATGCACACTGGACATTATAATAACGTTATAAAAACGCCAGTAGCTTTGCAGTGAGTTTTTCAACTTTTTTCAACGTTTTTGCAATATCTTTTTTATCGTTTTTCTGCGTTAGCGTTTTAGCGGGTTTTTCTTTTTTTAAATTATTTATTTATTTATTTTTTCTCAATGGATCAACAATTTAAAAAAAATGCTGGTGAGCGAAGTTTTTGAGAGTTTATCGATGTTTATCAGCATTTATTATCGTTAGAGCGTTTTTAAAGCTGAAAAACATCTCTCAGAACCCACTAGTTTTGGTTTTTTTTTTTACTGCTCAAAAACGCCACTGCTCAAAACTGCTGATAACAGCCTATGTGTGCATGGACACATAGAATAACATGATGGAGAGTTTAATGACTGTAGAAAAAAACGTATGAAGCCAAAAACAGCTGCTGTAAAAACGGGCAGTGTGTATGAGGCCTTATGAGGCATCAATGCTCATCATCGATCCCCTGATGAAGTCACACGACACCACGCGTAGGGACACGGAGAGGCATTCATACCTGAAAGATAACGAGTTCGGTGCTCGTTTGGAGATAAGCAAAACCTTTATTTTTATTTTGTGAGTTTTTTACTGTGAGTTTCGATTTTAATGCCTGAATAAACTGCTTACTAAGCTATTATTTAAACGTACTACACTATACGGCTCCCCCTTTATTTTTCACCTACCACTCCGGCGATTGCCGAGAGAGATAAGGCTAAAGATACCAGGAGCCAGGGAAGGAAGAAGGAAACACACACCCTCCTAGGCAGAGCAGCACGTCAGAAGAAGAGGACAGCAGAACCCATATTACTATCTTTATGCAATTAACCCTTTACCGCAAGGTAAGGGTCCATTACTTATCATAGTGTGCCCCACACGAAGAGGAACGCCCCCCCACTATTTTATGACACCCCACTGCACGAACACCACTTCTGTATAAGGATCATATCACTTACACCGAGATTTGTAATCACAGTTATCAAACTGTCAAGGACTTTTTCTCGAAATCACGGACCTATGTGCATGCTACTTGATTTTGGTCACATTTACCTCTTTACGGATATTAATTTCCAGCCTTGTTCTTATATAACAACTTTGTGCTACTCTATTTTGCATTTCTTTCTCTTGAAATCGCATTTTTTCTGTTAAATCGCATTCTGCGTTTTTTTGCGACTCAGTTTTTTGCAAATCGCATTCTGCATTTTTTTTTTTTTGTGCATATCTATATATGTATAACTCTCTCTAGTCAAGCAGACTAGCTCCACTTATGCTTCACTATCTGCACCTTAAATGCATTGTGCACTTTCATTCACTGTTTAATTTTTTATTCTTGTCAGTGCATCTTACTTTCTGCACTATCATCTTATCATCACACTCCACAGATTGAGATATCAACTTTTTCTACACTGTATCGCATAGCCAGTGTTATTATATATACAAGCACCTCACAGTTTTACTATATATACCGACACGTCACGGTTATATATATTTATTCTTTGCAGTATGCACTTTATATTTTATATTGATCTACACCATATGTTCACCTAATATATTTTTTATATATTTTATTGATATTTTTTATGTCTCATATTTATGATGTTTTACTAGCTATTATATGAATGTGCCATTAGTCATTTTGACACTCTCGCACTGTTTACATATTTATCTATCGGCCACCACTATTATCAGTATATTTATTGATCGCAGTACATTGTGCTTACCACTAGGTATCATTCACCTCACACTCAGAGTTTGGATCTAACTGGTAGACGAGACAATATCATTGTCTATTGCCATTGTATACATTAGGGGTTCACGCCTTTGCCCCAATACTGCCACCTTGAGGCAGATCTAATACATTCCCCTGGGGAACAGCGCAGCATCACCCCCACTTTTCTATACACTGTTCAGTAGGTACGGTCTGACCTACATTCGGTGCTTGCAGCAGTCCCCCCTCAGTCAACCCTTCCCTCCCATCCCCCACCCTTCCCTCTCCACGGTAGCGCAGGAATACTCTATCACAATGCTCATCATCAGCCGCCTCTATTGATTTCAACATTCATTTAATGCCCTGTAACCACACCTTTAACAGCACCCTATAGCATTTATGGTGTGTTAGTGAAGCATTTATAAAGTGTTAACTGGGCATTGGGGGAGAGGCAGTGAAGGATCCTGTATCCCAGAAAACGCTGGGAAATAATAGAGAACTGGGACAGAGCAGCTCTAGCCACATTCTGTTTGTACAGAGCATCCTTGTGGTAACACCATTTTCTTCTGTGTGCAGGTAAAAATATCAAACCAGCCAGCAATACTGACAGTGCCAGGTGCCAAGCATTGAGCATTGTTGCCAGTGGCAAAGCTTTTTGATTCAGCATAGTTGAGCTGGACCAAGCGAAGTGTCAAAGAGATCAAAGTATACAAATCCATCTCGCTCTCGGCACAGCTGTATTTGCACTAATTGACGCAAATATGCGGCCGCTCTGCGCCAAGGCTCACCCGCTGAGAGGCCGCTTATTTTTGCGTGCGGCGGGCACCAAGGGGTTAAAAAAAGTGAGACCTCTGTACTGTAAAATGAAAATGAGAACATGAAATATACTATGCTGACCCAGAAAAATACGTCTTTCAGGTTATTTTGTTTGTTTTAAAAAAGCAGACCAAAGAAAGATCCTAAAAAAAATGGAGTAAAACTAATCAGAAACGTTTATACATTGAAAACATTTGCTATTGGTAACTATATATTTATCATTTTACATATCATTATTGCTCATTATACTGCCTTACTGAACAGCTTGTAAAGTATATCCTCTTTACTACTTTTTATTTTATCATGTGTTATGGTTATTACACAATTGTTGTTGATCCTTTTTGTTTTTTTACTAAACATAGTAGATCACCTGCTCTGGGATCATACAAGATACGTGCTGCATTAATCTAGGTCTCCACTCTGCAAATCTCTCCTTGCACTCAGTGTTGTTTAGTTGTTATCAGGGACAGAAACATAAAATGCTGTCATTAAGAGGTATGTTAGACTGAATTATGGACAAAGCTTGGGTGTTCACTGCCAAGATCATCATAGAAAGTTTTTAGTGATCTCATTATTGTAAAATAGTCCAAACACAACAGTATACTAACATTATGTAAGCACCACTCTGCTATTCTTGTCTAGACTGTGGGACTTAAAACGGAACTGAAACCCACTGATTTACCTTCTTTCCAAAACAGTTCAATTCAAGTTCAAATGCAGTGATAACTGTTATGCCCTTTACACACGGTCCGAATTTTTGACAACAACTGTTCGGTGTGAGCTTGTTGTCGGAAAATCCGACCGTGTGTATGCTCCATCGGACATTTGCTGTCGGAATTTCCGACAACAAATGTTTGAGAGCTGGTTCTCAAATTTTCCGACAACAAAATTCCACGCATGCTCGGAATCAAGCAGAAGAGCCACACTGGCTATTGAACTTAATTTTTCTTGGGTCGTCGTAAGTCTTGTACGTCGCCGCGTTCTTGGCGTTCGGAATTTCCGACAACATTTGTGTGACCATGTGTATGCAAGACAAGTTTGAGCCAACATCCGTCAGAAAAAAATCCACAATTTTGTTGTCGGAATGTCCGATCGCCTGTACGCGACATTACAGTTACTAGTGTGCTTACCTTAAGGGTCCTTTCACACGGGACGTGATGATCTGCCCCGTGAACATCCGCTTGCTCAACGGGGATCGCTCCGTTGATCCCTGCTGAGCCGGCGGATGACAGGATGGCACTGTGCAGGGACCGCCCTGTCAGATTTCTGCTCTCCCCTATGGGGGGATCAGATGAACACGGACCGTCTGTCCGTGTTCATCTGATCTGCTCTGCAGACGGATAGAAAAATAGGATTTTCCTCCGTCTGCAGAATCGGACAATAGCGGGGATGGATGATATCGGGTATTAGGGGATGTTCATCCGCTGACACCCGCTATCCCATAGGGATGCATGCATGTCCGTATTTCATCCGAAAACGGATGGATGAAATACGGACATACTGTCCGCACATGTGAAAGGGGCCTAACTCAAGATCAGCTCTCAACTGATTTGTCAAGCAATCAAATGGCTGATGTCATAACTGATCATTGTGCAGCACCCTGGCACCTCCAGATCAATCAGAGGCTAAGATGGCAGCTTCCTTGGCTGTAAAGAAGAGGAGGGTTTAGTTCTAATTTAAAGCTGTTATGTTACCTCTCAACAAACATATCCATTTCTTGTAGTTATTCTGAATAATAGTTGTGTCATTTTATGCTTTACTGTTTAGTGACACTTTACTTTGTGCTTGAAGGAAAAAGCAACAGGATAACCAATTTCCCCCACCCCCTACAACATTTTATCATGTTTACTTCTCTACCTCAGTAGGAAAAATACATGATACTTCTAGGTATGAGGGGCTTGTGCCTTGCTCCATTCTACTATTTGACAGCTATGTGATATTGGGGTGGCAAAACAGGGGTTGATCTACTAAAGGCTGTTCACTTTGCAGAGGAAGTTGCACTTTAAAAGGGAAATTGCCCCGGAGCTTAGTGAATGTTGTGAAGAATACCCAATCCCATGCAAAGAGAATACAAAATGCAGTTTTTCTTGTGCATGAATGGATGATGGAAGTCAGCAGAGCTTTACCTCATTCACTAAACTATGTGAAAAACTCCCTTGCAAAGGGAACAGTTTATTTGCCTTTATTAAATCAATCCCAGGGTCCCCAGCCCTGTATAAGGTCCAACAGGTGGTCTTGGAGCCCATACAGGGCTGTCCTTCTTTGCTGCTGGTAGCTGGACAGAATAACAGGTATGCATGTGGTGCTGGGGCTGGAGTAAATTAAAGTGGATGTAAACCCGATTCATGAAATTTGAGTTGGGCACATATATCTGCAGTATTTTCTTATCTCTCTTCAAAGCATTATGTTCAGTAGCTTTCTCCTGCTCAGTAGCTCTGTTATCAGCTTAATAACTTCTGACAAGTTCTCAGAGACGGCAGCCTGAAGTGTGTGTTGTGGGAGGTTGCTATACATAGATTAGCAGTCAACTTGCCCTCTCACAGCAGAGCTCTGCACAGTCCTTCCTTTGCCAATGTGGAGTGGGGGTGTGTGCCTTTCCTCCAATCAGCTGTTTTGGCTTTATGCCAATAATCCACTCCCAGTGCTGACCAGGAAGAGAAAATCTGTAACACAAAGAGCACTTTTTAAAAGATATATACAGCTGAAGACAGCAGATATACATGTAAAACTTAGGTAGGGAGATTTGTTTCATCCCCGTGTATCATCTAAGGCTGTTCACTTCACTGGGTATATGTGAGGGTTTACATCCACTTTAAGTTACTTTGCACTGCATGGGTAAGGTGAATCATCTCATTTATATAGTACAGTTTCACGTATGATGTAGCCATAGAAGTGCACACAATTTAGCTAAAAATCTTTAGATCTTTTAGTGCACTATTGGGTTTTGTAAATAAGCTCTAATATTTGACTTTAATCAAGTTCTCACACAAGATATGACATGTGGCTACAAGCACTAAGTTTACCCAAAGCCTTGGTTTATTATATAATTACATCTGTCGGATGAGCAGCAGACCCTTCTAAGCATTTTGCCATATGTCAGCATTTTATATTTACTCTAAATATAGTTGGGTATTTGTAATTCCTGAGAAATGATTTATGTGCTATTTACTCATATCCCGTATGCTCAGAGTGTTTCAGAATCAGTTCTCATGATCCATGCCAAGAGCAGTAGCAACTACGATTTAAGCAATATGTTATACTTTGTTTTTCTAGTACTCTTTCCTATCTATAATTTTTGTTGTTATGAAGGCAGAAAAAATATGTATGGCAAAATGTGGTCACTGCAATAATACAGTTTAGCTGATAATTTTTTTTTTACGAAAAAGGTAAATATGGCTCTTTTTTTTTTAACAGCCAGTTAAGTATAGATTTTAACATGCCTTAGAAAATGACGAGTGGGCTTCTTTCTGCAGTTATATGTTCACAGAAACTTCCAAAACATACATTTTAAATGCAACTAGCCCAAGTTCCTAAATCTAACTTGGTATCAGCCTCATGTTGTTTCATGTACACAGAGCTCAGACTGGGAGAGGTAGGAGCTGTACCAACTAGGCTTTGCTGCAAGCACAAGTGCTGATAAAGAACATGCCGACAGGAAGAGAGTAGAAATAGATGACCTAATTTGTTTTCAGGCAGTTGGTGGAGAGGTGGACAAAACTGTATCTCTTGTAAACTAACAATTTTTAACAGCAAGCATGAAAAGAATGGAAACTTTCAGTGATTTGAAGCCACCAAAAAAATCCTCTGGTGCCGTAGCGAAGCTGGATCGCTTTTGTCACAAGGAGAAGGATGCAGCCAGAGAAGATGGCGCCACACCTCCCGCGATACTGGGAAGGTGCTGGATTTGAACTCTACCTGCCAAAGCACACTGACCACTGAAATTGAGGAGGTAAAGGTGGACATCTCGCTTCTCAGGCAGGATTTAAAAAAAGCTGTGGGCAGGGTCACAGAAGCCAAACACCGGCTCGGCCACATGGAGGACAAGATCCCACCATTGCAAGTCTCCACCGAACGCTTAGAGCATCAGCTCAACTCACCATTGCAGAAGCAGGATGATATAGAGAATCGGCTCTAGAGATGTCCTCTTTGGTTTGTGGGCTTGCCTGAGGGTGCGGAGGGCTCAGATTCCCCCTCCTTTTTGGAAACCCTGCTTATCAACAGGGAATCTTTTTCTACTATGTTTGTAGTGGAGCATGCCCACTGCTTGGCTTCCAGACCACCGCCTAGCAGGGCACCACCGTGCACATTCATTGCCAAACTTCTGAACTACAAAGACCGCAACACCATTCTATGGCTTACTCGGATGAAGGGCAACATCCTCTTCATGAATGTGCACATCGCAGTATTCACTGATTTCTCAGCAGAGGTTCAGAAGCCAGACGCTCCATTCACAGAGGCCAAGCGGCAGCTTCAGATTCACCAACTAACCTTTGCCATGTTTTAACCAGCTAGACTCCGGGTGGTAGGCGATGACAGGGTTAATTTCTTTGAAGATCACAAATCTGTACTTACCTGGCAGGAATGATGTGATGCTGCTGGTCCCGCACCTGCCTGAGAGTCCCTATGAGCGCCCTCCCTTCGATGGCCCCTGATGACCTGTGCTATTGCTTTTCTACGCTGATACCCTGGATACATTACAACAGCCCGTGAGTTGGTCATACGCCTTCGACTCCATTTTCATACCTTCTCCCGTTTAATTTGTTCATGCCATGGGCCTAAGTTTACCAACACGCTATTTCACAATACATGGCGGAAGCAATTATTTATTTTCCTCTTCTTTGTATATGTGCCAATATGCAGTCCCCCATTTCCGTCCGTCCTGTCCATCTGCCGATTGGGATAATCCATGCTTGGTTGACCCGTTGTCGCTGACAGTCGGGCCCAACAGTTTTGGTAAGCGTGTATAAGTCATACCATTTGTTTGAAAGAAATTTCCATGTGATGGTCCATACGGCTTTATGACATCTTTACCATGATATTCTTCAACCTCCATGATGGACATTTTTATTTAATTTGTTTTCACTGGTTTGATTATTTAGCGCTACACTTCCACCTCCATTACTTTCTGAATTTTTGTCACATTCATGTGTAGTTGCTTACTTTTTTGTTTATTTTTTGGGTAACCGCAATAATTATTTTTATCGAGATTCTATTTTAGCTCCAATCTAAAAATCCTTTGGAAAGGTCTGGGAGTCATTAAGGTCACACGTCTGACTTGTTTCCTCTACCCACATCTACAGATACAAAGCTTCTTCTAAATTGGATTTACAGTTAGCAGAAGAGTGGCTAGAGTCTCTAGAACAGTTTTTTCAGGTGGACCCCTCTGTAGTTAATGCCTCTTTAGTGAGAATGCAGGCTAGACTAGTCAACCAACTTAATTTTGAAAAGGTGAAATAGCAAATCTTCTTCATTAAGCAAAGAATATTTGAGCATGGGGAATGGGTGGTTCAGCTCCTTGCCTAATTGGCTCATCATGGTCACAAGCCCCCTGTGGTAGTCTCCTTACAGAATGCTCTGACCCTGACCTTGTAGCCAAGGAATTCAAAGATTTCTATCAGGAATTATATTCTTCTACCGTCCACTACTCTCAAGACGAGCTGTCCTCCTTCCTGCAGAATGTCCAATCTCCCTCTCTGTCCCCATCTCAGGTTACTCAGCTCGAGGCCCCAGTTATAACAAATGATATAGAGGAAGCTATGGCCCATCTCACCCCTCGAAGGCACTGGGATCGGACAGCCTTTCCCTAGAGTTCTATACTCAATTTTGAGAGGTTATGGGTCCTAAACTACGAGAACACTTTACCCATGTCCTTGACTCTACCACTCTGCCTTCTTCCATGGGAGATGCCCTCATTGTATTAATTCCAAAACCTGGCATTATATACCGAATCATACCGGCCCATATCTCTTCTACAGGTAGACGTAAAGATTTAAGCTAAAACAATAGCCCTGAGTTATTCTCAGTTTAATTCACCCAGATCAGGTAGGGTTTATGCCTAACAAAAGCACAGCCTTTAAATCTTAGCCCCCGTACACACGATCGGAAATTCCGACCACAAAATCGTCAGATTTTTTCAGATTCCAACGGAAAAAGCCTGCTAGAGCCCACATGGTCGGATTTTCCAACAACATAATCCGATTGGACCTTTTCCTTTGGAAAATCTGACCATGTGTACGGGGCATTAGACGATTTGCAGACATTGCATGATATTACAGGATCACGAGTTGTGGTTAGTTTAGATGCTGCCAAGGCATTCGATTCGGTGGAGTGGGGCTATCCCTGGGAATGCCTCCGTTGATTTGGATTCAGCCCCAATGTTATCAAATGGTTGCTGCTCTTGTATCAAGCTCCTTTGGCTCGGATCCAGGTTAATTGCAGGAATTCCAAGTCCTTCCCCTTAACGCGGGGTATACGGTAGGGATGTCCAATCTCCCCGTTGCTATATGCTTTGGCCATGGAACCGCTGGCAATTGTTATAAAAGATCATCCAGACATCAGAGGCCTCTGTGTGGGTCGGCTAGTCGAATCCATCAGTCTATATGCAGATGACATGCTACTGTATCTGCAGGATGCGGGTCCATCTCTACAAGCAGCTCTGTGCCTAATTAAAAAGTTTTGTGAATTCTCAGACCTTCAAATTAATTGGGGGAAATCCCAGATCCTCCCTTTAGATATTTGAGTTCTCCCTCTCGATCAGGCCCCCATGCCTTTGGTAAGAGCCAGCCAGATCAAATATTTCGACATTCAGATCTTTTCCGCTCACTGTATGATTATATCCGGTTGAATATACAGTAGAACCCCTTTCTAAGCTACTTAAATCCAAAACGCAGATTTGGTCCAGACTCCCTTTAGGTGTCATGGGTTGCATTCATTTAGTGAAAATGTTGCTTCCCAAACGACTGCATATTTTTTGGCAGACTCCCCTCTACATACCTTGGCATATTTAAATCTCTAGAGTCTATATTAAACACTTTTGTATGGGGTTCCTCCCACCACGAGTTGTCATGATGTTTCCTGAAATATCCCACCAACCATTCTTCTAGTCACCCCACAAGATTATTCCCATTTGGGCGGCCATGGACATGCTCTATCATCACAGCAAAATGTGGTACTTGGCTGCCAATATATCAGCCCTACACACTCATACACCCCTTTGGGGCGATTCCTGTTTGTCTGAATTATTGCTGATACCTGAATCCAGGCTCTGGGTAGACAGCAGAGTCTTGACTCAGGGGGGCTGAATACAAAAGCACGCCACACTTTTCACATATTTATTTGTAAAAAATGTTGAAAACCATTTATCATTTTCCTTCCACTTCACAATTATGTGCCACTTTGTGTTGGTCTATCACATAAAACCCCAATAAAATCAGAGAAGCAGCCAAGAGGCCCATGGTAACTCTTGAGGAGCTTCAGAGATCCACAGCTCAGGTGGGAGAATCTGTCCACAGGACAACTATTAGTTGTGCACTCCACAAATCTGACCTTTATGGAAGAGTGGCAAGAAGAAAGCCATTGTTGAAAAAAAGCCATAAGAAGTCCCATTTGAATACAAATGCACGCCACACTTTTCACATATTTATTGTTAAAAAAAATTGAAAAACATTTATCATTTTCCTTCCAATTCACAATTATGTGCCAGTTTGTGTTGGTCTATCACATAAAATCCCAATACATTTATGTTTTTGGTTGTAACATGACAAAATGTGGAAAATTTCAAGGGGTATGAATACTTTTTCAATGCACTGTATATCTCTCTCAGGTTCTCTCTGGAAGAAGCGTTAAATCTTTTCAAGGACTTAAGACTGGTTTTGGATTGCCCAACTCTATGTTTTTTCACTACCTCCAATTACACCACGCCTTACACTCTCAGTTTGGTGGTTCCATCCCCAGTCTTGACCGTGTTCATGGATTCCGACTCCAAGAAACTGACATCCATATTCTATAACTGCCTTTTACTACCAGTAGCCACTAAAAAGCATACAATGTAAAATCTAGATGGGGGAGGATGTTGGAGAGCTGGAGGATGATGATTGGGATCAGGTTTTGTAAACCAGTCTCTCCAAATTCTCTGATAGACTTACTCATTTATAAATATTGCATAGTTCTTACTTGACTCCCATTTGTCTATCCAGGTATCGACCACACCACAACTTAGCTTGCCCTAGGTGCAGTGAGGACAATGCTACTTTCTTTCATTTATTATGGTCCTGCCCTGCCATAGTAGGTTATTGGACCCAAGTGGTCATGTTTATTCATGATCGCATGGGTTCTCCACTCACCCTTTGCCCAAAACAATGTATACTGGGCCTCCTTCCCACCTCAGAAGAGGATAAACACCTCCATATTTTCCTCCATAAAACACTCTTTATAGCCTGATTGCTAGGGTATGTCTTAGGGAGTCCCCACTGACCTTTCAGAGCTGGGTTGCTGCAGTTAACATGAACTTACCATACAAAAAAGTCTTGTATGTCCACAGAGGGTACCCTACCAAACACCATAAAATCTGGGAAAAGTGGTGGTTAGAAAACGTCTCTACATGCTTTATTGATGAACCAGGTGTTTGATATGGTACAAGGTCATAGACCCTACAAACCACTTGAAGTGGGGTTTTTCAACCTATATTATTATGTTTTGTAAACCAATGTATGAGGTGTCTGCCAACCAATTACTGTACCACTTTACTTGATAAATGTGGGTACTGTTACATACTACTTTATGTATTTGTCCATTATGTGTGAACATGTCATTGTACTTTGTTCCCTTTTGGTGCTAAATGCACCATCATCTGTTCACTTCTTTCAATAAAGAATTTGTTGTTTTATTAAAAAAAGAAGAGAAGATTAGCAAGTGTACTTATGCAAACAATCAGATAATACCATTACTCTGAGAGATATGCTTAAGAACATGCAGCATTCCGACTAAAGGTAATTAATAGGAATGAACTGCATTTACCTAGCAACAGTACATAAAGACAGTCCTAACTTGTTAAAACAATCGCAGTTTTATCCCACTGGCCAGTGTTCGGTTCCACCAGAGAGAGCCAGACAATGACCCCCTCAGGACCTGTCATCTTATCAGGTACCACGCCTAATGACTGAGTGCTTGGTGTCTTGAACTTGGTGCTTGGTTACTCTGAGCAACTATTTCCCTTCTCCTTGTCTTGCCGAGTTAAGCCTTTTGTAGCAGCTGAGCTTCATACCCCTTTGTGCTTTACAGACCCTGGTTCTTTAGGCCAGAACTCACATGCACCCCTTTGAATAGCTTCAGACAAGGCTTGGAGCAGTTAATGTAAATTTACTGAAGAGACTTCAACATTACAGTCCAAAATTCCTACCTATAGTACTATAGTTGTGTGGCTGCCCAGGCATACCTCTCTGAGGAGAAAGCCCATGCTGGTATTCTCCATTACTTAGTTGTCCTCCAGAACCCAAGTGCCATCAGCAGACTGCAAGGTGCAGCAGTCCCAAGAACACAAGTTGAGCCAAGAGCAGGAATGGACCTCAGCCTTACACCTTTTTATACCACAGGTGGGCTGGCTGGGGCCTAAAATCCCAGGAACTGAGCACACATATCCTAACCCTTTCCCCCACCCTGGGCCAACTACTAACTCACTAAATCAGCATTAAAGAAGAAGTACAGCCAGAGCTGTTTTTTTTTTTTGTACTCCTATGACCAATTTTCAGCAGACAGCGGGCTAAAATCTGCTGTCTGCTGACATCACAGAATTGTTCCAGGCTCGGGCAAGATCACAACACTGGGGTCAGGATCCGCCCACATCCTTGAACCAGCTCCCGGCTCAGCTTCTCAGCGAGCTGCTAAGAGCCTGTGCCGGCCACTCCCACCCACTCCACAGCCCAGCGCTCCAGTGAGCGAGGAGGGGGCAGAGCAGAGAGCAGTGACTGACAGTCAGCAGCTCTCTGCTCAGGGGGGGGGCTTTGAGAACCGCGCAATTTGTGGTGTTAGATCACTCAGTTCTCAGTGTTAGAGCTGGCTGGGGACCGATGCAGCATCAGATCAATGCTGCATCCACCTAGGTAAGTATGAAACTGCAAAAACCCCAAACCTCATACGTCTCTTTTAAAACTACACTATTTTAAACTGCCTACATGTGGACTGGGCTTTGTAGTAGGTTTATCATCCTCTGTGGACAGTCCAAGCAAAGTCTTTTCACTAGAAATTAACCACATGCCGACCGGGCCATAGCCAAAAGATGGCTACAGCACAGTCGGCTTATTCTGAGAGGGCATCCATGCACATCCTCACAGAATCTTGCTCCCGCGCACCCCCCTGGGGTGTGCTCCCAGAAACATCCATGCATCTCGGATCCCGGTAAATGGCCTCTCTGTCAAATGACGGAGCGATCACAACAACAGACCGGTGTCACGTCCAGTTCCTCCCTCCCCTCTCTGTACCAATTGGTACAGTGTGAGGGGAGAGGGGGAGAGATTGCTTGCAGCAGCGCTGTGGGCTGGATGTGTAGTGCCTACAGCACTGCTCAGTGCCCATTCCAACCACATCCATACTCTGCCCATACTCTGCCAATATACTCTGCAATACTCTGCCAATATACTCTGCCCATACTCTGCTATACCCTGAAATACTCTGCCATACTCTGCCATACTCTGCCATACCCTGCAATACTCTGCCATTCCCTGCCATACCCTGCCATACCCTGCCATACCCTGCAATACCCTGCAATACTCTGCAATACCCTGCAAAACTCTGCAGTACCCTGCAATACTCTGCCATACCCTGCCATACCCTGCCATACCCTGCCATACCCTGCCATACTCTGCAATACTCTGCCATACCCTGCAATACCCTGCCATACTCATCCATACTCTGCAATACTCATTCATACTCATCCATACGCTGCAATACTCATCCATACTCTGCAATACTCATCCATCCATACTCAGCTATACTCAGCCATACCCAGCCATCCCACCCACATTCAGCCATACCCACCCAGCCATACCCAGCCATCCACATCCACGGCTCATCCATGCCACATCAGTTCGCATCCATGCTACTACAGTGCCTTAAAGTGTAATTAGATAGTCAAATCAGACTTAAAATTTATGCTCGTAGAACACCTGATGGCACTCCCTGCATGTTGGGCCTCTGCATGTGGCCACGCTGTGAAGAAAAACTCACACATGTGGTATTTCCATACTCAGGGGGAATAGCAGACTGTATTTTGGGGTGTACTTTGTGCTATGCATATGCTGTGTGTGAGAAATAACCTGATAATATGACAATTTTGTGAAAAAAAATAAAATAAATAATTTGATTTTGCAAAGAATTATGGGAAAAAAATACAACTACAAAAACCTCACCGTGCCTCTTTCTAAATACCTTGGAATGTCTACTTTCCAAAAAGGGGTCATTTGGGGGGTATTTGCACTTTCCTGGCATGTTAGGGTCTCAAGAAATGAGACCATCAGTACTTCAGGTGTGGTGTGATAAATTTTCAGAGATTGGCACCATAGTTTGTGGACTCTATAACTTTCTCACTGACCAAATAATATACACCAATTTTGATTATTTTTACCAAATATATGTAGCAGTATAAATTTTGGCCAAAATTTATGAAGAAAAATTACTAATTTGCTAAATTTTAACAGAAACAAATACATTTTATTTTTTTACAGAATTTTCAGTATTTTTTAATTCATAGCGCAAAAAATACCACCAAAAGAAAGCTCTATTTGTGTGAAAAAAAGGACAAAAATGTCACATGGGTACAGTGTTGCATGGGGTTACCACTGCTCCAGGTAGGTCCATTCCATTTTTGCACGATTACTATATTCCTGGGCTTATATATATCGTATGATCACAGTTTAGTTTGATATTATGGACTGAGAAAATTGAGTACTGTCACAGATTATGGACTGGTAACATCTGCTGAGACTTCACGCATTTAGCTTTATCTGACAGGGCTGGTTTTCCAGCCGGTCGGATAATTAATTAATTAATTATTTAATCACCCAGTCACATGTTTTATCACAAATAGTATATATTTGCTAGTTATTCTAGTGATCATTAGCTATGAGTAAGCACTTTGTTTAGTGTGAAACGCGTCAGCTTGTTCCTGTATTGCTTTGCTGTGGCTTGTACAGTGTGATCCTGATGTTCTAATAAAGGCACGAGAAATTTCTTTTGGAGTGCGACTGTCCAGAACTTTCTATTCACCTTGATTTACAGTGTTGCATGACTGAGTAATTGTCATTCAAAGTGTGAGAGCACTGAAAGCTGAAAATTGGTCTGGTTAGGAAGGGGGTTTAAGTGCCCAGTGGTACAAGTGCAGTTGCTGTGAAGCTTCATTTTGCAAAGACTACCCAATCACGTGCAAAGAAAATTTAAAAAAATGCATTTTTGCTTGCACATGATTGGAAGATGAACGTCAGCAGAGTTTCTGCTCATTTACTAAGCTCTGGAACAACTGCACTTTGGAAAGTCCATAGTCTTTAGTAAATCGACCCCAAAGTCTCTAGGATCACACTCACCAGTCTGTATTTACAAATGTCCTTGGAAAATTGGTTGCCTCCTTCCAATATCCTTGCAACACTTTCACCCTATGATATTAGACTAGATTCTCAGACAACAGTCCCTCAGTCAGCTCTCAGTAACTTTCAGCAAAGCGGGCCTCCAGGTAGCCCACATGAGACCTCGACACCCTGCAGAATGACCTAAGAGGCTAGCAGCCACCCTAGGCTGTGACCTCCTTCTCAGGAAAAAGACCAGGCTGCTCTATGGCTCCGAAAATGTATACAGACTCCTAATCAGCCTCTGGGCACCTCTCCCTGGGAAATGGCCAGGGCTGTATGAATATTCAGCTGTGGATTAGACTCTTCCTGTTCACTAACGTCCAGAACATTTCTTGACCAGCCAGGGGAGAGTAGTCAATCCTGAAGCCACTAAGACAAAATACAGGCCAGAACAATCAACACAGCCACACTGATTACAGTGAGCCAAAACAAAATGTACATAACAATGAACTGCAGCTCCACTGGATATAATGAGCCAGAACTAAATTTGCCTAATCCTAGCACTATCTAGGAGGGTGCTACACCAGGCCCAGGGTGCTCTATTTTGGGTCTCCAGACATGTGCTCTGGTTCAGTTCAAGGCCTCAGACAGGAACAGAGTTGCTGTTATTTTCTTCTTTCAATCCTGCTTTCCCTCTTTTACTTCCTTACAAGCGGTGGAAGTGCTCTCTCTGTTAAAGTCTGATCACACGCACTCCCAGGGAGAAGGTGTCCAGTCTCTGATGTTCTGTTAGATAAATAAGCGGCTCAGTCAGTTCCCAACGCTGCCTTTTTGACTGTTCCCCTTCCTTTACTCTCAACAGCCTCCAGATACCTCCAGGACTGATCCAGACCCAGCAAACATGGCTTCCATTCATCTGCACTGCAGATACTCCATAAACAAGCATTGCAATGTGGTCTCCTTGATGGCTGCTGTACTTCTACATTAATGAATATTCAATTTAACCCTGTCCACATTGCAGAAGGATAAGGCATATGAATAATGTGAGTCACTGGCTTGTAGGATTGTGGATGGTATGTATGTGTCAATTAGGCTTCTCACACAGACATGGTAGGGGGTTCCAGGGTTTATGGCTGATGTGGAGAAAGCAAACTCTGTATTCACCGAATTTTAATAAGTTCTGTTCTGGGTGCTGGAGTCTGGAGACTTTGCAGAGCTTTGGGTGGGATAAAGCATTTATTCCTAGGTCCACATCTTACCGGCTCATCAAATGTTATTATTGGTCTCAGCTTTTATATATGCAAGCTGACTGATGCTCAGGATTCTCTCTCTGATGTGATAGCCTGCTGCTGGGTGAAATTGCTGGGTGAGTGCTGACAGAACACTAAATTGGTAAAATTTCTGTCTGTTTGTTTTGAGAAACTCCTTAGGGGACATCCTGTTAATCAGAAACTGACCTGAGATTAGTTAGTAGCTCAGATGAGTAAATGCTTTGTTTATATTATGGACCCGCTTTATAAAGCTCTCCTGCATTGAAATTGTGTTTGTTTGTTGTCTTGCTGAATAAAAGTATAGGACAAACCTTCTTAGACTGTTCCTAGTGTCCCTGTCTTGTGCAAGCTATACCACTGCCAATACCAGTTGTGCCTGTTCCTCTTACAATATTGTAGACTTTAGTTGGGGGGGGGGGGTTATGAGAAATGGCCCTCTCAACTAGACATGTGCACTGCTGAAAAATGTGTTTGAAATTCAGAAATTCGTAAATTTGAAAATTCAGAAATGTGAAAATCTGAAAATAAGAAAGAAAATCCTAAAATTCAAAATAATAACTATGTAACTAGCTAATAATAACTAACTATTCAATTATAGGTATTGGAATTTCCTTTCAAATTTAGCTGTTAGTCAACATAACTAATACAAATTTATCCGAAGTTATGAATTATCCGAAATAACGAATGCCGCATCGAAACAAATGGAACCGAAGGAATTATTAATAATAATAATTTATTATCATCCCCATCATTCCCAGAGGGGGATGCCCACTTCAGATCAACTCAGACAATGGCCTTGCATTTGTGACTAAAGTCTGCCAAGTTCTAGTAACGCTCAAAATTGACTGGAAGTTTCACATACCTTATCACCCTCAAAGTTCAGGTATAGTGGAAAGGATGAACAGAACCTTTCAGGATAAGATCAGGAAGGCCACTGGAGGTACGCATACCAATTGGAAGAAGGTCCTCCCAGCAGTTCTAGCTGAGGTAAGAATGACACCCTCTAAGAAAACAGGATACTCTCCTTTTGAAGTCCTAATGGGTAGGCCATTCCCCACCCCATGGGCCAGACAGCCACTTATGTTAGAAAGAGGGGACCTTGATCTGATTCAGGAAGAATATGTAAGAAAACTTATTGAAACTTTGGATAAAATTGAAAGAAATGTTGCTCGCACCTCTCCTTCACAGGAACCTACACACTGGTGGGTGACACCGTGGTGGTCCAGCAATTGAACCGCACCAAGAAGCAAGAGTATCCCTTTGGTATCCCTTTGGACCCCCAACCACAGTGATCGCATGTTACCTGCAGCTATTCTAATAGAAGGACAACAGGCCTGGATTCAAGCCAGTCATGTAAAGAAGGTGAACCAAACACACGGTCGGAAATTCCGACCACAAAATTTGTCAGATTTTTTCAGACGGATTTTGTCCGAAACTGGTGTTGCATACACATGTAACAGGTAACAAAGTTGTCGGAAAATCCGATCATTCCGAACGTGGTGAAGTTTGTTGCGTACGACGGAACTACGTAGAGCCAATGGCTTTGGTCTCGTAATTTGATCTGAGCATGCAGGGCACTTTGTGCGTCGGAATTGTCGACACACGATTGGAAAAAGTCTGATCGGATTTTATTGTCGGAAAATTTGAAATCCTGCTCTCAAATTTTTCCGTCGGAAATTCCAACGGAAAAAGCCCGCTAGAGCCCACACACAGTCTGATTTTCCGACAACATAATCCGATCAGACTTTTTCCATCGGAAAATCCGACCGTGTGTACGGGGCATAAGAGGAAGATTAAAGATAAAGGAGGTAAAGTAAGCAGTGAAAATCCTCAAATAGTGAGTGAAGCAGGTGGTCAAGACTATGAAAAAGATGACCTCACTTATTTCATCACAGACTTCTGGGAAGGCCTTGTGCCTCCTATTCTTGAGCACTTTGATTTTGCTCCTACCCACATGGATCATAACTAACTGTATATATCACCCTGAGGACTTGGGTGCCTCAAAAGGCATATGTGGAGCACAACCTATACATGACACACGTAACAGGTCAAAAAGAAGAATCATTGGGAGAAAATGAGATAGGGGAAGGGTCAACCACATTCCATGATAAAATGTTACTGATGAAGTTCAAATATGCATATGCAAAAAATCAGGTTATGAGAAATGTTGGATATGTAGTAAACTAGAGTCACCTAATTATATTATTTTACAAAGATCTGGATCTACTAACTCAACTGAATGTCTTGATTGGAGACTCCCTAACCTGATTTAACAGAATGGTGCCTTTTCGACTCGGCTCTCCGTGACGAGTAATTCGTCAGTGTCTGGGGTCCATTGGCTGAAGGAGTCTTATGCTGTTGATGAGATGGTGAGATTAAGGTAAAATTATTTGTTTATTACTAGAGCCACTCACATCACCTCATGCCTTATCTTACACTTCTTTCTAGTTAGAGTTTTAGACTTTTTTGCTTGAGCCAAGTTTTAATTAAAGCCCCCTCTGTATGCCTCATTGTGTTTAGGCCGATTCTCAGTAGTCTATGTCCTTGCAGATAAGCTATCTTTGTAAATTCCTTTCAGCTGCCTAAACTAATGATGAAAAAAATCTCTCTGTAGAAGCTTGGTTAACCCTTAGAAACTTAGGAGCGAGTTTACCCCTCCCCTCTTGTTGTCACGCTCCTGGTAGTGGTGAGTCTGATTAGCAGAGAAGGGCCTCCCTTGCGACTCCCGCTCGCCGGTCCCCTGGTGATGTGACAGTAGGACCAGGAGTCAGGAGGGGCACAGGTGCCTGGCAGGAACAACAAGACCGGTACGAGAGATCCCTGGATCAGCTCAGCGGTTAGAGGTAAGTAGGCAATAACAGGTAGGCTGGATCTGTGTGCAGACTGGAACAACAGGCAGACAGGAACTGTATGCAGACTGGAACAACAGGTAAGCTGGAACTGTGTGCAGGCTGGAACAACAGGCAGACTAAAGCCCCATACACACGGTCTGACTTTTTCATGGATTCTGTCCGATCGGACAATGTTGTTGAAAAATCAGACCGTGTGTATGCACCATCGGACAGTGTTCGTCGGTTTGTCCGACGGACAAAGTCTTATCTCCTGCTGGAAAGATTTGCCGTCAACCCGGTCCGATCACACCAAACCCGATCATGTGTACGGTTGTCCGACCGGACAAAGTGCTACGCATGCTCAGATCACATTACAAGACCAAAGCTATTGGCTACTAGCCTCTACGTAGTCCCGTCGTAGGCACCAAACGTCACCACGTTCAGAATGATCGGATTTTCCGACAACTTTGTCCGACCGTGTGTACGCAAAACCAACATCGGACAAAGTACGACGGACATGATCCGACGGACCTGGTCCGCGGATTGTCCGACCGTGTGTATGGGGCTTTAGGTCTGTATGCAGACTGGAACAACAGGTAAGCTGGAACTGTGTGCAGGCTGGAACAACAGGCAGACTTGGATCTGTATGCAGACTGGAACAACAGGTAAGCTGGAACTGTGTGCAGGCTGGAACAACAGGCAGACTTGGATCTGTATGCAGACTGGAACAACAGGTAAGCTGGAACTGTGTGCAGGCTGGAACAACAGGCAGACTTGGATCTGTATGCAGACTGGAACAACAGGCAGGCTAGGATCTGTATGCAGACTTGAACCACAGGCAGACTTGGGTGGTCAGACGGGCCGGGTCAGGTATCAGGCTGGCAGCGCAGTACAGATGGGTAAGACAAGAGGATGGTTGTAGACAAGCCAAGGTCGATTTGCAGAGACAGAGCGGAAGGTCAAGGATAGCCGGGTCAAACACAGGTAAACAGATTTCAGATCAGGTGTTCTCACAGAACGCTGTAGAGCAGACAGCGGGGACCGTCAGTGACAGACAGATTTAAATAGCCTCGTTGGTGCCAATGGGGGCGCGCACTCGTTCGTGCATGCGCGCTCTCGTCTGCGGGCGCGTGCGTGCACGCGCAATGGCAACCGAGAACGGGAACCAGGGATGCTGAGGCGCCGATTACTGGCAGGATCCCCATGTCGCCGGCCACTGGCAGAGCCTTCATGACATTGCCCCCCCCTAAGGGGCAGCCTCCGGATGCCCTTCTGGGCAAATTTCTCAGGATGGGCCCTCTTAAAAGACTGGACTAGACTCTTAGCGTGGATGTTCTCCTCGGGCTCCCAGGAATTTTCTTCGGGGCCATACCCCTTCCACTTGATTAGGAACTGGTTTTGGTTCTGCCTTCTTCTGAAATTGAGGATAGCCTCCACCTCAAACTCCTCTTCCCCATCCACCAGGACTGGGTCAGGAGGGATGGCCCTCCTATTGGGAAAGGGATTACTAACCGAGGGCTTCAGCAAGGACACATGGAACACTGGGTGAACCTTCAGTGAATCCGGGAGTTCCAGTTCGTAAGCCACCTCGTTGATCCTTCTCTTGACCGGGAAGGGGCCCAAGAATTTGGGGCTCAGCTTCCGTGAGGGGCAGGCCAATCTTAGGTTGGTGGTGGATAGCCATACGGGTTCACCCGGAGCAAGCACCAATTCTCCCCGTCTCTTCTTGTCGAAGATGGCTTTATTATACTCCTGAGTCCTGGTCATGGTTTCTTGGAGAAGTTGGTTATTGGTGGAGAAGAAATTGATCCGTTCTTGGACTGCTGACACAGTGCAGTCAGGGAGAGAGTTAGGCAGGAATGCAGGGTGGAACCCGTAGTTTGCAAAAAAGGGGGTCTGTTTGGTGGCAGAGTGGGTGGCGTTGTTATAGGCGAACTCCGCCAGGGGCAGGAGGGAGATCCAGTCATCTTGGGCAAAGGAGAAAAGGCAGCGCAGATACTGCTCTAGGGTCTGATTGGTCCGCTCCGTCTGCCCATTGGACTGAGGGTGGTAGGCGGATGAGAGAGCAAGTTCAATATCCAAGGACTGGCACAGGGACCTCCAGAATCGAGAGGTGAATTGCACCCCTCGGTCCGAGACTATACTAGCCGGTACCCCGTGGAGTCGGACAATTTGTCTGCCGGAGTAGGCCATTCCAAGATGGCAGAGATCTTCTGGGGATCCATCTTGATGCCCGTGCTTGAGATGATCAGCCCAAGAAAGGGAATACTCTCCTGTTAAAATTGGCACTTCTCTGCCTTAGCATACAGACCGTGGATACTGAGCCGGCCCAGGACCTCCTTGATATGTCTGCGGTGGGATTCTAGAGAGGGAGAGAAGATCAAGATGTCATCTAAATATACAACGGCAAACAAGTCCAGGAAGTCCCCGGAGTACATCGTTAATAAAGTATTGGAATGTTGCAGGGGCATTGCATAGGCCGAAGGGCATTACGAGGTATTCGTAATGCCCATAACGTGTCCGGAAGGCCGTCTTCCACTCATCTCCATCCTTAATGCGAACCAGGTTATAGGCCCCTCGAAGGTCAAGTTTTGTAAAGATGGTGGCCGTACCAAGTCTCTGAAATAATTCGGGGACCAGTGGGAGAGGGTAACGGTTCTTAACCGTTATATTGTTTAGTTCTCGATAGTCCACACAGGGCCTGAGGGTGTGGTCTTTCTTCTCCACGAAGAATATGCCGGCACCCGCTGGAGAGGTAGATGGGCGGATGAAGCCCTTCCTGAGATTCTCCTCAATATATTCCTTGAGTTTGCCTTGCTCCACCTCTGTCAGGGGGAAGACCCTTCCAAAGGGAATTTCTGCTCCAGGAAATAGTTCAATGGGGCAATCATAAGCCCTATGAGGTGGGAGCACCTCTGCTGCCTGTTTACTAAAAACGTCCAGGTATTCGTGGTAGGCCTGGGGAATGGCCTGACGGAGGTCCACCTCAGAGTCCATACTTAGCAGAGTAGCCACCCGGGAAGAGTTAGAAGGCCCGCAAGACATCTGACAGTACGGGGAGGAGAAGGAGACCATCCCAGTGGCCCAGTCGATAACTGGGTTGTGGGCCTTCAGCCACGGCATGCCCAGAATTACAGGAGATAGCGGAGAAGAGATAATGTCCAGGCAGAGTAGTTCCCGGTGGTTGCCCGAGATGGTCATGGGCAATGGGGTGGTCTCCTGTGTTACTGGGCCTGACCGGATGGAGGAGCCGTCCGCCAGGTAAACTGATAGTCCATGGACCTTAGACTGGAGAGGGATCTGGTGTTGGGCAGCAAATGAAGAGTCCATGAAGCAGCTGCATGCCCCAGAATCAATAATGGCGGGTGCCTGGAGGGTTCTTCCCGGAAGCTGAAACGAGACAGAGAGGGCAAGGTGAGAGGAAATCTGGTTTGAAGAGTCCAGAGGGCTGGCAGGCATGAGGGGGCACTTACGAGCCTTGGCTGGGCAGTTCCTCACGTAGTGCCCGGGCTCACCGCAGTAGAGGCACAAGTTGTTGGTCCGGCGTCGTTGACGTTCCTCTGGGGTTAGAGAAGGCCAGGTTGATCAGAGTGTCCAAGGTCTGGGGCACCCCAACTCTTGCCAGTTCGTCTTTCAGTGCCTCAGAAAGTCCTAGGCGGAACTGGTGACGAAGGGCCGCGTCGTTCCACTGTGTGTCCGCACCCCAGCGCCTAAAGTCCGCTACGTAGTCCTCTACGGGCCTTCGTCCCTGCTGGAGGGTGCGCAGAGTGGTCTCTGCGGTCACTGAGAGTTGGGGGTCCTCATAAAGTTGGGCCATAGCATCAAAAAATGAGGCAAGATTGGCCAATGCAGGGTCCTTCTGTTCTAATAGGCGGTGGGCCCAGGTCCGCGGATCTCCGGAAAGTAGGGAGATCACGAAGCCCACCTTGGTGGCTTCCAGGGAAAAGGTGCGTGGTTGTAGTGCGAAAAATAGTTCACAAGAGTTGCGGAAGTCCCGAAAAAGGTTGCGGGCCCCCGAGAACCTCTCTGGGATTGGGACCCGGGGCTCTGGGGGGAGCATTACCACCGACGGACCTGAACCTACCCCAGATGGGGGTGTTGGTGGTAGAGGGGGTCCCACGGGGCCGACCGGGTTGGATAGGGCCAGCACCCGTTCTTCCAACCGGGTGTATCCCTGCTGAAGGTTCTTTACCGCCTCGGTCAGTCCCGCCAGGTGTTGGCACAGTCCTTCCATAGGAGAGGCCCCCTGCTCAGACTCAGACATGGCTGTCTGCTACTGTCACGCTCCTGGTAGTGGTGAGTCTGATTAGCAGAGAAGGGCCTCCCTTGCGACTCCCGCTCGCCGGTCCCCTGGTGATGTGACAGTAGGACCAGGAGTCAGGAGGGGCACAGGTGCCTGGCAGGAACAACAAGACCGGTACGAGAGATCCCTGGATCAGCTCAGCGGTTAGAGGTAAGTAGGCAATAACAGGTAGGCTGGATCTGTGTGCAGACTGGAACAACAGGCAGACAGGAACTGTATGCAGACTGGAACAACAGGTAAGCTGGAACTGTGTGCAGGCTGGAACAACAGGCAGACTTAGGTCTGTATGCAGACTGGAACAACAGGTAAGCTGGAACTGTGTGCAGGCTGGAACAACAGGCAGACTTGGATCTGTACGCAGACTGGAACAACAGGTAAGCTGGAACTGTGTGCAGGCTGGAACAACAGGCAGACTTGGATCTGTATGCAGACTGGAACAACAGGTAAGCTGGAACTGTGTGCAGGCTGGAACAACAGGCAGACTTGGATCTGTATGCAGACTGGAACAACAGGCAGGCTAGGATCTGTATGCAGACTTGAACCACAGGCAGACTTGGGTGGTCAGACGGGCCGGGTCAGGTATCAGGCTGGCAGCGCAGTACAGATGGGTAAGACAAGAGGATGGTCGTAGACAAGCCAAGGTCGATTTGCAGAGACAGAGCGGAAGGTCAAGGATAGCCGGGTCAAACACAGGTAAACAGATTTCAGATCAGGTGTTCTCACAGAACGCTGTAGAGCAGACAGCGGGGACCGTCAGTGACAGACAGATTTAAATAGCCTCGTTGGCGCCAATGGGGGCGCGCACTCGTTCGCGCACGCGCGCTCTCGTCTGCAGGCGCGTGCGTGCACGCGCACGCGCGTGCGTGCACGCGCACGCGCGTGCTCGCGCATGCGCAATGGCAACCGAGAACGGGAACCAGGGATGCTGAGGCGCCGATTACTGGCAGGATCCCCATGTCGCCGGCCACTGGCAGAGCCTTCATGACACTTGTGTTGTAACTCACATATAAAAAATATCATCCTTAATAAAGAGTTCAGACTCACTTTGCACACGAAAGCTGCCTGTTGTGTGTGTGCTGGGGTCTCCAGAATTATGGCGGGTCGCTGTGGGCTACTATGGATGGTCGGCTGTCTAGTATGCTATCCTTTCACAGTTGAACTAATAAGTCATAGGAATAATTACACATTAGTCCCTTCTGTCTTTGGGTTAAGCAGCATGAACAGGACATGTGAGATTCTCTCTCTCTCCACTTCTTCCTTCCAGGGTTTCAAAGCCAACAACCCAAGGATAGGAAGTGCATACATATTTACAGGCATTTACACATTCAGACAGTAGAATGCACCAGTTCCCTACAATTTACAGTATAAATACATTTGACAACATTTTTGTGTGATAGAGTTTTGCTATTCCACATCTTTGGTAAAAATGGTCATCTCTATCACAGAGATATGTAACGCATATAAGTTGTTTTACAATACTTCTTACATAATTGTCATTCCATGGTTTACCAGGTTATGTAGATCCTTAGCATTGCTATAGGTTAGTTTGGTCCCAACCAATGCCGTGGAACAGAGTCTAAGAAACATCCAGTCTTTACATGAATGCAGTTCGTTTGCTTTCTACTGTCAGGCTTGCCTCACAGCAACTGGTGAGATACATATGTATTAGCAATTAAAATTAGCAAGAGTGAAAACCGCTGAGTTTAGGACAAGCAGCATTCAGGTATAGGCCAAGATAAGAGAGGCAATCAGCAGATTCTAGGATACCAGCCAAGGACATACATGGAATAGCAGACAGAATCACAAAGTTGAATCTCAGACCACCACAAGGGACCATGGGAATTGCTTGTGGACTCTTCCAGAAACCTAAGTATAATTATGCTTGTCACTTGATGCCATCACAAACAATTTTAGGTGTGCTAATGCTGCATTTAGTATTTTAACCAGATGACTTTGGCTTGAATTTAGGAATAGTGCACCAGGCGCAACAAAATAGACATAGTCAAAGGAGAACCAGTGGTTTCCTAAGAGGGATGACCAAAAAAAAAACAGCTCGTTACCCCTAGAAGGCTTTACTATAGTCTTAAAAAGTTGTCCCAGAGGAGTTACCTATTTTTTCATATTTGAAAATGTTGTTTAAAATTTTAAAGTGCCACTAGGTGATGTGAAGCTCCTGCTGTTTTTAACCCCAACCTTACATACATACACATGGAGCAAGCATAAAAATCACATTCCTATCCCCTGTTGGTAAGAGCACTGATTTATATGTCTGCTCCATCTTATCCAAGCTACCTTATTTATTGGTAAAAGGTCAGTTCATCTGTGTATACACAGTAAGCGATATCTATGATGGTCACTGAACGTTCAATGAACCCTGATTGAGAGTCAATGCAGTTCAAATTCTGTACCTGTGAAATTTCTTGTACAAACTAACAAAATGTGAATACATGTAATGAGTACTCCACACAGGATGGAGGCGCAATGGAGCCAACCTTGGACAGCAGCATTATCAGTCTGAGGAGAGGGTAGTGCTAGACGAGCAGATTTAGAGGACTTGACTAACAAATTAAAACAGAAATCCAGGTAACACTTTATAAGCAGCCACAGCCGCCTTTTTTTCGTTTTGTTATTTAGCAAAAGCTGACTATTGTACGCACCCCTGTCAGACTTTATTGGTTTGTTTCTAATTTCTAACTGCCACATTTGCTGGACAGCTTTGTCTGTTAACAACTTCAGCCCCGGAAGATTTTACCCCCTTAATGACCAGAGCATTTTTTGCGATACGGCACTGCGTCGTTTTAACTGCACCGTGCGACGTTGCACCCAAGCAACATTTGTCCTTTTTTTCCACAGATAGCACTTTCTTTTGGTGGTATTTGATCACCTCTGCGTTTTTTTATTTTTTGTGCTATAAACAACAATTTTGAAAAAAAAAATAATATTTTTCACTTTATGCTATAATTAATATCCCCCAAAAATATATTTAAAAAAAACTAATTTCTTCCAGTTTAGGCCGATATATATTTCTTCTACATATTTTTGGTAAAAAAAATAGCAATAAGCGTATATTGATTGGTTTTTCGGAAAAGTTATAGCGTCTACAAAATAGGGGATAGATTTATATCATTTGTATTATTAATTTTTTTAGCAGTAATGGCGGCAATCTGCGATTTTTGTCATGACTGCGACATTGCGGCGGACAGATCGGACACTTTTGACACTATTTTGGGACCATTAACTTTTATACAGCGATCAGAGCTAAAAATAGCCACTGATTACTGTATAAATGTCACTGGCAGGGAAGGGGTTAAACACTAGGGGCGATCAAGGGGTTAAGTGTGTTCCCTCAGTGTCTCAGTGTGTTCTAACTGTAGGGGGGGTGGGCTTACTAGAACATGACAGTGATCACTGCTCCCAGGGTGCAGTAGATCCCAGTCATGTCACTAGGCAGAATGGGAAAATGCCTTGTTTACATAGGCATCGCCCCTGTTCTGCCTCTCCGTGTCCCGATCAGGGGCCACCGGCGGACATGGAGTCCGCGGGACCCACGGGCACACTCTCGCGGCAAGCGTGCTCCCGCTAGCCTGCGATGACGGAGGGATATACGGGTACGCCCATTTGCGCAGTCATGCCATTCTGCCGTTGTGCAGCAGTCGGCAATCGGTTAAAGGAAGTTGAAAAATAATAGACTTACTGCCAAGGTCGCCAGGTGAAAATAATGAATAAAACTTGTAATAAAGAACTAATGCAGTGACCACATTTAAGAAATTGTAAGCTGCATTATATTAAAGTGGAACTTTATGTTAAATTTTGCTTTTTCATTTAGATACTCTTTAAAGCAGAAGTAAAGTCCGCACATACCTTCACCTTTGATGTGACCCCCTGATCCCTTGACGGCCATTGATGTCTCCTCCTCTGACTTTTTATAGATACCAAGCCTTTGGCCCCCAGCAGGTAATGACAAGACTTATGCACATGCACACAGAAGTCATTCATTCTGGCACCACCGCACCATAAGGCATTTGTCTTATTGGAGAAGAGATCTAGCATGTCTTTTCTGCAATAAAGAACTGCTTGCTTGCAGTTTTTTAAATGTAGGTTTAGTTCCACTTTAATTCTTCTTCATTCTGTTAAAAAAATAAATAACATTTTTGCCCGGACTTACACTTTAAAACTTTGGGTAAGGGATGCTGGGGCTGCAGTTTCTTTTATTACAAAACTATGACTGGTAATGTGATTATAGTAAAGACAGAGCCTCCCACTTAGTAGTCACCTTCTGAAAGTACTGGTAAGGTCAATATCAATTTCTACAGAGCAGGAACATGTAAAGATCTGTACTGAGAACCTTGTAATGTATAGTAACCTAAAGTCGATTTTTTAGGTTTTAAAAAATCAAGAAACTCTGTACTTATAATAGAACACATTCTTAATTGCAGGGCTTTTATTCTCAGAGAATAAGTGCAGGAACTCCCCCCTTCCGAGTCACCCTTTGTCTCTGTTCCCTACCCACCTCCCAGTACCACCACGTTTAGAGGATACAAAACCATGTATCATTTTGTGGTGTTAAGTAATTTGTATGGAATTTTTAATGATAACAGGAAAGGAAAAAACTAAATTAGATTACCTGTAGCCAGCAACAATAGACCCCCCCCCCCCCCCCCCCCCCCCCCCCCCCCCCACAGAGATAAAATACCCCTACAGCAATAACAGGTCCTCCCCAGCAGCAACAGATCCTCCCAGCAGCCAGAAACAATAGGCCCTCCAGCAGCCAGCAAATATAGACCCCCCACAACAGTAGATCCCTTCCAGCAACAATTGACCCCCCCACCAGAAACAAGACATCCCCCAAAACAATAGACCATCACAACAATATACCCCCCACGGCAACAATAGAACCCCCAGCAGCCAGCATCAATAGATTCCAGCACACCTCAGCAACCCTTGCCATTTCATGCATTCCTCAGCATTCCCATTGGAGCCCTGCTCAAGTGCATGCATTGTTCCACTGCACATGTTCCCTTTTTATTTCAGTGCATTTAGTTTCTTACATGTCAAATATGATAAAACATTTCAGCCCTCAATACATAATAATCATACAACCCCTTAAACCTATCAGAAGAAAATATATCAGGTCTCAAACTCAAACAGGCTCTACTACATCTGGAATATAGAAAAAACATATATTTTACACACTAGATCATAAAGGAAGGCAGCCACTACTAGTTTTGTGACCAGACTTCTTTTTTACACTTACTGTAGCCCTAAAGCCATATTGAGTTGCCACTTTAAGATCCAAGCAGTGAGATAGGAAGGGTACATAACATTCATTACATCAATAAATCAACAATACATTTTTAAAGTCCACCTGTCATGAGGTAATAATGTAGGCTGTCACTGCTGGCTTCCTTCTGAAAATACTAGTTGCCCCAAAACAATAGACTCATCATAACAATATACCCCCACAGCAACAATAGATCCCCTAGCAGCCAGCATCAATAGATTCTCCAGCACACCTCAGCAACCCTTGCCATTGCATTCAGTACTGAAGGTGCCGCAACTGCGTTCCCCCGTGTTCCTGTTGGAAAAAATCCCTGCTCAAGGGCATGCATTGTTTCACTGCACATGTTCCCTTTTTATTTCAGTGCATTTAGTTGATTACATGTCTTACACTGTCCCCCAGATTCCAAGTCCTTACTAGTACTGAACCAGATTGGTTCATGTATACACATACTGTATTTACATTGTACCATATGCAGTACTGCTTTACATTTATGCTGTTATGCTGTTATGGCAGTAGTAATTGTTAAACATGCATTTATGTTTCAGTTGATATTCTCTATGGATATTAGGAGATCCTTGGAGACACACACCCACATCCTAGCCATACCTGCCCCCCGGTTGCGCTCTGTTGGGTCTGGGTTTTTCTTGCCCCCTCAGCTCCCGATGATTACAGCTGCCGCCTATGGGAATTCATCATCTGGGAGTCATCTAGCCGTTGTTAAGCCTGTGCTCCAGACCCCTTTGACCATTTGTCAAAATACCATCATTGTGTAGATACCTATTTGGTCTCTCATATTTTTTACAGATGTAACACACACGCATCTACCCCTGATGAAGCAAACATGGTCTTGCGAAGTCCCTTCGGCCAAAAACTCTACCTCCTAGCAATTTTTTTCTATTTGTGGACTTTAGTTCCATTTTTGTAGCCGAAACTTTTTCTTTCTCTTTTACTTTTAGATAGAAGAGGTAAATTGTTACAAGCCCTGAAGCTTCTTTTTTGCTTTTTGTGCTCTGCTGAGAACATTTCTCTTCATTTTCTGTCCTAAAGCTGCAACAGAAAATTCGTGGAAATGCCTCTATAAACAGGTATCTCCATTGAAAGAAATACAGACGTGACAAACTGAGAAATGTCTGCAAAAAAAACACAAAGATGTTATGTGGTCAAAAAAAGAATACACTTCCTCTGTCTACATAGTTAGTACAGACTGCAATGCTAGGAGGGGGGAATTCATACCACAAGAGAAGACCATATGAACAGTGGAACAAGCTAATTTTAAATGTGACATTAAAAATTACATATATGACCTGGACAGACTAAGTATATACTACCTGACTTGGTCGGGCAGAATGAATAATATTAATAATTATTCATTCTAGGCTATTAATAGACTTGGTCCTATACACCAGAGGCATGCAGTCAGGGGAGGCAGGTGAGGCAGGGCCATGAACATAAAAAAAAAATCGAGTTTCAAGGGTAGTAGCTCGGCGACTTGGGGTCATAGAGACCCCAAATTTGGGGGGGTATGTAACCTAAGTCCTACCCCACCACTTTTGGGGCTCCTACGACCTATGGTTCCAGAGATATGGGGCTCCTTGTGCATTCTGTCAGAAACTAAATACAGAGCGCCTACTTTAAAGTGGTTGTAAACCCACTAAAAAGGAAAAAAAAAAACCTGCAAGACAATAGGCATAATGAGCTAGTAGCTCATTGCAGGAACGTCACGTGCCATTGCGTCAGTGCGCATGTGCCGATGACGTCAGCACATGCTGCTGCAGGGGATATCTCCTAAACCGTGCAGGTTTAGGAGATATACGGGGTAGCTACATGTAAGCCTTATTATAGGCTTACCTGTAGTAAAAAGTGGGTTGTAAGGGTTTACAACCACTTTAACCACCTCAGTACAGGGCACTTACACCCCCTTCCTGCCCAGGGCATTTTTCAGCTTTCAGCACTGCATTTTGAATGACAATTGCGCGGTCATGCTACACTGTAACCATGTGAGATTTTTATCATTTTCTTCACACAAATAGAGCCTTCTTTTGGTGGTATTTAATCACTTCTGGGTTATTTATTTTTTCCTACAAAAAAAAAACAAACATTTTGAAAAAAATAAATGTTTATCTTAGTTTCTGTCAGTAAACTTTGTAAATAAGTAATTTTTCTCCTTAACTGATGGTCACTGATGGGCACGGATAGGCTGCACTGATGGGCACTGATGAGGTGGAACTCATGGGCACTGATGAGGCAGCACTTATGGGCACTGATTAGGTGCCACTGATGAGGAGGCATGAATATGCAGGTCTTATGGGCACTGATATATGGCACTGATGAGCACTGAGTGGCACTGGTGGGCACTGATAGACGGCACTGGTGGGCACAAATAGGTGGCATGGATAGGTGGGACTGGTGGGCATTGATGGGTGGCATTGATGGGCAGCAGTGATGGGCATTGATGGGCAGCAGTGATGGGCAGCTCTGATAGCCAGTAGTGACTGGCATCACTAATGGCAACTGATTGCTGGCACTTGTGGGCACTGATTGCTGGCACTGATGGGCACTGATTGCTTGCAGTGGTGAGCACTCATTGCTGGCACTGGTGAGCGCTTATTGCTGTCACTGTGGGTGCTTTATTGTAATCAGGGCTCTGATGATCAGGGCCCTGACTACGTTTCTAGATGTCCTCTGTGAGGAGATGCCACTGATCGGCTCTCCTCTCCTCACACTCTGTCAGTGTGAGGTGAGGAGCGCCGATTACCGGCATCTCCGTGTTTATATGTGACCAGCTGTGATTGGACACCGCCGATCACATGGTTAAAGAGCCGCAGCCGCGCCTCTTTACAGAGATCGGAGTCGCGCCGTATCCTAGCAACATGACGCCCCCGCGATCGCCACGCTGCACGCAACCGCGGGCGTGCAAGAGCGCCCGTTCATATGATGTCCACCCAGAATGAGAGCCGCACTGCCCAGCTATCATTTGACGGTGGGCGGGTGGCAAGTGGTTAAATACAAGCTGACACACTCTGTTTGCAGCAGACTGAGAGAATGAGCTCACAGTGCCTCTCACTTCTTGTCAGAGGCACTGAGCTCAATAAACAGCTTGGAGTCTTGGACCAATGGTAAAGTACCTTCGGTCCCAGCTGTCCAATAAAAATGCTGCAGTGGAGGCACGCCTCTCACTGTAGTGTCATAGAAGGGGCATGTGTCTAAAAGACAAATGCTCCCTTCCAGCCCAGCCCTCTTAACTACAAGGAAAAAACGTGTTTATGTGTATAAGATTTACCCGCAATCCCATGTTTTTCTCACACAATTAAGAGGGAGAATGAGAATCTGCTGCCTGCTGAAAAGGTACTGTTATATTCAAGCTAAATCATATATTTATATGCTATATGTTATAACATAATAATTTATTATTTATCTATTTACTGTAAAATCACTGGTTGAAACTTCAAACTTCAGTAATTTGTCCGTTAAGCCCCCTGCTTGAGTACAGATTTTTAAAATATAGTAAATTACCTTAAAAACAATATATAATAATTATCTGTACATTACTTATGGTAATTAACTCATTGCCACCCAGGTCAATTCTGACACTTCTCTCCTACATGTAAAAATCCAAATTTTTTTGCTAGAAAATTACTCAGAACCCCCAAACATTATATATATTGGAGGTCTAGTGCTAGAATTATTGCTTTCGCTCTAACGACCGTGCCATATGTAACCTGTGTGTATCTGGCTCTGATACTAGTCTCAACAGCCACTGACCTCACCGCACGTCCCTGATATACGTATAAATCCAGCTTGTAGATGCAAGACAGAAGGTAACAGAAAAGACAGCATGTACTGACACATGTTCAAAATATAAGACTCTCCACTACATCGAAGTCTAATATATTTTTGCTCCACAAAAATGGCAAATAAGGTCTATACAATAAAAGCCACAGCCACAATAATCATACAGTTTATAGACATTTTTACTTCTTCCTTAGGTAAGGAATCTCACAATTACTAGTTGAAGAAATATTTATGAATTTTCCAAGAACAGACAAAGGTGAACCTATATGAAGAGCTTTTACAAGTAATATCACTTAAAAAAAGATCGATAACAGCTCAGTCCAAAAGAGAAATGTATAAGCTAATGCTCTAGGACTACGGAAATATATTGTCTGTACTATATCAAAGTACAGGAAAATATTTCTTTGTATTGATTATATGAGGACATCTTATCTGTTTAACAGAAAAAGCATGGAAACAGATCCATAAAAGAACCATGTGCTTTACTTATTCAATATATGGAAATCTTTACCACATGTCACATAAAGAATGGCAAATATTTGTTTTACATCCCTTCCTTTTAGGCTCCCAGGAACTTCACTGCCCCCCCCCCCCCCCCCCCGGGCCTTTTATAACCATCCTTACTTGTTATGCTATTTTATCCTGGATTTAGATACTCGCCCGCCCAAGAGATCTAATGTTTTCCTGCTGTGATCCACTGCTCAGGTACAACAACTTGGGTCTATTGTCACCATCTTCTTCTGTGATGTCATCAGGAGCACAGCTGCCCCTTCGGGGTTCAGGCAACTGACCCTCAATGACACGTACCAGATCCACCCACCAGTCTCTGGGATTATGTGATGTGCATGTACCAGAGGGCTGAGGAAGCTGGGGCACATCATTTTCACCTATGTGAGAATGGTTGGGGTGGGAATTTCTCAGGCTGGAAAAAAAAATGGGTAAACGGATGAATTTTTTTTCCCCCTTTAGTGGAAGTAGAAGATGCCTAGAGCATCAATTGGGTGAAGGTTCACTTTAAATAAAACCCTGACAACGCCTACTGGAATAAAGTGACCTGCCTAGAGGGATTCATAATCCAAATAAAGGCTCCCTGTATAAGGTATTTTATACAGCTCTCCGACAGCTCATGTCTCCTACCCCCCCCTTAATTCCAGAGCTGCAGTTTTAATGTAAATGTCAGAAGAGCTAGAGTGCACAAAAGGAATAAGTCAAACATACCTGGGCGCAGTTCTAGGCAGGTTAAATGAACATGAATAAAGTTTGGGTGCCGAATCTAAACACCATTTCAGTCAATGGGAGCTGAATGTTAAACAAAAAAGTTCTGAACATTTATTAAAGCTAATAAGCAAGGGATTGTCAAACAACTGACATGGGGACATGTACCAAACCAAAAACATTTTTAAAAAGTTATATTTGTCAAGAAGCAGCTATTTTAATAATACTTAAATAACATGCCTAGGGGATGCCCCGATCCTGCCTGTGAAGTGGGGTATCTGTGCAATGTATATAACCTACTACAGCAAAACTGAAATTTACAAGTTAAACAAAAATGCAGTTTAAATTACAAGCAATTGACAGATTCAACCATTTATTTCTATTTGTACACAAAGTGGCCAGAGATTCCCATCTTCTATGCTGGATCCTTTTCATAGATGAGAGTCTACTATAGATGTTAATTTGGAGACATACACACACACACACACACACAAAGAAGGCAATAGATTCCTTCTAAACATACATACCAAACCTATATCTTTGATGGGTCTGGTACGGATGTCAAGGGGGACTCCATGCAGAAAAAAACACACAAATTTATTTTTTTGATCATGTCCATATTTGGTCAAAGACATTACCGGTAGACCCTGCCCCCTTGCCCTCTATTAATAGTTTAAAAAGCAACCCACCGTGAGAGAATTTAATAATCTGCTTTTGATGGCTTCTCTCTTTAAATGCTAACTTCCCGGTTGTGTTTCAGGCTCATTGGCATCAATATTTTCTTTCACCGACCCAGAATAAATATATGGAAATCAGAAAATGTGAAAAATGCACACTAGAGCAGCCCATAGACAATTTGGTGTGGTGGAAGAAAAAAAAATCGCTCAATCCCCCCCATTAACACAGTCAGCATTGATGGGGGAATTCCTCCCTCAGCACTATTTTGCTCTGCTGGTGGGGGTGGGGCATGGGGAGCCTTCTCAGTCAGCAGAACACAATGATTACTTAGCCACTGGCAGTAATTGCATGTAAAAAATACAACCCATGGATGATTGATCAACTTGGATACAATCAGCATGCCCATACATGGATCGAATTTCGGCTGGTCCTTGCTAAAACGACTGAACTTCAATCCATGTGTGGCCGGCTTTAGGCTCCATTCACATCTATCTTGAAAGCCTGCTATGTCCTGCCAGGTGTGTTGTGGTGCCATTCATTCCTAATGGCACCCCAAATACACCAGCCAACGCATGTGTGCTAAATTGCTTAGATAGCTTCTTGCCGTGCAGTGTCGTGTGAGGTGAATTTAGAAAAAAAGTGCCTGCACTTCTTTTGTACGATTGTTGTGCATAGGGCAGGCCATTGATATGAATGGGCTGCCCTAAACAAAAGCATGCAAAAACGTGTGCACACCTTCGCAACAGCATGGGTGGAAACTCATTCAAAACCATAGGATCAGCTTGACAACTGGATAATTAGCACTTTCAGAAGAAGATATCACCAATGCCAGCTTGCGTGTGTCTCCCATGACAAGTTTCTATGTGAATATTGGTCCAGATGGAAGGCAGTAAGGAGTTCAGCTTTTACAGTAAAATAAATCCAGACTTGCCTGTAACTGCAGCATACATTTTTTGGATCTGCTACATTTTTCGACGTTTGGATTTTGCAAAATGTCACCCAGCGTCTTCATTTCCTTCATCATATGCTCCATTTGAATTGCTCAGGTTTGTGATTACTTTAGGTCCAGCAATGGTTCCACCCCCATTCAGTTTGGACTTATTTTTTAGGAACACAATAAAAAGTAACACTAACATAAGCAGAAAAATATTAATGATAAAACAGATCATATAGATCTACCACAATGGGGAAATTCAATATTAAATACTAGACCTTGGTATGTGCGTATCTGGCACTTATCAAAGTAACCCTGTACGTACAGCTACCGTAACCATGGGCAAAATACAACAAACAAAAAAGACACAAAACTAGTGACATACACCACATAACACAGAAAATTAAACAATAGTCCGGACACCAGATGGTCAATATATAGGTGGTCAAACCACGGCCGTATATTAGTGGAGACTATACCAATGTATATTGGATTGTCCGCATGTACAGAGATCCCTGGGTGCCCGAGCCACTGGAGGGTGGAAGAGGAGAGAAAGAAGGGGATATAGATAGGCAGTAATGGAGAAATGTGTTCAGTCACTAGACCATAATGCAATAAGGAAGATGCAAATGTCTTCAGATGTAGTCCAAGTCAACAGGCTGTGAGCACCTAGATCAGGCATGTACAAAGCATATAGCAATAGCATCCCGTGTTCCGTTTTAATACAGCCCCACTGCTAATTTGCATATATATATATGCAAATTATGTGGTTCCCAACAAATCCTTGAGCGCCACTCAGGACTAAGGATGAGCTAGGGCGTGTTTACAACTCCACCTGCCCGAGCCCACCGGGAAGCTGACAGCGAGCAGCGCTAATCACAGGCACTGAGACATTTCCTGGTCCGCAGCTGCAGAGATTGGGAAATGTCTCAGTGCCTTTGATTGGCACTGCACGCTGTCAGCTTCCCGGTGAGCTCGGGCATGTGGAGTTGTGAACACGCCCAAGCTCATCCTTAGTCCTGAGCAGCACTCTGGGATTAGTTGGGGGCCACAAAAGAATATATCCAAATAACACGCCTAAGCTCATCCTTAGACTCTTCACCACACACAGCAGTGTGCAGGCAAGTTTTTTTTTCAATTGAGATGAATACAGTGTAAAATCTCAGTTAATGTCAGTTGGTCTAAATCAGGTATAAATATATTTGGACACAACATGTATACTTGGTGTTATGTTCCTGTTCATATAACAACCTTTATTACCAATAATATGTAATGTTCCTGACATATATTTCAGCTTCCTGGATCTTTTTCTCATCTGGCTTTCAGATATGAAAGGCAGAGTGATTTAACACCTGTTTAGATTTATCATCCATGTGTCGAAATGAAAAGTATGCCATTTTCAATAAACTTTGCATAAAATAGGTAATTTGCATTTCATTTTAATGGTTCAAAGAATGTCAGGCAAAATGGTCGCCCCTCACGCATGTTCACTTCCTCAAATCTGGCCCTCTTTGAAAAAGTTTGGACACCCCCTGGCCTAGATGGACAATTGTTGCAACTCCACAGTAGCAGTTCATTAACCGGTTCCCGACAGGCGCACGACGATATACGTCGGCAGAATGGCACGGACAGGCAGGAGGGCGTAAATATAAGTCCCTCCTTAATGCCGTCCGTGCCATCGGGAGCGCGCTGGGAGCGGCGCGCTCCCGCGCCGGTCGGGACCCCCGTGAGGCGAGTCGCGGGTCCCGCGGACTCGATCACCGCGGGGACACCCGCGATCGTCTCACGGGAAGGCAGAACGGGGAGATGCGGAAATAGACAGCATCTCCCCGTTCTGCCTAGAAACTAGTGATGACGATCTCTGCTGCCTGTGATTGGAGCAGAGATCAGCATTCACTAGCTGACAGCCACGCCCCCCCACAGTAAGAAACACACCCCTAGGCATACTTAACCCCTGCACTGCCCCCTTGTGGTTAACCCCTTCACTGCCAGTGTCATTTATACAGGAATCAATGCATTTAAATAGCATTGATTGCTGTATAAATGACAATGGTCCCAAAAATGTGTCAAAAATGTCCGATGTGTCCGCCATAATGTCGCAGTCACAATAAAAATCGCTAAACGCCGCCATTACTAATAAAAAAAAATTATTAATAAAAATGCTATAAAACTATCCCCTAGCTTGTAAACGCTAAAACTTATGTAGAAGAATATGTATCGACCTAAACTGAGGAAAAAAAAAGTTGTTTTATATATTTTTGGGGGATATTTATTATAGCAAAAAATTTAAAAATAATGCGTTTTTTTTCAAAATTGTTGCTCTTTTTTGTTTATAGCGCAAAAAATAAAAACTGCAGGGGCGATCAAATACCACCAAAAGAAAGCTCTATTTGTGGGAAAAAAAGGACATCAATTTTGTTTGGGAGCCACGTCGCACGACCGCAAAAAGGGGCCTGGTCCTTTGGCTGCAAATTGGTCCGGTCTGAAAGTGGTTAAAGTAGGAGCACACAAAGCCCAGAGGAAGCTACGCGATCTCAGAGCAAAACGCGTTGACGTCAGAAATAAATGTTTGTTGAATCTTGCCTACGGTTAAAGTAGCTGTATGTGCAGGGCTACTTTGATAAATGCCAGATACGCACATACCAAGGTCTAGTATTTAATATTGAATTTCCCCATTGTGGTAGATCTATATGATCTTTTTTTTATCATTAATACAGTAATAACTTTTATGAACCCAACACTGCACTCTGTGTCACTCTTATGGCCGTCTGTTTTCCCCACAATTTTTAGTGGAGAATGCTCTCTTCTTCATATGGTTTATAGGGCCAGAGTGAGTCCACTTTAATTGGTAAGCATTGTTGATTCAAGGTATTATTCATATACTTAAAGGGGTTGTAAAGGTAAAACATTTTTCACCTTAATGCATTCTATGCATTAAGGTGAAAAAGCCCCCCTGTTTTACTTACCTGCACCCTTGAAAGTCCTGCACTCGCCCCCCGACATCCTCTTCGCCGCTCACCCTGGCCGTTGATTGGCTAGAGTGGATGGATTGAAAGCAGCGCAGCCATTAGCTCGCGCTGCTGTCAATCACATCCAATGACGTGGTGCGCCGTGGGGGCGGAGCCGAGTGATACAGCTTTATCACGGGAGCGCACCCGCAAGTGCTTCTCACCATGCAAGGGAGCTCACATTTAGGTGAGAAGCACTTGCAGGGGGGAGCTGAGAAAGCCGCCAAGGGACCCCAGAAGACCAGGTTTGGGGCCACTCTGTGCAAAACGAGCTACACAGTGGAGGTAAGTATAACATGTTTGTTATTTAAAAAAAAAAAAAAACATGTTCCTTTACAACCCCTTTAATAGCAATTTTCCCCTCGACTGGTTTCTTTTTGTAATGATAATATATAACTTACAGCAACATGATAAATATCAAGCACCACACATCGGGGGGTTCTGTAAGCTACATACAAATTCATCTCAAATGTTTACTTATAAGGGGTCTGTCTAGTTCTCAATGTTTTCACTCAAGATTCAAACAACATTCATCATTTTTTTCTAATTGAATCTGTTTTTTTAATAGGTAATTATTGAGTGAAAACATTGATAAATAGACATAAGAAATGCAAGATAGTGCATCTAGTATAGATCCCCATCATACTTCAGATTACAGTTGTTTTATGCTGTTGTTGCCTTACATCAAATAAGGAGTATATCATTGGTGATGGCTTATAAAAACATCAGTTTGAATTTTTTTTTCAAAGCATCTCACATTGTGATTTGCCATCCTATATGGAACAGGGAGAAATCATTTCCACATAAAAGAATATCTGTTCTGAAATACAATAGCAGTCTTAAAGTTGACCTGAACTCAAAATTGATAATTTGCTATAGGGAATATCTACAAATAATGATTGTGTATCCTGAAAGATTTACCTTTCCTCTTGAATTCCTCCTAAAAAATAGCAGCGCACTTGTTGATATGCGAGGCACTCCTGTACCTACAGCCCTATAGCTGTACGTATGCAGTTTGAGAACTAAGGAACTGCTAGTCTCTCGATATTTGAAGTGAAGATTTAGTGATGCTTTTACTGTACTGCTTGATGAGAAAAAATCTTCACTTCATGCGTCACCCTGATCAGATTGAAAGTTATCAAATCACCAGACACCAGGGGGGGAGCAAAGCACTGTCCCTCTACTAGAATGGCCACCTCCATACAGAAACAGTGTGAAACAAGGCAGAGTAAATCAGTAATTGGGAAATTATCAGTCGCAGGGAGCCTACAGGCAATATATAGGACTAATAGGGATGAGTTTTAGGCAGAGTCGCTCAAGGCTCTGGATGTATCCCAACAATGCTGGAGCCAGTTGCCCCTTCCCCTCCCCAGCTAAACGTTCCAGTTCCAGTGAGTGCCAGAGAAAGAGAGCGGAGTAGTGACGCACAATCTCTACTCTGATCCCATCGAGAACTGAGCGATCAGTAGCCATCTCGGAGGGACAGCTGCAGCATCACACCATTACTTCTGTAGCATAGAGATGAGTAAATGTGGTTATTTTATTTTTTATAAACCCCAGACTTCCTCTTTAATGAAGAGCTGAACTATATTCTTGCCATTAGCATGAAGGCAAGTTATATACTTACAGTAAATAAAAAATATTTCTCACGTGTAATGCAGTTTTTTCTTTTTATTTCTTTTTATTACATGGCATTGGTATTACTTGTATCTGAAATACAGCTTAGTAAAAGTAGTTCTAGTACAGGGGTTACTGAGGAAATCATTTCCCAATGGAAACCATATGGAGGGTATGGGCCTGGAACTTTTACATTTTGTTTCATTTTTTTAAGCGAAGCTGAATTTTCTGCATTATTGAACCTAATATCAAAAAGGAGAAACTGATAAATCGAATGACTTGCAAGTAACATCAGTAACTATAACTTGATTCCATGTTTTGTTTGCACACAAACCATAGCAAAAAATCAAACTAGTTGTGGCTAGTTTGTATTTTTGAGAGTTTGTGCTTTTAAATAATTAAATATGATAATATCCTTATGTTTTTTTTCTTTCAGATGTTCTGTTACTGATATAGCACCCTCCTAGATAGGATAGTTAGATAAGTGTTTTTTTTTTTTTTTGTATAGGAAAGTTTAGTTGCCACACTGTAGTCAGTGTGGTTTTAATTTTGGGTATGGTAAAAGCATAGTACCTGAGAAGTTTCTGAATGATAGGAGTGGAGTTATGCAAATGGCAAAATTAATATGAATGCAGCCTCAGCCTATCCTAGAGAGGCAGGCTCTGATGGCATCTTGGGAGACTGTATTTATTCTGTGAGCACACAGAGCTCTGGGTATTGTCCTAGATTGGAGGAGTGCAGCCTGGAGGGCATGAGCTGCAATTGGAGAGGCCTCAGGTGGGCAACCTGAGGGGAGGAATGCTGAGACCCAGGTGCTTGGAAGAAGCTGACTGAGGGGAGCTGTCTGCCAAAGATCTGTCTGCCATCACTGGAGGGTGTCGCTTGGAAGATTGGAAGGAGGCTACCATCTATCCTTGTGAGTACAGATACTAAGAGATCTTGGGGACCTTGTGTTCTAACTACCCCTCTTTCCTTTATAGTGAGCTGTGGGCCTGTTAAAGAGGATACCGGCTGGTGTCCTGAGGAGTTCCGTCCAGATAATCTTCTATTTAAAGGGACTTTGCTCTAGTGGCTCTAATTACTACTACTTAAGCTGAAGTCTACTGTTTGTTTCAAGCCCGGACTTCATTAAAGCTTGCTCAGAAAGGAAGACTCTCAAGTTATACATAGCTCTTATGGAGTAGAGAATACCACCACTTACCTTAAATATATCCAAGTTCTCCAAAAATAAAAACCACAAAAACAACATCCGCTAGGCTGGTTTTTGAAGAAAGTGTGAATGAGCCTGCTGGCTGCGGGGCAGAAGTTTGGAAAGAACTGGATAATAATCCTGCAACTCCTTTGGGCGTAGCACTACACTATCTATCTATATGTCAACTAAAACCAAGCTATTGACAAATTTTGATCTAGTACTGACACCTAATAGAACTAGTGATTATGTTTTCAACGGTCTAGCGAAGGAGGTATTGAGCAATCCGTTATGGTCTGTAATCTTTTTTGGACTATTTGACAAAGTTGTTGAATTTTAAAGCAGCATTTAATGCACCTATAGCGTAATGTTAGTGCAGTGTTTCAGATGTGTTGCACGGGCATTCAAGTCGAATCATACTCAAACACCCTGCAAGATGTCTTTTTGATTTTTATAAGGATAAAATTAGAAATTATCACTTTTGATGCTTTGCAACTGCACTTTAAATGCACTGAAAATCCGGTAGGAAGTTGGTACGCCTCCATCTGCTCCTTATTTTAATCATTTTAAGTGGTGTGGATAGGTGGAAGCTAATAGATAAAAATGTGACCCAGCAACAACCCTAGCTACATAAAAGTATAACATTACAATGCACAGCACTGTTTTATACATTATAGTTATAAGAAACAAACGAGAATAGAATATAATTTCTTCCCTGTCTCTTCTGCTACTTTGCCCCAATAATATTAACTAGCAGGTTATAAAATAATCCTTTCTACCCTACCACATTTCTGTCCAAATTCTTCTGTATATGAGTGGACTCCATGGACTGTCTGTGTCTTTAGGATGAAGGTTTCTTAAAGAAGAACATTAACAGCAAATGTAGCAAATCCTTCTGTTTACGCTTTTCATTCCATTATGGGCATGGTATAAAGTACATCCTGGCTTTAGAATTATTTTCAAGATTTTTGATAAACCTTTGAAAACTGGCAAAATACATTCACAACAATAGCTAAGTTTAATAAGAATTTTGTTTGGCTTAAGTTTCCAACCTTGCTGGTGGGCTCATTCTTGGTTATAGCTCATTTAAGTACAGCAGTATTTAACATGTTTAAAACAAAAACCCTACCCTGTACATCTACCCTGTCTTTGGATGGCAGTCGAGTGACTTAGCTCCATAGGGCTTATCTCTAACGTTGCACATGTGTGTTTGGAGAGGAAGGGGAAGGAGGTTCACCCTGCCGACTGTGTTTTTGAACAGGTTTTTTTGTTTTTTTTTAGTCAACACTTTGAAAAGGCAGAGAAAGTATGTAAAACCCAAAATCAAATATGTCACAATGTAGATAATAATATTTCCTTTCATTTGAGCCCAGTCTTGCCACACAGATTTACTTGAGGCCTGAGCAATCCTCTTTTTTTGTTCAGTTAGAGAAATCTTGACAAAGTCTTGAAAACTTTGTCAAAAACGCCCCCTTGCTGTGAGTGACAGGTGATTTACATATCTCATGCACTAGCCTGAGACAGGTTATCATCAGATCACTGGATGTTCTACTCTGCCCAGCTCTGACTACATACATGTCCCCTAAATCACTTGTCTGTCTATAGTCTGCTGACTGTTCACTGCATCCCATGATTAGAAACATCCAGTCAAAACACAGTAAAGCTGGGAGAGCTGGAGGGGAGGGGAGGGGAGGGGGATGTGAATTGTGAACTTTTTACACAGGATGTGCCTGTCTCAGGCTAGTGTATGATATGTAAATCACCTGTCACTCACAGCAAGGGGGCGTTTTTGACAAAGTTTTCAAGACTTTGTCGAGATTTCTCTAACTGAACAATAAAAGAGGATTGCTTTACATCCACTTTAAGCTTGTGGTAAAATCATGGACACCAAAATACCTCTGTGTTGGTCTATTGATGTTTACTCAGGTTCTCCCCAGCACCAACCATCCAGCCAATGGTCAGGGCTCTAAAGAAGACTTGCTCAGTATGTATGTTCCTTGCACCAATTGCAACATTCATGTCCTCATGCTTTAAAGTTGTTGTAAACCTCTGCAATAATAAATAAACAAAGCATCTCCCTTTATAGTGTGTACTTGCCTCAATCCAGAGCACCAAGTATGTTTTTTTCTCTGATCTCTCCTCCTTCTTCTATCTGCATGAGTCACATCTGACAGTTTAACTTGACACCAAGCAATCTCGGGAGATGGCCCCACCCCCTCCTGCACACAGAAGGTGATTGAAATTCTCAGCTGTGTGGAATCAGTTCCATTCAGATTACATTCAGCTCTGTGCTCTTTGATGTGCATTGTGTGATGTCACAATCCCTGCCCCCTGCCTTCTGGTGCTGAGAAAGAAACCTTTGATCTGTGTGTTTTAGAAGACTGTAGAGGAGAAGGGGCTGCAGATAAACAGGTATGATGATTTGTTTAATCTCTTTGTATCACCGGAGGCTTGTCACTTCACTGGATATATGTAAGGGTGAACAACCACTTTAAGTACAGTTTTCCCCTCTTCTACACAGATAGCAAGCAATTGAGCTGCAAGTTTGAAAATGACTTGATAAGCTATTGCTAGACTTGCCAGGCTTCACGTGTTTGTTGCACAAAGTCCTCATTGCATGACTTCAGATCAACTTTCTTTGCAAACATTCTGCAGTCTGCTGCAAGTTCTGAATCGATTATGTTGTACAATAATCATCCCACCACAGGGGTCACTGTGGCTGAATTGTCATTCTTGCTGTAGACTTGTAGAGCTCTTGCTGTAGACTCACCACTGCTCTTGCTAGAGACTTGCCACACAAATTTTGCTACAAATTGGAAAATTGTCAACTAGAAGTTGTGCTTCAGGTGCTCTGCAAGTGTACAACTTGCCAGTGAAAATGTGCAGCAAGTTAACAAGACTTACAATTCAACACTGCCTTTCTGGCATCATATACATTTACTCAGGGCTTTTTTTCTCAGAAAATAGGTGCAGGAACCCAACCGTGACCCCTCAAAACCCCCTTGACCTCCACACACACCCTTCAAACAGCATCAAATACTGTGTGTGGTCATATTTCACTAACAGGGGGAGAGTCTTAAAGGGGCATTAAATACCAGGAGTGCACTCTTCCACAGCATTTTACCCCTGCACCCCCCATCCAAATCTCACTTTTACCCCTCTTCCCAGCCGCCTCTGGGAACACCCCCCCCCCCCCCCCGCACGCTGTAAATGGCTCTGCCTCTCTCACTTGCAGAGAGATCATCCAGTGGGGGTATCGGCATCTGCACTGCACCCACACATCTCCTTTGTCCCCATCCTGCACTCAGTGGGAGCCACTCAGGAGACCAGATTTGTGGGAGCTGCTGAGAGACAAGATGTCACTTGTAAACACAGAAGTCAGACTTCTGTGTTTACAAGTGATAGTGCTGAGCAGGGAGCAGAGGGTCTGAGCCAGAGATGGTGGAACTGACTTCCACCAAGTTCCAGCTGAAAAAAAGCCCTGCTTTTACTTAAAAAAATGAACTGCAAACCAAGTAATTAATTTTGCTTTCCTTGGCACTATTACTTCAATATCAAGTCTCTGGCAATTATTGACAACCACAGGGCTTCGGGGGTATCTGAAATCCAGAGCCGTTTCCCTATTTGTCCTCTTGGGCTCTCCTTTATATCCCTACCATGTCATTGCATATATCAAAAATCTTCCCAAACATATCTTTCTACTATTACAGTTCTTGTCACAAGTTTGGACTGATCAGTTCCATAGACCACACCATGGCCATTATACAGAAAGAAGGTAGTGGTAAACCTGATGAACCCCAAAAAATAGGCATACATGACTGTAATACTGTATGTGTGCACCAAACTAAAGCACAGGGTCAATGTCATATAAATGGACATTTTCCAGTCTTATAGGATTGTTTTATTTTTTTTTAAACATTATAGTTAGACATTAATATTGTAATGTTAAATTTACTTTTTTGGGCAGCCATTCCAAGCCTTGGAAGCAACACAATGTACTCAAGAATAATGAGAAAATAACTGGGCACTGAGGAGTTGTTAATTATATTTCATTCATTAGCCTCCACATGGTTCAGTGATCAGCAGCAACATAGAGATCTGTTGTACAACTTGTGATAGTCAGGCAGGACAGTGCTTAAAACTGGGTGAAGACAAACACTTTCAAGCCTGAGTGCAAGCAAATGCTTATAGAGATGCAACCACACTATAGAAGATATGAATGCAGATTTGTTTGAAATTATAATAATCACCTCACCATTTTAATAGGCAATCAGCAGGGAACTATTTTACTCACCTTAACATTAACGATAACTTAATATACACTATATTGTCATCCCAGTCTTAAGCCCCATACACACTATTAGATTTTCTGCAGATTTTTGTCTTCAGAGTTACCAAAACCATGTAGTGCAAGAGCCTGCCTGATTGCATACAAATTGAAACTCTTAAGGTTTGACCTCATATTATATGGTTTTGGTAAATCTGAAGACAAAAATCTGCAGGAAATCTAATAGTGTGTATGGGGTCTAAAGGCCCGTACACACGGTCAGAAAATCTGAAGTTAAATTAATCTGCAGATTTTCTGATTGTTAGTATGCTGCTTTTAAAAGCCGATTATGAATTTTTGACAGACAAAAACTGGATGTGCAGGCTCCAAATTTTTCGTCTGATATGACCACAATGTCCGATTTTCTTTTCATCAGTACGGTTTTCCGCCCCAAAAAAATGTGAAGAGCAAGACTAGGCATGCTCAGAAATGAAAGAACACATAAAAAACAAATCAACACAATTCTGTCGTCCGAAAATTTTCTGATGGTGAGCACCCACTTCACTTTCGATTTGAGACTAGCATACAACAAAAAACTGCCGAAAATGTGTCCAATAATTTGACCGTGTGTACAAGGCTTTAGTCTGTAGGGTTCAATATTGAGTTAGCCCACCTTTTGCAGCTATAGCAACGTCAACACTTCTGGGAAGGCTGTCCACAAGGTTTAGGATTGTGTCTATGAGAAGGTTTAACTTCCCGAAGCACATATGTGAGGTCAGGCACTGATGGTGGATGAGAGGGCCTGGCTCACAGTCTCCGCTCTAATTCATCCCAAAGGTGTTCTATTTGGTTGAGGTCAGGACTCATCCATGTCTTTGTGGACCTTGCTTTGTGCACTGGTCCAAATCATTTGGTGGAGGGGGGATTATGGTGTGAGGTTGTTTTTCAGGGATTGGGCATGGCCCCTTAGTTCAAGTGAAGGAAACTCTTAAGGCGTCAGCATGCCAAGACATTTTGGACAATTTCATGCTCCCAACTTTATGGGAAAAGTTTGGGGTTGGCCCTTCCTGTTCCAACGTGACTGCATACCAGTGCACAAAGCAAGGCCATAAAGACATGGATGAGCAAGTTTGGTGTGTAGGAACTTGAGTGGCCTGCACAGAGTCCTGACCTCAACCTGATAGAACACCTTTGGGATGAATTAGAGCTTAGACTGCGAGCCTTCTCTCCAATGTCAATGCCTGACCTCACAAATGCGTTTCTAGAAAAATGGTCAAACATTCCCAAAGACCCACTCCTAAACCTTGTGGACAGCTTTCCCAGAAGAGTTGAAGCTGTTATAGCTGCAAAGGGTGGGCCAACTCAAAATTGAACCCTACAGACTAAGGCTGGCCATACATTATATAATTTTATTGTACAACTTTCCTTTAGATTTACCAAAACCATATAATAAGAGGTCAAACCTAAACACTTTCAATTTGTATGCAATCAGGCAGGCCATTGCACTACACAGTTGAAGGTAAATCTAAAGAAAATTGAAAATTGTATGGCGTATGGCCAGCTTTAGACTGGGATGCCATTATTAAGTTCATGTGCGTGTAAAGGCAGGTGTCCCAATACTTTTGGTAATATAGTGTAGGTATGGTTTTACAATAGTTAACTATAAATCTGCCCTACTCTCATACCATATATCAACAACCTATCTGACAATACTGGGTATTGGAAGACTTTAATCTGATTAATAATCTTGCTTAGTTGAGTTGGTCACAGGAGCAGGAAAGCAGATGAATAATGTTTGAAGATTAAACAATAGATAAAGCTGGAACCTCTTGTTTTTTTAAAACTACAGCTACGTTTAGAGCAGGAGAAAAGTTTCATATGTGACAGGGGTCGTTTTAAATTCAGTCTGTCAAATTTTACGGATGTCTCAGTGTATGTGTTATTTCCTGTTACATTCTGTAAATTACAGCAAACTGGTTGTTTAGATCCAAGTCTTTAATGTACATGAAAAAAGAGATAAACAAAACCAGCAAACAGTTTAAGACATGTAGTTTAAAGCAGTCTCCTACATATATATATCCACTGCATTCCAGTCTAGCCAAGCCTATATCTGACTGCAGGCCATTCCTGGTGTACATTTTCAAATACACTTACAGGCAGGCAGGCAGGCAGGTGATTCAGTGATCTGCAGTGCATTAAATATATATACAGACTCCTACATATATATATATATATATATCTACTGCATTCCAGTCTAGCCAGGCCTATATCTGACTGCAGGCCATTCCTGTTGTACGTTTTCAAATACACTTTCAGGCAGGCAGGTAAATCAGTGATCTGCAGTGCATTAAATATATATACAGACTCCTACATATATATTTATATATCTACTGCATTCCAGTCTAGCCAGGCCTATATCTGACTGCAGGCCATTCCTGTTGTACATTTTCAAATACACTTTCAGACAGGCAGGCAGGTGATTCAGTGATCTGCAGTGCATTAAAGCGGTTCTGCACTGTGTTTTTTTTTTTTTTGGGGAATATGCCAAGGATTAATAGCTAAATTGGGGGACTCACCTGTTCCATCTTCCATCTCGATCGCAGCCGGTTTTCCTCCGATAAAATTCTTTATATGCTGCTTTTCTGCTGGGGGCCATCTTGCCTATGGGCACGTGAAACCCCACAGGCACTTTAGATGGCCCAGCATGCACCGCCGTTACTGCGCCGAGCTCGCGCGTGCGCAGTAACGGCAAAGTGCAGCTCACGTTCTCCGAAATCTCGCGAGATGTCGGCACATCTGCCGACATCTCGCGAGATTTCGGAAGATGTGGCCGAAATCTCGCGAGATTTCGGAAGATGCCCGCACAGACTCCTGGGATCAATGATACCAGATCCCAGGAGACAGTGCGGTGTGACGACGATCGATGCAGAGACCCCGCCCACCCCCGCAGAGACAGAGGACAGGAAGTCATCGATTACAAGGTAAGTGAAAAAAAAAAAAAAACATTTCATTTAGTACTCTTTGCCTGATTTGGAAGGCAAAGAGATTTACTAAATGAAATGTGTGCAGAACCGCTTTAAATATATATACAGTTTCCTACATATATATATCCACTGCATTCCAGTCTAGCCAAGCCTATATCTGACTGCAGGCCATTCCTGGTGTACGTTTTCAAATACACTTTCAGGCAGGCAGGTGATTCAGTGATCTGCAGTGCATTAAATATATATACAGTCTCCTACATATATATATCCACTGAATTCCAGTCTAGCCAAGCCTATATCTGACTGCAGGCCTTTCCTGGTGTACGTTTTCAAATACACTTTCAGGCAGGCATGTTATTCAGTGATCTGCAGTGCATTAAATATATATACAGTCTCCTATATATATATATATATATATATATATATATATATATATATATATCCACTGCATTCTAGTCTAGTCAAGCCTATATCTGACTGCAGGCCATTCCTGGTGTACATTTTCAAATACACTTTCAGGCAGGCAGGAAGGTGATTCAGTGATCTGCAGTGCATTATATATATATATATATATATATATATATATATATATATACAGTCTCCTACATACAGTGGTGTGAAAAAGTGTTTGCCCCCTTCCTCATTTCCTGTTCCTTTGCATGTTTGTCACACTTAAGTGTTTCGGAACATCAAACCAATTTAAACAATAGTCAAGGACAACACAAGTAAACACAAAATGCAATTTGTAAATGAAGGTGTTTATTATTAAAGGTGAAAAAAAATCCAAACCATCATGGCCCTGTGTGAAAAAGTGATTGCCCCCTAAACCTAATAACTGGTTGGGCCACCCTTAGCAGCAACAACTGCAACCAAGCGTTTGCGATAACGTGCAATGAGGCTTTTGCAGCGTCCTGGAGGAATTTTGGCCCACTCATCTTTGCAGAATTGTCCTAATTCAGTTACATTAGAGGGTTTTCGAGCATGAACGGCCTTTTTAAGGTCATACCACAACATCTCAATAGGATTCAGGTCAGGACTTTGGCTAGGCCACTCCAAAGTCTTCATTTTGTTTTTCTTCAGCCATTCGGTGGTGGACTTGCTGGTGTGTTTAGGATCATTGTCCTGCTGCAGAACCCAAGTTCGTTTCAGCTTGAGTACACGAACAGATGGTCGGACATTCTCCTTCAGGATCTCTTGGTAGACAGCAGAATTCATAGTTCCTTTTATCACGGCAAGTCTTCCAGGTCCTGAAGCAGCAAAACAGCCCTAGACCATCACACTACCACCACCATATTTTACTGTTGGTATAATGTTCTTTTTCTGAAATGCAGTGTTCCTTCTACGCCAGATATACTTGGACACACACCTTCCAAAGAGTTCCACTTTTGTCTCATCGGTCCACAGAATGTTGTCCCAAAAGTCTTGGGGATCATCAAGATGTGTTGTGGAGAAATTGAGACGAGCTTTGATGTTCTTTTTGCTCAGCAGTGGTTTTCTCCTTGGAACTCTGCCATGCAGGCCATTTTTGCCCAGTCTTTTCCTGATGGTGGAGGCATGAACGCTGACCTTAACTGAGGCAAGTGAGGCCTGCAGTTCCTTGGACGTTGTTGTGGGGTAATTTTGGGCGGCCGGCCACTCCTGGGAAGGTTCACCACTGTTCCATGTCTTCGCCATTTGTGGATAATGGCTCTCACTGTGGTTCGCTGGATTCCCAAAGCTTTGGAAATGGCTTTATAACCCTTTCCAGACTGATAGATCTCAATTACTTTCTTTCTCAATTGTTCCTGAATTTCTTTGGGTCTCGGCATGATGTGTAGCTTTTAAGGATCTTCTGGTGGACCTTACTGTGTCAAGCAGCTCCTATTTAAGTGATGCCTTGATTGTGAACAGGTGTGGCAATAATCAGGCCTGGGTGTGACTAGAGAAATTGAACTCAGGTGTGGACAACCACAGTTATAGTATGTTTTAACAAGGGGGGCAATCACTTTTTCACACAGGGCCATGATGGTTTGGATTTTTTTTCACCTTTAATAATAAACACCTTCATTTACAAATTGCATTTTGTGTTTACTTGTGTTGTCCTTGACTATTGTTTAAATTGGTTTGATGTTCCGAAACACTTAAGTGTGACAAACATGCAAAGGAACAGGAAATGAGGAAGGGGGCAAACACTTTTTCACACCACTGTATATATATCCACTGCATTCCAGTCTAGTCAAGCCTATATCTGACTGCAGGCCATTCCTGGTGTACGTTTTCAAATAAACTTTCAGGCAGGCAGGTGATTCAGTGATTTGCAGTGCATTAAATATATATATATATATATATATATATATACAGTCTCCTACATATATATATATATATATATATATATATATATATATATATATATATATATATATATATATATATATATATATATATATCCACTGCATTCCAGTCTAGCCAAGCCTATATCTGACTTCAGGCCATTCTTGTTGTACGTTTTCAAATACACTTTCAGGCAGGCAGGCAGGCAGGCAATGCAGTGATCTGCAGTGCATTAAAAATATATACAGTCTGCTACATACATATCCACTGCATTCCAGTCTAGCCAAGCCTATAGTGACTGCAGGCCATTCCTGGAGTACTTTTTCTAGTAAACCTCAGGCAGTGTTTTGCTAGTGACATTTTACAGCATGTCTGGAAGGCCACCAAGGAGAGGGCTCACAGGCCACTAAAAGAGGGCAAGCAGGCTCTGTGTCTACAGCCAACAGTGCTGGTTGTGGACACGGTGCATCCTCAGCATGTGGTCATGGGGCACACTTGTCCTTTTTTTAAGGCAGCTGGCCGTGTTGATCCACAAAATGCAGAAGAGTTGGTAAAATGGCCAAAACAGCAGCCGCTTGGGCACCACATGCTTGACCAGACATATGTCGACCTCCCATGCAGTCCATTGGCAACAGTACTTAAAAGACCCACACCAAAGAACAAGGTGGACCTCTCCTTGCTCCTCATCAGCTGGGATCCCCAACCCCACTATACCAGTCCTCTCAGAAACCTGCACTGAGAGGAATGAAGGTGTAGAATTAGGTGTACCAAGTACTTGTGGGCAATCTGCTATCGCCACACCAACATCTGATTGTAGCAGGCAAATTTCCCTAACCCAGTTGCTAAACCGTTGAAAGAAATTTGGTCCCAGCCATCCACATGCTCAGCTCAGCTAGCACTCCAACTGCTGCCTTTTCAGCTGGTAGATTCTGCCCCCTTTCGTGAATTTGTGGAATGTGCGGAACCTTAGTGGCAGGTTCCCAAATGCCATTTATTTTCACGGAAGGCCATTCCAGCTCTCTACTGGCATGTGGAAGGCAATGTCTTGGCATCGTTGGATAGGGCAGTCAGCGGTAAGGTGCATATTACCGCTGACTCATGGTCCAGCAGGCATGGACAGGGACGTTACCTTTCTTTCACGGCGCACTGGGCAACTCTTCTGGCAGCTGGGAAGGAAGCAGGACAGGGTGCATTATTGTTGGAGCTTGTTGGGGCCTCCAAAATGCTAGTAGTGGTGAATCTGCCACACCTCTCTCCTCCACCCCCTCCTCTTCTTCTTTCTCTATGGCCTCTTCCTCTGCAGATTTGTCCTCGGAACCAGCGGTGCTTCGTAGGCGTTTAAGGGGCTTACGCAAGCACTCAGGCAAAAAGATGCCATGCGGTGCTTCAGTTGGTCTGCTTAGGGGACAGGAGCCACACTGGGGCTATCAAGCTTGGCACGTACCTGACAGATGAGTCCAATTGGGCAGAAGGAGGTCTCCCGTACGGGTCTGACTCACGGCCCCTGGAGGTGGGTACAGGAGGCATGGGAGTCAAGAAGGGTAAGGGAGCCTGATGGAAGGGTTACGGAAGTTGGTAATGGAGGTCCGCTGGTGGCAAGATGAAGCACAGGTAAGCAGAGTTCACAAATGGCAAGGTGAGGTACCGGTATGCAAATGTTCACTGATGGCAAGGTGAAGTAATGGCAAGCAGACACACGTCACTCAGCGGAAGAGGGATAATGGTGGGGTTCCAAATACAGATGGTGCGACTCACTGTTAGGCGGATGTGGTACTGGATAAGCAAGCACAGGTCCCTTGAGCAGGAGAGATAGGCAGTCCGGGTACAAGCAGAAGTCGGCAACGTTCAGGCGGCAAGGTACAGAGGGGCTGGCAGAAGAATGGTCAGTCAAGCAGGGGTCTAAGGCAGGCGGAAATCCAAGTAGTCCAAAGGGTAAGCCGGAGTCACACAGGTAAGCAAGGTATCACACTGGAGCAAGGTAAATCACTGGAACAAGGTAAATCACTGGAACAAGGTAAATCACTGGCGCAAGGTATCAGGTATACTGAAGATCAGGCAGCACTAGCCAGCAGGTGCTGCCTGATTAAATAGGCCGATTGGTGCCAACAGCCTGCACAGGTGTGTGCAAATCACAGCGCGCGCACCCCTGGACGCCAGCGCGCGCAAGCCCGCGCCCACAGGAGCGCGCACATCAGCCCGCGTCGGCGCGCGCCCACCAGTCGCCTAGAACCGCGATTTTCCTGACAGGGGCAGAGATTCTGTCAGCTCTGCAGGGGCAGACTCAGAGGTAGTTGACGCCACACCAGCTTCAGCCAGGAATGGTGGTTTGCGACAATGGCACCAACCTCCTCTCTGCCCTCCGACAGGGACACTTGACCCATGTTCCCTGTTTGGCTCACATCCTTAATTTGGTGGTGCAGCGGTTCTTGTGCAGGTACTCGGCCTTACAGGATCTCCTGAGGCAGGCCAGGAAAGTCTGTGGGCATTTCCGCTGGTCATATAATGCCTGTGCTCGGGTGGCTGACCTTCAAAAGGAATGCAACCTGCCCAAGAACCGCCTCATTTGTGACATGCCCACCAGGTGGAACTCAACGTTGGCAATGCTGCAGCGGCTGCACATGCAGCAGAGGGCCATCAATTAGTACCTGTGTGAGTATGGCACCAGGACAGGGTCAGGGGAGCTTGGCTTTTTTTTGCCACGCCAGTGGCTACTGATCAAGGATGCATGCACTGTCCTGTCACCATTTGAGGAGGCCACGAGGATGGTTAGCAGTGACAGTGCATGTATCAGTGATACTGTCCCTCTTGTCTTCCTGTTGGAGCACACGCTTCGTGGAATAATGGACAGGCCACTTGAGGCAGAACAGAGGGAGGAAGAGGAGGACTTCCTTACCTCTCAAGGCCCCCTTTATCCAGACAGTATTCCTGCGGGCCTGCCGATCACACAGGAAGAGGAGGAGGAGGATGGGAGGAAGTGGCTGTGGATCATGTCATCCTTAGTGACCCAGAGGACTCCGGATCGAATGCCTCAGCAAACCTTCGCTGCACGGCCTCCCTGATCCTGCAAAGCCTGCGAAAGGACCCTCAGATTCGTGGTATCAAGGAGAGGGATCATTACTGGCTGGCAACCCTTCTTGATCCACGTTACAAGAGTAAGGTTGCGGAACTTATCCAGCCTTCACAGAGAGAGCAGAGGATGAAACATCTTCGGGAGGCCTCGCAGAAAGGTTTGTGCAATGCGTTTCCAGAGCCTGTGAGGTCACAATTTCCTGGTCCTCCTGGACAACATGTTGCTGAGGCTTTGGTCAGTCACAGAAGGAGCGGAGGAGAAGGTGGCCATCTGACCGATGCATTCAGACAATTCTTTAGTCCGCAGCCCCAAGGTCTGATCGATTCCAGCAACCATCGCCATCGTCTGATTTACATGGTACAGGAATACCTAGGGACAAGATCAGACTTGGAGACCTTTCCAACCGAAAATCCACTAGGTCTTGAGGATGGATCACTGGGCAGAGCTTGCACAATATGCAATTGAGCTACTGGCCTGTTTTGCATCCAGCGTTCTTTCTGAACGCACATTCAGTGCTGCTGGAGGCTTTGTAACCGATCAAAGAGTGCACCTGTCCACAGAATCAGTTGATCGGCTCACCTTCATAAAAAGGAATCAGTCTTGGATCACCAGCTACCAAGTACCTGATGCTGATGTAACTGATTCATTTTTCTATGAATGTGAGATCCCTTGAAGACTGCCTATGCTGAGTGACTATCCTGTTATGCTGAGTGACTATCCTATTCCTCCTCAATGTTCATGTTGATGGCTTCTAAGAAAATTTTTGTTTCAGGGCACCACCACCAGTTCTGTAAGGCCCAATTTTTCTGCCCCTGTTTAACAGGGGCGTGTAATTACAATTTCTGCTGTAATATTTCACAGCAGGGCTCGTTCCTGCGCTCAACTAGAGTATCTGTGAGGTGTTGCAGTGTTGTGGCACCACCACCAGTGCCTAAGGCCCAATTTTTCTGCCCCTGTTTAACAGGGGCATGTAATTACAATTTTTGCTGTAATATTTCGCAGCAGGGCTCATTCTTGCGCTCAACTAGAGTATCTGTGAGGCTTTACAGTATTGTGCCACCACCACCGCCTAAGGCCCAATTTTTCTACCCCTGTTTAACAGGGCATGTAATGACAATATTTTCTCTAATATTTCACAGCAGGGCTCGTTCCTGCGCTCAACAACAGTATCTGTGAGGGATCATTCCTGCGCTCAACTAGAGTATCTGTGAGGGCGAACAGTGTTGTGGTACCATAACCACTGCCTAAGACCCAATTTTTCTGCCCCTGTGTAATTACAATTCTTGATATAATATTTCACAGCAGGGCCCGTTCCAGTGCCCACCAAGTGTAACTGTGAGGGCTTACAGTGTTGTGGCACCACCACAACACCAGCCCCTAAGGCACACATTTTTCTGCCCCTGTTCAACAGGGGCATGTATTTACTATTCTTGATATAATATTTTACAACAGGGCCTATTCCAGCACCCACCAAGTGTAACTGTGAGGGCTTACATTGTTCTGGTACCACCAACACCTAATGCCACGTACACACGTGCAGATTTTCCGTCGGAAAAATCTTGAATGTTTTTTCCGATGGAATTCCGCTCAAGCTTGGCTTGCATATGCACGGTCACACAAAAGTTCGCTAAACTTTCGACCGTCAAGAACGCGGTGACGTACAACACTACGACAAGCCGATAAAATTAAGTTCACTGCTTCCAAGCATGCGTCAAATTGTTTCCAAGCATGCGTAGGAATTTTGCGCGCCGGAATTGGTACAGGCGATCGGAATTTCCGATCAAAACTTTTTCCGACCGAAAAATTGAGAACCTGCTTTCAATCTTTTGCTGGCTGGAATTCTGGAATTCAGCAAAAGTCCAATGGAGCATATTCTGACCAAAAGCTCTCATCTGACTTTTCCGATCGTGTGTACATGGCATAAGGCCCAATTTTCTGCAGAGTCCCCTACTTTCAAACATCCCACTTACAAATGACTCCTATTTACAAACGGAGGGAGACAATAGGACAACAGGAAGTGAGAGGAAATGTACCCCAAGGAAGGGAAATTCTCTCCTGTAATGCCGCGTACACACGATCAGAATTCTCGTTGGAAAAAGCTCTGATGGTTTTCCCGTGGGAATTCCGACGGAATTCCACTCAAACGACGATCTTGACGATCAATAACACCGAGACATACAACACGTTCAACGGCACTATAAAAGGGAAGTTTAATGCTTCCGAGCATGTGTTAAATTGTTTCCGAGCATGCGTCGGAATTTTGCGGGTCGGAATTGCATACACACGTTTTAAATTTCCGATAGAAAGTTTTTCCGTCGGAAAAATTAAGAACAGGCTCTCAATCTAAAGTCCGTCGGAAATGCCGACAGAAAAAGACCGATGGGCATACACACGGTCGGAAAATCCGATGAATAGCTCCCATCGGACTGTTTCCATCGGAAATTTCGTCCATGTGTACGCGGCATTAGAGTTAATATGGGAAAAAGGTGTCTCCACTGATGCCTTATCACCAATCCTTGTTTCCCTAATAACCCCAAATTTTCTAAATCCAATTGTCATTGGGACAGAAAGTGAGGTGAAATCTTCTGAACAGGGGCACAGACAGCAAAACAAATGTTACAGGGGTGATAATCCTTCCCTATGTTATCCAAAAAGCTTAGAAATAGATTTTTTGGCTGGAGCTACACTTACAAAATGTACCTGTTTCAAATTACAAACAGATTCAACTTAAGAACAAACCTACAGTCCCTGACATGTTTGGACCGCCTGTAAACTGCTGTTCAGAGTATATAGGGCCTGGGGGCCCCAAGCTTTTTCTTTTTTTAATTTGGGTGTGGGGGTTCCCCTTAATATCCATACAAGGCCCAAAGGGCCTGGTAATGGGCTGGGGGGGGGTACCCATGCGGTTTTTCTCAATAATTTTCATCCATATTGCCAGGACACATTACATTACAGCCGCTAGCAGTTTTAAATGACTTTTATTACTTTAGAAATGTCATTTTGTGCAGGGACTGTTCTAAGCATGGGAAAAATGTGCCACTTTACAGGCATACTATAGTCACCCCCCAGGTACGATATTTAAAGGAATATTTCACCTTTATTTTTTTACTTTAAGCATTATTAAAATCACTGCTCCCGAAAAAACTGCCGTTTTGAAAACTTTTTTTTGCATTGTTACATGTCCCCTGGGGCAGGACCTGGGTCCCCAAACACTTTTTAGGACAATAACTTGCATATTAGCCTTTAAAATATGCACTTTTGATTTTTCACATTCGGGTCCCATAGACTTTAACAGTGTTCGAATGTTCGCGCAAACTTTCGGTCAGTTCGCATGTTCTGCCGTGAACCAAGTCGGGGGGTGTTCGGCTCATCCCTAGCCACTAGGAATAATCACTTTGTGCTGGAGAGTGCAAAATCCAGCTCACTTCTGCATAGAAACTGATCAGTTTTCAGGTTTTATTGCCAAAGCTTAATTGAATAAGCTGAAGTTAGAAGCTGATTGACTACCGTGTACAGAGCTGTACCAGATGCTGAGTGTACCAGTTTTGGTAAATCTACCCCCACTGTTCTCCCCATACTGATGGCTCCTTGCTCCCCTTGACTGTGCTGATGAGGGAATCAAGCGATTATCTTTGCTGCAACCTGTGGTTCCAGGAAAGAATAGCATCATCTATGGCTGGTTTAAGTTACACTCACCGACCACTTTATTAGCTACACCTTGCTAGTACCCCGGGTTGGACCCCCTTTTGCCTTCAAAACTGCCTCGATCCTTCATGGCATTGGTTCACACTGCCCGCGACTTTGAGTCAGACCAAAAATAGTGCAGGAAACTTTTACTAAGTCAGAGCGGCTTAAGTCGCACCAATTAGAACGGTTCTATTGCACAGAATGGAGTCCGACTGGGGTACAACTTCTGATGCGACAATTGCTACAAAGTGGGAGTGATTGTTGCATAAGTGTGAACCGGGCATTTACAAGGTGTTGAAAACGTTCCTCAGAGATTTTGGTCCATATTGACACGATAACATCACGCAGTTGCTGAAGATTTGTCGGCTGCACATCCATGATGCGAATCTCCTGTTCCACCACATCCCAAAGGTGCGCTATTGGATTGAGATCTGGTGACTGTGGAGGCCATTGGAGTACAGTGAACTCATTGTCATGTTCAAGAAAACAGTTTGGGATGATTTGAGCTTTGTAACATGGTGCATTATCCTGCTGGAAGTAGCCATCAGAAGATGGGTACACTGTAGTCATAAAGGGATGGACATGGTCATCAACAATACTCAGGTAGGCCATTGCATTTAAACGATGCTCAGTTGGTACTAAGGGGTCCAAAGTGAGCCAAGAAAATATTCCCCACACCATTACACCACCACCACCAGCCATAAAGGAGGTGTAAAGGAGTTGTAAAGGCAGAATGTTTTTTACACACAAAACCTTTTGTGTGTAGCAGCCTCCCCAGCACCCCCCTAATTAATTACTGAGTCCCATCTCTCTCCAGCGATGTCCACGAAAGCCAATAAGGGGAGAGAGGGGGTGAGGCCTGGTTGGGGCTCCTTGTCTGAATGGACACATGGAGCTGTGACTTGGGTCCAGTGCTCCTATAGGAAGATGCTGACTTTGTGGGCCCTCGATAGGAGTAGGGAGCCAAGAGCAGCAAAGAGGGACCCGAGAAGAGGGGGATCCGGGCTGCTCTGTGCAAAACCAACAGGAGGTAAATATAACATGTTATTTTTTTTTTTTAAACGAGCCTTTACCATCACTGTTTTCATGTTGTTTACACCAAATTCTGACCCTACCATCTGAATGTCGCAGCTGAAATCGAGACTCGTTAGACCAGGCAACGTTTTTCCAATCTTCTATTTTCTATTGTTGGTGAGCCTGTGCAAACTGTAGTGTTAGTTTCCTGTTTTTAGATGACAGGAGTGGCACTGGTGTGGTCTTCTGATGCTGTAACCCATCTGCTTCAAGGTTCAATGTGTTTGTGTGTTAGGTTGTAACGAGTGGTTATTTGAGTTACTGTTGCCTTTCTATCATATCGAACTCAGTCTACATATCAGTCTGCCCATTCTCCTCTGACATAAACAAGGCATTTTCGTCCACACAACTGCTGCTCACTGGATATTTTCTCTTTTTCGGACCATTCTCTGTAAACCTTAGAGATGGTTGTGTGTGAAAATCCCAGTAGATCAGCCAGTTTTTGAAATACCAGATCAGACCAGCCCGTCTGGCCCAACAACAATGCCACATTCAAAGTCACTTAAATCCCCTATTCTTCCCCATTCTGATGCTCGGTTTGAACTTCAGCCTGACATCTTCACCACGTCTAGATGCCTAAATGCACTGAGTTGCTGCCATGTGATTGGCTGATTAGCAGTTTGTGTTACCAAGCAATTGAACAGGTGTACCTAATAAAGTGACTGGTGAGTGTACAGTACATGCTATGTCTGTATAGTAGGACCATTTGTGGTGAGTCATTCAATTATGTTGCAAAATGTATATATTGTCTTTGGAATGCCCCTTTCAGTAGCAGAATCAGGAGAGGCTTTTATGTAGCCATCTAGCCTTCAACTTTTTCCTTCATGTGTTGATATTTGGCATTCAGCTGTTGTTGCCAGAATTACATGGCTATACTATTTTGGCACAGTTGAAATGATGAAAAACGTGGCTTAAAGTAGAACTATAGGCAAAACTTTTTTCTTTCATTTTGGATAGAGGCAAGGAGGGTTATAACCCCTGGCAGATTTTATTTCGCCATCTGTGCCCCATTTCAGAGATTTCCCTGAATTTCCTGTCCCATAGCCAAACATGAAGTCAAAGGAAATCCCTGCAAAATAAGGGAATTCCTTGGGGACCCCCAGGTCACCAGAACTAGTGTCCCCATTGGAAAATGTCCCCTCTGTTACTTTTCTGGGGACAACCCAAAATTGGGGATTTTCTTTTACTTTCACTTTTACTGATAATGATAAACAGGACAAATAGAGAGGGTGAATCTCCTTAACAGGGACACAGACAGTAATTAATACTGACAGGGGATCTAATCCCTCTCCACCAGTGCGGTGCGTCCATAAGGGTGCACAGGCACCGCCCACTCTCTCCAGCCACCTCCTCTATGACCAATGAATAGATTCATGCATAGCATGAATCTATCCATGGCCGCCGCTGCCAGTATTTGATGGGGCACAGTGGCAGCGTTTGATGGGCACAGTGGCAGTGTTTGATGGGCACAGTGGCAGCATTTGATGGGCACAGTGGTAGCGTTTGATGGCACAGTGGCTGTGTTTGGCACAGTGGCTGCGTTTGATGGGCACAGTGGCTGTGTTTGGCAAAGAGGCTATGTTTGATGGCAAAATGGCTGCAATTGATGGGCACAGTGGCTGCATTTGGCACAGTGGCTGCGTTTGATGGCAAAGTGGCTGCAATTGATGGGCACGGTGGCTGTGTTTGATGGGCACATTGAGGCTGCAATTGATGGTTTTTATTTCAGAATTTTTCAGTTTATTTGCGCCCCCCCAAAAATGTTGAGCACCAGCTGCCACTGCTCTCCATTCTACCCAAAACTAAAATAAAAGTTTTGCCTTAAGTTATTCTTTAACCACTTCCCTACCGTGCATAGTCATATGCCGGTGGCAGAAACCCTTTCTCCCTCCGGACCGCTGTCATATGATGTCTTTTCTTCCTGAGCCTCTAGTGACGTGTGCGCCTGCTGCGTCACTAGGCACCCAATGCACGTGCCCGGCGGCCGCGATGTCCGCGGGGCACCTGTGATTGCCTGTAAACACAGCAGGACCATGGATCTGTGAGTGTACTCACACAGATCCACGTTCTGTTAGAGGAGAGGAGACCGATGGTGTGTTCCCAGAGGAACACCGTTCGGTCTCCTCCCCTTGTGAGTCCCCGCCCCATACAGTTAGATTCACTCCCTAGGAAACATAATTAACCTCTCGATCACCCCCTAGTGTTAACCCCTTCCCTGCCAGTCACATTTACATAGTAATCAGTGCATTTTTTATAGCACTGATCGCTGTATAAATGTGAATGGTCCCAAAATAGTGTCAAAAGTGTCCAAAGTGTCCGCTGCAATATCGCAGTCACGATAAAAATCGCAGATCGCCGCCATTATTAGTAAAAAAAAAAGAAATAACAATAAAAATGCCAAAAATGTATCTCCTATTTTGTAGACGCTATGACTTTTTGCGCAAACCAATCAATATACGCGTATTGCGATTTATTTTTATTTTTTTAACCAAACATATGTAGAAGAATATATATTGGCCTAAATTAAGGAAAACTTTTTTTTATGGGATATTTATTATAGCAAAAAGTAAAAAATATTGTGTTTTTTTTTTCAAAATTGTCACTCTTTTTTTGTTTATAGCGCAAAAAATAAAAACCGCAGAGGTGATCAAATACCACCAAAAGAAAGCTCTATTTGTGGGGAATTTTTTTTTTTTTTATTTCATATGGGTACAGTGTTGCATGACCGCGTAATTGTCATTCAAAGTGTAACAGCGCTGAAAGCTGAAAATTGGTCTGGGCAGGAAGGGGGTAAAAATGCCCTGTATTGAAGTGGTTAATACTGGGGTCTTCAAAACCATAACAGTGGGTGATTATCAGTTTTTCTTCATAGGTTCATGGATAAAATAATTAATGTTTTCTCTTAGGCCCTTTCACACCGGGGCGTTTTTCATGCGGTGCAGCGCTAAAAATAGCGCCTGTTGACCGCCTGAAAAAATCCGGCCCCTTTAACTCCAGTGTGAAAGCCGGCGGGCTTTCACACTGGAGCGGTGCGCTAGCAGGATGACAAAAAAAGTCCTGCTAGCAGCATCTTTGGAGCGGTATAGGAGCAGTGTGTTCACCGCTCCTATACCGCTCCTTCCCATTGATTAAAATGGGACACCGCGGTAAAACCGCAGCAATACCGCCGCAAAGCGCCGCTACGGCGGCACTCTGCGGGGGTGTTTAACCCTTTTTCAGACGCTCGCGGGGGGTAAAACCGCACCGCGAGCGGCCTAATACCGCGGTTAAAACGACGGTAAAGCAGCGCTAAATATAGCGCTGCTTTACCGTCACCGCGGCTCCCCGCCCCAGTGTGAAAGGGGCCTTACACAGTTTACTAAATAATGCTTTGTGCCCCTACATCACAAAATAGTAGAGAAAACAAGTAGAACACCATTGGTATAATGATGCTGAAAGCAAATGAGATGAGTCTTATGGCTGGTGACTGTATCATAAAGCTGAATGCTAGGCAAATATAAAAGAAACAAGTGAATGCAGATTTGTAACCATTACCAGCCCAATAAATGTATTTTTAAAGCAGTGTAAGTATAGTGTAAGCACAGTGGCTTAGTGGTTAGTACTTCTGCCTTGCAGCATTAGAGTCTTCCGTTTGAATCCCACTGCCTCTATGGAGTTTGTGTCCCACACCCCAAAGACACCTGCTGGGAGGTTAATTGTCTCCAGTCTAATGCTGGCCATACACTGGTCGAATTTCAAAAGAACTTTCTTTTGAAAATCAGAAAATTTGTGCGTTTTGTGATCCGATAATGCCACCATTGATTTCGAAATTCGACCAACCAAACCTTCAATTTCACCTCATGTTCCTACAGAAAATAATTTTGTTTCCGGGAATCTTCTTTTCTTTCCGGGAATCTTCTTTTCTTTCCGGGAATCTTCTTTTCTTTCTGGGAATCTTCTTTTCTTTAAGGGAATTTTCTTTTCTTGCACATGCGCATTTCTTTTTAGATTACATTTCTCGCACGATTCTCCCATCATTGGTTCGAAAATCGTTTGTTTTTGAAAAAAATTTCCAACATGTCGGATTTTTTAAATTCGATGGCCGCATGAAAATCGGCCGTTGCTGCAGCCCACTAATGGTGCGAAATTCGTACGAAAATTCTTAGATAAGATTTTCGAAAGAAAGTTCTTTCGAAATTCGACCCGTGTATGGCCAGCTTTAGACTGGCCATACACCTATAGATTATCTGCAGATTTTCTATGGTCAGATGGAAAAAGTGGAACAGATTCCTCCATCTACGCTGAACTGTGTGGATGGAAGAATCTCCCACTGGCCCAAGCTTCCATATCTTGCTAGTCGGCCCCGCTGGCTCTCAACATTCTGATTGGGTGCAGGCATTGTTTAGGTTGAGAGCCAGCGGGGCCGACTAGCAAGATACTGAAGCTTGGCCCGGTGGGAGATTCCTCCATCCACACAGTTTAGCAAACATGGAGAAACCTGTTGCACTTTTTCCATCTAACCATAGAAAATCTGCAGATAATCAATTGACATGCATGCATGTGAGGTAGGGACCTTAGATTGTAAGCTCCTTAAGGGCAGGGACTGATGTAAATTTACAATATGTAAAGCACTGTGTAAATTGATACATAAGTAACTATAATAAGCATGTAAAATTCTTATGCCAGTACTATATTGCATGCTTCAGCTGGTGTGCTGCTCTGCTTTATAGGCATACTAAGCCATGCATGATCATGGATACTGCATCCAGAAAAAAACAGGACAGAGAGGCAGCAACAGGAACCATTGGCTCCTACTGCTGTCAATCAAATCCTGTGAGGAGGGAGCAAGGGGTGCAGCTTAGTCGAATAGTCATAAACAAAAATTCTCCTGCACTTGGCAGTGAGCCCGCCCAATGTGAGTGTGTTATATCTCCATCTTGGTTCCTTTAAGGATAAGCCATGTCTTGCTGCCCTCTAAAGGCTGGGGAGTCTGATATTCTGAAACACAAGAGGAAGAAAGAAAGGGCGCACCAACCTAGTACATTATCCTTAAAAAAACATTTTATTTATAAAAAATGGTAAGTATTCTACTTACAAAATTACAATTGAGTAAAAGCTCATCACATGGTCCAGCATCAAAGTACATTGCATGGTACCGTGTTGTTTAGTCCATAGTGCATCAACATGTGAGGCAGGAGATAGAGATCCAATAGGCTAACGCGTTTCAAGGTAAAAATTTCTTCCTCAGAGCTCGTCAGAGGGCTCTGAGGAAGAGGTTTTACCTCAAAACACGTTAGCCTATTGGATCTCTACCTCCTGCATCACATGTTGATGCACTATGGACCATCAGAGGGCTCTGAGGAAGAGGTTTTACCTCTAAATGCATTAGCCTATTGGATCTCTACCTCCTGTCTCACATGTGGATGCACTATGGACCATCAGAGGGCTCTGAGGAAGAGGTTTTACCTCTAAATGCATTAGCCTATTGGATCTCTACCTCCTGTCTCACATGTTGATGCACTATGGACCATGAGATGGCTTTGAGGAAGAGGTTTTACCTCGAAATGCATTAACCTATTGGATCTCTTGCCTCACATGTTGATGCACTAAGGACCGATTAACATGGTACCATGCGATGTCCTTTGATCATAGGTGTGCGTAGCCTATTGCATTAGGATGTGCACCCCAAAGCTCAAGCACACATGCATTTCTCTGCAACCTCAGTTGCAAGGGGGCAGTGAATGAATAGAAAGTGTTCTGTGCTTAGTGGCTTCCTGTTAATTCACAAATTGAAGCATAGTAAACAATGTTTACTATGCTTCGGTTATGAAGGGACACAGGGAGCGAGCGTGTTTACTATGTTAATTTAGAAAAGGAAGGGGCCGGTAAATTACATATTTGCTAGCCCCTTCTCCTGCTCTCTCTCCTGAAACATACCCCACTGCATTTGGGGGGAGAGGAGGGAAGTCAGCAGCATTGCCAGGTGTGGGGGGCCAACAAGGAGGGGAAGCCTGGGCAGTAGGAGTAATCGGCACCGCACATAGTGATTAGGGTATGCCCAGACTCACCTAGCACACCCCCCTGTGCATGCCTATGACTTTGATGCTGGACCATGTGATGAGCTTTTACTCAATTGTAATTTTGTGAGTATAATACCACTTTTTATAAATAAAATAATGGTTTTAAGGAAAATGCACTAGGTCGGTCCGCCCTTTCTTTCTTCCTCTTGTGGTGGAGCTGAGTCCTGCTGTGTGTGTCTATAGATGCACACAGCCCGGCTGCGGATCAAGCCTGCAGATCTGCCCCCATAGCAAGTGGCTTGCTATGGGGGCAGACGCAGAAGTGGGGGAGCTGACATTGCTTGTGAAGGTTTTGTGTTTGTGCAGCTTTCATATATTTGTGCAGCTTTCATATATTTGTGCAGCTTTCATTATGCTAATGTTATGTTAATGACATCCTAAATGTGTGTTACGCTATTTATTCTAACTTTGCGGCCATTAAGTCATTTGCAGTTAGTGCCTGTCAGATCATTTGACCGATTACCAATTAGTTAGATGCATACAAAATAATCTTTCAAAAGAGAACAGTTCTTTATGACCTTGTAAAATTTCCCTTCATAATTATGATAACGATGCTACTAAAATATTATTTAATTGCTGATTAGTATTATATTTATATATGCAGCATATTATATTCATTACAGCTATTGTTGGCTGATGTTATACAGTATATGTGGGGTAGAACAACTACATTAAAAGTTTTGTTTGTGTACTTAAAATGGTGACATATTGTCTAGTTCATTTGTAAATAGAAGAGCTTTTAAAGGGTATTTTGCATGAGTGCTAGGTTTTAAAAAAAAGCATGCCCTATGGCGGTGCAGAATTACCATTACAATGTGACTGGGCTGATGTGCATTTCTGCTTGGCTGGGAGCATTATAGAGGAGGCGGGTCTGCCATGCAACTCATAGTGAATAGGGCTGTGCTGCTCTCATTCACATCTTACTGAGCAGCTGTACAACACATCACACTGGAAATCCCTTGTTAACCAAGCAGTGAAATTCACTAAATCTATGAGAAATAATACTAGAAGCAACCTCAGGACCTCATTTATTGCCATTACAGAGGAGCACAGCCTTCTACCCATCACTACTTTGCGGAGATGCTTGATGACACTGGGATCACTTATCTGATACCTCTTCAAGTCCTATAATTGTAAAGAACTGCAACTTTGGGTAAGTGACTGTTTGCTGCAAATCGAAATTTCTCTATACAGGCATACCCCACTTTTAAGTACACAATGGGGTTTATTTACTAAAGCTGGAAAGTGAAAAATCAGGCTCACTTCTGCATAGAAACCAATCAGCTTCCAGGTTTTATTACCAAAGCTTAATTGAACAAGCCGAGGTTAGAAGCTGATTGGTTTCTATGCAGAAGTGAGCCTCATTTTGCACTTTTCAGCTTTAGTAAATAAACCCCATTGTGTACTTAAAAGTGGGGTATGCCTGTAGTGTGATAAATCAAAATGCTGTTTTGACTAGTGATTTAGGTTGAGGTTTTTTTTTTTTTTTTGCCTAATGAACCTCATCATAAGTGAAAGTTCTGAAACTCAATTTTACACTATTATTGGTTGAACTGGATGAATTTGTGTTGTTTTTTTTTTTCAACCTATTTAATGTTTCTACTATATACTTGTCACATTTGAAGATCCGGATTATTGTATAGTGTCATCTGTTATATTTTCTCTGAAATCTCATGCGTGGAAAAGTTAGGTGAAGAAATAGTTAAGCGTATTGTTTGTATAGATGCCAATGTTAATTACTGACTACAACCTCAGTGTAGAATGTCCTTCTGCAGCCAGAACCCTAAACCCAGTCATTTGTCCTGTGTTTTATGGTAAATGGGCTCATCCCATCTGTGTTAGGATAATTAGTATAAAGATACTGCAGAGGGATCTACTACTCTGTCATCACTATGGATTCCCAATGTAAATGAGTCACACACGCAAAATCTATATAACTGTTTTATTGTGTGTGCCGGAGATAACTACATGGGAAGTAAACTGAATATACAAAGTAAAAGACGTTCCTTGGATTATAATAACATAGGCAGAAGCTTCTTAAAACAAAAAACATACCAGTATGTAAAAGATAGTATTTAGCTGGAATTTTACATTTGTAGCACCCAGTGATTATATCATTGTCATTTCAATTGCTTTTCTCAGCTTATTTTACCTTTTTACAAAAAAAAAAAATTCATGAACCGAACTAGATTCATAATTTAAACTTATTGTGAGACTTGTTCATCTCTTTTTACACACATTTTTATTTGTGTCTATGGAAGACTTTTAACTGATAACATGATAAACATCTTTAATTCCTGCATTTACATATCACTTATAAGGGGTATACGTTAATTGTCCACCATTCTCCCACTACGTACACTGGCGGTGTTACCTTAAGATTGTAATGGTATTGGGCATAGCTCCCAACTGTCCCTGATTTTGAGGGTTTGTCCCTGATTTGGAGCAATGTCCCTCATTCCACTTCATTTGTCCCTAATTTTGGTCTGATCTATATAGTTGTATATAAAATGAAATTTTTAACTTTCAAAAAGTGTTTCCCAGTGCTAAACCTTTCATCCAAAATCTAAATTGCTGCATTTGTACATTTTAGAAGCCAATATAAAGAAATAGTAGTGGTAAAAAAAATTTTTTTGTGGATTTAATTAACATTTTTTTGGTTAATTCTCCTTTAAGGGGGTGTGGCAGGAGACGTGTCCTATGCCTCTCATTACCATCTCAAAATGTTGGGAGGTATGGTATTGGGGGAGATTTACTAAAACTGGAGCACTCAGAATCTGTTGCAGCTGTGCATGGTAGCCAATCAGCTTCTAACTTTAGCTTTGTTCAATTAAGCACTGACAATAAATCCAAGTTGGTATGCAGACCTGCACCAGATTTTGCCCTCTCCAGTTTTAGTAAATAACCCCCACTGTTGGCATTGACTCCGTGAGCTGTTTCCCTTACAAGTGTGATCCAGGTACTTGGATTAAGTATGCCTGAAAATGTGTACCCCACATTGGGTGAGTTGTTCATTTTATTCTTCAGAAACACTGAACACAAAAAAAAAATTGAAAAATTCCTGATTGAACCACAACCCAATAATTTATTTGCCAGTATTGCAAATATAGCATTGAAAGCAATTACATCAATGGCTTATTTGATACCTGTGGGATAGGAGGCAAAGATAGGTAATCTGAAAATGTTAGTGTCCACAATGCACTGTTAATGCATTTGAAATGTCGGTAATAAGAGATTTGTACTGACTCTGCCTGGCAGGGACCTTGTGATTGGCATTACTGCCTTCTAGCCTAGGTGCAGCCTATCATTTCTTCAAAATACGTAAACTGTACTTTCCAAAAACAAACAGTATCTATGAGCAGCTGTCATTAGTCAGCAATGATCTATATAAAGTGTATGTTCCATACCTGGAAATTTTCTGGTTATATTACAGAAAAATGAGAAGAACATGAAAAAGGATCTTTTATAAACCTGTAGAATGACATTTTTATGAGAACAGACTTGTTAGTTACCTGATATCAGTTATGGTGTCGAAGCAGTACTGGCTAGACAGGTGGGTTTTCACTGACTGCCAGGTGATTGGGCATAGAGAGTAATACGTACCTTAGGTGATGTGATATGGCTCTGCACAATAAGTGGAATGTGTGGAATTCAAGGTGTAAAACTAATTTAAGTCTGAGTTTGTGTTAACTAAACATTAGATCAGATGAAGACATTTAAAAAAAAAAAATACACAATTTTGGCTTAGATTCATGGTATTATCAGTATTATATTGGCAGGATTGTATTCTTTTTGTTGTGAAACTTTTAGGCTCGGTTCACACTCCTGTAACTTGCGACCCAAAGTCGCAGGACATGTGAAATGCTGTGTATCTCTATGAGAGCCGTTCCAAATAACACTACTGAAGTCCTTCCTGCACTACTTTGATTCGACATTGACACGGCTCCAGTGCCAGAGAGTGTCAAAGTCGTATCAAAGTCACAAAAGTCATATAAAAGTCGGACTCTAAAGTTGCACTGTAAATCACATGACTTTGGAGTCGGCTAGTGTGAACCAAGCCTTAGGATTTAGGTTAAGTTTACAAGTTGACTGAGATTAGGGTAGGGTTGTTTGGGGTTTAAGATTCAGTCTGGGTTATGTTCAATGCTAGGTTTACACCTGCAGGTACGACCGAGCACGTTTCTGTGCGTTTTCAGCGCGGTTCTGCGCGTTGCATATAGGGCAGCCAGTTTATTACAATGGGCTGCCTTATGCACGAGAAATGCAGAAAATGCTCCACACCGTACCGCCTGGTCCTGCGGCACCATGCGGTTTAATGCAGGCAAAAATGCACACATTAGCAGATGTACGGGGTGTCATTAACAATTAATGTCCAATTAATAAGTAGCAATAAGTTAACGATTAGCCCTAAGCAAGAAAAATGTATTTCTTCTAGAAGTCTGTCAGGTTTGACATTAATATGTTGCAGTAAAAACTTTTAGGGCTCCTTCAAACAAGTAGTAAGCTGCTTATTGGAGATTCAACTTACCACTAAGAACTAGCTAGATGAATGTTATGCTCATGATTTCTCTCTATGGCTGAAGACAGATATCAGCCAGACACAGACTAGGTAAGTTCCGATGCTGATACTACTGATAAGCAAGGGAATATGTCCCAATGCATGGGAATGTCAGTTGCTGTACTCACCTTGGTTGTGTTTGACAGCTTAAAGCATACATAGAGCAAAGTCCTTTCTTGTATTAAGATAGGTATAGACTCCAGAGAGAGAGATATCATTTTGGCTCTGTACAAATCATTAGTAAGACCTCATCTGGAATATGCAGTTCAGTTTTGAGCACCAGTTCACAAAAAGGATATCGGGGAACTGGAGAAAGTGCAGAGAAGGGCAACCAAACCGATAAGAGGCATGGAGGAGTTCAGCTATGAGGAACGATTAGAGGAACTGAATTTATTCTCTCTTGAAAAGAGAAGACTAAGGGGGGATATGATCAACATGTACAAATACATAAGGGGTCCATATAGTGAACTTGTGTTAAGTTATTTACTTTAAGGTCATAACAGAGAACAAGGGGACACTCTTTGAGTCTGGAGGAAAAGAGATTTAATCTCCAAATACGGAAAGATTTCTTCACAGTAATGCCGCTTACACACAGTCGGACTTTCCGATGACAAATGTGTGATCGGAGCTTGTTGTCAAAAAATCCAACCGTGTGTAGGCTCCATCGGACAGTTTCCATCGGAATTTCCGTCACACAAAATTTGAGATCTGGTTCTCAAATTTTCCGACAACAAAATCTGTTCTTGTAAATTCCGATTGTGTGTAGACAATTCCGACGCACAAGATGCCACGCATGCTCAGAATCAAGCAGAAGAGCAGCACTGGCTGTTGAACTTCATTTTTCTCGGCTCGTTGTACATGTTGTACGTCCCTGCGTTCTTGACGTTCCGATCAACTTTGTGTGACCGTGTGTATGCAAGACAAGTTTGAGCCAACATCCGTCTGAAAAAAAACATGGGATTTTGTTGTCGGAATGTCCGATTGTGTGTACACGGCATTAAAGCTGTGAAATTGTTGAATATACTCCCTCAATAGCTGGTTCTGGCCAACTCGGTAGATTGCTTTAAAAAAGGCCTGGATTATTTCCTAAATTTACATAATATAACTAGATACTAACATTTATAGGTAAAGTTGATCCAGGGAATATCAGATTGCCTCTTGGGGGATCAGGAAGGAATTTGGATTATGCTTTGCTGGGGTTTTTTGCCTTCCTGAATCAACTGTGGGTAAAGGGTTGTGTATATGGGATTGTATGATTTTTTTGTCCCCCCTTTTATTGGTTGAACTAGATGGACTTGTATCTTTTTTCAACCTGCCTAACTATGTAACTATGGAAATTCATCCTGTCACTGGAAGGGCAAGAGAGCTATTCTTTGATATTTTACATTTTTGAACTTAAGGCTACTGAAAAGATTGTACCAGTACTTGCAATGTGCATGCAGTGATCATCTCAGAGTACAAACCTGCTGTGTCTACAGGTTAATTCGATCCTTGCAATTTTAAAAAGGGAAAGGAGAAATGTTCTGTAAGCACATGTAAGGTGGCAGTCACTATTCAATATGACAATTGACAGAACAAGAATACTCTGAGATGGATGAAAGAGATCTTCGACATACAGCAGTGCTAGGGTACATGATAAGTCAGTTATCAGAAACAGAATACACCAGGCAATGAGGGTAAAGACGATTTGTAAGTTTAAACCCAAATGATACAGATATTAACTCTGTGAATAAGCCCAGGGACATTCAGGACATGCATTCATTAAATGCATTTATTCTAAATGAAAGTAAATCTGTCATTTGCTCATAGTAGGTAAAATATGGAGTTTACCTATACTCCCCCAAGACACCACCACAACCTGGAGAAATGGCCAGTACGTCTAAGCATAGAAGAATATGTTAAGCTACCCTTGCCTTCCACAATAAAGTGCTTGGTACCTAAGCTTGTCAGGTCTAAGAGCTGTCACTTCAGGGTGGGGGGAGCCTGGATACTACTAAGTTTCAAGCTTTGAAAGTAAAAGCTCTCAAGCAGTCTGATGGCTGAGGAAGCAAAAGTAGATACAGCTTACCTATGTTGCTTTCTACAGAGGGAACCTGTCACTTTACATATTATGGACGAAGTACAGACTTGATCCAAGTGTAAAAGAAAAATACTGTTCTAATGCTTGATGTGTCTAAATATTTAATAAAAATCGTTAATGGTGGCAAGTTTTTTTCTTGCCCTTTCTTAAGCACAACATGAATCCAAAGATCAGTTCTTGAATTACTTGAGGGATTAGAGGGGTTTCAGTAAGGGTTGTTAGACTGGAATTTGCTCCAAAGGAAGTAGTTAGTGTGAATTCACCAAGGGAATTCAGGATGAAATAGGATAGGTTGTCTGAGAAAAATCTCAGGGCTATAGGAATCTGTAGGTCATGTTAGGGTTCTCTATCAATAAACATATTATCTCCAGGGCCCATTAAAACAGTCAGACTTGTCTACACATTGAAAGTGAACAGAGAACGTGCATTTGGTTTTTGTCTCAAAAAACTATCCAGCTGTATTCATTATTACAGGATTCCTCATATAGACCTTAATATCTTACAGAAAGAGATAATAGTTTAGTCATCAGACCATTACTTAAACGTGTCCTTAAATAGCCAGTAAGCCTTGACTTGACATTCGAGGGGGCACCAGTTATCAATTCTTGGATTGCTTTACTGTAAAACATAGATCACATGGTGCCAAGATACATAGGTTTATGATTCAGTATTTTGAATAAAAACAGGACTTTTTTTCCGTACTAGTTGGATATTGATGTCATCATCGTTAACAAAGTATCACAGTGGTAATTTGATCCTTCAAACAATTAGAAACATTGAAACATAGAAAAGTGATGGCAGAAAAAAAATGGCCCATCGAGTCTGCCACATTTTTTTATTTATATATATTTTTTGGTTGTTTTTTGTTTTTTTGTAGCGCTACAGTGAGTCAGGAACTGTATGCACCAGTGCAAGGACTGAAAGCCTTTATTGTACATGAGTTATTTTGTATGTCGCATTTCATTCACCTAAATAATTTGGCTTAATCAAAGTACAGACTCTTAAATCAAGCAAGCCAATTATGATTGTTTTTAATATTATGTTGTTACAGTAGCATGTACGGATGTTATTGAGTTTAGCATTCTCATTGTACCAAAAAGGTTACAAGGTTTTACAATTTTCACACATGCAATAAAAGAAACAGCAAAAGCCATAGTCTCATCCTATAAGCGCTTTCAAATAAAATAACATGACATCAGTAGATCAGTGTTGTAGGTACATTCAATACATTATGTTATCACTATGTAAAAGATATACCATATGCAGAGAAGAGATCTAGATTTGAAAATACAGTTTATTCACAATGTGATACCACTACCCTAGGCTAGTGCTATTCAAATGGTGGCCCGAGGATCCAGCCCTTTGCTAGCCTTTATCCATCCCTTGGGGCACTATTTCTTTCTCTGATTTTGAGGCACTATAGCTAACACTGACACTATCAGTGGGGCATAATTCCCCCAACTGACACCAATGATGGGGCACCATTCCTCCCAATAATAGCAATGATGGGGGCACAATGTTTACCACTGATAGTAATGATGGTGCACTATTCCTCCTACTGATCACAGGCACCATTCAACTGAACACCACACCTGAGGCATTGTTTACTCTTACTGATGCAGAGACTGGGACATTTTCTACCCCCACTGGCTACAGTAAATTGGCCCTTTGTTTTAAAGTTTGGAGACCCCTGCCTTTATGTACATATTTTACTTGGCACAGACATTTTGACAGCCACTAGATTAATATATCTAAAGTTAAAACTTTTTTTCCATTTGGATAGAGTAAGGATTTTTTCACACTTGCAGTGGAGTGCAGTGCTCTCTTAGGAGCTATCCGCATTCAGATTGCTTTTCAGAGAGCATTTTAGAGGCAATGATTAGGCATTAAAAATTGTCCTCCTTCCTGCCTGCTTTAACCCTATAATGCCACATTACCGCATGGCACAATCCCATGCATTGCATGCGGTTGTGGTACGGCCACACTAAACTCAAGGGGTGCGTTTGACAGGTGGTACCGCCTGTCAAACTCTGCACCCCAAGTTAAAAATGCTGCTGCTGCGAAGTGAAGCTTTATGACTGTGGCCTCCATACAGCCCCATCTGGTTGTATTGAGACAGTTCAGGTAGGCGGCCGGGGAGCAGTAAAACCATGGCTCAGTCGCCAGTTTGGATGCAGGCTGTAATAAAAACCTAACAGGAGTCCTAACCCCTTGCCAATCTATGCAAATTGCAAAAAAATGGCTTTAGATTCACTTTAACAAAATTAGAAGTAAAGTATAAATGTACTATGGTTTCCTACCAATGGGTTGGTATGTTATGGCAATATCTCCTGTAACTGTATGAATGTGCACCCCTTTTTTCTGTCAGTAGGAACATCAGTATCACTACATATCTATATCGAGAAATGTGTGTGGGGGGGGGATACATGTATGGTATGAGTTATGAGGAAAGGTTGCGAGCACTGAACTTATTCTCTCTAGAGAAGAGACGCTTGAGAGAGGATATGAATTCAATATACAAATCCCATGCTGGTGACCCCACAATAGGGATAAAACCTTTTCGCAGAAGGGAGTTTAACAAGACTCGTGGCCACTCATTAAAATTAGAAGAAAAGAGGTTTAACCTTAAACTACGTAGAGGGTTCTTTATTGTAAGAGCAAAAAATGTGGAATTCCCTTCCCTTCAAGAAACCATAAGATAAGCACCTGAACGACCGCAGCATACAGGGATATCCAATGTAATACTGACATATAATCAAACACATAGGTTGGACTTGTGTCTTTTTTCAACCTCACCTACTATATATCTATGTAACCTACTATGTATGGGGCTTGCAATCCACCACACTGGTTAAATACCGCTCAACATTTCCAAAGTACCAAGCAGTGTAGCGCCATTACTGCAACCACTGGCTATTGTAGAGGACCCTAAAAGAGTTCTATTAAATATGTTATGAGGCCTCACATGGTCTATAACATTGGAAAAGCCCCAAGTAAATGCCAGAGAGTAGGATCATCCACTAAAAAGTCCTGCTATATCCGTCTTAATAAATGATAGATGGAAGCCATGGTATGACATACTACTGTGTTATCAATATACCATATAGTCAGTTTAAAAAGCTGTATTGATAGAATACGGAGGCTGCCATTGCTGACCTGGTTTTCAGAAAATGCTAGTGGTGTGGCTCAAATGCTGATCCAAAGGATTCAGTCACTCCTAAGACAGACCTGAAAAAATATTAAGGTGGATAGTTGAGATGTCAAACTGACTTTCTTCATGCTTATTCCAGGTCAGTGACTCAGAATGCATTAAAGGCAGAAATAGCCAGTCAGCCAGTATTCCCAGATGAAAGTCAGCAATGGGATTCTTCATATTTTCTTAGCATTGTTTCTTTTAGGTCAGGAAAGATTTTATTTTTTTCAGATAGCCAATGCTATGGCATGCCAAGCAACTAATTTAAAGCTGAACTCTAGGCAGATATTAAAAAATCCTGAAGAATGCAGGTATCCATTCAATCTCTTTCAAATGCAATTAGCAAAACTGCCAGAATTTGACACGGTGTCAAATAAGTTCTTTACGGTGCGGTCATAAGCTGCGGGCAGGGAGGTGACCAATTTGTATTGCATAAGTGTAGTGGAGAAAAGTCAGGTCACCAGACCTGGCTGTGCTGCCTGACAGAGCTGTGTAAATCTCAGGAGTGGATATACGCACATACATATCCTTTGTCTAGTAGAATAGTTCATAAATATGTATTCTGTGAGTCTGTTCAGCCTGGAATTCAGCTTAATAAAATTTCAAGTGTTGAAATGTTTACCACATGTTCTGCAGTGATAATTTGGTAATCCATTTGGTCTCTTGTCTGTACTGTAGTTAGCAATCTCTCATGCTGTCAAATTTAGAAATTAGAATTCTACAGAAATGATAATGTTATTGTGGGGAATCTGAAGTCATTTCCTTTGAGGACGAAAGCAGGAAGATATTAAGAGGGGAATTTTTCCTTTGCTAGAACATATTTTAGGTTGTGTGTGTAACTCTATATATAGCTGAAAAGTGAGAAGTCAAAGGGACCTATTAATACACAAATGGCCTAGATATGAGATACACAGGCATCACACATATCTAAGACATGAGAAAACGTAATTATTTATTTAAATAGGATACTTGCACTCACTGTAAAATTCTTTTGTCTGCATTCATTGATCAATGGATTATAGAGCCACCTACAGGAATAGAACACTAGGTACAAACGCTTAAAAAACAGCCTAGGGTTGGCCAGTGCTACATCCCCCATCTACTAACATAGCCTCAGTTAGTAGCATGCAGTTAAAGGACACAAACAAACTCAAATAATCAAAAACGGCAAACATAACTAGAGGGGCAGCTGCTATGTTTTTCAATGAATGCAGAGAAAAAGATTTTGCAATGAGTACAAATATCCTATTGTCTCTTTTGTTCACTGAAGGACACAATGATGATCTGTAGATGTTGACCACTTGACAAGGCAGTATCCACAAGAGCAAAGATAAGAACAACAAAATTGGATCAGAAAGCAAGAGATATCATACTGCTGCCTGGAAGGCATTATACCCAAAACTGGCACCTGAGTAAGCAATAATGTTCACTTTATAAAATTTGTAAAGGTAGTGTACGAAAGTGGCCAGTTTACAGATTTGAGAAATCAAAGCCTGGGGACGGAAAGCCCAGGAGGAACTCACAGCTTAACCACTTGCCGACCGCCGCACGCCGATGTACGTCCCTATTTTAAGGACGGATATTGTTGTTATGGCAGCAGCTAGCTGCCATAACCCCAGTATCTCCGCATTAGGCCGGCGGTTCGGCTACAAGATAAAAGTGGTCTCTGTGGTGGATTCGCAGCAAGATCACTTTTATCAGTGGCGGGAGAGGAGCCCCCCTCCCGCCGCGATCCGGTGCCCTCCGTCGCTTACCGGAGCCGTCGGCAGCGGCGGAGGCAATCGCGCCTGTCTACTTGCTAGGTATGGAGACGAGTAAGGGGAAGATGGCCCCCACCCATCTCCATACCATAGCAGGGCGGAAGCGATGTCAAAATGTCACTTCCGCCCATAGCTATTAAAGGCACATTTTTTTGTTGTCGTTTTTTTAAAATGACAACATTTTTCATTTTTTTGCATTTTTTTTTGCAGTCCAAATATGAGATCTGAGGTCTTTTTGACCCCAGATCTCATATTTAAGAGGTCCTGTCATGCTTTTTTCTATTACAAGGGATATTTACATTCCTTGTAATAGGAATAAAAGTGACACCATTTTTTTTTTAAAACAGTGTAAAAATAAAAAATAAAAGGTAAAATAAATAATAATTTTTTTTTTTTTAAACGCGCCCCATCTCACCGAGCTTGCGTGCAGAAGCGAACGCATATGTGAGTAGCGCCCGCATATTCAAACCACACATGTGAGGTATTGCCGCGATCGGTAGCACGAGAGCAATAATTCTAGCCCTAGACCTCCTCTGTAACGCAAAATGTGCAACCAGTAAAAAAAATTTAAATGTCGCCTATGGAGATTTTTAAGGATAAAAGTTTGTCGCCATTCCACGAGCTGGCGCAATTTTGAAGCGTGACATGTTGGGTATCAATTTAATCGGCTTAACATTATCTTTCACAATATCAAAAAAATTTGAGCTAACTTTACTTAATTCAAAAAAGTGTATTTTTTTATAAAAAAGTGCGCTTGTAAGACCGCTGCACAAATACGGTGTGACAGAAAGTATTGCAACGACCGCCATTTTACTCTCTAGGGTGTTAGGAAAAAAAATGTATAATGTTTGGGGGTTCTAAGTAATTTTCTAGCAAAAAATGTTTTTAACTTGTAAACACCACATCTAAAAAATAGGCTCGGTCTTAAAGTGGTTAAGTGAATGAGCAGTGACAGAAATTGGGGGCTGCAGACAATGAAGAGTATAAGGCTGAGGGATAATCTGCTGAATCTACCTGGAGATTGCTGCCAAAGAGATGGCCTGATCCTTAAGCCTAGTACACACAATGAGATTATCAGATGAATGATCATCCATTTTTTTCTTTGGATGCTAATCTCCATATCAAAAAACAAATAGGTTACTAAAGTACGAAAATTCTCGTACGACAGAATAAAAATTCGGAAGCGATGTAATGTGTTGTAGTGTATTTGGATTGTATTTTCGATCTGGTTTCGTACGAGATACCAGATTATCGCACAATCGCTTCGAAAGCGGTATTATTTGTATGATATTCTGATCGTGTGAGCGAGGCTTAACGGGGCTGTCCATGCTGACAAAGAGAGCACCTAGCATCCAGATTCCCCCTGATCGCATAAACCCCATCCAGACAATATAAAGCTCTCTTTGAGATGCACAGGTGTGGGACAGAGTGAAGGTAAATTAATATCCTTGTTTAAATGAAAGGACAACACAACTTTCAGAAGAAAAGAGGGTCTAGCTCAGATAACAACCTTGTTCCTTTGCAACGTCAAAGGGGGATTTACGTGACAATGCCACCAATTCCAAAACCAAGGTGATGGCTCTAAGAAGGCCACCTTCTGAAAGAGTGATTGCTTCTGCCTTGATCCTGCAATGTAGATAGGGCAAGAAAAAGAACTAAGACAAAGAAGGTGAAAATCCTCCAGATGAAGAGACCACTCTTCCTAATCCAGTAACTGACAGCTGAGGTAGTCTGACTCCAATTTGGCAGCCACACATTTTTTGCCTTCCTAATGATTGGCATACTCCATGGCTGTGACATTGTCAAACTGAATCCTGTGTGGGTGATTTTGCAAACTATTGGTGCAGTGCAGAATAGGCAGATGGATTACTTGAACATTCAACACATTGATTGGTAGCGGTGATTCCTCCAGCATCCAGCTACCCTAGGTCAATAGATGACCAGAATTCCTACTTAACCATAAGGGCTGTAATCTGTCATCACACCTGTCCATTAAAGAAACTATGTTTAGGAGAGCAGCAATGGGGAGCAAGGACAGAGAAAAGTAGGATTTGTTCCACTTGGAGAGAATTTCCTGTTAAAGGATCCAGGTGTGATTTTGCACATAAGGGACCACTATGAAGGAGGCCACCATTAGACACAGAACTTACATACTTGCAAAGTGATGTCCATCTCCAAGAGCACAGAAGATGGGAAGATGGAAATGAAATCTGAGCTTTTGAAGTTTCTCTGGCAGAGGAAACACCCTGGTAAGACTGGTGTGCAGAAATAGACCCAGGTACTCCAGGCAGAAGTAAGGAATCATGGATGTTTTCTTTGGATTTAGAATCCAACCAAATTCCTGAAGAGTGCTCACAATTATAGAGAGATTAGTCTCCATCTTGGAAAACCACTCAAAAGTATAGCGCCCATTTAGTCCACAATCAAGATTCCCTGAAATCATAACAGAACCAACAGTGGGAACAACACCTTGGTGAACACCCAGTGGCTGATGCCAGCCCGAATGGACCTGCCACAAATTAGTGATGTTACTCTCCTATCCCCTAGGAAACCTATGATGGAAGCTACAGTGAGCTTTACAGTGCAGTTTGTGTGCATATGGTGCCATCGTAAGCAGGATGAGTGGAGGTGCTTCCTAGCTGTTACATGCTGTTCATTGGCTGACCGCATAGGGGAGAACTGCTTTGAAACAACCAATGTAGTATGTTGTGTGTTTTTCAAGTTTCTGGTGAGTGTCCAATTCATCTTTAGGGGTTGTATAACCATACACCAGAAGACATGGTTCAAATCATCTTTGGTGGTGAGAGGAATTGTGCACTTGCATGTATTAATTTATAAACTTTGGGATCGCAATATATTATCACAGACCATTGAATCACAATTATTTCTTGACCTGTTTTGCATTTATTGAGCACTGAGGTCGTTGTTGTGTGATATTTAATTTGTTGAGATATACTGTTATGTTTTAGTCACTTATGGTTTTATGTCACATATGATTTAATTTTCGGATAGGCGCAGCAAATACTGGGTTTGATTTACCAAATACTGGAGAGAGCAAAATCTGGTGCAGCTGTACATAGTAGACCAATCAGCTTCTAACTTCCGCTTTTTCAATTAAGCTATGACAAAAAACCTGGAAGCTGATTGGTTTATATGGAGAGCTGCACCAGATTTTACACTCTCCATTTTTTTTTTTTAAATAACAGTTTTTATTTGTCACCTCAGCAGATAATAGTACAAGAACAAAGTAAGCTCCAAGTAATACTGAAACATGAGTACAGCAAGTTCAAGCAGTGTAGCAATAGGCATGATTGCCGCGCTGAACTGTTGGGTAACATATGAAGTTTGTCACAGCTGAGGTATAAGCTTATAGAGTAAAAAAAGCATGTGAAAAAAGAGGAAAAAGAAGGGTGGGGGAAAGAGGGTACCTGGGGAAAAGAGGAAATAAAGGAATGGTAGGGAAATAGCACATTAGCTCATCCACCGGCTCAAGAGGGGTCCTCCAGAAGATGCCACAGCTCCCAGACCTTATCACGTGTTTCCAGCCTATCCTGTATTCTAGCATTTTTTCCATTAGTTCAACGTCTTATATTCTGGCGTACAGAGCATCTTGGGAAGGTGGTGAGCTCTACTTCCAGTTGAGGGCAACCAGACAGCATGCAGCAGTAAGGATGTGTCTGAGTAGTTTCTTGTGCGGTTTGGGAATTTTTAGCGGTGATACACCCATCAGGAAACATTTTGGAACCGACACCTCAAATAGGCATGGAAAACAAGTGCGGCATTGAATGCCAGAAGGGCACTATCAGGGGGCAACTCCAGTAAATATGGTAAAGAGTACCTCTATCCCTTTGACACTGCCAGCATCGGTCAGAGCTAGACGGATAGATGGCGTGGAGCACGATCGGAGTCAAGTACCAAAAGTAAAGGATTTTTTAGGCATTTTTCTTGTAAAGCATGCAAAAGGAGCTCTTAGCCGCCTGGGTCCAGATCGTCCGCCATGTCATCTCAGGGATTTCTTCACCTAGTATCTTTTCCCAGTGGAGCATATAGGCATGTTTACCCTAATTTGGCATAGAATAGGCATTGAATAACTGATATATGTTGGAGATCAGGCCCCGTCTTGCGGGTCCCTCCAAGATAATGCGCTCGAAAGGGGAAGGCGCTGAAAATTGTAAATTTGGAGCAATGGTTCGGGCATCGTAGCGTATTTGCAAGTATCCATAGAACACCTGGCCAGGTAACTCATGTTTGTTCTGAAGTTTAGCAAATGTTAGTAGCTTACGAGTTCTAGGGTCCACCAAGTGTCCAAAGTGGAATAAGTTCTGTGTCGCCCAAGGCAAGGACATCTGGTGGGTGAGACCAGCAGGCAGCCTGGGGTTACAGATAAAGGAGGTTAGGAGTGATTTTGCAGAGCAGAGCCCTTGGTCGCAGGATAGTTTGTGCCAGAGCGATCTTAGTTGAGACATGGATCCTAAGAGCCTACCCGCGTCCACCTCTGCATTCGTGTTCTAGAGCAAGCTGTTCAGGTGTATGAGTGCCAGACATAATTTTTCAATCTCCGTCCACTTATTATAAGATCGTTGGGGGACACTCTCCAGTTTTAATAAATCAACCCCATTGTGTTACTGTTCATGTAAGGGTTTTTACTGTATGTTAATTCTTTTTTGAATGGCCTGCATATTTAGCACTGCCTTTCAAATGAACCTACAGTGCATGTGAGCACCACAAACCAAAAACACTATTTAATTCATTTTTGATATTCAAAGCAAATTCACCCATCCCTCCATGTCTCTGTGCTTTATTTTGCTGAGAAATCACTTTGAAAAACATCACCTTGCATTTCTGGCCATGGTCATCTTGAGTAAGGGCAGATGATTCATGTAGCATTTACTTCCTGGAATCCATTTGCCCTTAGCTCAGGCATGCAGACAGGAGGGTGTGCTTAGCTGAGAAAACTCCTCCTAATGATGTATAATATAATTTGCCTAGGCCCGGAAACCAGGAAGTAACTGAAGAAATTAAGAAAAAAGTTTAAAACAAGTAAATATAATATACTTTCCTATCTATTTACTAATGCTAGCAGCATAAGGATGAAAAATAGCCAATGTTGATTGAGAGAGTGAAATTCCACTTTAGTCTTTGGCATCCACGTTAGGCAGACATGCTCCACTGTTGTCACCACCAAGAAACCCACCCTGAGAAATGCAATGCAGCCATCACTAGAGTGCATGCATGCATGCAGACAGAAAGTAGAGGCAAATGGGCTGCTAGAGATCAGCAGCACTCAGCACTAAGATGAAGCAAAGCGTAAAAAAGTGAAAAGAAGTATTTAAAAAACAATTGTTTATCATCCACAGTGATTAAGAAAATAATTACAATGATATTTACTTCAAGAAATATTCTTAAGAATACAAACTCTTGAATGAGACATATTCACACAATATTTGTTCATTAATTCGAATGTATGTTTTTGCAAATATTTTATAAAAAGTATTTTTGTTAGTTATAAAATTAGAATTTTTGAAAAGCAGCGGAAAGCCTACTGATCTCACAGGTTTGTTAATATGACAGAACACCGCTGCTTAACCTCCCTGGCGGTATGATTCTGTCTGGAATTTAGTGCTGAAAGCGGTACAATTATTTTGCATGGAAATTTGGCGTTTTTATATTGTAGGCATGCAATTCTTATGAATAACTCACTTAAATCTGTCCGAACCAGAGTCTAGTAGACATCCCGGGTATGATAAAGTTTGAAACACAAAATCATAAATTATAATATAAAAAAATATATATAAAAATGATTCAATAATGTAATCAAATCAAAAACACTGAAATTTGCTCAGTTGCAGAATAGTCGCTGTCATTAAATTTATTGTTTGATGATAAATTGTGATTCTAATTTTTTATCAGTGTTTTCTAGCTGGTCTAAAACCACTTTTGACATAAAGGGACACTTTTTGGTTGCTATGGACAATCTCCAGTTTCCAGGCAGAAAAAAATCTCTTTATTATATAAAATGACATGCAGGGCACTGGGCAGACCACTAGGGACAAAGGGGATGTGTATTTTGTGTATACAGTACTGCAATCTGTAAGATTACAGTACTGTATGTGTTGTGTGTTTTTAAACTTTTTTGAATTTGGCGCCGATCTCCGCTCCCGTGCGTCGGAACGTCGCAGGGAACGGAGATCGGCGGCACTCGGGCACTGTGTGAATCGAGCGAGCGGACGGCTCGTACACACAGCGGGGAGACATCGCAGGATCCAGGGGAAAAGGTAAGTAACTTCCCCCTGTATCCTGCAACGCTAGCCCGAGTCTGGCTCGGGGTTACCGCTCCTGGTAGAAAAAACTCAACCCGAGCCAGACTCGGGAACACCGCCAGGGAGGTTAAAGAGGAAGTAAAGCCTCTTAAAAAAGAAAAAAAAAAAAGACACCCTGCAAGGCAAAGGCATAATGAGCTAGTATGCATAGCATACTAGCTCATTATGAATGACTTACCTGAAAACGAAGCCCCCGAAGCGGTCCTCACCTACGATCTTCTGCGTCGCCATCAAACCCGGAGTGACTTCCGGGTCTCGCCGCTCCAGCGCTGTCATTCGATGGAGTGGCGATGACGTCACTCCCGCGCATGCGCAGGAAAGCGGCATATCGCCGTGAACCCGGCATGCGAAGTGCGCCTGCGCGCCGCTGTCTATGGCACATGTGCCGTATACAGCGATGCCTTTTTCTTTTCTAAATATCTCCTAAACCATGTAGGTTTAGGAGATATTTATTGGACCTACAGGTAAGCCTTAATCTAGGCTTACCTGTAGGTCAAAGTGGTTTGTAAGGGTTTACAACCACTTTAAATCAACATCAAAACAGTCATACGGATTTCAAACTCCTGTATTTCACTAAATAAGCTCAGTTTACTGTTAAAAATAAGTGTGAAATGCAAGACTCTGGTGGGTATAACAAGATTGGTTAAACCCACAAGTGCTTTTTTACTACTACTATTCCTTTATATTTGCTTTTGGAATTTACAAATGCAGCAATTTAGAAATCGGATGAAAGGTTTAGCACTGGAAAACACTTTTTGAAAGATAAAAAGTGTATTATATATACATCTATATAGATCAGACCAAAATGAGGAACAAATGAGGAGGAATGAGGGACAGAGGGACATTGCTCCAAATCAGGGACAGTCCCTCAAAAGTTGGGAGCTATGGTACCATGTTATCCTGGTATGACTACTGTCATATGATGGACTTTCTGTAAAACACACATTTGTGCGATATGATGAAAAATATATAATCTCCATTTCTAAGTCTTGCTTTTACCTGCAATGTGCATTTCAACACTGAGTGCAGCCGCCTGTTGTTTAGGTTTGTAAGAAATCAATTAAAGGTGGACAAGTTCCGAGTAGTTGTAACTAAAGGTAAGCACTGGCAAGCTATTCACAAGTATGCACACACCCTCTCACCGTAAACCTTTTGTGCTTAGTGAATTGCTTGCACATTGCTTTGTTAAGTTAATATGATCTCTCTTGTAATGGAAATAGGAATCTTTAGACTTGCAGTGTTCTTCTGTATTGAGTCCAAAACAGAGATTTTGAATACCCCCAACGTACACATAACTATGCCCCAGTGGAACATAAACACTGCCCTGCCAAAAAAGTAGTTGGAGAGTTCACATAAGGGCAGCCAAAGATCATTTTCATATGTTGTTACAAGATATGGTCTTTGACCCACAATTAGGTCACAAGTGTGGATGGGAGGCGAATTCCAATATCAGTAATATTTCTTCAGCAGCACATTTTGGTTATACACATCCTTTTACTATGTCTAACAGGGTTCTTTAGTTGTATTCTGTACTGCCAATACAATCCTACTGAGAAATGACGACGCGGTTTATTTCAAAGATTCAGTTTATTTTGCTATTTCCAAATAATTGTGAATGCAATATTATTTATCTACTGTACTGTATGGGCATAATTTTCAAAGTTCTTTGTTTGTTTGTTTTTTTTTTTGCTTTTTTAGTCTGTTAAATACACAATAAAAGTGTTGATCTTGCCTGAAAACCAGAAAATTTGTGAATTCCTGTGCACCTTTTAATGTTATCTCAAGCAGTTATATCAGCCCTGTGCAATTCACCCCCATGAACTACAAAATCACCCCCCCCCCCCCCCCACACACACACACACACACACACTATGTTGAAGGCATTAGAAGAGGGGAAGGTTTTCTGTAGTCCTAACACTTTTCCTAGCTAAGGATGACAAAGCTGCTTCTCCTTAGATACAACATAGTGCGTGAGTGTTGTGGGACAGGAATTGTCACAATCGCCAGGTGAAAATAGAAGGGAAAAAAAAAACCCTGAAGAATAAAAACGAACGCAGTCACCAATTCTAAAGACTGTAAGCTGCAATATATACATTTTTGATTTTCTGTTTAAAACCTCTGGATTTCAGGTATTAACCACTTCAGCCCCGGGAGGATTTACCCCCTTCCTGACCTGAGCACATTTTGCAATTCGGCACTGCATCGCTTTACAATCGCTTGACAATTGCGCGGTTGTGCGACATTGCACCCAAACAAAATTGGTGTCCTTTTTTTCCCACAAATAGAGCTTTCTTTTGGTGGTATTTGATCACCTCTGCGGTTTTTATTTTTTGCGCTATAAACAAAAAAAGAGCGACAATCTTGGAAAAAAAAGCAATATCTTTTACTTTTTGCTATAATAAATATCCCCCAAAAATATCTAAAAAAACAATTTTTTTCCTCAGTTTAAGCCGATATGTATTCTTCTACATATTTTTGGTAAAAAAAATCGCAATAAGCGTATATTGATTGGTTTGCGCAAAAGTTATAGCGTCTACAAAATAGGGGATATTTTTATGGCATTTTTATTATTAATTTTTTTTTATTATTAGTAATGGCTGCAATCTGCGATTTTTATCGTGACTTCGACATTAAGGCAGACATATCGGACACTTTTGACACTATTTTGGAACCATTCATTCATTTATATAGCGATTAGTGCTAGAAAAATGCAGGGAAGGGGTTAAATACTAGGGGGCGACCAAGGGGTTAAGTGTGTCCTAGGGAGTGATTCTAACTGTGGGGGGACGGGCTACAAGTTACATGACAGCGATCACTGCTCCCGATGACAGGGAGCAGTGATCTCTGTCATGTCACTAGGCAGAACGGGAAATGCCTTGTTTACATCTCTCTGTTCTTCCACTCCGTGACACAATCGCCGGGACACCGGCTGACATCGAGTCTGCGGGACCCGCGGTCACGGAGCACGTGACGTGTGTGCGCGGCACCCACAATGCCGCACCTTAAAGGGGACGTATCTGTACGCCCATTTGCCCAGCCGTGCCATTGTGCCGACGTATATCGTCGCGCGCTGGTCGGCATGTGGTTAAAAGACAAAATACAAGTCTTCTGCTGAATTTATTGTGTCACTTGCACTAGAATTCCTAAAAGAAAATAAAAAAAAACTGGTTTTCCAGAAGGAAATTCTAAGCCCCCAATTCACACTGAATTCAGCTGTAAAATTGCGATACTTCAGTGCGATTTCAAAGCAGTCGATTAGTGCAATTTCACATCTGTGCGATTTCATGCATCGGTGTGAACGGGGGTAAATCCACAATTGTGATGTGCTAAATGGAATTCAAAGAAAGAGAAACTATAATGGTTCTTGATGAATTTAGTCTTGATTTTTTTATTTTTTTTATTACGTAAAACATATTTGGTTATTCAATGTGAATACAGGTTCACCTTATTTAGCAACATTCACTTTGCAAAATGAACAGCCTGGATTCCTTTAGTAAGTCCCCTTTCACACTGGGGCCACCCGTCCGTTAGCGGTAAAGCGCCACTCGTTTTAGCAGTGGTTTACCGCCGTTTTAGCAGAACTTTTCGGCCGCTAGCAGGGCGCTTTTAACCTCAAAGAAGGGGTTAAAAGCTCATTCATTGCAATGTGCAGGGGCGTTTTGGGAACGTTGTATACACCGCTCCCAAACTGCCCCAAAGATGCTGCTTGCAGGACTTTTTCTAACGTCCCGTTAGCGCACCGCCCCAGTGTGAAAGCACATGGACTTTCATACTCGGTTGACATGGGAAGCAGTTTTCAGGCGCTTTACAGCTGCTATTTCTAGCACTAAAATGCCTGAAAACTGCCTCAGTGTGAAAGGGGTCTTAAGCAACTGTGTTGAGGTCAGGCTTTACATCAAAGCAAACTGTAACTAAAATTAAATATGATATCCAGGCAAACCAGCATTGGTAGCTTTTATATTTCTCTCAGTATAGCTTTCTATTAATGTGAATCTATCACATAAAAAGTAATATTACATTACAGAACTCACTAAAACCATGCCTGATGTGTAGCAAAAGAACAACAATAACGCCAAGGACCGACTTGGACCAATGAAATAAAGCATGTGTCATACCTGGCCAATCCCTGAAGAAGCTGGAAGAAAACTGTAGTAGGCATCACTACTACAGTGTGAGAAATATTAGTAAGCCCTGGCACTGACCAAAAATATGCTGAAAAGTTGCCCCTTTAACCACTTTCAGACCGGACCAATTTGCAGCCAAAGGACCAGGCCCCTTTTTGCGATTCGGCACTGCGTCGCTTTAACTGACAATTGCGCGGTCGTGCGACGTGGCTCCCAAACAAAATTGACGTCCTTTTTTTCCCACAAATAGAGCTTTCTTTTGGTGGTATTTGATCGCCCCAGCGGTTTTTATTTTTTGCGCTATAAACAAAAAATTTTGAAAAAAAACGCATTATTTTTTATTTTTTGCTATAATAAATATACCCAAAAAATATAAAAAAAAATTTTTTTTCCTCAGTTTAGGCCAATACGTATTATTCTACATATTTTTGGTAAAAAAAATCGCAATAATTGATTATTGATTGGTTTGCGCAGAAGTTACAGCGTTTAGAAGATAGGGGATAGTTTTATAGCATTTTTATTAATAATTTTTTTTTTATTAGTAAGGCGGCGATCAGCGATTTTTATTGTGACTGCGACATTATGGTGGACACATCGGACATTTTTGACACATTTTTGGGACCATTGTCATTTATACAGCAATCAATGCTATTTAAATGCATTGATTCCTGTATAAATGACACTGGCAGTGAAGGGGTTAACCACAAGGGGGCAGTGTAGGGGTTAAGTATGCCTAGGGGGGTGTTTCTTACTGTGGGGGGGGGGGCGTGGCTGTCAGCTAGTGAATGCTGATCTCTGCTCCAATCACAGGGAGCAGAGATCGGCGTCACTAGTTGCTAGGCAGAACGGGGAGATTCTGTTTATCTCGGCATCTCCCCGTTCAGCCTTCCCGTGAGACGATCGTGGATGTCCCTGCGGCGATCGAGTCCGCGGGTCCCACGACCGGACTCACGGGGGTCCCGACCGGCACGGGAGCGCGCCGCTCCCGGCGCGCTCCCGATGGCACGACAGGCATTAAGGAGGGACGCCCTCCTGCCTGTACGTGCCATTCTGCCGACGTATATCTGTGTGCGCCGGTCGGGAAGTGGTTAAGTGAATATACCACCTCTGAAACGCGAACCAATGAAAAGCAAAACAAAACAAAATAGATTACAGCGCACACATACAAAAATGACATTTAAATCCTGCAAGGCTATTTAAAAACACCTGAACATATTCAAAAATATGGGGATTTGGTTACACCATATGGCTATATAGTGCTAAAACCACTACTGCGTCAAAGTACCCCATTATCAGTGGGTCCTACACTATTCATAGATTGAAAGATCCTGCTTCTCATAACCATGGGAGGCAAACTCCTCTTTATGGGAGAGCTATAAGGACTCCTCCAAAAACAACGGGTGGACACAAATAAGAGGTAATGAAGGGGGGATGGGATGCTCCGGCCCAAGGGATCTGGTCAGGACCCAGCAGCGGCAGTAATTGCCCAAAACACAATGAAAAGCCAGGTGCTAACACATACAATTGTGCTCAAAAGTTTGCATACTCTGACAGAAATTGTGAAATGTTGGCATTAATATTGAAAATATGACTGATCATGCCAAAAAAACTGTGATCACATGAAGCCATTTATTATCACATAGTTTTTTGGATCCTTTTTAAATCATAAGGATAATAGAAGTCACCCAAATGGCCCTGATAAAGAAAGTTTACATACCCTGGAATGTTTGGCCTTGTTACAGACACAGAAGGTGGCACACACAGGTAAAAATGGCAATTAAAGGTTAACCACTTACCCACTGGGCACTTAAACGCCCTGCTAACCAGACCAATTTTCACCTTTCGGTGCTCTCACACTTTGAATGACAATTACTCAGTCATGCAACACTGTACCTATATGACATTTTTGTCCTTTTTTTTCACAAATAGAGCTTTCTTTTGGTGGTATTTAATCACCGCTGGGTTTTTTATTTTTTGCGCTTTAAAAGAAAAAAAAACAAAAATTCTGTAAAAAAAAAAAAAAAAAAAATGTTTTCTTCGTTTCTGTTATAAATTTTGCAAATTAGTAATTTTTCTTCATAAATTTTGGCCAAAATTTATACTGTTACATATCTTTGGTAAAAAAATAACCCAAATCGTATATTATTTGGTCTTTGTGAGAGTTTTAGTGTCCACAAGCTATGGTGCCAATATCTGGAAATTGATCACACCTGATGACCTGGTGGCCTATCTCATTTATTGAGACCCAAACAAGCCAGGAAAGTACAAATACCCCCCAAATGACCCCTTTTTGGAAAGTAGACATTCCAAGGTATTTAGTAAGAGGCATGGTGGGCTTTTTAAAGTTGTAATTTTTTTCCCACAATTCAAAGATTTTTTTTTTTTTTCACAAACTTGTTATTTTAGCAGGTTATTTCTCACACACAGCATATGCATTCCACAAATTACACCCCAAAATACATTCTACTACTCCTTCTGAGTACGGTGATACCACTTGTGTGAGACTTTTACACAGTGTGGCCACATACAGAGGCCCAACATGCAGGAAGCGCCATCAGGCATTCTAGGAGCAAAAATGTCACATATCATTACTTGACTACCTAGGTATGTGATCAGTGCCCTGATTACATACTTAGCTGTCCCCTGTGAGGAGATGCCGCTGATCGGCACTGATCATCAGTGCCCTAATTACAATTAAGTGCCCACCAGTGCCACCAATGATTGCCCACCACTGCCAGCAATCAGTGCCGACCAGTGCCCACAATTGCCACCAATCTGTGCCCACAAGGGCCAGCAATCAGTGGCCATTAGTGATGCCAGTCAGTGCTGGCTATCTGTGCTGCCCATCAATGCTGCCCATCAATGCTCATTACTGCTGCCCATCAATGACACCCATCAATGCCCACCAGTGCCCATTAGTGTGTCCTATCCATGCGGCCTATCTGTGCCCACCAGTGCTGCCTATCGGTGCCCACCAGTGCCACCTATCTGTGCCCACCAGTGCTGCCTATCTGTGCCCAGTGCCCACCAGTGCCACCCATCCGTGCTGCCTATCAGTGCTCATCAGTGCCATATATCAGTGCCACCTATCAGTGCCCATAAGTGCCGCATATTCGTGCCTCCTCATCAGTGCCACCTAATCATTGCCCATTAGTGCCACCTCATCAGTGCCAATCAGTGCAGCCTATCAGTGCCCATCAATGCTGCCTCATCAGCGCCCATCAGTGAAGGAGAAAAATGACTTTTTTTACAAAATGCACTGACAGAAACTAAGAAAAACTTTATTTTTTTTCAAAATTTTTGGTCTTTTTTATTCTCTGATTGAATGAGGTGGAGAGATGGGGCAGTGACATCTCATCCAATCAGAGAACATTTTGCATTCACTGGAATAATGCAAAGTGTTCCCTGAATGGCACCCATGCCAAGCAAGAAACTTCCGGTGTTCACGAAGCAGCAGGGCAGCCGCTTGGCATGAGACCCAAAAGCTAGCAGCAGCCATTGTAGTAGAGGTGCCTACTACAGTGGTTTCCCACTTCCACAGTGATCCCACAGGTATGGAGCATGCATGCTTACAATGGTCTAAGCTGTAAACAATGTAAAAAATATCCACAAATGAACTGAGCAAGGATACCTGCACTGGGAGGAATTTGTATTTATCATGCTTAGCTCTAACAAGCAGGGCCGTCTGATTCCTCTTGTATTGAATTGTATTGTAACCATACTGTCTGCCCTCATATTGTAAAGCGATGCGCAAACTGCTATATAAATCCTGTATAATAACAATAATACTAACTAATACTAACAAGTAAAATTAGCATACAGATAAATTCCAATTGTAAAACAAAATTCACAAGGGGGGGCTTGCATTTTTAATCTGAAGTGACCAGGCACACTTTAATTTACAGTACTGAAAATGGTAATGAAATGTGTAAAAACTACAGATTTTTTTTACTGCTGGTCATTTATTTAAGGTGTTTAAAAGCATAATTTCTCAAGTTTTCCCAAGACAAGTTAGATTTCTTTTTTATATATATTTCTTTTGTTTCGTAGGAAGTTTTGCTTTGCCCTGGACTATAAAATGCAAGACTCAATTCCGCCAAACGTTCACAGCAAAATGAGGTTTCAGAAGATGTTGGTGCAGTGCCATCTAGTGGATTATATTTAGATGACAGCTTGGAAGATCGGTTCAGCGGATTCTACTTTTGGAACTATGGCTGCAAGTTCATTAACTGCTACAAAACTTATTCAAGCAACTCAGAGATGTGACATTACCATCAAGCTTCACTACAACTACACAGGAAAATCTTTAAAATGCGATGGCGATCAAATGGATAAAACCAGTATGCTGTTTCTTATCATATGCAGCTTTATAGTACTGGAAAATCTGATGGTACTTATTGCTATATGGAAAAATAACCGATTCCATAACAGGATGTACTTCTTTATTGGCAACCTTGCACTTTGTGATTTACTTGCGGGAATTGCTTATATAGTCAATATCCTTATGTCTGGAGCGAATACATGTACTATTTCACTTACAGCATGGTTTGTCAGGGAGGGCAGTATGTTTGTTGCCCTGGGAGCATCCACATTCAGTTTGTTGGCTATTGCTATTGAAAGACACTTGACAATGATAAAAATGAGGCCTTATGATGCCAATAAGAAATATCGTGTATTTCTGCTCATCGGGACCTGTTGGCTTATTTCCTTTTCATTAGGGGCCTTACCAATTCTTGGCTGGAACTGCATTAACAACTTAGATGACTGTTCTACTATACTACCTCTGTATTCCAAAAAGTATGTTGGGTTTTGCATTAGCATTTTCATAGCCATCCTCATAGCCATAGTCATCCTCTATGCGAGGATCTATACCTTGGTGAAGTCAAGCAGCAGGAGAGTCACAAACCACAGCAATTCAGAAAGATCAATGGCACTCCTTAGGACAGTTGTCATTGTCGTGGGGGTGTTTATTGCCTGCTGGTCACCTTTATTCATCCTCCTTTTAATCGATGTGGCCTGTAAAGTTATGGAGTGCCAGATACTGTATCGAGTTCAATGGTTTATTGCCCTGGCTGTCCTCAATTCAGCCTTGAATCCTCTCATCTACACTCTGGCCAGCAAGGAGATGCGACGGGCTTTTTTCCGCCTGGTGTGCGGCTGCTTGGCCAAGTCCAGTGCCTCAAGGTCTCTACCGATTCAGCCAACACCTGACCAAAGCAGGAGCAAATCCAGCAGCGGCAGTAATTCCCCAAAACACAAAGGAATTATACAAATCCATTCTCAAAGCAAGGACAAGAGTGAATCTTCATTTCAGAATGGTACCATCATCAAATGACTTTCCGCTACGCATGAGTAGTTCACAGTCTGCTCTGTATTAGGGATAAAGAGACTAAAAAAGACAGTAGAAACTGTAAATATATATATATATATTTTTTTTTGTTTTAGTTTTCCTGCACTTAAATTATAACAACTGACATAGTAACATGATGCCCTATATTTAATGCATGGATTTCTACATTTTTATACAATGCTGTAACTCAGGTAATAGATTGCATGTTACAATCAGTTACATTTCCGATGCTTGTATGCAGAAATCCCAGAATCTCGTCTATACAATTTAAAGTTATACTCAGTGAGTGTATATCTTATATCAGTAGACTTTTCTAAATTAAACAGATAACACTATTATGCAGCAGTCTTATTGAAAGGTCAACAAATAAAAATGTTTTTTACATTATGTATTTTGGGGGATTTAGTTTGGTTGTTTGTTACTCAAAAAACAATATTTCTAATACCATAACAGAGAGTGAATACAGAGCGTTAACCCGGGAGATTAATACTGCAGGCTTGGAGTGGCGCAGGTCCGCTATAGTACTTGTCAGAACACAGAGAACCATGTACATTACAAAAGCTGGGCGCTACATATTTAACAATATGAGTCTGAAAGGTAACAGTTCTTTTTTTTACAGATTATTTGGCACAGGATGAAGGATCCCCCATTATATGAACCCTCATATAAGCCATCTTTCAATTGCACACATTGCATTACAAAATGCAGTAATTTCTAGAAATGCCACGTCAGGTATTGTTTTAGAATAGAAGATGCCCTGTCATTTCTATTATATTGGGATGGGGGTGACTGCCTCTTACAGTTTAAGTAATGATAGATGTATACTGATTTGCTGCTATAGGTCACAGAATCGTGCTTATTGTTCTTTGTCTTTTGAAATGAAAGTGAGTCTAAACAATATCCTTATTCTCCACAATTAATCCATACCAGTGGCAGCCCGTCCATTAGGGGCGCCCAGGCACCGCCCCCTCTCTCCAGGCCACCCCTATATTCTAACAGCAACACAAAAAATTTATTTGGAGATTTTGGAGGAGGCTGAGAACAATAGAATGTACTTATTTTGGGTTAAGAATACATACTTGAATAGATTTTTTTTAACCAGAATTTTGGATAATTTTAAGACCATTTGAACGATGGTACCAAATATCTTGGCACGCCGTGCTACAATTAAGAAAATACAGTTTCTCACAGCTGCAGCCATTAGACATACGGATATTTTATTGGGGTACAGATCAATATATAGCAGTGATATGCTATGGATAGCAATGGAGGGGCTCTAACTGCAAAAATAATAATCCACTAAATTAGACTGAAGCTTACTGGTTAGGAATGCTATATGTTATTAGTGGTTCTGTCCATAGCAATAAGTCATGTTCAAATAATCAGGTTTCTTGTACAGATGAGAAAATTTAAAAGTACCTAGGTGGATGCTGCATCTATCCCCTGCTGGCTCCAGACCAAGACCTGAGTGATCAAACACCGCTGATTGCTCAGCTCACAGAGAACTGGTGGCTGTCAGTCACTGGCTCTCTGCTCTGCCCCCCCAGAGCCTGGCCTGGCTCTATGACGTCAGCCGACAGCGGGCTTTAGCCCACTGTCAGCTGAAAACGGGTCACAGGAGTGCAGAACGAACTGATCCATAGGAGAAATACAGCAAAAAAGCTTTGGCTATTCTTCTCCTTTAAAGCTGAACTGAATGTGCAGCTCAGTTTACATGCCAGGCATCGCTGAGAGTGAGCAGGTAAGTGAATTTTATTGCAGAAGAGACACCGCATCTCTCTTCTGCAATAAGAAAACCTGCCTGCTCACAGTGAATACCAGCTCCTATGGCCCATACTTTTCCTTTAGAAAGGGTTAAAACAACTCAGGTTTTTATTGCCATGTGTCACTGCTAGTTAGATTTACCCTCTATATTATGGCTATTGTCACAAAGATTGAGAAATCCACAATTTTAAAGCTGACACAGATATAAGGTGAAGGTAAATCTTTAATCAGGGACACCTTTTCTTGTGACAACTGCCTATGAGGGGCATTTTCCCTACTTTGTGGAGATTTTGTCTCACTTCCTGTTGCATCTACATGACAGCAAATGGAGGTAAATCTCCCCAGCAACAATGGACAGCAAAAAACAAACTCGCAGGAGTTTTTAAACTTTTCCCTACTCTTTCCATGAGCGGCCCCGTGAACATGACGGCTCTCAGACAGGAGGAAGCCTTTACAATAAAGGAGGCTGATAGAGTCTCTTCTGTCATAAAGAAATCCCTACCTGACAGAACATTTTAAATACTGTAAGTGGGTTCAATACCACTTTAAGTTGCTCCTAGCGCCTTCTTAAATTTCAAAGAATAAGCTGTAGGATGCAATGCATTGTGTTGCACAGCAAAACATTCAGCATGTCCTAAATTTTGAATGGATAGCCCATGGACAGACTGTGATCAGAAATGAATGGGTCTTTAGAGGTTCAGTCCTTACCCTGTCACTTTAAGAGAACTGTCAACAGCTACATCATAACTAGCTCAACAGCACTGTAGATGACAACATGGGTCTAAATTCTAAAAAGTGCTTAAAGTAAAAATAGTCCTGAAGAGCAGGGAAGATGAAACCCTCGATTGGCCACACCAAGTGTGCAGACCCATGTACTCATGCAGAGAATCCCTCCAATGAAGTAACAAAGAGACATACAGTAAAACACTTGTAGGCAGGTGGCCTACTGTATGTTTAGTTAGCTTCGGCTGCCCAAATGTGGGGGGGGGGTTAATGCCTTACCACCTTCCCTGTGTGTTTTCATAGGCTTTTTGCTGCGGTCAAGCCTCCATCCCATGTTGTATAAAAGGAGAAAAAGTTCAAGTCCCAGGGGAGCTGGGACCTTAACAAAAGTCGGGACATCTCTAAAGCCCCATACACACGGTCGGACAATCCGCGGACCAGGTCGGTCGGATCCTGTCCGTCATACTTTGTCTGATGTTGGTTTTGCGTACACACGGTCGGACAAAGTTGTCGGAAAATCCGATCATTCTGAACGTGGTGACGTTTGTTGCCTACGACGGGACTACGTAGAGGCTAGTAGCCAATAGCTTTGGTCTTGTAATGTGATCTGAGCATGCGTAGCACTTTGTCCGGTCGGACAACCGTACACACGATCGGATTTGGTGTGATCGGACCGTGTTGTCGGCAAATCTTTCCAGCAGGAGATAAGACTTTGTCCGTCGGACAATCCGACGTACACTGCCCGATGGTGCATACACACGGTCTGATTTTTCAACAACATTGTCCGATCGGACAGAATCCATGAAAAAGTCCGACCGTGTGTATGGGGCTTAAGAGTTCTCTGCACTGGATGCCAACTCACTAGGATATCCCATGGACATGGACTTTTCCACACAAGCCTTTCCATGCATACACTTTCGAATATTGCTTCACCTAATCAGGTACGTGGGGCAGCTTCCATTAGATATAAAAGAGAAGCCGCGCTCAAAACCCAAATATAATATCTGGACCTAGCTAAATAAACATTAAGTGAACCTCAGAATTTATGAAAGTCCTGTGATCAAAAATTATTGACCTTGTTGAAAAGTATAACAAAGTAAATAAACATTAGGTGTACCTCAAAAATTGTTTTGTGATCAAAAATTATTTACCTTATTGAAAAGTATATGTGAAAAATTAAACCTATATTCACGTGATAGAAATTATATATACCAAGCAAGAAACAATTATCTTTCCATGTATATAAATTGTGCATAAATAATAATGTTGGAAATCAAGTCCTTCAGTTCAGTCCAAAGGAGGTGAATAAATTATTAAACCTCAGTGATGATATAATAATTGACAGTTGTGTCACACCAAAACCTTCTGAATGGGACGCTTATGGGACGCTTACCAGAAAAGTAAGCCAAATGTGCAGTTGGCTCAAACCCAGCCTAGGCCTTTAAGTGGGGACATCTTAAATGGAACCAGCAAGCGATTTGATGAGATCCTTATGTTGGTCAATGGGCACAAATCTAATGGCTCCCGGTGCAGGATATATCCCAAAAGAAAAAATCACACAATAGTATAATATTGCTTTACCAAAAATTATAATAAGTTATGTGAAATCCACACGTACAAAGATTAAGGGACAAAGGGTGCAGAGAAGAAAAAGAGAACCCAAGTGTTCCAGACGCTAGTGTTAACAGTTTCCCAGCACCACACAGAGGGGCTTCTTACCAGAGACAAGCCCAAAAGACAGCATCAATGGTCCTGAGTAATATGATCATCAATGGGTAAGGGGGAACCGATCACGTCCTGTACTTTATTAGTCACCAACTACACACTGCCACTTTGTGTCCCTGCACAGCCTTTCACATTCACACCGCTCACTCCAGTGCCGAGCTGCCGCCACAAATCTGGGCCCGTCAGCTTCCATTAGATATAGTTAGCTTGAGAACGTTTATGCATGTCGTACATGTTCTACTGAACTTTAAGTAAAGTTGTTAAACTGCCATGAGCCTGATCTTAAGTTATTCAAGGGGTGCATATTGGATCTAGGTGTATTCCTAAAGAACCTGGGTCTGTAAAAGCACTATGGGGTATGTGTAGCACCACTACAAAAGGTTAACTCACAAGGCAAAGAAGAGGAGGTAGTTGCCATGTGTAACTGCAATAGAAGGGCAGCAATAGGAACTAGTCATTTGGTGCTGTTTTTGACCTAGTTAGGTGACAGGTCCTCCTATAGCGAGGGGGTTGATGCCCTTACTCCCTCCCTAGCTGTCCGTCCTCCGGTCACTGGGAGCAGACTAGTGTTGTGGAGATATAAGGCCTGATCACTACGTATGGGCAGGAACGTTTTTAGGCAGAGCAAAAGGGGCAGCTGCCCTGGGCCCCATCATTGTTGTGGGGCCCAAAGCAGCTGCCTCATACTTGCCAACTATCCCAATTTAAATTCCCTCCGATATCTCAGCGTAAAGTTCTGTTGCTGCTGCCCAGCTCTGCCCTTTTGCCATATACAGATGACTCACCTGCAGACCCTGTGTTTACATGTAAATAACCTGCATTGATATGAAAATAGCGGCTGCATTAATACAAATAGCGGACCGCTGCATTGATATGTAAATAGAGGCGGCATTCATATGTATATCATGTCCCCCCTGAGGTCATATCTACCATCACTTCTGCTGAATGCTGCCCACTGGGGAAAATCCTGCCTACAGCTATAGTCATTAAGCCTAACATCAGCCTGTTCTGCAAAGGTAAGCAAATTGGAGGTGGAATCCTTCTTCAAAATAACATGTTGCCACAGCACCCTGAATTTTGGTGCATGTGAATACGCACATCTCAGCCGATGCATGAGGGTGTCATTAACAATTAATGGCACTGCTGTGTATCTGCTAAAGGGCAGCATGTTTCTGTGGTGTCAGGAAAGCGATTTTGCATGTATTCCCCAACACACAAATGTGAACGCAGGCTAAATGTCTCAGTTACATTGGTGGTCAGTGTAAATCTTTTCATTACATTGGGGCTTGGTGTACAATCCTTTCATTCACGCTAGTGTAAATCCCTCTTTACAACATATTGGTTAACATTGGTGGTCGGTGTAGAAGTGTCACCTTACATTGGTGGTCAGTACAAATCTCCTCGACAATGGTTGTCAGTGCAAATTCCCGCTTACATGGGGGTCATTGTATATTCCCCCTTACACTGGTGGTTGGTGTAAATGCTCTAATTACTTTGGTGTCCGTGTAGAAATTCCTCTTTTCTATTGGTGGGTGGCGTATAAAATCCCCCGTTACATGGTGGCCAGTGGAAATTCCCCCTCACATTGATGTTCAGTGTAAATCCACTATATACTTGCCAAAGATTTCTAGCTTTGCTCTACATGATTCAGAATTTGCCACAGTGTACTGCCTCCTAACTAATCCCATCCCCCCACCACTGTTACTGATCACATCAACCCCCCAGCATTGCCACTTATCACACCCCCCCCCCCCCCAGTAGTGCCACTGATCCCAGGAACCCTAGGATTCCTAGGAGTTTTCTGTCTACTGTTGGGTCCCCTTACCGCCCCAGACCATGGTGTGCAGGCAGTGCTGTAATCTTTAGCAACCAATTAGTGAGCAGTAATGCTGTGCACTAACCTCTTGCAACCAATAATTGAGCGGTAAGGATATGCAGTAATCTCTAGGAACCAATCAGTGAGCAGTAATAATATGCAGTAACCTCTAGCAACCAATTAGTGAGTGAAATAGATATCCAGTAACCTCTAACAATCAATCAGTGAGCAGTATTGATGTACAGTAATCTCTAGCAACAAATCAACAAGCAGAAGTCATGTGCTGTAACCTCTAGAAAATAAACAGTGAGCCATAATGTGTGCTGTAACCTCTAGCAGCCAGTCAGTGAGCGGTAATGATACACTGTAGCCTCTGGCAACTCTGGCAACCAATCACAATCGCCGCCTGATCTGATTCAGTAAACCGATTTTGAGTCTACCTGCTATTTATTGTATGTCTCAGAGCATGTGGAGAGCAAAATTGCATGGGGGGGGGGGGCAAGAAAATGTTGCCCAGGATCCAGTCAATATTAAAGAGAGCCCTGGGTATGGGAAAGTAAGGGTTAACAAGTTTGCATGGGGCCTGCAATGGTGCTCCGTGGGACTCCATTCTGTTACTGGGAGTGAGGTAACAGAGGTACGCTGGACTGGAGGAGTGGGCATTGGCTCTGAATGTCCCTCCGAATGCAACACTTCAAGTGTGTAGTTACTTGGGACAAAACATCTTAAAGGACACTTACCTGGTGGAGGTGCCGGCATCTTCAGTAAGGGAATCAGGAAGTAAAGTCTTGCGGCTTCACAGACTGGTTCCCTACTGCACATGCGCTAGTCGCGATGCGTGTCCTGACTGGTCCCTGCTGTTTTTTGGGACCTGTTTGTCTCCCAGAAGACAGCAGGGGGGGATGGAGGAGGGCTGGACAGATTCTGCGGCAATCTATCGCCAGAAGTGGGAGCAAATACCTGTATTAGACAGGTATCTGCTCCCCCTCCCCCTGAAAGGTGCCAAATGTGACAATGGAGGGGGGGAGGAAATGGATAAGCGGAAGTTCCATTTTTGGGTGGAACTCCGCTTTAAGAATGAACTCCTGCACACAAGTGGCTCATTTCTGAGTTGGGGACTGACATAATGTTTGATTCTTCACATGACCGCAGCCTCCGCCTGGTCCCTGGCATTGGTGAGCACTCCTTCGGGCAAAGTGTTACCGCATGTGCACAGGCGCAGCCAGACCCCACCCACACACTGTTGGTGGTTTAAAGTAGTACTATGGACAAAAGAAGTACAAATTTGGTGCAGTCTGCCAATAACACTAACACAACAGCCTTTATTTATCCCCCTTTTTACATGGTTTTATTGCATGCCAGTACATTTAATAATTTTCTTCTTTCTGTAGGAGACCAGCCTGTCCAGCAAAAGTGGCAGTTACAAGGGCTGAAACAATCCATGGAACAACAATAGGGGTGTCAACTTTAAATTAGAAGATAAAAGGAAATAGGAGGATGGGATTATAGCGGTGCTCAAATAATCAAATGTAGATATAGAATAACATTTTATGATTCTTTATTGTTACATAAAGTAGAAAAAGAATGGTTCAAAAAAAATAATTGCATATACAATTTGCTTTTTATTGGTCACTGGTGTCCCACAAGGGCAAAGATGGTCAGCAGTAGGTGTTATATCCCAACATGTTTTGCCAGCATTGGCTTCCTCAGGGGATTATTTAGGACCACCAATATTAGCACAGCTCTAGCACTGATGAAATACAAGGAAATTATCGTAAATTATAAAATATAGAGAAGAAAACACGTGTACAAGACATACTGTATATATATTTAATAACATCCGTCATGGCTTCAAAGATAGATACCCACCTCCACCAATCCTAGTCAAAAATCACAAGACAGGAGGCCCCGCCAACCCAGCCAAGCGGGGGAGGCCGTGCACAAACACAAGGGGTATAGAAGGACCAGGCTATAATATATGCAGCGGCCGTAACCCCTCGAGGCGGCCTTGACTTTTCTGGGCTTACCAATTACCTCCTCATGGCTTGTCGCTTGTTGTCTAGGGGTTCCCAGGGTTAGTACCCAGTGACTTCAGATGCTGACACATAAAAGTCCTTTTCAAGGTTTTTATTTTGCAGGGGTAACATCCAACAATAACACAGTCACAGGTAGGAAAAGAGGGCACGGGGGAGAAAACTCAGGCACTTTGAACTGCTGACATCCACTGAATGTCTCTAATTAACCCAGAGAGTAGCCACTCGCAACTGGGAACTTCACTGCTGGATAAACCTCTAGCCAGGGATCTAGCAGCCAACATGTGATCCGGAAAACTTAGCAAAGTCTCTGCCACAGACTGAATTGTAACTGAAGATAAGTAGGAACCTTTCTCACAGTACCTAGATCTCTCAGCCTCCTTGACAATACTGTGGGAAGTGAGGATTCTTTAGTGTCCATACAACTCAGCTCCCAGGCTCTTACTGAGCAGCCAGCTTATTGGCCCTCCTCCGAAGAGTCCTCCCCTGGTCACTTGTACGAGTTGCCGTGTCCCTCAAATACCGAGAGCACACCGGGATGCCTCAGAATCCTCCTTCAGTTACTGGGCCTCAAACTAGCCAGACCATGAGCCCGAGGCTCGGGAACGGACGGATCCCCACCCCAGACCATGAGGGCCTCTGGGGCTGGTCAGAGTGACCATGCTTGCGGGGACGGCAGACACTCCTGGGCCCGGGACCCCTCACGGGGGTACCCCTGACCGGAACCAGGAATCAAAGCAGCAGCCGAGCCCTGAACAAGTGACTTCAGCACCTTAATCCCAGACTACACAGCGGGGCCAGACGCGCCCACTGATTGGCTCCGGGAAAGATTGGTACCTAACACGTCCAACCAGGCTTGGTTCTCAGCCTGTCACAGGTGCCTCACTGCACCTATGACCAGGCAGAACTTCAGTACAGCCTAGCCAAACTGATGCCAAAGTAAATCCTTTACAATTAACCCCCAGAACTCCGTTCAGTTCTGGGAAAAAAAAAAAATTTACATTGATAGAGCACACTTTAATAAAGTGTGGGCGCTACATATACAAACAAAAAAGGGAATGAGTTTTAAGCATTAGTATTGGACATAAATTATTGTCCAATAGGAAGGGCCACAAGGCCTCAAATTTTTACTTACTATGCTCAGTAATATATGAAGGGTAATGCAGGGGCACCTAAAGAGATGTTGTGGTGATGAGGTCAGACTTATATTGAAATGCCTCAATTAGATACTACAGTATAAGGAGAACATAGAACAGGGGGGTCAATCCAGTGACCAGTAAAAAGCAAATTGTATATGCTCTGTCAATTATTTTTTATTGAACCCTTCTTTTTCTACTTAACCGCTTCAGCCCCAGAAGATTCTACCCCCTTCCTGACCAGAGCACTTTTTGCGATTCGGCACTGCGTCGCTTTAACTGACAATCGCGCGGTCATGCGACGATGCAACCAAACAAAATTGACGTCCTTTTCTTCCCACAAATAGAGATTTCTTTTGGGGTATTTGATCATCTCTGCGTTTTTTTTATTTTTTGCAAAAAAAAAATCACAATAAGCGTATATTGATTGGTTTGCGCAAAAGTTATAGAGTCTACAAAATAGGGGATAGATTTATAGCATTTTAATTATTATTTTTTTTTTTTTTTTTACTAGTAATGGCGGAGGTCTGCGATTTTTATTGTGACTGTGACATTTTGGCGGACACGTCGGACAATTTTGACACAATTTTGGGATGATTGGCATTAATACAGCGATCAGTGCGATTAAAAATGCATTGATTAGTGTAAAAATGTCACTGGCAGTGAAGGGGTTAACACTAGGGGGCAGTGAATGGATTAAGTGTGTCCTAGTGTGTGTTCTAACTGAAGGGGGATGGGGATTGTGCAGGGAAGATAACAGATCGCTGTTCATACTCTGTATGAACAGACAATCTGTCACTTCTCCCCTCAGAGTTTACACACACAGTTCCGGGTTCTCTGTGTCTCAGCGGCAATCGACTCGGGGGGCAACGTTACATAACGTTGTTTCGCCTAGCCGTGCCATTCTGCTGCAGTACAACTGCGGCGGCTGGTCGGCATGTGGTTAATGTAACAATAAAGAATCACAATTTTATTCTATATGTACATTTGATTATTTGAGCACAGCTATAATCCCATCCTCCTATTTCCATTTATTTTCAATACCCGGGATGAGGTGCATGATATTTTAGAGTCACTCAATCCACTCTCCTTGCTATTTGAATTAGAAGGTAGGGTTTAAACCTTTTTTTTCAAATATGTCAATAAAATATAAACTATTAGGTCAGACACAGGAGCATTGCTATGATTATGAAAAACCTGGGTCACTCCTGGGCACTCTAAAAAGAACAATGATGCAGTAAGTGTAGCATGCAGTGGCAACTGGTGAATGTGACCACATTGTGCTGACAGTAGGATGAGGCATAAGGGGTTTAGTTAAATAGAACCCGAAGCCTAATGTAGTAGCACCCTGGTAGTGGGCAAGGTTGCTAAGAAATTTAGCTTGCTAGGTGGTAACTAGCCTGGCTGATTGATAGGGGATTCACTGGATTTTCCCTAACTCTGGATTGGCAGGGGTTTCTTTAGTCCCTTGGCCTGCTGGGAGAGCCTATTTATTCAGGAGGAGTGAGGTGATCGATGTTCTGTGCGGGACGACCACTTCGGTTATCGGAGGCCAGTTAAAGAAGTACCAAAGCAGCCTTATTCACTAGCGGGGGACAGTGAAAATGCGGGAAAGCTTCAGCAGAGTGCCAAGCCAGGGACCCAGCGGGTTAGCAGGGGTGTTGCTTGAGGGGGATACAGCAGGTTAGCTGTGGAAGAGCTCAGGGAATCCAGTGACGACTGGAATCTTGAAGTCTAGTGAGAGACTGGGAGCTCAGTCAGTGAACTTTACTGTTTAATTTTTTTAATTCATTAAAGTGTATTTTTTCCAAACAAATTGACCTAAGTTCTAAGTCATTTTCTAGCAAAAAATAATGATTTTAACTTGTAAGTACACAATGGGACCAGAGCATGTATGTAAAGTAAAAATGTACTTAAAACCACTTCCGGACAGCCACACGCCGATGTACGTCCCTAATTTGGAGACGGATATCGTTTTTTATGGCAGCAGCTAGCTGCCATAACCCCGGTATCCCCGTGTTCGGCGGTCCAAGATAAAAGTAGTCTCTGTAGCGGATGCGCCGCAAGATCACTTTTATTGGCGGTGGGAGAGGGCCCCCCTCCCGCCGCGATCCGGTGTCCTCCGCCGCTTACCGGAGCCGTCGGCAGCGGCGGAGGAGATTGCGTCTGTCCCCTGGGCTGACATGGAGTGAGGGGAATATGGCCCCCACCTGTCTCCACTTCCGCCCATAGCTCTTAAAGGGCCATTTTAGTTTTTTCAGTTTTTTAAATGACAATTTTTTTTTTATTTATTGCATTTTAGTGTAAATATGAGATCTGAGGTCTTTTTGAATAAAAGTGACACATTTTTTTTTAAACAGTGTAAAAATAAAAAATAAAAGGTTAAATAAATAAGAATTTTTTTTTTTTAAAGCGCCCCGTCACGCTGAGCTTGCGTGCAGAAGCGAACGCATACATGAGTAGCGCCCGCATATGAAAACAGTGTTCAAACCACACATGTGAGGTATCGCCACAATCAGTAGAGCGAGAGCAATAATTCTAGCCCTCCTCTGTAACGCAAAACATGCAACCGGTAGAATTGTTTAAATGTCGCCTATGGAGATTTTTAAGGGTAAAAGTTTGTCGCCATTACACAAGCTTATAAGACCGCTGCGCAAATACCGTGTGACAGAAAGTAGTGCAACAACTGCCATTTTATTCTCTAGGATGTTTGAAAAAAAAGGTATAATGTTTGGGGGTTCTAAGTAATTTTCTAGCAAAAAAAATGTTTTTAACTTGTAAACACCACATCTAAAAAAGAGGCCCGGTCTTAAAGTGGTTAAAGTGAAGCAATAGTCATTTCCAGGCATACAATGGCTACAAGGGCTGTAGTTATCTCAGTGCTGAGGAATGTTGTGTTAAACTTGGCAGGCTGCCTGTTTTTTTTTTTTTGTTTCTTTTGACAGCTGTCAGCTGTGAGCACAGAACGGCTCTGCGCTTAATCATGGAAATGCTGAATTAAGATCGTGAGGGGGTTGAATAGAGATTGCGTTTTTTAAACGAATAATCGTGCAGCTCTAGCTTGTTCACACCATCTGCAGAGACCTGTGTTTTTCTATTGAGAATATTAAAGTGGATGTAAACCCACTCTCATCCTTTCTAAACTACTGCAATATTGGTTATCTAGAAGGATATACATGCCTCCTGCATGTATACTTATCTGTCAAATGTCTCCCCTCTGTCTGCTATGAGACCCGAAAAACTGCAGGTTTTGTGGGTGGGTCTGTTTTCCAGGGCTCAGTGGGTGGAGTTGTGATGTCAGTAGACTCCCCGCCCACCTGTACACTCCCCTTATCAACATGCATTTTCTTCTGTGTATTTCTTACACTGAACTTCTGCTATGATCACTAACATCCAGTCAAAACACAGAAAAGTCCCCACATGACTTCAGCATGCAAAATCATGCTGATGTGTGGAGCAGCCAATCCTTGCAGAGCTGCTGAAGAAAGGAGTGGGGGTGGGAATTAAAAAATAATGCATGTCTTAGGCTAGTGCACGAGATATGTAAATCACCTGTCAATCACAGCAAGGGGGAGGAACGGACAAAGTTTTCATAGTTTGTCCATTTTATTTCACTGAAAAAAGATATGAGGATTGCTCAGAGCTGGATTAACTCTTTGTGGCAAGACTGGGCACAGCTGATCTGAAATCCCATACTCTAAATTGTGCCAGACAAAAAAAAAAATTTGGGGTTTACATCCACGTTAAGAATGAGGAAGAGCCTGTGATTTCTCAGTTACAGGTCATGCTTGGGGAGAATATTGAGGAGACAACCTCTAGTCCTGCCTTCCCTGATCTAAATGTGTCCTTAGGGGATTTTGGCATAGTACAGGTACAAGACCCCACTCTGGTCTGAGCAACATAACAGATAGGAGTTCTAAATAGGGTGGTAAATGAGAGATGGCTTCATTTTGCTGCCAACAATGACATACTCTATCAGGTTACCAATATTTGAGAAGACTTTGTTGAGAAGCTGTTGGCACCCCAGTCGTACAGATTCCCGATCTGACCCACAATGATGTTTTGGGGGGTACCTGGGAACTGAGAAAGGCAAGACACATATCACCAACCAGTTCAACTAGCCAGGATTGAAAGCTGAATGAGAGAAATACTGTATGTCTTGTCCCACCTTCCAGTTAATCTCTCTTGTGTTGCTTTTTCACAGCCCCTTTGTACCTCTCCCTTTAATTGAAGTTTTACTTGATAGCATTATGCCCCGTACACATGGTCCGACATTCCGACCACAAAATCCGTCGGATATTTTCCGACGGATTTTGTCCGAAACTGGTGTTGCCCACACACGGTCAGATTTTCCGACAACATGATCCGATTGAACATTTTTCGTCTGAAAATCTGACCGGGTGTACAGGGCATAAGACATAGTAGGCCCCCTGGTGAATCCACCCAAAGTCACCAGTACATACTGGTGATCTCTGATTCTGCTACACGATAACCTGAAGTTGTGCCTCTGTGAAACACCTAGGCTAAAATGAACAGCTCCAGATGTTTACTAGAACAAGTTTTCCTAAAGAAATTCTAACTGCACTCTGTTCATGGTGAGGATTATGGTAGATGCAAGTAAGCTGTTTCAAACTAAGCAGTTGTGTACATCTGTCTGGATGGCCTGATCAAACACTTCAATAAGACCCTGATAACCTTACTTATGTGAGTGGTGCAAAAAGGAAGGGAAAGCACTGTTAGCTATATGTAAGGTGCCTTAGGTTACAAGGTTTTCACACTTTGAGCTGGTATATGGACAATGGCCCAGGGAATTAATTGACCTGGTAAAGGAAGAATAGGAGAATGAGTAGCCTTTGCACAAGAATGTTTAAGAATATGTCTCTCAGATGCAAGAACAGATAGCAAATGTGATACCACTGGTCAGGAAACATATGCAATAAAGCCCAGTAGTCACAACACAGAGTCTAAAATAGGTTGGCTAAAATAAGGCATTTTCAAGTGGGGGATCAAGAGGTTATACATATCTTCACCATGGAAAGCAAGTTCCTTGTGAGGTGGCAAGGCCCATTTGAGAATGGGGCTAAAGTGGGGTAAGTTCATTAACCAGGCTTAAAAAGGTGTCAAAATTTGATGCCTATCTCATGTCCTAGGTGGACGAGCATCACCACTTTGGGCCTTACAAAGAGATATTGGCTGATACCGTTAACCAAGGTTGCACAAAAAAATATATTTTTCCAGAGAGGCACTTTCATTAAAGAATAATGCCTTTTGACTTTTAGACTGCTCCTGTCACGTTTCAGACAATGAACCAGACATTATGCACCCATCAGTGTGAATGTGCTTCAGTGTATAACATTGTAATTTTCAGTAGGGACTGGGAATCCCATTTACTAAAAGTCCAGGCAGTGTTAGTGTCCCTGAGGGTGGACTGATTTACAATTAACACAGAAAAACTGTGCTTTAGACATGGAGGAAGTTAAGTGCTTTGGGTACATGATGGGAAGAGGGATAGTAAAGCCCAAGATCAGCAAGGTAGAATGTATACAATCTGGGCCCTACCCCCTCACCAAAAAGTATTTCTGGAAATCGTAAGGTTTTAAAGGTGTTTTATACCTAATGTTGCAACCTTGGTGGCGCCATTAACTGATCTGACCAAGGTAAACAGCAAATGTGGTGCTGATCTAGGTGGGTCTGCTAAGTCATCCCCTCCACCTTTAGACACATGCCATAAAAAAACATACAAACATGTACCCAACATTTTGTTCAAGGTGTGCATATAAGGCAGTATCACTTAAATATATACAATTTAATCACAAGCCAGTCTGCCGCACTGCTCACCGCGAGGAAGCTGTCATGTCCATTCATAAACTCATTGTGAACAAGACATGTAAAACAAAAACAAGATACAGAGTTACAAGACCCACAAGGGGATTTAACCCCTTGTGGGCAGATCCATTGTCCCTGGCATCAGGTCTCTTAATGAGAGGATCAGGGAGTGGGTTGACCAACAATTACAACCTTTGGTCACCCAATTACCCAGTTATTTGCATGACACAAAACAACTACTAAGTATGTGCCACAAAATGGAGTGGTCGGATGGTGACATGTGGATCGCATGTGAAGTCTTCATTCTCTACTCCTCCATCCCCCATGATCTGGAAGTTAGAGCGGTGTCCCTTTACATTGATCAACAGTGGAAATTTGGAAGTGGAGCCTGTTGGATCCTATTTGCTATTAATGATCTGACCAAGGGTCACAAGTTGCTCAACACTGTGCCAACATCCTATCCTGGTAGCTCTTGACTATCAGAAAGGCACCTTCGATGTTAGATTAAGAACTGTTTTGTTGCAGGTCTTTCATGGAGAGCGGCATCCAAAGGAATTTTTCAGTTCAAAATCTAGCATGGTTAAGAAAAATATCACTAAAGCGGAAAGGGATTGTTTGGCCATTAAATGGGCCTTAGAATTGCTACGGTATTACCTCTTAGGAAGAAAATTCAGGCTCATCTCTGACCAGGCTCATAGGAAAAGGATACAACTAAATAAGGAGGCAAATGACATGATAACCCGACAGTACTTGGCACTCTAAGAATCCAGCTTTGTGGTGTAGCATAGACCAGGCAAACGACTATACATTAGAATGCTGATGCTTTTTCTGGGGTCCATTGCTTTGGCTCCACTGGTGTCTCTACCTCCTCCGGGTTGAGGCTGGGGGCGGGAGGTATTTACTGACTAAAATGGATGCAGCTTGGATGGAAGGTATTTACACGCTCTCTTTTTGAACAGTATTTTCTGGGTCCTTTAAGAGATGCAGCTGCTAGCTGGGCTGTGTGGTACATCTCTGTTATGTACTCTGTTATGCTGAAGTAAACACTTTTCTGTTATGCTACTGAAACTAAACTAAATTGGAAAGAAGCATGTTTTTTTTTTTTTTTTTTTTTTACTTTGTTGATTTTGCTGCTATAAAGCCATGTTAAAGTAGAATTCCATGTATAATGTCCCTTTAAAAAGTTAATTTAGGACGAGCTGGCCCATCCGAACTTATGTCATTACAGAATGATTTGGCCACTATGTGTGCTGTAATGGACTGTAGTAGCATTAGCTACATACAGTAAGTGGCGCTGTGTTTCAGTAGACTTAGTAAGACTTATGCCCCGTACACGGGGTCGGAAAATCCGACCACAAAATCCATCGGATTTTTTCCGACGGATTTAGTCCGACACTGGTGTTGCATACACACGGTCGGACAAAGTTGTCGGAAAATCCGATCATTCTGAACGTGGTGACGTTTGTTGCCTACGATGGGACTACGTAGAGGCTAGTAGCCAATAGCTTTGTACTTGTAATATGATCTGAGCATACGTAGCACTTTGTCCGTCGGACTAGGCTACACACGATCGGAATTGGTGTGATCGGACTTTGTTGTCGGAAAATTTGAGAGCCAGGAGATAGAACTTTGTCCGTCGGAAAATCCGATGGAAAATGTCCGATGGTGCCTACACACGGTCGGAATTTCGGACAACATTGTCCGATAGGACAGAATCCATCGGAAAATCCGACCGTGTGTATGGGGCTTCAGTGTTTCTCTGTCATTCAGGAAAAACCTTGTATTTTTATCAATGAATACAAGGCTTCCTCTGATTGGTCAGAATGGAGACTGTGATGTCATCTGCCTGCCTCTCTTTTCTTTTTGGATTTGTGATGGAAGGGAAACATGCAGATACTTTCTGTTTTAGGCTGGATTCACACTAGTGCGAATTGGAGATTGTGACCGGCTCTCAATGGAACCGTTTCACACATCTCCGGGTGGCTGCTCCATTTCAGGTCAGAATTCAGGGAAGCACTGGACCCCTGCTGTGAGCCATGTCCACACTAGGTGTGAACCCAGCCTGAAATATATTAGAAGCTTAAAGAGAATAGACATTTGCAATACCCTAAATAACAGCTCTTAAGCTGTTATACTTAAGCTGTTATAATAGTCACAGTGTGGTCTTACCTCTCCAAGATGGTTATATGCACTGTTATTCACTTGTATCTTCTTTCTGTCAGCAGTAATGTTGTGTCATGCTGCAAGGTCCCCCTAGATCAGGGGTCTCAAAGTACAGGCCCGTGGGCCATTTGCGGCCCGCGGACCGGTTAAAAATGACAGGCAGGGCCGATCCAGGACATCTTTTTGCACTGCACCGCAGAGGGGGAGGCGCCGAAGAGCTTTACCTCTCCATCTGCTCTGTCCACTCCGCTGCACGCTGCTGCAACCCAGAGAGAGAACAGAGCGGAGGAAGTGTTCTCTGGGTCCCCTGTCACTAGGCCGGTGTGGAATTCAGGAGGAGAGGACTCGGGAGGCAGATGATCCTGACTGCCAGGAAAGGTGAGTGAGCCATCACACTGAGGCAAAGTCCTTAGTGGGGTGACAGGGTAGAAATGTGTGTAGTGTGGGGGTATTTTTGGAGTGTGGGGGGTAATTGTGCAGTGTGGGGGGTAATTATGGCGTGTGGGGGGTATTTTATGGAGTGTGGAGCTATTTGTGCAGTGTCAGGGGTAATGCTGGGGGTTAATAATGCGTTTGCTGACATCAGTGCTGGGGGTTAATAATGCATTTGCTGATACCAGTGTTGGGTTAATAATGCGTTTGCTGACACCAGTGTTGGGTTAATAATGCGTTTGCTGACACCAGTGTTGGGTTAATAATGTGTTTGCTGATATCAGTGCTGGGTTAATAATGCGTTTGCTGACATCAGTGCTGGGGGTTAATAATGCGTTTGCTGACATCAGTGCTGGTTATAGTATAGTATATTATTGCCGGTATAGTTTATTGTTTTTTTGAACTTTCAAAAGTTTGCATGAGGCCCCCATGGGATATGAAAACTTGTTATGTGGCCTTCTGGCAATTTGAGTTTAAGACCCCTGCCCTAGATGCTGACCTGTGTCCCACCTAATTAGGGATGATAATTGACATTTTCTCTGGGCTGTTGGAGCCAAAGGAGGGTAAAACTGTTTATTAACAAACTCTTCCATTGTCTTCAATATAATCCTGACAGTCCTTTTGTTATATGGCAGGTTTTGAATGTCAGTTATTAGCAGGGCCACCGATGCTCCTGTACAGACTTAGATGTGGGCAGAGAGGGTGATTGATGTGATGGGCAGGCAATTACAGGAACCAATCCCCTGTATGGCCCTTTCTGCAGCAGCTGAAAGTCAGCTTCTCATCCTCTTCTTTCTACTGGCTTTCAGCTGCTGCAGAGAGAGCCATACAGAGGATTGGTTCCTATAACTGCTTGCCCACCGCACCAATCACCCTACCTGTGCACCATCCTCTCCCCCTGCTGCACTCCACATGCCCCCCTAAAGTGCTTCCGACTTCCCTCCTTTCCTCTCCCACCAGCTTCTGCAGGCACACAGGGCAGTTTCAGGATGGAGAGCATGAAGAAAGGCTGAGAAATATGTAATTTTTACCAGCCCCAGTACCGATCACTCACTGTGTACATTTATTCCTTTTATCTGTCTTAAAAGTGAAACATCAAGGGTCTGTTTACACTCCTGATATTTTACCAAAGCCCCTCTGCCCCTCCCCCCAGCAAAGTTGTGAAAGAAAGAAATAAAAAATCTGCCTACAGAGGAAGAGGAACATGTGCCCATAAAAAGGAGGCGCAGGGCCAGACACCGCGAGTGCCGTCCACCTCAAGCGCAGTGCTGTCCACCTCAAGCGCAGTGCCACTGCAACAAAGGCCAAGCACCAGTATGGTGTTATCTCAGCCCCAAAGAGATAGGGGCCATTTCAGCCTTCCCTATGCCCTTCAAAACCCCCTGGGCTTCCCCCTAATTCTGGAGCAGCAAAAATCCCCCCTTTTACCGCCCAGCCAGGTGAACACCAATGATTTTGCCATGCTTGATTTTTTTAATTTGATTTTAACCGAAGACTTACTATCGTCCATTGTGGCCAGTGCAACCTCTGTGCACAGCAGTACATAGTAAGCAACCCTGGTTCTAGTTATGCCTGTCCCTTTGAGTGTAGAGAGCTTACTGCATTTTCGTCCGAATTTCAGGTATTTTCGTTATCGTTTTAACAAACGATAACAAACGTGCAGAATCCGAAAACCGAAATATCCGACATAAACAAATGCTTTATTTTCGTTTTTGTTGCAACAGTTCGATATAGATAGGAGATTCGACATGACGCTGACAAAAGCGACCTGTGTCCATCGAACCTGTGGTCTAATGTGCCTGACCTCAGCTCTATTAGTTCAAGATTATTCTACATAGAGAGAAAAGATTCGACATAGAGAGAAAAGATTTGACATTATAGAGACAATAGCAAAAAATAAAACAACATTAGAATTCTACTATAGCTTGTAAGCGGAACATTCGACCGGATATGTACGATTGCGGCATTGTACAGTTTAGCTGCTCCGTTGAATCTATTTAGAACATTTGACAGACACCATAAGCCTTCAATGACAGATTCGACCTTTCGGATTTTCGGACGAATGCATTTTTTTTAACGAAACGGAATAAATAAAAACGAATTTCGGGAGTAACTAAATAAATGTATTTTTCGGAGGAAAACTAAATTCCAAAACGAAATATTCCAGTGTGCATATGTCTAGAAATGACCCAGCTTTTGACAAATTATTTAAAATTCGGCCACTCCTAAATAATTTCTCTGAAAAATTCCCCCAGTTATATACCCCTAACCAGAATATCTCCGTGGATGAGTCCCTTGTAAAATTCTCAGGCAGGCTGGGCATCAAACAGTTTATTCCCAGCAAAAGGGCCCGATATGGGGTTAAAATGTACAAACTTTGTGACCGAGCCACGGTCATCTTCATCTACGCCTTCCTGGTGTACGAAGGGAAGGACTCCCAACTGCATCCCCCTGAATGTCCAGAGTATATTGGAGTCAGTGGAAAAGTTGTCTGGGAGCTTGTCTATCCACTCCTTGGAACAGGATACCATCTTTATGTGGATCATTTTTATACGAGCTTGTCCCTATTCCGCAATCTTCACCGGAGGGACACCCCAGAATGTGGTACAGTAAGAGCCAATAGAAAGGGCTTCCTGCAAAAACTCGTCAATGAAAGGCTACGATGAGGGGAAATGGCGTCTTTGTGGAACCAGGAGCTATTGACTGTCAAGTGGAGGGACAAACTAAACGTTCACATGCTCACATCAATCCATAACGACACCTATGTGGAAGTCCCCAGAAGGGAGTGGACTTCAATGATCAGATGATTGAACCCTACCTTCCCACAAGAAAATCCTGCCATTGGTATAAAAAAGTGTCCATTTATTTTTTCAGTTTGGCCATGTATAACACTTATGTTATTTACCAAAAATCTACCGACACTCCTGTATCCTATCTGCACTACCAGGAACAAGTTATCTCCGCCCTTTTGTACCCAGAAAGCCCACCAGAAAATATTTGCTCTGATTCCGTGAGCAGAATCCATGAACGCCACTTTCCTGAGAAAGAGACACCACATATTATTGTCCCCAATGTCCTTCCCAACCAGGCCTCTGTATAGGTGACTGTTTCCGCCATTACCATACTTCTCTACATTATTAGGGAAGTATGGTAAATGTAATTCTCATTTCCTGTCATTTTCCTCTACACCCCTTATGCCACTGCACTGAACTGTACATACCTCTGCCTTCTCCGGAACCAACCCTGGCCTCTTATACGACCAAGCTTCTGCCTAACGCTAAACATACCTCTGCCTTCTCCGGAACTGACCCTGGCCTGTTTGACCATGTCTTTTGCCTGTCTCTTGGACTGACCTTTTACCCTGCTATGCTAGTGGGATGGGGTGACACAGGGGTCTCACATATGTGAGGGACTCCAGAATTGTTTTTCTGGATGAAGAAAACACATTTTTTAGTTTTCTCATTCCCGCATTAGGGTCTGGAAACTTGGAGGCTTCAAAGAGATTTGGGTGGGAGAAGCCTCTACCCCTGTCCCCATTCTTTCCTGGTCTGCTACTTGGACCTAGGTTCCTGCTTACTATCAGGACCAATATTTTGGCACTGCTGGCAATGTTTCTACTTGCACTGACCTTGGACTGTATATGGACAATATTCCTGCCTGCTGCCTGGACAATTCCATTCACTGTCTCTGACCACGTCCCTGCCTGCTGCCTGGATCAGGGCTCTTCTCCTGTGGACAACTGCACTACTAAAACCACAGGTAAACTTTTAGAATATATACAGAATGTATTTTAGGGTGTAATTCTTGGTATGTTCATGCTATGTGTTAGAAATATGAAGGGCCTTCCAAAATGTGATAGATTGTAAGGAAATTATATGTGTAATTTATGCTCCTAGAATGCCTGAATGTGCTGCTTCAATGTTGGGCATCTGTATGTGGCCAGGCTGTGTAAAAGTCTCACACATGTGGTATCGCCATACTCACGAGGAGTAGCAGAATATATTTTGGGGTGTAATTTTTGCTTTGTACATGCTATGTGTTGGAAATATCTTATAAATGGACAACTTTTTTTTTTCCACATTTTCCAAAAACTTGAATCAGGAGTAGCAGAATATATTTTGGGGTGTCATTTGTGGAATGTACATGCCATGTGAGAGAAATAACCTGTTACAATGACAATTTGGTGTGAAAAAAAATCTAAATAAAAAAAATATTGCAAAGAATTTAGAGAAAAAAATCACAACTTCAAAAAACTAACCATGCCTCTTACTAAATACCTTGGTATGTCTACTTTCCAAAAATGGGTCATTTGGGGGGTATTTGTACTTTCCTGGCTTGTTAGGGTCTCAAGAAATGAGATAGGCCTCAGTATATTAGGTGTGATCAGATGTGATCAATTTTAAGTGATTGGCACCATAGCTTGTAGACTCTATAACTTTTCACACAGACTAAATAATATCCACTAATTTGGGTTATTTTTACGAAATATATGTAGCAGTATAAATTTTGGCCCAAATTTATGAGGAAGAATTACTTATTTGCAAAATTTTATAATAGAAATGAAGAAAAATGAATTTTTTTTACAAAATGTTTGGTCTTTTTTCATTTATAGCACAGAAAATAAAAAACCCAGAGGTGATCAAATACCACCAAAAGAAAGCTCTATTTGTGGGGAAATAAAGGACGGAAATTTCACATGGGTACAGTGTTGCATGACTGAGTAATTGTCATTCAAAATGTGAGAGCACTGAAAGCTGAAAATTGGTCTGGTTAGGAAGAGGGTTTAAGTTCTCAGTGTTCAAGTGGTTAATACAAGTAAATAATACAAGTAATTCCTGGGAGGTGAGATTACATTACCTTAACAATTCGAGATTCAGATTGTTCCAGATGCCTTCCGGTGAGTCCAATGTTGAGCTTGGTTTCATTATAATTTATGTTGTGAGTGGTCAAAATAATACATGTTATATAACACATGCCCACATTAGCCATGTTGCAGGCACCTATTTGTAGTTAGCATCTGGCAGTTGAAATACTATCAGTATTCTTGTATAGAAGTATATGCTCCTGTAGCTCTGAATAAGTGGGTCTCATTTGAGCAAAGATGAAGGTCAAAATGAATACAGAGGTAAATAGTTTGCTTTCACCTTCACAGCTTTCAGTGTTTTGAGCCTTAAAGGCTAAGTTCACCTTTGTTCACTTTTTTTTTCTAAATTCTAGCTCCCCTATGTACCAATATAGCATTAACCACTTCAGTTCCGAAGGTTTTACCCCCTTCCTGACCAGGCCATTTTTTTGTGATACGGCACTGTGTTGCTTTAACTGACAATTGCCCGGTCATGTGACACTGTACCCAAATAAAATGTATGTCAAAATTTTATAATAGAAATGAAGAAAAATGCATTTTTTTACCAAATTTTGTCTTATGTATGTCTTTTTTCCCCCACAAATAGAGCTTTCTTTTGGTGGTATTTGATCACCTCTGTGGTTTTTATTTTTTGCGCTATAAACAAAAAAAAGACTCATTTTGAAAAAAATAAAAATAAATAAAAACAATATTTTTTACTTTCTGCTATAAAACACATCTAATAAAAATTTTTTAAAAAATCTAATTTCTTCATAAATTTAGGCCAAAATGTATTCTGCTACATGTTTTTGGTAAAAAAAATCCCAATAAGCGTATACTGACTGGTTTGCGCAGAAGTTATAGCATCTACAATCTATGGTATGGATTTATGGACTTTTAATTTTTTATACTAGTAATGACAGCGATCAGTAATTTTTAGCGGCCCTGCGACATTGCAGTGGACAAATTGGACACCTAACTAACACTTTTGACACTTTTTGGGGGACAGTGACACTAATACAGTGATGAAGGAGTGAATTGTGCATGCTCCGAAACGCATTACCGCCCCCTTGACATCAGCTCTGCTCTATACGTTCCAGCGTGGTTCCGGAAGCCCATGAGCCATTTTGCTTCCTCGCTTCTCCCTCTCCTGTCACAGCTGCGTGCCATCCCTCCCTCCCTCCCCCTAGAGGTGAAAAACTCTACAGGATGCCAATTATGCTGACTAATATGCTCATTTGATCGACTACATTGTAAGTGTTTTTAACCGCTTTTTATGAATAAATACTCTTTAATACTGCACTTAGAAGTGCCTTCTGTTTTGTTTTTCCTTTAGTGGCAGAAGCTTAGAATGCTTGTACAAAAATCCCATTCTTGTGCCCTGAGCCAATGGGAGACATACAAATCTGGTGTTTTCTTAAGCTGAAGGTACTAATCACACCATTTAATATATTATTAATATTAATTTAATTAATAATTGTAACATGTACTTAGGAGCCAGTGCACTGAAGACATAGATAGATAGAAAGATAGATAGATAGATAGATAGATAGATAGATAGATAGATAGATAGATAGATAGATAGATAGATAGATAGATAGATAGATAGATAGATAGATAGATAGATAGATTTTTGTTTTACATTATCTGTGACAGTTTATCCAAAACCAGTGATCTCCCATGCATTTAGTATTTCTGCAACAGACAACAATGCACTGAGTTTAGTACACTTTCTGCCTTATATACAGAAACTGGGAATTGAAGTCACAGAGATCACATTGTTCAGACTTTCTCCTGAATGGGATATTTACCATTATTTTATTAAATATATTCATTTAACAGTGCCCTTATGCCGCGTACACACGAACGGACTTTCCGCCAGACTTAGTCTGGCGGACAATCCAACGGACTTTGCAGCTGAGGTCAGCCGGACTTTCAAGCGAATGGACTTGGTCACACATGGTGACGTAGAATAAGAAAGTTCATAGCCAGTAGCCAATAGCTGCCCTAGCGTTGGTTTTAGTCCGTCGGACTAGCACACAGACGACCAGATTTTTCGACCGGACTCGAGTCAAAATTTGAAGCCAGTCTTATTTCTAGGTCCGCCGGACTTTTGGGAAGAAAAAGTCTGCTGGAGCCCACACATGATCGAATTGTCCGACAGACTCTGGTCCGCCGGAAAGTCCGATCGTGTGTACGCAGCATTAGTGTTAATTTTTAAATTCAAACGCAAGAAATACGTTGGTGCAGAAAGCATACTAGAAACAGGAATAATAACTTTGATCTGACCAAGTGTTTTATTGTAATACCTGCTCAACTAAATAAAATGTTGAACTCATATAAAGCCATAACAGTAACAATTTATTGTTGCGTTAGAATAGAAACCGGAAGCTCTCCAATAACAATACTTAACAGAACAAAGGCTTCTTTGCCAGTTTTTTAGACCATTGGCCATGAGATAAAAATACGTGTTCGGTTTGCTATTACGTTTGCATGGACATTTCTAGTGGAAGAAGGTCCAGGGTTCAGTTCCGTAGACTGCAGAAAAAAACTGTACAACACACATACTTCTTTAGGTACCTATAGGGAAAGAATCCCAAAGCCAGCATAGCAAGCATTCAATTCAAATTGCTGTTTGCCTGTGCTCTGCATTAAGGCAATTACTCAGAAAATCTACAAACAAGACCATGAGAAGTGGTCCTTTCACTGTAATTACATTCATATTTGTGTATAATCAAAAACCTTATTAACTTCAATTTACATGGTGCAGGTGGGTAACATCATGACTGCAAACCAATCATGACCAAATACCTGCATGACGCTTTGTAAAAACAGCTAAAGTCAGTTAAACTAGACACAATTATTCACTGTAAATTTGTTTAAAGCCGTGATAAATCAAAGTTGAAATCATTTAAAAAAAGGACAAAAGCTCAGGATTTTAAATACAATCAGTCTTTTCCCCTTTCTAAATATAATTACTGCAGTGTTGATGTCCCGCGTGAGCAATTAGAGATGTTAGTGATGCTAATAAACTCTTCTGGGATGTAAAATGCAAGCTTGAAGTCCCTAGTATTTTCTCATTATTAACACCTACAGCACACAAAAATACCTAACACAATGTATTATACTTGTGAGCACAAAAGCCTTTCTAAAGATTGTAATGATGTTTCTATTGGTATGGTTAGAGTGGGCGGGAAAAGCATTCTTGAGTCGGGGTAGGAGCTGACCCCTATACTTGGCCCATAAAGTTAAGCAAATAAGAAAAAATACACCAGCAATTCACCTAGTCTGCTTCTGTGATCCAGTTGTAAAGTCTTCTGATCCATCACAATATCTAATATTTTTCTGTTCTTTTCCTTTTTTCTCAATAAAACCAGAACACCAGGTGTACAGACTGGTATCATTGGGAAAGTGGGTGGAGAGGCAGAACAAAGAAGATGATTTCTGGCTAATAAAGGTGATAGTGAACTTCTTGTACTGTTTGCTCTTTGACTTTTACTTTTAAGTTTAAATTTACCTGGTTGAATAATAACCGATGGATCAGCAGTTATTAGTGACTGTAACTGCCTATTCTCAGTAGCAGCCATACGAAATGATTACGAATTGTCAGGAATATAAATCTAAAATATGAAGGTTTTAGAAATCATTATGTTCCAACACGAAAAGGATTGCTATTTCAAATGCTATTATTATTCTGAAAAATGTTTGTTATTCTGATTATGCTGGTAGTACAACAGGTTTTTTTTCTTTTTTGTGTCACAACAATTTTACTACCCACAATTTTACAGCACAAGATTGTTTATGCAGGTCTACTGAATATTATTTTTATTGTGTTGGAAAATGAATTGTTAATTTAATGTTTTCAAGTTTATCAGTCATTTGCAAAAGTTTTTTGGTCATAAAACAGGTGCAAGTTTGCAAAATCTCTGCCAAAAAAATCCAGGAAAAAACAATTCAATCTAATGGCCAACCTAAAGGTTGCGTAGATGGGCTATGTTTCTGAATGCTGTATTCAACTTTTGCAAGCAGCCCTACTCTTCAAGCACACATGTGTGGGCAAATGCATGTACAGGCATACCTCACTTTTAAGTACACAATGGGGTCTATTTACTAAAGCTGGAAAGTGCAAAATCAGGCTCACTTCTGCATAGAAACCAATGAGCTTCTAACCTCAGCTTGTTCAATTAAGCTTTGGTATCAAAACCTGGAAGCTCATTGGTTTCTATGCAGAAGTGAGCCTGGTTTTGCACTTTCCAGCGTTGGTAAATAAACCCCATTGTGTACTTAAAAGTGGGGTATGCCTGTATGTTCCAAAAGTAGTACATGTTTTTGAGTAGAATTGCACCTGCTAGTCCCAGGGTAGGTGAAAGTGCAGGGTGCTTTTGATCTGTTTTTGCCTTCTTTTAACCTCCTTGGCGGTAACCCCGAGCCTGGCTTGGGTCCAGCTTTTTGTGCTGGGAGCGGTAACCCCGAGCCAGGCTCGGGCTTGCGTGCAGGATGCAGGGGGGAAGTTACTTACCTTTTCCCCTGGATCCTGCGATGTCTCCCCGCTGTGTGAGCGAGCCGTCCGCTCGCTCGATTCACACAGTGCCGAGTGCCGCTGGTCTCCGTTCCCTGCGACGTTACGACGCACGGGAGCGGAGATCGGCGCCAAATTTAAAAAAGTTTAAAAACACAAAACAAATACAGTACTGTAATCTTACAGATTACAGTACTGTATACACAAAATACACATCCCCTTTGTCCCTAGTGGTCTGCCCAGTGCCCTGCATGTCATTTTATATAATAAAAAGATTTTTTTTCTGCCTGGAAACTGGAGATTGTCCATAGCAACCAAAAAGTGTCCCTTTATGTCAAAAGTGGTTTTAGACCAGCTAGAAAACACTGATAAAAATTTAAAATCACAATTTATCATCAAACAATAAATTTAATGACAGCGACTATTCTGCAACTGAGCAAATTTCAGTGTTTTTGATTTGATTACATTATTGAATCATTTTTATATATATTTTTATTATATTATAATTTATTATTTTGTGTTTCAAACTTTATCATACCCGGGATGTCTACTAGACTCTGGTTCGGACAGATTTAAGTGAGTTATTCATAAGAATTGCATGCCTACAATATAAAAACGCCAAATTTCCATGCAAAATAATTGTACTGCTTTCAGCACAAAATTCCAGACAGAATCATACCGCCAGGGAGGTTAAAGGACAAGATTTCCAAATAATACTGTCTTGCAAAGCAAATTGAATGCAGAAATAGAATTCACATCTGCCCAACTGTTTAGTGTGGTGGGTCTGGAAAGGATCGCTCAAGTATTACCTTTTACCAAAAAAGCAACTACTGTAATTTACAGAGATGTCTCCAGAAGCATGGGCAGTCATGCTGGAACCTAAATCAGGTCCTCTCAAGTGCAATGGCAACACCAAATATGGTGGGATGATGTCATAAATTGCACAATAATGTCACCTATTTAATAAAGGTTATATATGCAAATGAATTGTAGGGAACTAGAAGGTCCCATAAGGAATACATTTAATGATCCGGACATTCGTTTCTAAACAACTGGATGCCTCAAGAATGGAAAGCTTGCATTTGCCCAATCATAGAAGGAATCAACAAGCGAGTATATTTAAAAGAAACCTCTCATGAGAAAAACATGAAGGCTGCCATCACTGATCACTTGTTATGAAAATGCTAGTTGCTTAGCTGTCATGCGGATCCTCTGGCTAAGATACATAAATCTAAAAGGCAGAACAAGTATGCAGATGCAAACTTCTGATTTTTCTCTGACTTTTTCTGCTCTGCATGCTTATTTCTGAAGCCAGTGAGGCACCATAAAAAAACGTCAATTTACATTTTCAGAATTTCAGCAATGGCAGCCACCCATATATCTCTTATAACAGGTTGATTTTTAAAGAAATTTCAGCATCCTGATCTTTTCCAATGCATAAATGATTCTAATAGGCTTATTCTCTACAACAAAAAACAATGGGATTTATTTACTAAAACTGGTAAGTGCAAAAATCTGGTGCAACTCTGCACAGAAACCAATCAGCTTCCAAGTTTTATTGCCAAAGCTTGATTGAACAAAATTAAGTTAGATGCTGATTGGCTACCATGCATAGCTGCGCCATATTCTGAGTGCTCCAGGTTTAGTAAATCTACTCCACTGTCCATAGTGCAGTAATGCACAGCAACAAATAAGACACGTAACTTTTAGTGATGGCACCTCATCGCTATGGGTTACTGTCCATTGTGCATCATTGCTGCTCTTTGCATTGGTTTATTGAATACATTTTGTGTGCCTTTATATTGATTGAACCAAACATATTCTGCACATTTTGAAAAGTCTCTTACACACCAGGACAAAAATACCCCAAATGTATGTATAGTAAAACAAAAAAAAAAGTCATAAATAATTGTAGCACAACTGTTTGTTGTACGGTTAAATAGAAACGGTAACAAGAAACAAAATCAGAAGAAAACATTTTGCATTACAAGAATACTGAACATAATGTTAACAATAATTTCACTTTTGTACTATGAAGTCAAAGGAATATAGTATTTACACCTACAAAGTATTAAAGGTAAGAAGAAACAGAAATAAATTGTAATACTTTCTACGTAGAGCATGTTTGCTCTCAATATATATATGTAAAAAGTGAAGCTCATGTTCATGTTTGTACAAAGCATTGCACTTGTAGAAATATTTCCCAAGCTATTCAAGTTTCATGAAGATGATATTCACAAACGTGTAAAATTCAGACTTCTGTCATTACAGTTTTCCAGGCAGGCAACCACCATAAAAAAAGACCTTCTATAAAAAAAAGTCGGGAAACCTGCTACACTTGAAATTGCCCTTATTCACAAAAGTGCCCAGTACATTGAAAAAAAGCCGTAAGATAGGCATGTCAATAAAATCTAACTTTCTGGCTCTAGACAAGTGTTGTACCTTATGTTCAAAAAGCATTTTATCACAGACACAACATTAGCAGGTTCATAATACAACTAGAAACTACAAAGATTTGGTTTCAAGCAGATCCTTATCACACAGATCTTTATCATGCTTTTAAGTACACTAGTATTTTATATTTGAAAAAACAACACCAAATACTCAAATTATCAAGCGACCAAAATTGATAACATAACATGTTGTAGGTATTGGAAAAGGATATTGGTGCAGTTAAAAGCAAAATCTGTTGTATAATATACCGAATTTGTAAAAAGCAGTTATATCTTTGATTCTGCTTGCCATAGGTCCAGTTTTTGACATCATAACAGTTACTCTAGGCAGTACAGTGGCCATAAGATCAATGTTTTTTATTGTCTGGACTGAGTCAAAGACAGTAATCAACCAATGCAACAGAGGACCACAAATATTGAAAAAAAAATTTCCCTGTCCATCATTTTAAATGAATCTGTTCCTCAAAGTAGCAGGTTTGTTTTAGAGTTGGGAGGGTAAGCAGCAGATACATACTTTTGACTCACTCCCATGTCCACCCTGTTTACCTGCTGCCCCTTGGTGGGTGAACACAGAAACTAATTAGGTGCTCCTTATCCTGCTTGATCTGAACTTTGAGAGGTCCTGCAAAGAAGAATGGGAGAAACTGCCCAAAAATAGGTGTACCAAGCTTATAGCATCATACTCAAAAAGACTTGAGGCTGTATTTGGTGCCAAAGGTGCTTCAACAAAGTACTGAGCAAAGGCTGTGAATACTTACAGTATGTACATGGGATTTTTTTAATTTATTTATTTATTTTAATCAATTTGCAAAGATTTCAAACAAACTTCTTTCATGTTGTCATTATGGAGTATTGTTTGTAGAATTTTGAGGAAAATAATGAATTTAATCCATTTTGGAATAAGACTGTAACATAACAAAATGTAGAAAAAGTGAAGCGATGTGAACACTGTAAAATTACATCATACCTCTTTTGAAAATAGGTTTGAATTTTTTTTTTCATAATATTTTACTTTAATTTCATTTTTATGGTTTGAATGTGAATAAAGTGACCTTTCATGATACCTTTTATTATTTATATACAGTGCCTTGAAAAAGTATTCAAACCCCTTGACATTTTCCACATTTTGTCATGTTACAACTAAAAACGTAAATGTATTTTATTGGGATTTTATGTGATTTTACAATTATCCAGGTGAACCTTTTGAAACATCTAGGGATAAGATTACTTTTCCACTGGATCATACCTATGTAGTTCTCAGCATTATATTCAATTATACTGTACAACTAGTTTTCAATTATAAATCAATTTGCACATTTTTACAGGTAAACAAATACTGTATATCTTTTACAGATCTTCTAAACTACATTTCAAGGAAGTATAGTATGCTACATAAGGAAAATAGTGCGATTGCTTTCATGTAAAATTTTAAGTGAAATTAATTTAGAATAATATAATCGCAATCACCAGCCAGGAATTCAAACTTCTTTTTGGAATTCTCCCTGCTTGTGAACAATGATTCATTCCAAATTTCTCATTCACCCCAAAATGCAATAATGTTAATTATATTGTTTATAGTATTTTGACATTTTAAATTCACTCTAGTTAAATATAGCATGATGACACTGTTGAGGACTGCAATCTCTCAAACTGTGAAACAGGTAAGATGCTCAGGTAGCGCTCCAGTTGTAAAGTGCCCATTGGAAACATTTTTCATAATGATGGCAACTATATGGTTGGTATTAAATTTGCTGCTTACTACTATGTAACCATTTCCTATCCACATGCATGTACTTACAAAAAGGTTGTACACAAGTGGGGTATGCCTGACAGTTTAAGTGTTTACAAAGGCGTTTTTAAAAAAAACGAACACACCTGTTATACTTACCTGCTCTGTGCAAGGCAGCTCTGATCCTGATCCTCCTCTTCTGGGGTGCCCCGCCAGCACTCTGGGCCCCTCCCCTCTGCCCCCATAGCAAACCACTTGCTATAGGGGCACTCGTGCATGCTCGCTCCCGAACTCTGCTCTCTGTGTCCATAAGACACAGAGAGTTTGGCTCAGCCCCGCCCTCCGCTTCCTCCTTCCTCTCTCCTTCCTCCCAATGGCTCCTGCTGTTGCATCTCAATGAGGAGGGAAAGACCCGGGAGAGCCTCAGCTCTTGTGCACATTGCTGGATCGAGATTGGGCTTAGGTAGTGAAGCCCCGGTTGCAGCCAGGAGACCCATCTGGCGCTGGCGGAGGGCAAAGGAAATTTTTGATCAGTACAGGTTGTTGATCTGCACTGTGAACATGGTAGGTTAGCAGGGAAGCATGAAATCTACTGCTAGAATGTTGTGTGTATTCCGCTCTGGGAGAGGCCAATTTGGGGTCACATTCTCCTCTTGGGCTTTTAATATCTATTGCTGGAGCTGCACACTGCCCTCATCCTAAAAACTTTTCTCTGCTGTCTGCCAGACTCAGTGTTGCCCAAGGGATTGCTCTTCTTTCATTGGTACCCATTTTGAAATTGCTTGTTGCAAGATTGTATCCAGTCTGATTGCTGTGTGCATTCATGTTATGAGTCACTGTGCAAAAATGTCTGCTCCAGGGACTTAAAGGGTTTTGTGGGAAAAAAATATGGCAAATTAAAAAAAAAAAAAAAAAAAAAAAATATATATATATATATATATATATATATATATATATATATATATATATATATATATATATATATATAGCACATATAAATGCAACACAAGCCATATTGTAACTGAATGTTATTAAAAATTACCTTGCCTTTTTAATCTGCAGAGCTGTAATTTTCTGTAAAATTCAATGCAATATGGCTACCTGTACACACCAACTGTGTACAGAATGCCTCCATAATTCTCATTTCCGCCATGTGTCATTGGCTGACTGATTTTCTCAGATGACTAGACTAAGATATACCGTAAGTCAGATTTTAAACATTCTCTAAAACAAAAATGTCATTTTTGTAAGATTCTCCTAAAGGGTTAATCACTTCTTAAAGGATGCAGACCTTGCAGCATTCCTCATTGGGGCGCTGCAAGTGCAGCAGCTGAATGAGAAAGTCACTCCTATTCAGAATCAGAATCCAAGAGACACAGGACAAACAGCTTTTTTTTCAGAGGAAGAACAGGTAAGAATCTGCAACAAAGTTTGTTAAAACCCCTGCAATGTACATTGATTACCCAGAGAGGAAAGTTTTTTTCACAACAAAACTGGAGTTACTCTTTCCTTAAAAATGGAAATTGAAAAGGAGTAACTAATATGAACTAGTTAGATTTCACGGTTTACTTTTGGGGAAACATTAAACAAGAATTTCCTTGTTTGCTCTGGGATACAACTGCAATTGTATGCTCGTTTTCTTCTCTTTAGTTTTAATGGAACAGCTCTACAGCTTCTTACGATGATATGTTATGTATTTAAAGTGTATCTAGAAACCAAACTTTTTTTGTTTGTTAAGGATAGACTAGGGAAGGTTTGGAATGGGGTCAGCAACAAGTTGATTGCGATCTACCTACAATCACAGTCATGTTGGGGCATGGTGTAGACCCACTGAACTACATATATAATATTTTTTCCAGAATGCAGCAGTCTACAAATAAATTGAGCTCAATGCAAATGTCATACCTGTTACATGAACAGATTCTTTTTTTTTTAAATAGACCCCTTTGAACTAGTCCTTCATACCTAGTTTGTACTTAGTTTAAATGGGGTAAAAAAGTTGAAGCCCTTGCTGGCAAGCGTAAAAATATATGTGGCCTCATGGAAGTGGGTCTTTATGGGGGGAACGGCACATATGCACCGCTGGGTTTGTGTTAAAAGCATGCAGCATAGCACACTCCCAGCACAGAGACTATTCTGTAACTGAGAACTCCAGGTCTCCTACTAATGATCGGGAACCAGGAGGCCTGCTTCCTGATCACCTAATTGCTGTGATAGCCTCTGGTTTGCTATCACAGTGATCAGTCACTGTACAGCCCTACCCGTGTGTGTTTTCTCCTTTTATTGGAGAAAAACATACATTGCAACCCTTTCTCCTTGATAGAGGAGAAACATGTAAACAAATAAGTGTGTAAAAAAAATAAATCTAGATCAGGGTTTGATCTAAGTCAGTGTCAGGGTTAGAGTAGTGGCATGGATAGGGGTCAAAGATCATAGTCAGAGGTCAGGGTCAAAGACCATAGTCAGAGGTCAGGGTCAAAGATCAGTGTGTTTTAGGTAGAATAAAAAACAAAACAAAATGTGTAATATTGTTTCTGGGCCCTACTACAGGTGCAAACAACAAACATACACATATGTTATTTAATTGCGATCGACAAGAGCAGGAGATTTTATTTTGGCTTGTTCTTTGGTGGTAGGTTATGGTAAAAGCAAGCAAAATACAGCTACATTTTTTTAGTGATATTCTTTCTGTTTTGTGCCAGTTTCCTTTGCTATTAAAAATTTACCAGCAAATGAAAACTCAATTTGTCCTAAAAAAAAAAAAAGAAGGTATAATTCACCTGGATATACTAAGTAGTTTTGATAATATGTAAAGTTTTACTAACATGTGTCAAAACCGCAAAACTGTGTTCAGGCATTAAGGTTTGTTTTACCCTCCATCATGAAGGGATTAACACTATACTCTAAAGCAGTAGTCTCTAAACTGCAGCCCAGGGGCTAGATGCGGCCCTTTGCTTGTCTCTACTCGGCCCTTGGGACACTATTCCTCCAACTGGCACCAATGGTGAGGCACCATTCCTTCCACACCATTAATAGGGCACCCTTCCCCCCCACTGAAACCATCAATGGGGCACTATTTCTCCTGCTAAGTCCAATGATGGGGCACTATTCCTCCCACTGACGCTATTAATGGGACACTCTTCCTCCCACTGACACTGGCGATGGGGCACTATTCCTTTTATTGATACCAACCATGGGGCACTGTTACATAGTTACATAGTAGGTGAGGTCAAAAAAAGACACAAGTCCATCAAGTCCAACCTATTCCCCCTGCTAAAACCAACAATCGGGCACCATTCCTCCTGTTAAGACCAAAGCTGGTAGAAGAGAGAAGGGCCGGCAACTCCACGTCCATATCAAATGTAAATACTTTTATAGGCATATGTTAAAAAAAAAATACAAAATCAAACAAGTTTCGGCACCAATGCTGGGGCAGTGTTTACTCCCAGTGATGCTGGGACATTTTCTTCTCACACTGACCACAGTCCGGCCCCCCTAAAGCCTGCAGGACAGTAAACTGGCCCTTTGTTTAAAGTTTTGAGACCCCTGTTCTAAAGTATTGTTGTTCAAACTTCACAGCAAGGCTAAATAGTGTAAAGGGTTCTATGGCACAAAGCAACACAGCAACACATGACTATACTAGTCCTAATGACAAATGCTATCTAAGTTATACTTAAATCTATTTTTTTAATAACCATGCTACAGCATTTTTGTACACTGTGTTTGCTTTTGATGGAAACCTGGTTAGACATACACACAGTATTTACTGAACGCCAGGTAGATAGTGCCAAGCAAGTGTCAAATCCTATCTACATTATACTTTATATCTTATGCTATGTTACCTATTCATAAATTATATTGCCTTATGCTTTGTTACTAAAGAATATCCTAATTTATAAAAACATGACCAGAAAAGTTGCAACGCTGACCTGAAGTAAGGTGTAAGTACATTGTGAATATTAGCTTGGAAGAAAAACTGGCAAAACAAGGTGGATATTAAATGAAAGATTCTCTTTATTGTCAGTGTTTCCACCACCTGCTACCAGTGTCTGCAGAAGGCAAAAGGAATAGAAAACTGTGAGGAAGAATCTGTAACACAGTGGTGGGGAGCATGTGACAACAGTGGGTGAATATTTGGCAACTGAAAAATTGTGAACCTTAATATAATAGTGATACACCTTAGCAGAATAGGTGCAATTCTAGTGCAGCGTCCATCTAGTATATTTTCAGAAATACGAACTGTAAAAACAAATATCTAATTTAACCAAGTACTGTTCATTGATTTAAAGCGCCAGTGACAATGATTAAAAGTCAACAACTGACAAAAACACGTGGCCTCAGTTGTCCAAGGATGCTCTCTATTTTCTTCCTAGGTATTTAAAGGCATTTAGTTGGTTGAAAAAGCATATAGCTATTAAAACAGATTTCACTTCTGATAAGCCAAGTAGTGTTCCAGGAATTAAAAAAAAAAATCCAAGTACAGATCTTGCCTTTTCACCTTATTCCAAAATTTTATGTTTCAAACATTTTATGCAGCATGCACCAACATCAGAATGTAAATGATAGTATACAGGAAGAAACTGGTTTATATTCTACAGTACATAATGCTGCTACTGAAAGGCAGTCAATGCTACATACGAACGCATTATAAGTATGAAAAAATAGCTATGCTTTTCATTCATTAATTGTAGGAACATACATATAAAACTATTTAGGAATGTATACAAGATTTTATAGATAAAAATAACCATTTATTACTAGGGACATAAATATGTCATCAAATATATTATCATTTAATTTAAATATATATATATATATCTATAAATAATTACATACGGCAGTACACCTGAAACTCAATAAACCAAACATCTGAATATCTCAAGTGATGCCTCAAAAGATGTAAAGATTTTACACACTCTTTTTTTTTTTTTTTTTTCACAGATAAAATGCTTTTTGAATAAATGTACAGCACTGTGTCAGGTTGTGTTCAGTGCAAAATTAACATTTGTAGTATAAAAGGATACAGATACCCTTTACTCCAGAGCAAGCTTAGGCAGCTGAAGGATTATGTTTCCCAGCATACCATGCTGGCGAAGAATGCAATGCTGGGAGTTGTATTTTACAACTCAAGACAAGTTATATTCAAAATCCTATAAAAAATTCAAACAATTGATTTTTTTTTTTTTAATTGCTAGACTATGTAACAGTGCATACTTATGCTTCTTCCAAACAATCACTGGTATAAATACAACTAATTCTAACAAATGCTGGAGGGAACTCCAAGGATTTTTGAGATCTTGCAGCACTAGACAGTATTTGAATAAATCACAACTTCTGCCTGGTTGGTCTCCTTACATTGTGCTTATTAAATAAAACTATGATCAGAGAGTGTAGCATTGTACATTTTTAAAGGAACCTGTCAAAACAGCTGTTAACTGTCACATCCAAAGCTCCTATGCAATGCTTGAGGCTCTCTGAAGCAGTTCTATTTCCAAGATGGGTGCAGGTGATGCTATACAGGTCTGCTTCACCCCAGAATAAGCACCACTTCCTATAGCTGGCCAATGGTGATCTCAAGCACAGATGGGAGTAGTTACAGATAATAGCCATTATAACAAGTTCCCTTTAAATCAAAATGCTACCTTAATTGTCTAGCTAAAGTACCACAATTATTATTCTATTAGCATTAAAACATACCAGTCTTGGTCTTTTGCCATAATCTCCAAAAATATAAATATATTTATATCTATATATACATATTTCAGTGTATATATACACACATAATATTTTCACATTAAGGGATCAGACAATTTTATAAAAATCATGGTTCAAAAAGTGCCGCATTTTGTACACACTCGGCACATTGGTTTGACCCAGAAGATCTGCGATCCTATTGCACTGACTCCTGATGATACATGTGTGGCCTTTGAATAGATACACCAGTATGATAAAAGTGATGGTGGTATCAAGGCCTTCCCTCCACAGGCTGCTTCAGACATAGTTCACTTCCAGAGGATACAATGGGCAAATTGTTCTCCAGGTGGTGATTGATGAGATGGCCAATGCTATCAAACACACGATCTTTAGTTCTGACCTATAGGAAAAGGATGTGATAATTAGACACAGGTGACTTTTATGATATGTTGTATGTCAGTAACACATACTCTACATGCACTTGGATATGTATTTAAAGTATAAAGGTTCAAAGTCAAAGTATAAAGATCTGTGTGGCCTAAAAGGTCTGTGATCATGGAGGCTGTACAATAAAAATTGCCTAGGGGGTCACATCACTGAAATCCAGCCATGGGCATACCTAGAAGCTATGTATCCTAAGTGCAAATCTCACCATTCTGATTTGTTTCTGTCTGTATGTGTATCCTGTTTATCCTGGTTACAACTGTCTGTTCCTCTCTTTTTGATGTGTACTGTCACTCTGTCTGTTTGTATCTTCAGGTGTATAGGCAATCAACCCTGTGTGTTCCAATCTAGTTTTCTGAGTGTTATTCACTATCAGATGGCAATGGTATACCATTCCCAGACCATGTACCTGGCCTCCTGATTGAAGTTCGGCTTTTGTGAATGGCGAAGTTGGGTAGAAAGGTTGGGCATAGCCAGGCACTCTTGATGAGAGTCCGTGAAAACCCCTTAGTTCTATTATTCCTTGCCACACCAGAAGATTATGGTGGTGGGAAGGGGGATGAACAGAGGAGGATTTCATCTAAAAGAAGAGCCATCAGCACAGGGGACATGGTCTAATGACTATAAGTTATTTCTAGGGTTGCACCGATACCGATAGCGGTATTGGTGCTGATACTAAGCATTTGCATGAGTATTTGTACTCGTGCAAATGCTCCGATACCGAAAACTGATACCTTTGTGGTGCGATTTCAGCCCATACAAAATTAATGCGCTCAAATTGCACTGCAAAGAAGCGCATGTGATATGAACAGGAATGAGGTGTGATTCCTGTCCGAATCACATGAGGTTTCCCACATCGCTCCTATGTGAACCCAGGCTTGTCATAGTGACTTCAGCCTGGGTTCACACGGGAGCGGTGTGGGAAACCCCATGTTATTTGGACAGGATAGGCACCACATTCCTGTTCAAATCACATGTGTTTGGTTGCACTGCGATTTGAGCCCATTCATTTTCTATGGACTCAAATCACACCGCACAGTATTGGTAATTGGTATTGGCGAGTACTTGAGCAAAAGTACCGGTACTCGTACTCGCTCTTAAAAAAAAGAGGTATCGGTGCATCCCTATTTATTTCCCTTGTGCTGGTTTTTGTGATTTTTATTTTGGCTGCACCTAGGCTTTAATAAGCGCAAATGTAGTTCACAAACATAACCGCAACATTTTTAACCAAAAGAGATTACACAATTCAGTAGTCATGGAGCTAGAATCAATTTAGGGCATATTTATAAAGCAGTTATAGTGACTAAAACGCTGTCAATTAAAACAATTAAAGATGCACCTGCAGTTAATGTTTGATGAATGTCAGATTGACTGCTTTATAATATACCCCAGTAAGTCAGTGGCCTTCCCAGTGTATTTACAGTTTCTCATGCTGCAAATATCCCTATATTCTAGCATTATGCAATGTTCTCCTGTGGAATGATATGTACTTAGCATCCTAAGAAAAGACATGAAAGACATGCTTAGTGTATGTTAATGGTGTTTTCAACATCTAGCAGATCTATCACGGCTCAAGCTCCACTCCTATACAGCAGTTACAAACATTTAAGGGTGTACGCACCTAGGTAGGATCTACCCGTACAAATATATCAAGGAACAGTCCTGTCTAGATTTAATTTACAGAACAAGGGACAACACAAAACTTACAAATACATTTGGACACTTACAGTGCCTTCAGGATCTACTAGAAGAAGATGTTTGGCCTGTCCATTGTGCATACCAGTTAGCACATATGAACCAGGGTTATTGATGCTTTTTCTTACAAGGAAATCTCCATCTCTTTTAAGTAGTTTCTCTGCTTCTTTCCTGCACATTTCTCCCACATACCAGGATTCTGTTTTCAGTTCCTCATTGATGGTTAATATTGCTGCCCTGGATAGCAGTGGGCTGGAGCAGTCAACTGAGGCATCTTTATTTAACTTCGGTTGATTCTTCAAAGCATCTTCAAATGGTTCTGTAGAATGTTTAAAAGCAGAACTTAAAAAATGTATTGTAAAATAGCTTGTATTGTCTAAATATATCATACTTCATGAAAATGAATACAGAATATGGAAAACGCACACAGATGATGACAGCAGAAAGGGATGTAATTCTGTTCAGAAAATACATTATAGACTCAGTTCAGGAAGGTATAGCAGTTATTTTTTACAGATAAATCATGATATTTATCTAAAGAGTCGTCATTGTATTACTATCCTTTACTATTCATTTAGTGGAAAACTCACTGAAAAACACAGTTAACTCCATCCTGAGGTTAGTGATTTTAAAGTAAACTCCAAAGAAAACAGATAAATAAGTATTTGAAATACTTAAAATGTACCGGTTTTACCTGCAACCAATCTTGTATTTTACACCCATTTTAAACACTGCACAGCTAAACAGATGACACACATAGATCCAATTTTAGCAACTCGTCTTCCTGATTCAGCAAAGTAGCTTCCTAAGTCATTCCACCCACCTCTATTGTCCTTATCAGACAGTAAATTCAGCATTATCACAACTTTCACCTTGAACGCTTGTGAATCTTTACCCCTTTGGTGCTGGTCATATGACCGGTACAAAGGCTATGACCAGGACAAGACTCTGTTGAATGAGAAGATCAGAATTTGGACAGAGCCTTGGCCTTGAAGGGCAAGTATTACAAGAAAAACCAGGATTGTTTCAAATAATTTTGAAATTAGACTACAGGTTCAGCTTAAATCAAATTTGAGAAGATGACAAGATTTTTTATAAATGCACTTTAGGTATAACATTTTACTAGTTTTGTTTGAAACTGTCTAATAGAAACCCTCTAAACCAATAGAGAAGAGGAGTTCTTAAAATTGTTAAACATAACCAATTTTCTCTTTTACTGCATTTCCTAGCAAAAGGAGAGCAGCTAAAATACAAGACCAAGCAAATTCCACTTAAAGTGATTCAAAAGTCAAAGTGTTTTTTTTTAACCTTAATGCATTCTCTGCATTTTCTGCATTAAGGCAAAAAATTCCCCTCTTCCTATCCTACCGACCACTTCAGTGCTGTCCCAGCTGCAGCACTGTTTTTCTCATGTCCTTGCCATAGGCTCCTGCTGCTGTCATTCAAACTCCTGTGAGGAGGGTGTGTGCGCATGGTTTACTGGTGCTGTGTGTGTCTGTGGATGCACACAGCCTGGCTCTGGTGCACACACACACATGGGTGCCTCCATAGCACCTGTTTTCCTAAGATCCCAGAACGTAAGCACGAGGACTGCCAAAGAAGAGGTAAAGGCCAGATCTGTGCAATAATGTTGCACTAAGAAGGTAAGTATATCATATTTTTTATTTTACCTTTAGTATCACTTTAAGTATTTTTCACTATCACTTTTATTTTACCATTGCTTATGTCTGTTTCGTAATGTCCCTTCTTTAACTAATTCTTGCAAGATTCTTAGAAGAAGCTACCTTAGTATGAAATAATTATAATTTCTGTATAGGTGTGAGTGACATTGACATTTTTAAAGGTCACAGTTATAACATTGGATGCTGTGAATGTTGCATGTTTCTAGCAAAACATGTGGTGGCTGCTACCATTTGTGTATGTGTATAGGGCTAACTGCTCAGTGATGATCAATCTTAGTCTGCTGGCACTTAAGCAGGTTACACGTTTACCAATTTACCTTCCTTTAACCATGGGTTGAAGGAAAAAAATATTGCTCAATTCCCCCATCAACACATTTAGTGTTGATGGGGGAATCCTTCCCACAGAATCCCTCCTTCAATGCTGATTAGTGTATTCTGATGGTGGAAAAGTCTCCCCACTGTCAGAATACAATGTTGCAGTGGGGAAGATTCCCTCATCCGCATAGACTGTAATGGACAGGGGAATCTGGTAATGTTTTTTAAATTTAACATGCTGGATGAACAAAAGAAAAACTGATTAATCTATGGGCTACCCAAGGCTCCATACATACTTGGCTTAAAAACAACACAAGTTTCCTTGGCAGAAAAAAACACTCGTATACAGTTTAGCCTTTTTATACCAGAAAGCTCCAATCAAAAATTCAAGCCAGAAGGGGTTTTTCCTGCCTCTAAGTGCTGAGCCTAAAATTTGCCTCTAATCGTCATAATGGACACATAGGCTAACCTTGAGCTGCTTCTCAGAAACACATAACTCCTGTAGAAGCAGCGATTTTTAAGCCAGTGTGCATGGAACCTTTTTTTTTTTAAACAGAAATAGAGTTTATTTAAAAATGTACAAATTAACATTGACACAGTGCACAGTCAATACATGAAAGCATAAAGCCAAAAGGGAGACAAGAGATCTAGTGAATCTACTAATGAGCGTCGCATCCAATACATAACTACGGGCAGAGCGAGCATCAAGACAATCACAGCCACCATAATACCCTAAAGGGAAGGGGAGGGGAAGGAAGGAAGGGAAGGAAGGGAAGGGGAGGGGAAGGAAGGGAAGGGGAGGGGAGGGGAAGGAAGGGAAGGGGAGGGGAGGGGAGGGGAAGGAAGGGAAGGGGAGAGAATGGAAGGGGAGGGAAGGAAAGGGAGAGGGGGTCAGGGATAAAATCGTAGGAATATCAAAAAGTACATCACAAGATGGACCCAGGTGGAGCAAAAGCACCCAGCAAAATGCCTCAAGTTAAATTGCCTAATATTTCACAGATATATAGTTATACGAAACAATAAAACAATAACCAAAAAAAACAAAACATCCCACCCCACCAACCCCCCCAAAACTGAGAGCGGCATATCTTCCCAACATAAATACGGCAATTCACCATGCAGTGGAGGCAACGTGTGCAAGAGGCATACAGTACATAGATCTGCTAACCCATAACAGCTAGGGTCATCCGGATGATAAATGATGTGCAGGTCACCCCGCAAGCTGGGGGTACAAAACTTATTACAGTCAGCAGGAGCATCCTGAGTATAGTGTGGGCCCGCGGAAGGGAACAGGGAGCCCAAAAGCAAAAATGCAGCAATAGCTAGGGAGAGCCACCAGTAGACAGGCACACTTGGGCAAACAGGATCAGATAAGAGGAGAGCGTGGCCCTGTTTCCCTGAAGGGCTTGGTGAGATTGAGAATAGCAGTCGCCCCTCCAGAGTAATATCAGTCCTCGGGGAGCAACAGAGCCTCACCACCAGAAATACCAAGTGGCAACAAAAAGAAACATCAGTGAGGTAAGACAAGGCAATTATCTGCCGACGAATCGTATCCAGCGAGGAGGACGCCTCCTCAGGTGATGTGAAGAAGTGCAACCGCTCCCCATCTTGAACTTGGAGTCTTGCCGGGAAAAGCATACTATACTTGAGACTTTCAGCATTCAGGCAGGTGCGAACATGGTCAAATTACTTCCGTAGGCGTTGTGTTTCAATGGAATAGTCTGGAAATATAAGGAGCTTAGCTTTTTCATATTTCAGCTCACCCATATTTCTTGCCTCTCGCAGGATCAGGTCGCGATCACGAAAGTTTAGTAGTTTAAATATGAAGGCGCGCGGGGGTGCTCCCTGAGGCCCCCTGACAGGGGGGACTCGGTGGGCACGCTCCACCACAAAGTGGGGTGAGAATGAGGCACAAGGCAGGAGAGTCACAGCAGCGTTTCAGTAAAAAGAGTAGTTTAATTGCCCTCCGCTCCCTCAGGAAGCCCCAGTATGCTCAGATTATTGCATCTATTACAATTTTCGGCATCTTCAGCCCTCGATTCCAAGTGTTTCACCTTAATTTGCAGAGTATGGAGGTCTATCGAGGATACATGCTGCTCCACCTCAGTCACCCGACCCCTTAAGGTGTCAATGTCTCCCGTAATCAACCCCAGTTCAGTGTATACATGGTCCATTTTCTCTGTCAGGGCTGTTTTGCAGGCATTGATAGCCTCCATGAGGGGTGTGTGCTCCGGAGGAGCCGCAGGAGCTGCAGCCACATGACTCACCTCCTCCGTCTGAGAGGCCATATTAGTAAGGGTTATGGTGGCTGCCTTATCCTCGGCATGCAGAGAGTTCCCTTTCTTGCTTTGTTTCCGAGAGGAGCCACCCCGTCTGTATCCGGGAATGGGCAGTCCAATCCGGGCAGCCAGGAGCACCAGACAAGGTGGGTGAGAGTCTCCCTGCACCTCGTTTACACAGGATAAGAGATCCGGACGGCGGAGCAGCTCTAAACACATCCGCTCCCGTCGCCATCTTGAACACACCCCATGCATGGAACCTTAGTGGGACAGAATGTTTCTAACATTGCACAACAGCAGTTCCACTCTTTCTCCACTCTATCTAAAACAAAAAAAATTGTCCGACATACACTTTAAATTGTGAATAGAACATATTGTATCTTTACCTAAGGCATGCTTACAATGCATACTGACTGAATACTGAGAAACTCACTGTCTAATCCCTAGCATCCCTAACCACAAAAGCATTTCAATTTCTTACTCATGTCAAACAGATCCATTCTTGGGCTGAAGTCCTTGCAACTGTCAACAGATCCACAGAATGCAGAATCCATGCTCCTTTGAAGTGCCCCCAGTGCCTTCTTATTGATGTGCTGTGTATTGACATATGTAGGTGCATTGCTTGTCTGACTTGCTGATTTCCTCTCTGGAACACTGTAAATGTCTAAAGAAGCTAAAATATAATGCAAAGCCTTTTATTAGCATCATATCAGTAGCTCAGGAAGCTATGCTTTAAAAACTCATACTAGTTGCATTTTTATATAATAAAAAAAACAATACCTTCTAAACATACAGTAATTGGGCAATGAGCACAGGTTCACTCCATGGGAAGCAATGGCGTGAGATCATCCAGAACAAAGTAAGAGTTGGCTTCTAATGATAAATACAGTATATCCACGTAGTTTTATATTAATGTATTTACAGTGTTTGTGAACTCTTACATATACTCACCAAAGTGACTAGCCCCTGGCAGGGCCGGCCCAAGACATTGTGATGCCTGGGCTCAGGAATAAAATGCTGCCTCCCCCCCACAAAAAAAATCACGCCCACCAAAAGGACCCCACAGTCATTATTTTAGATCATGACAATTAAAACCAAAATTTAATTTATCCGGAAGTCAGATTTACATGCAACAGTGGTGGTGGGGTTCAGACAGAGGCGGCGACGGCGGTTTAGACACAGGCAGTGGTGGTAGAGAGTGGGTTAGACACAGGCAGGGGTGGAAGATAGGGGTTTAGACACAGGCAGGGGTGGTAGAGAGCTGGTTAGACACAGGCAGGGGTGGTAGGGAGGGGATTAGACACAGGCAGGGGTGGTAGAGAGGGGGTTAGACACAGGCAGGGGTGGTGGGAGGGGTTAGACACAGGCAGGGGTGGTAGGGAGAGGGTTAGACACAGGCAGGGGTGGTAGAGAGAGGGTTAGACAAAGGCAGGGATGGGGGGTTAAACACAGGCAGGGGTGGTAGAGAGGGGGTTAGACACAGGCAGGGGTGGTAGGGGGGTTAGACACAGGCAGGGGTGGTATAGTGGGGTTAGACACAGGCAGGGGTGGTAGAGAGGTGGTTAGACACAGGCAGGGGTGGTAGAGAGGGGGTTAGACACAGGCAGGTGTGGGGGGGATAGACACAGGCAGGGGTGGTAGGGAGAGGGTTAGACACAGGCAGGGGTGGGGGGGGATAGACACAAGTAGTGGTGGTAGAGAAGGGGTTAGACAGGGGTGGTAGGGGGGTTAGACACAGGCAGGGGTGGTAGGGGGGTTAGACACAGGCAGGGGTGGTAGAGAGGGGGTTAGACACAGGCAGGGGGGGTAGGGAGGGGGTTAGACACAGGCAGGGGGGTAGGGAGGGGGTTAGACACAGGCAGGAGTAGTAGGGGGGGTTAGACACAGGCAGGGGTGGTAGGGGGGTTAGATACAGGCAGGGGTGGTAGGGAGGGGGTAAAAATAGGCAAGGTGGTAGGGGGGTTAGACACAAGCAGGGGTGGTAGAGAGCTGGTTAGACACAGGCAGGGGTGGTAGGGAGGGGATTAGACACAGGCAGGGATGTGGGGGGGTTAGACACAGGCAGGGGTGGTAGAGAGGGGGTTAGACACAGGCAGGGATGGTGGGAGGGGTTAGACACAGGCAGGGGTGGTGGGGAGAGGGCTAGACACAGGCAGGGGTGGTAGAGAGAGGGTTAGACAAAGGCAGGGATGGGGGGTTAAACACAGGCAGGGGTGGTAGAGAGGGGGTTAGACACAGGCAGGGGTGGTAGGGGGGTTAGACACAGGCAGGGGTGGTATAGAGGGGTTAGACACAGGCAGGGGTGGTAGAGAGGCGGTTAGACACAGGCAGGGGTGGTAGAGTAGGGGTTAGACACAGGCAGGTGTGGGGGGGGGATAGACACAGGCAGGGGTGGTAGGGAGAGGGTTAGACACAGGCAGGGGTGGGGGGGGGGATAGACACAAGTAGTGGTGGTAGAGAAGGGATTAGACAGGGGTGGTAGGGGGGTTAGACACAGGCAGGGGTGGGAGGGGGGTTAGACACAGGCAGGGGTGGTAGAGAGGGGGTTAGACACAGGCAGGGGGGGTAGGGAGGGGGTTAGACACAGGCAGGGGGGGTAGGGAGGGGGTTAGACACAGGCAGGGGGGTAGGGAGGGGGTTAGACACAGGCAGGAGTAGTAGGGGGGGTTAGACACAGGCAGGGGTGGTAGGGGGGTTAGATACAGGCAGGGGTGGTAGCGAGGGGGTTAGACACAGGCCAGGGTGGTGGGGGGGTTAGACACAGGCAGGGGTGGTGGAGATGGGATTAGTGGCGCTGGCACTTACTTTTTTTAAGTGTCAGCCACGCCTATAGCGACCCCTCTTTCACCATAGGGTCTCTGCTCAGCCTGGCCGTCAGCCTGTCAGCTGACTTTCTCTTGTCAGCAACAATGGGGGGGGGGGGAGCCGCAGAGAGGATGGGCGGGCGGCCAGCTGTGCGGGTATGGCAGCAAGTGCTCTGCCATTACCTCTAATAGCAGCGGCGCTGGGCCATCCACACAGTGGGATAAGCGGGGCGGGCAGGCGGAGTGGAGTGATTAGGCAGGACCAGTGTCTTCTTGGGCGTCAATGTGCCGCCCCTCAGAACCTACCGCCCAGGACCAATGGTCCCACCGGGCCCCATGGTAGGGCTGGCCCTGTCCCCTGGGGGATACACAGAGATGAAACAAACACTTCTACATAAATTGTACCCTCACACACCCACCATCCCTCATTTGGATATAGAAGAGTACTGTCACTATTGGTTTTGTTTTCTTTTTATATACTTGGAGAAGCCTACCTGGTTGGTGGTTATATATATTTATTCACCACCTGGACTATACCATCGCATTTTGATTTTCATCTTGACTTTTCCACATTTTATATGCATTATAAGTCATACTTTATCTCTCAAAAACCAAGTGGGACTTACCAGGAATACTGTGTGTATACCACCTTCGTTTGTGATCACTCTTTTGCTCATTAGCACTTAGGGCACTTTACTATTTTTATTATTGTCACGATTCTCAGTTATATTTATTTGATACTGTATTTAGCTTACAGATAATTATAATATCACTGATTATTTATTTATTAACACTTTGTGTACTATATATTCACTTAATCACATATATCTATATATCTATTTTATACATTTTTACAGTATAGTTTACACACATTTTTTGGTGCGTTTTAGCGCAAAATCACTACTGTTTTTTATGCTATTGATGGTATTGTGTTCACCATTAGATTTTGCTGCTTTTTTAAGAAATGTATTCTACACTTAGCACCCATGGTTGGCCAGTTTTAGCCAGCCATTATATTTAATTAATTTTATTGATATTTACCCACTATTTATTCCTATTTGTGCATTAGTTCTAGTTTATTAAGGGCGAAGGTCACCCACACCACTAATTCTTCCAGTGGGGCTCTGGTGACCTGAGGGGACCCAATGGATCTCTTACACTATTTTGTGTTTACCTTGCTTCTGGATCTGTTTATTATGCATCATTAATGTATTGTTAGTAGTGCTTCAGTCCCCACAGACACTGCAGTCCATACTCATTTGGATCAATATAGTCTATCCATAACATCTGGGAGGTAATGCTTGGTGGCCATCCGCAACACTTTTGTGCTTGAGTGCACAAGTTCTTGTAGGTCAAGATAGGAGAATGGATGGCAGTAAGTAACGCCATATAAAGACTACAATGTCTTAAGCATCTTGCACATGGGAGAAAAAAATGCTGAGTTTTTTAATCATCTGAAATGAGATGCATTGTTGTCTATGGGACATTGCACAAAGCTGAGTAAAGATCAGTAATACAGCGTTGAGTACAGAACAGTAAAATGGGGGCCTTTAAAAGGGCCTTTAAAGTGATTGTAAAGCTTCTGTTTTTTTTTTTTTGATTAAAATAACAAATACTTACCTGCTCTGTGCAATGGTTTTTACACATAGTAGTCCTTCTCTTCTTGGGTTCTGGGGGCACTTATGCATGCTCGATCCCGAGCCCTGCTCTGTGTGTCCATAAGACACACAGAGCAGGTCTCTGCCCTGCCCCCCACTCCCTTGTCACTGGCTCTGATTGACAGCAGTGGGAGACAATGGCTCCTGCTGTTGTATCTGAGCCAATGAGGAGCGAGAGAGCTGAGAGAGCCTTGGCTCTTGTGCACATCACTGGATCAAGATCAGGTAAGTGTTTGGGGAGGGGGTGTGAGGGGACCTGCATGCAGTATTTTTTTTTAACTTACTGCATAGAATCTAATTGCCACTCAGCGTTCTGCCAAGGACCCCTTCGTGGAGATTTGGACTTAACTGCATACTGACCTCAGGTTGCGACCACTTGGTCTACTGTGCTCTTAAGTGTGGATTCTAACCTGCACTAGCAGAAGCATATGAGCACAAGAGCATTATAGTAGCAGCAGTCAAAACAGGAACCATGCTACAAAGAGAGACTGAAGACTGCAGAGCACACCAGGGCATGCTGGAAAACAGAATAGGAGCGTACAGATGGGAACAGTAGATCAGACCAGGCAGTAGACCACAGCACAGAAATGTACTGGGGGGGCCACCTGGTGACTTAAATGGGTGACTCCACCCCCTCTGACATCACACGACGTCATAAGGGGGCAGGGTCACCTGGTTACTTCACCGGGTGGCTCCGCCCTCTGCTTTATAGCAGCTGTCATCGCAAAAAGGCTGCAGTCACAGGTACGCCTCCCTTGGAGGCAGAGTTTTTTCATTTTTCTTTCTCTGGATCGTCGGCGCTGTCATTGAAGGTGGATGGACATCGCGGGACACTTTTTTTTCATAAAGGAATTGTCCAAAACTGTCTCCTGTCATTTTTACTTTTTTGACACTTTTTTGGGTGAATGAGTAGGGGTATAATGTACCTGATACCCATTCACATAGGGGGGCCGGTATCTAGGGGTCCCCTTGTTAAAGGGGGCTTCCATATTCTGATAAGCCCCCCGCCCACAGACTCCCACAACCACCAGGCAAGGGTTGTGGGGAAGAGGCCCATGCCCCCATCAACATGGGAACAAGGTGTTTGGGGGGGAACCCAAAGCACCCTCCCTCTGTTGAGGGCATGTGGCCTTGTACAGTTCAGGAGGGGGGCGCCTCTCTCGTCCCCCCTTTTCTTGTGGCCTTCCAGGTTGCGTGCTCCTATAAGGGTCTGGTATGGATTTTGGGGGTACGGGGTTCCCCTTAATATTCATACCAGACCCAAAGTGCCTGGTAATGGACTGGGGGGGAACTCACGCCATTTTTTTCAATGGTTTTTATCTATATTGCCGGGATCCAACAATACATTACAGCAGCGAGCAGTTTTAAATGAAATTTTTTCCTTTAGAAATGTAATTTTGCTGCGGTACTGTTATGAACATGGGAAAGATGCGCTACTTTACAGGCAGACTAAGGAGACCCCCCTGGCATGATATTTAAAGGAATATTTCATTTTTATTGTTTCGCTTTAAGCATTATTAAAATCACTGCTCCAGAAAAAACGTCAGTTTTTAAAAGTTTTTTTTGCATTGATACATGTCCCCTGGGGCAGGACCCAGGTCCCCAAACACTTTTTATGGCAAGAACTTGCATATAAGCCTTTAAAATGAGCACTTTTGATTTTTCATGTTCGTGTCCCACGTGGTGTGGCAATGTGGAAGTTAAGTGACAGCCAACTATTACAACTGCTAGTAATGAAGCCTACAGGAGGTCACAGACAGCAATAAAAAATGTGGAAAGAGTTTTATCTTTTTGTATACTACTAGTATTTAATGCAGGTTGACTTTAGGTCTCCATCAGTCAGCCGATCACTCATGACCAAAATGACACAGGAAAGTGAAGAATTGTAAAGAAGAGAACATATGATTAAATATAAATAGAAAATTAACAATATCAGGTGAAATAGAAGTGCACCACGAAAGTGATCTCTGCATTATATGTACAGTGGTGTGAAAAAGTGTTTGCCCCCTTCCTCATTTCCTGTTCCTTTGCATGTTTGTCACACTTAAGTGTTTCGGAACATCAAACCAATTTAAACAATAGTCAAGGACAACACAAGTAAACACAAAATGCAATTTGTAAATGAAGGTGTTTATTATTAAAGGTGAAAAAAAATCCAAACCATCATGGCCCTGTGTGAAAAAGTGATTGCCCCCTAAACCTAATAACTGGTTGGGCCACCCTTAGCAGCAACAACTACAACCAAGCGTTTGCGATAACGTGCAATGAGGCTTTTACAGCGTCCTGGAGGAATTTTGGCCCACTCATCTTTGCAGAATTGTCCTAATTCAGTTACATTAGAGGGTTTTCGAGCATGAACAGCCTTTTTAAGGTCATACCACAACGTCTCAATAGGATTCAGGTGAGGACTTTGGCTAGGCCACTCCAAAGTCTTCATTTTGTTTTTCTTCAGCCATTCGGTGGTGGACTTGCTGGTGTGTTTAGGATCATTGTCCTGCTGCAGAACCCAAGTTCGTTTCAGCTTGAGTACACGAACAGATGGTCGGACATTCTCCTTCAGGATCTCTTGGTAGACAGCAGAATTCATAGTTCCTTTTATCACGACAAGTCTTCCAGGTCCTGAAGCAGCAAAACAGCCCCAGACCATCACACTACCACCACCATATTTTACTGTTGGTATAATGTTCTTTTTCTGAAATGCAGTGTTCCTTCTACGCCAGATATACTTGGACACACACCTTCCAAAGAGTTCCACTTTTGTCTCATCGGTCCACAGAATGTTGTCCCAAAAGTCTTGGGGATCATCAAGATGTGTTGTGGAGAAATTGAGACGAGCTTTGATGTTCTTTTTGCTCAGCAGTGGTTTTCTCCTTGGAACTCTGCCATGCAGGCCATTTTTGCCCAGTCTTTTCCTGATGGTGGAGGCATGAACGCTGACCTTAACTGAGGCAAGTGAGGCCTGCAGTTCCTTGGACGTTGTTGTGGGGTCTTTTGTGACCTCTTGGATGAGTCGTCGCTGCGCTCTTGGGGTAATTTTGGGCGGCCGGCCACTCCTGGGAAGGTTCACCACTGTTCCATGTCTTCGCCATTTGTGGATAATGGCTCTCACTGTGGTTCGCTGGATTCCCAAAGCTTTGGAAATGGCTTTATAACCCTTTCCAGACTGATAGATCTCAATTACTTTCTTTCTCAATTGTTCCTGAATTTCTTTGGGTCTCGGCATGATGTGTAGCTTTTAAGGATCTTCTGGTGGACCTTACTGTGTCAAGCAGCTCCTATTTAAGTGATGCCTTGATTGTGAACAGGTGTGGCAATAATCAGGCCTGGGTGTGGCTAGAGAAATTGAACTCAGGTGTGGACAACCACAGTTATAGTATGTTTTAACAAGGGGGGCAATCACTTTTTCACACAGGGCCATGATGGTTTGGATTTTTTTTCACCTTTAATAATAAACACCTTCATTTACAAATTGCATTTTGTGTTTACTTGTGTTGTCCTTGACTATTGTTTAAATTGGTTTGATGTTCCGAAACACTTAAGTGTGACAAACATGCAAAGGAACAGGAAATGAGGAAGGGGGCAAACACTTTTTCACACCACTGTATTGTCTCTGTAGCGTTGGTCACACATTACAGACTTGCTTTAAAATTAGATTTTGAATGCATTCTTCAAATCAAAATAAGGCCCAACCTTAGATATCAGTACTTCATAATAACAAAAAGAAGCAAAACATTAGCACCTATAAATGTTAAAGCCACTGGCTCTGTACCAGGCTTACATATATTTCTTACCTTGCCTTTTTACAGCTTGTTGAAAGGCTTCATTAGATTTTTCAACTAGATGACGACCTTGGTAATATGTCTGTTCTATTCCAGAAGAGGTCAAAAGCTAATTCAAAGACAAAAGACTTCCTGTGAGTTTTCATCTTGTCTAATGTTAACAAAAAAAGCTGATTGTTTAAGCCTGTCTGGATGTGTGTGTGGGAGCTGGTATAAAAAAGCAGACATAAAACATTAATATCAAATAGAGACAGATGAGTAATCCAAAACCATTCTACTAACTTACTTTGTTTTTAATGATGCATACTTAATACTGGATACTCCCTGCCCATACAATGCCATCCCAGCACACATAAACGTGCGCACAGGGTGTGCCAGGATTGCCTGGGCACACCCTAATCACCCCCTGTGGTGCATATTTCCAATGTTTAGTCCCCTGATATTTCACCAAATAAAAGAAAAATCTAAAATTATTAAAATAATATTGTAACTGCCTTACTAACACCACCAATATCTGCCCTTATGACACCATTCACTGCTCTACTGACACCTTCCGTATATATACACACGCACACACATATATGTTTGAGCTTTGGGGTGCACACCCTAATGCAATAGGCTGCGCACACCTATGAAAAAAACAATGTGTAGCGCTAACAAAAATAAAATCCAAGTGGAAAAAATTATGAAGCAATAAAGATAATACACCAAAAATCCCAATTGAAATCAAAAAAATGAATACATATAAGTGATAAAGTCTTTGTGAAAAGAACTTTTCATGTAAGATGGTATAACATCATTTCAATGGTGAAGCCTCTCTGGAACCACAAGGTATGGTATATATACGAAGATACACGAACACCTTCCAAAGAAGTGAAATGGGTACGCTTACCAACTTTGTTGGACCCACCTACCGTACGGCAGTGGGTCAATTGTGCTTAAGGTAATTCCTGTGAATGGCACCTGGAGAGCCGGCGTGGATACTGGACTCGAACGACACACCTCCAAAGCAAGGATGGACCGCCAAGATGGTATTTTAAAGTTTTCCAAACTGCCACTGTCATAAGATCCAAAGGTCCACGGTATCATGTGGTACCAAACATACCCAGAGGGAAAAAAGGGAAAAAGACTCCAGTAGTGTAAGTTACTGAAATTTATTGGATATGAGGCATGGACAATAGTACAAAGGGAGAAATCCCATATAGTACAAAGCATAAAAATGTAGATATAAATTAAAGTAAAAACAGAGTAAAAGCAATGTGGGGGTTGTCAATGAGCAAAGCCTGAAGCGTTTCGACCTAGTGGTCTTCAACTGGGGCATCATTTGACTCCCCACATTGCTATCAACTTTATACCCCTATCAATATGGAAGAAAACACAGTTTGGCGCCAAAACATTCAAAAACCGGAAGTGGCCACAGGGCTTGCCGTCCAAGCCTCATCTTGGAATGCCACTTCCGGGATGAATACATATAAAAGACATGCGGTTTATATTTGGAATGATTCCCCCTCAAAAAAATCCCAGTCTGAACTATTTAGTCAATCGCTCAAAGATAGCAAGACTAACTATTGGGGATAAATCAATAAATAAATGCCCAGCCGAAAAGGGAGATCGAATCTGCGCTCCACACCTCCTAGTAGAAACGGAGGGTGGAACGCATGGTCATTTCCTGCCAAAGCCGCCGCACAGCGGGACGTCACGTGATAGCAATGTGGGGAGTCAAATGATGCCCCAGTTGAAGACCACTAGGTTGAAACGCGTCGGGATTTGCTCATTGACAACCCCCACATTGCTTTTACTCTGTTTTTACTTTATTTTATATCTACATTTTTATGCTTTGTACTATATGGGATTTCTCCCTTTGTACTATTGTCCATGCCTCATATCCAATAAATTTCAGTGGCGGACTTACACTATTGGAGTCTTTTTCCCTTTTTTCCCTCTGGGTATGTTTGGTACCACATGATACCGTGGACCTTTGGATCTTATGACAGTGGCAGTTTGGAAAGCTCAAAATACCATCTTGGCGGTCCATCCTTGCTTTGGAGGTGTGTCGTTCGAGTCCAGTATCCACACCGGCTCTCCAGGTGCCATTCACAGGAATTACCTTAAGCACAATTGACCCACTGCCGTACGGTAGGTGGGTCCAACAAAGTTGGTAAGCGTACCCATTTCACTTCTTTGGAAGGTGTTCGTGTATCTTCGTATATATACCATACCTTGTGGTTCCAGAGAGGCTTCACCATTGAAACGATGTTATACCATCTTACATGAAAAGTTCTTTTCACAAAGACTTTATCACTTATATGTATTCATTTTTTTGATTTCAATTGGGATTTTTGGTGTATTATCTTTATTGCTTCATCATTTTTTCCACTTGGATTTTATTTTTGTTAGCGCTACACATTGTTTTTTTCATGTTTATTTGACTTTGTTTGTCAGGGTGTTAGCTGCTTTCACATATATTTTCCCAAATATATTTTCCATTATCACCAATTTTTTAGGTTAGCGCAGTGTTTCCGCCCTTTTCCCTGCGCACACCTATGCCAGCACGTCATGCATACAAGCAGATATCCATAAAGCAAGAGGGATACCCAGTGGCGGCCCGTCCATAGGGGGTGCATGGGCGCCCCCCCAAAGCTAGTGACAAAAAAAATGAAAAAGTTCTTTAAGTTCACTGTGCGCGGGCGCCGGCCACGGTGCACTATGGAAGCATCATTCTGTCTGTCTATGTACCTATCTGCCTGGCTATCGATCGGTCTGTCCGTGTACCTATCTGCCTGGCTATCGATCTGTCTGCCTATCGATCTGTCTGTGTACCTATCTGCCTGCCTATCGATCTGTCTGCCTATCGATCTGTCTGTGTACCTATCTGCCTATCGATCTACCTGCCTATCGATCTGTCTGTGTACCTAACTGCCTGTCTATCAATCTGTCTGTCTGTGTACCTATCTGCCTGGCTATCGATCTGTCTGTCTGTGTACCTATCTGTCTGCCTATCGATCTGTCTGTGTACCTATCTGTCTGCCTATCGATCTGTCTGCCTATCGATCTGTCTGTGTACCTATCTGCCTGCCTATCGATCTGTCTGCCTATCAATCTGTCTGTGTATCTGTCTGCCTGTCTATCAATCTGTTTGCCTGTCTATCGATCTGTCTGTCTATCGACCTGTCTGTCTGTGTACCTATCTGCCTGCATATCGATCTGCCTGCATATCGATCTGCCTGCCTATCGATCTGTCTGCCTATCGATCTGTCTGTGTACCTATCTGTGTACCTATCTGCCTGCCTATCGATCTGTCTGCCTATCGATCTGTCTGTGTACCTATCTGCCTGCCTATCGATCTATCTGTCTATCAATCTGTGTGTCTATCAATCTGTCTGTCTATCAATCTGTCTGTGTATCTGTCTGTGTATCTGTCTGCCTGTCTATCGATCTGTCTGCCTGTCTATCGATCTGTCTGCCTGTCTATCGATCTGTCTGTCTGTGTACCTATCTGCCTGCATATAGATCTGCTTGCCTATCGATCTGTCTGTGAACTTATCTGCCTGCCTATCGATCTGTCTGTGAACTTATCTGCCTGCCTATCGATCTGCCTGCCTATCAATCTGCCTGCCTATCAATCTGCCTGCCTATCGATCTGCCTGCCTATTGATCTGTCTGCCTATCGATCTGTCTGTCTGTGTACCTATCTGCCTGCCTATCGATCTGTCTGTCTATCGATCTGCCTGTCTGTCTGTATACCTATCTGCCTGCCTATCGATCTGTCTGTCTGTGTACCTATCTGCCTGCCTATCGATCTGTCTGTCTGTGTACCTATCTGCCTGTCTATCGATCTGTCTGCCTATAGCTCTGCCTGCCTATTGATCTGTCTTTGTACCTATCGATCTGTCTGTCTGTGTACCTATCTGCCTGTCTATTGGTCTGTCTGTCTGTCTGTGTACCTATCTGCCTATCGATCTGTCTGTCTGTAGGCCCTATTAAGGGTGAGTGATGGGGGAGGGTGTTGTTGGTTGGGGCTCTGTTTGCGCCTCCCCAAAAAAATTGAGCACCAGCCGCCACTGGGGATACCTATTATGCAGATGCCAGCTGGTATGTAATTGCCACTGGGCGAATACTTCAGAAATAGTTCCTGGTGTGCCAGTTAAGTTCAGGGTATGGAGCCCAAGGAATGGCCAGAGAATTGGTATGTGTTCACTACTGTATCTATCCACTGACCACAAAAGCCTATTCAAGTAAGACCTTACAACAATGTAATCAAATGGCTCATCAAATATCCATTACATATCGTCATAAATATAGTGCGTAAACAGTAAAAATCTGATCAATATGTTTGCATTGTTTTTGCCATTTGGTATGCTACAGCTACCTGAAACTACCTTCCAAACTTCAAAAAGACCTGTTGCTCTTTATTGCT